>PYIV01000003.1:1203760-1805640 GCA_003415645.1 Articulospora tetracladia | reverse complement strand
TTTACAAGACATCAAACTCAATTGACAAGAGGTAGCGCGACACGTTGTCTGCTAAGTAAGTAACTTCCACTGCCTCAACTAGATAGCACTTTCTAACACAGTCTCTAAGTAGCCAGTTCAAAATGTCTCACCCTCAAGACGAAGTCCAAGAGCATTCCCTTTCCAATCCCGAATCCTTCTGGGCAGAACAAGCGTCGCATCTGCACTGGCACAAGAAGCCATCTTCTACCCTCAAAAGACAACCGAAATCCTTGAAGTCGGGAATTAAGCATGAGCATTGGGAATGGTTTCCAGATGGCGAGATATCAACATGCTACAACTGCGTAGATAGGCATGTAGAGGCCGGCAATGGAAATAATACCGCGATCATTTGGGACAGCCCTGTAACAAAGACGAAGATAAAATACACCTACACTCAATTGCTGAAAGAAGTTGAGGTATTTGCGGGTGTCCTCCGGGAGGAGGGGGTCAAGAGGGGGACGTGGTGTTACTTTATAGTAAGTGTTTCTCGGTAGGACGGTTCAACACGGACTGATATTCGTGTGCAAAATGAATATGGGCTCACGTGTCTTCTCAAGTGCCTATGATACCCGCCGCTTTGATTGGATTACTTGCGATCTCAAGACTTGGGGCAGTTCATGCAGTCGTGTTCGGGGGTTTCGCACCAGCATCATTAGCTCAACGGATTGATGCTTCCAAACCTGTCGCTGTTCTCACAGCTTCATGTGGAATTGATGGGGCCAAGCCGCCTATGTCATATAAACCCTTCATTCAGGAAGCAATCAGGTTATCCACTCACAAGCCGGACAAGACAATCATCTGGCAACGAGAAGAACTCCGCTGGGATACACTAGACAAACTAGGTGGCGAGAGAAATTGGCAGCGCATAGCAAAAAGTGCCCTGAATAGAGGTGTTAAAGCCGGTTGCGTTCCTGTCAAGTCTAGTGATGGCGTCTACATTATCTACACGTCGGGAACTACCGGGTTGCCCAAAGGAGTACTCAGAGAAGCCGGTGGACATGCAGTTGGGCTTCATCTGTCGATCAGCTATCTATTTGGTATTCACGGCCCAGGAGATGTCATGTTTTGTGCTTCGGATATCGGATGGGTAGTGGGACACTCTTATATTTTGTATGCTCCTCTGCTCACTGGAGCAGCCACGGTACTTTTCGAAGGCAAGCCTATCGGGACACCAAACGCAGGCACTTTCTGGCGCATTATCGAAGAGTATAAAGTCAATACACTGTTTACAGCTCCCACTGCACTCAGGGCAATTCGGAGAGAGGATCCTGAAAATAAGTTCTTCAGGGATGTCGGTGAGAGGGGTGGATTCAAGAGTCTACAGGCACTCTTCCTAGCCGGTGAAAGGTCAGAGCCGAGCATTGTGACCATGTATCAGGAGCTCTTGGGGCAATACGGCCCTCCTAGAGCCAACGTCATCGATAATTGGTGGTCTTCAGAATCAGGCTCTCCCATCTCAGGAATTGCGCTCGTTCCTCATGCGGGCAAAGATCGAAACACCAAGATCAGAGATGTTGCAATACTTGGCATTAAACCCGGAAGCGCAGGCAAGGCTATGCCAGGCTTCGACGTTAGGATTGTGGACGATTCGGGGAAAGAGGTTGAAAGGGGGACAATGGGAAACATCGTTCTTGCAATGCCACTTGCGCCAACAGGTTTCAGAACTCTCTGGGAGGATGAAGAGCGGTTCTACAAAGGTTACTTAAAAAGATTTGAGGGCAAGTGGATCGATACCGGTGACGCAGGTATGATCGACACCGACGGCTACATTCACGTCATGTCGAGATCAGACGATATCATCAATGTTGCCGCACACAGATTCAGCACTGGTATGTATTAAACTGTTCTATGATTTGCCTTACTCACCACATCTAGGTTCCATCGAACAAGCTATCTCTTCGCACCCAACAATAGCAGAATGTTGTGTTGTTGGTATTCCAGATGCTCTCAAAGGCCACCTCCCATTCGCCTTCGTAACGCTCTCCACGCCCGACCACCCTTCGTCTGCTGTTCCATCTGATGAGCTCTTTACCGAAGTACAGAAATATGTACGTACTCAAATTGGAGCCATCGCATCTCTAGGGGGCATGATACAAGGCAAAGGCATGATTCCCAAAACACGCTCAGGTAAGACACTAAGGAGGGTGTTGAGAGAGCTGGTGGAGAACGCGGTGCATGGCGAATTTGATAAGGAGGTGCAGGTCCCGGCTACGGTGGAGGATGCTGCGGTCGTGGAGGTGGCAAGGGCAAAGATCGAGGAGTACTTCAAAGAGAAGGGGGTGATTTACACAAGGCTACCGAGGCCAGAGCAAAGTTGTGATTTTGCGGCACCAGATGAATTAGATGATTTTTAGTAATGATATACCTGTTTTCTTTTCCATTTGGCACAATATTAATTTATGACATCGTGTTCCACAGCTTGAATTTCTGTCTACATGGATTGTCCCACCTAGGATGCAAATCACACTGACAATACGACCAGCTTGAAGATTCAAATATGTGTTTGCCTATTTTTTCTCTATCTCTTTACAATACTCTCCTTAACTCTACTCACGCCCTTCAAGCACATCAAAACCAAAGTATTCCCTCCTCTGGCTCCCACTTACCTGGCTTCCCGCTTCCTGATATGGATTGGCATTTGAATCCAGGTATTATAAGCCAGTATCTCTAGACACACTAAGACGCAATATTTCACTATGTTCTTGCTGTTCATTTGTTTTATGTCATGTCAATGCACGAAGGTGGGTAGGTTACTGGAATATGTACGAGCGGAGTATTAGGTGGTAGGTTGTGAGTTACGTAGAAATCCATTGCATTGCATTGCTCTATTGCTCTGTTTCTCTTGGAATATGAAGGAAGCCACCGCTTTTTTAGATTCAAGTATACATCAAACATGACGGACTCTACAATCGTCTTTCGCTCGGCTTTTAGCCATTCATCTCCCCACTCAATAGTGCAGCGCTCTCAGACCCTATTTCCACCACCAGCTCTACTCTTCTCAATTTGCATCTCAGCACCTTTGTGGGAAAACGGACGCGAGCCAGCACCAGCCTCCACACTAGCAGACACATCTAGAGCTGCGTTCGGATCCGTGCTCAATGTCAAATCAGGCAGAATCTCGCTCCAGACCCCGTTCTTTGCGTACCGTGTGAGTTCTCTTGGCCAGGGAATTCGAGGCCACAGGGGAGCTGTCAACCATCGCCGGATCTAAGGTACGATTTGATCTTTGTTTGGCTTGAGATGCAGCTGTTGGACTCGGGATGTTGGATTTGGATCGACGGTCATATTTACGAAAGGAAGGGGACTGATTTTCTCCGTCGGGACACGAGTTAAGTAAGTTCATTAAATTAATCAGGGACTGATTTGCCTTGGGCTTGAGAACAAGTATAGAGCTGGAAGTTGGCTTGTGGGTTTGCCCCTGATCGGAGCTGGGAGCCATCGGCTTTATGGAAGAGTCGGAAGACATGTCTCTGTTAGATATTTTTTTATCTGATGGTGAGCTGGGAATATGAGTCCGATTGTGTGAAGAAAGCATCTGGGTGGCCGACTTGACAGATTGAGTTGGGCTCTGAGCTGGCGGGTTTGGAGTGTGATTTTTCTCTTTGATTCTCGGCTTGGGGCTGGCTTCGATGACGGCCTCAGGGTCGGTGGTGAGCTGATCGGTGTTCTTGTCTTGATCCGTCCTTTTCTCTCCCAGAAACCGCAATTCACTCACGTTTTCCGCGTTTTCATCGACAGGAATATACCTCCGAAACCGTATACGCCTGGCTTCAGCGAGCAATGCTTCGTTTTCAACGTCTTCTCTGTCTCCATGATTGAGCCAAGTGGAGAAAGAAGACATGTGGTCACTGTACTTCTTGTGGGTGGGATCGTACGAGGTCGTGGGAGAAGGGCACGTTGGGAAGAGAGCATCTCCTCCTCCAGCAGTTCCCATTGCAGACGAACCAGTGATTGGGAGATTGCTGACAGTGGATTCAGTTGAGAGGTTGGCTGCAAACCTTTTCATCACAAGTCCCTGCCAGGCAGAAAGCATCGCTTGCTCGAACGCCAGCAGAAAGGCATCTCGGGGCAGAGAGCGTACATGTATCCTATCAGGAAGAGTCATATATTCCATGGTGTTTAGCCAGAGCTCGTTCTTTGCTTCCTTGGATACCACATCCCAATGCCGTTGTGTCAGGAGGTGTCTGTAGGCTTTATAAAGCTGAGATGTCAGGCGCATCTTTAGAGATTTGAGGTCTTGGAGAAGCTGCCGCTGGTTAATATGGTGCGTACCAAGGCATAAAATATATCATGAGGGCAGAAAGAACGCCACTTGAAAGTTGAAGACGTATCACGATTTAGGATGAAGAGGCTAAGGGGCGGGTAGATGGAGGTTTGACTGTGAACTATACCTTTGGGTCTGAGATAATCTTAGAGTACCAAGGTTCTCCCATCTTCTTCAGGTTGGACACTATTTCATGAGGCTCGTAGTCTTGGACCAGCTCCGCGAACTCTTCGTAGGAACGCTTGGTCATCGTGATGTAAGATGTAGGTATTTTAGTATGCCTCTGGTGTATGAGTAAGAATGCAAAGTAAGGAGATGTGAATTATACCTACTGAGTTGACGATTAAACTTGAGAATTCCCTCACCCTCGACGATAACTTCTCAAACCGAGCTAGGGGGGAGGCACCTTGCACGAGCGATGCTATCAAATTAGACCCAAGAAACAAATTGTCCTTCAGCCTGGTGGGGTTGGATCCGAATTTCGGAAAGACAGTGATCAGCTTGCTCCGCTTGATTTTTGAAATTCCAGCTCAAGATGATTAGCAATTGATGTATTAAGATCGATGCTGATGCAGCCTCTGATTTGAAGTCGACGATGAAAGCACACAAACGAGATTTTTATAAAGCTTCGGATCGTGAACTTGACAACAAGATGGTAAAAGTGAGATGGCTGACACAGGATAATGATGTGATATTCGCAGAACCCACATTCAAGGTCCCGGCGGCAACTGTGAGGTGGTAATGAGCGGTTTTAGAATATCGTAGAGTGGCACAGCTGCCTGGAAGGAGAACACAGCGAGGAAAGGGAACTTGGAGAAGAGTCAGTGCGAAGAATCACTGGTTGATAATGGGTAGTCTGAAGAATGTTGATACCAGACAAGTAGGTGCAAGGAAGTGGCTTCACGAACGTGCCTTCTTAAGTGAGCTAGGCTAGAAAAATATATCAATACGTTGGCTGAAGGTGGAGAGAAGGTGCTGGAGGGAGGAGAAGTGATTCCTGTGCGAGTTGAAAAGTGAAGAGATCAGGGAATATTGGTTTCACTAACATGTATAGGAGAAGATCACTTAGTCAACTAAGATGTTGCCCATGAAAAGTACGTCTCTCTCTCCCCGCATTCCAAGTGTCAGAGTTAAAGAACGAAGATGCAAGATAACCAGTAACTCACTTCAAGAGATATCTAATACCCTACCTAGGATAATATGAATACAATGTCAAGATGACATGGTTCAAATTCAGCAGAAGAAGATGGGCAAGTTCATGAAAGCCACTAAAATATACAGTTCAGAATATGCTAAACTTTTACTGTCACCTCCAGTAGCCTAGGTCAAATCCACTCACTCAATTGCCATCATTCTCGGCTCATCAGAGGCTTGAGGCTTTCGGAATGTTGATATGTAGCGATGTATCGCAAAGCCCCTTGCGGAAATGTCTGTACCTTCGTCATAAACATGCTTGCTACGAACTGAGTTTTCTCATGTCATTAAAGGGCATGTTATCGAAGTGCACCGCAATAGAAATCATTGATAAAGCTACCGCACCATGGGAGTTGAGGAAGACATGAGCTTGGCATATCCTGCAACCAAGGAGGGGAAGTAGCTTATATGAAGCTACGAGGAACTCAAGAGAAGTACTTGGATAACATAGCACGCCGAGCAAGAAGATTTGATTAACTCGCCAATATTCTTTGAAGATAAAATGTCAAAGCACATTGCCTTTCAACGCAATGAAAACCAGTGTTGATAGCTTGAAGTGCTGTTGTTAGCAACCGCTCTTCGAGTAAAAGTGTTGAGTAATAATAAGTGATTATGCTTCAATGCTCTATCTCATTGACTTCGACGTACGCTGTTGTCCTCGATGTTATCTCAGAAACGAAGCAAACGTAGATTTGCAATTACCAGACGGCAAAAATATGACTATTCTAAGATATCTACAGAGAGAATGATCTCAACAATTACTTACACTGGTCGTGACCGAGCTCTAACAGAGCGAGGCTCCTTGCACGGAGAGACCGTAGACTGCGAGTCTCCATTCCTGCTTCCCCAAGCTACATTATCTTGAATATGAAAGACGGATGATTCAGACGAGTCCAGTCCAAGGCTATGGACAACCGACGAGAATAAGTTAAACTCAGCAATACATAGTAAGAGCAAGATCCATGAGCTCCAGGCCGAGAAACTCAGACTCCTCCACCAGGATGGCCGACTTCTACGTGATGTCATGAGTACCAGACCTCCTAAGCAGCACGTCGTCATGCTTGAAGAAAGGATGGGCACTCAACGATTATTGACAAGGGCAGGTGACAGGCAACTATTTATCCAAGGCGGCTATTGCAGGATTGGCTGGTACTCCTACCCAGGACGAAAGGTAAAAGATCAACGATACCCGAGTCGCACTGGAAGGAAGGCTGCAGGGCATCGCTGGCGCTCTCTCGACCACCTACATCATCACTGTTCTTCCATCCACGGACGTAGTGTACAAGAACGACGGGATGTGTGAACGGAAAGCTCAACACTAGCCAAGCGGAAATCAGACACACTGGTATCCCGCGTCCAGCAGAGTTGAGGTGTGATATAATTTCCCGTTCAATGTCCACATAGTGACACCAAAGTCGATCACTCTCTCACATCAAGCTTCGACTGCGAAACGCGTCTCACCGGTACAGTACCTCAGCTGCTTCCAAACAACAACACGTCGCGTATGCTCGAACCGATCCTCCTCCGCAGTCGGCACCCGGTCCTTCTCAGCCATCTGCTCTCCCCATTCTCGCCATCCATGACGCCTTCGCTCTCCTGCTCGGCGTGACATGCCATATTGCATCTCGCCATGCCTGCCACTCACTCACCCACCCTTCTCCCCATCCAATCCACATCCACTTAGGATAAATTTCCCCATCAGGAATAAACATACCACCCGCCTCACCTCCTCACCTCATCCAAGTCACATCAACCAGGACATTCCCCAACATCCAAGTCTCCACTGCCCGGGCACGACAGACCCCCTGCGACATCCAGCATCAAAATCAATAAACGCTCCAGACCCCACTTTCGTCGTCCCAACACGCTCCCCCCATTCGCCGTGCAAGTCATCCAATCTCGCCTCCGCAGCCAATGCACGCACGGCACCGCAGCTCTCCCCCCTGCGCTAGCTCCCGCCACCATCATCCGGGTAAACAGAGCAGTCCCGATCCGTGCTAGCGGCCTGCCCTCTGGCCCAACAGGCATTATCGCATCGTCACATCGTCACTTGTCAAATTTCCGCTCCAAGGCGTGTGGTCACTTTCCCAAGGCGACCAGAGTTCGTACTCGCCTCGCTGCTGCTGTTCCCGCCTGCTAGTCCGAGCAAGAGCAGGAGCAGAAAAATTGCCTTGTTGGGAAAGCAAAGCCTAAACCACCACCCGCCCGGCTCGAAGCGCGGAGAGAAGAAGAAGAAGAAGGAGGAAAAGCAAAGGAGGTTGCGCGCATACGACTTCATTTCATGCCTGAGAGGAGAAAGGCAGGGAGGGAGGGAGCTTGCTGCTACGGCTGCTGCACGCAAAGCCCACACGACACAAGCTTTGGCAAAAGGAAGTCGCTGCGCATGTCGTGGCCGCCAGCACTTGAATCGTGAGCGCAAAAAGCTTGAGCTCATGCGTGCCACGGAGGCGTAACTGCGATGATGGCTGCACGCGATCTGATTGCTTCGGGAGAAGGCGAGACGACTGCACGGCTCAGCAAGCCAGCGAATCAGCTCTGGTCCGCCAGGCTGTTTGTGTCTTGATTGCAGCGCCTTCGTCGCATTGTGCAGCGGCGAGAGCCGGCTGTATTTGCATGAAACGGACGTCCATATTGGTTTATTTTGGTCTTGGTCTGTGAGAGGGTATCGATATTAAGACTGGGTTTCTATTTTATTTTACAGCGAACCGTGAGCGAGAGCAAGAAAAAAGAGAGCGAGATGAGATGGGATGTGAAGAAGCGCAAACCTGATCGCTGTTATTGTTGTTGTTGTTATTGATTGTTGTTGTTGCTGCTTTGACGGCCACTCAGCAATTTCTCGTATTCAAAGCCAAGCCAAGACCAACAGAGACATTGTCGGACCCTCGCTGCATTGCATTGCATAATCGAACTCTCAGTCTAATTAATTAATTATCGCTGATTCACCGTCCTTATTCAGCACATCTCATGTCTCTGAATGGGGTGCTCCCAAAATCTGACAGATAGCTATGTCTCAACTAACACACCAACTGAACTCGCCGTCCGTCCTCACACACCACACCACACCACGTAGGTAGGTACACACTTTTGATATCGCTATCTCGCCGGTGTTGGTGGTGGTGGTGGAGGTGTGGAGCATCTGGTGGGAAATCTGGAGAACGATGTTGCAAATCCGGGGCCTCCGAGCCTAAGGTAGAATACCTTATCTTCGACTCTGGGTTTTTCGGTGGGATCGCTGCACGACTGCGCTGTGAGATGATGCGCTTCGTGACCTGGGTTGTCGATCTATCTAGGTGGAGACAATCGATGTATGAGTTCAGAGGGCCAGCTTCACTTTACGCCAGCGATCAAGGTTGGACGAAGGGTCTCGGAAGAATGCGTCACTTCAGATGATCACGTCGAGGGCCCGTTGTTGCGCGATTTAGATAGCACTAGATAAACTTTGAAGAATTGAACATCGTTGACGCTGGGCCAAAAACATGGACTCAGGAACCTATATACCACCCGCACACGCACGATACGCGTTGAACTGGTGATTCTTATATACACAGGATCGATAGATATATAGATTTGATTGATTGATCGCACGGAATCATCCTGCTTGAAGAGCCTAAGAAACACACCCAGCGGCAACGTAACATCATTAATGTATAAAGGTATCTCTCAGGAACGTACGTCTATAGATAAAAGCTCGCCATATTCAACGATAACAGTAGCAACAACAAAGTATCAAAACAGCAGCAGCAAAAAAGAGAACAGTGGAAGAACATTCAGGTGGAACAAGCTTAGTTTTCTGTTGTTGTTGTATTGCCAATATGCGTTCGCCTCCAGTTTCCCTGAGGCTCCAGTAGATAATTATCTGAACATTACAATCCCAATGCTGAAAAATGAGCCCGGAAAATGTCTCGAGACACCCGAAAGACCGCACACTGTGTTGGGGGTATGATATGATCCTCATGTTGCCAGACGGTCAAGGTCTGGCAACACTCTCGACCACAAGCAATTACAAGAAAATGAAGATGCGAAACCTTGCATCGCGTGGCCGTGTCGTAATAATGATAAGTATGACGAACTCCATAGAGCAATGCAAGACAAAACACCGCTTTGATTATCCCATCCCAGATCGATCCGATTTCCATTTCACAACCATCCTGTTCCTTCTCCTATCCGCGTGTCCAACTCGCCGTCATGAAGTCCAAGCCCTAGAAGAAACTCGTGTTTTCGTGAAAGACATGCTGAAGGTGCGCGAAGAGGTGTCAGCCCAGACAAGCCGCTTACAAAAGGTAAGCAGCGAGGCCGAGGAGACCAGCGAGGGAGGCACCGGAGAAGGCCATGGCCTTGTTGGCACCGGAGGCGGTGATGGTGGATGGGGTGGCAGTGGGGGAGGTCTTGACGGAGGTGGTTCCGACGGAGGTCTTGGCGGCCGAGGTGGTGGCAACAGCTGGGGTGGTGGTGTTGGCATACACTGGGACGGAAGATGGGGCACTAGGCGAGAGTTAGCTGTTGCTGTGTGTAACTGTGTTAGGAAACAGTTGGGGGTACCAGGTGTTGCAGTACACTACGGCTGAGGTGGTCACTGGCTTGATCACGGTGCATGGGCAGTTGGTGATGGTCAAGGTGGTGGACTGGGAAATACGTTAGTATTGATTCGGCCGGAAGCAGATGCCCAGAGAGCGTTTGATGTAACGGAATGGTAGCTCGAAAGAGAACCCTCGTCCCATTGCACCTTCCACTCTCTTGCCCTCTGTCGAGATTGGATGCTTACGGTGGTAGCAGTGTAGGTCTTTCCGTTGAAGGTCAACTCAGTGGCAGCTGGGCAGACGGTGGTGTAGGCAGTGTACACCTCGGTGGTGTAGACAACGGTGCCGTTGGTGTAAGCAGCAGAGGCGGTGGCCACAAGGGCAGCGACGGCGACCATGGAGAATTGCATCTTGATTTTGGTGGTGGTATTAATTACTTAAAAAGTAGTTGGTAGGTGGGAGTGTGAGGATGAGGTTGGTTGAGAGTGGTTAGGTTGAACGAATGTAAGTGACTAAAAGTCAGGTGTATGTTTGATGTGAGAACGAGAGTGTGGGTGAGGAGAGAAAGATCTTTGTGAGTTGGGTGGAAGAACTTCTTTATACGGGAGCGGACGAGGGAGAGACATCGCCAGGGGGGCTTGCGCCTGAGCCTGAGGAGGAGGGAGGTGCAAGGAACCACCGGTTTAGCGGGACGGAGCTAGTGCGCGAGGGCCGAAAGGGGCCAGTCTTGGTGGTGCAGAGGGCAGCCGGGGATTGGATGGAGAGGGCCAGAAGAGCATGAACCCTGGCGGCCGTCAGCAAATGCTTCCCCATTCGTGCAAGAGCGGCGGCTTCATTATATTAGAAGGTGGTAGCGTGCCCATCGCAGCCATCTCGCTTGGGGGGAAATGGAGTGTTGATGCTGGGCTGACTGGGATGTCTCTTCGTACCGCTGAGCATCCAATTCCAGATTTCTTCAGGGGAAAACTGGTCTGGCCGATGCGCCATTTTGACTGGCCTCCTGTCCTCACCCTCATCACCATGGCCGTGGAGCACCAGCGCATGACTGGGAGATGTCTCCTTCGTGCTGTCTCGCCTGGATTTCTCCCTCGTCTTCGGTGGGCAGAGGGCAGCACGGAGGGGCAATTTGGGAAACATGTCGGGCGGCCAGCGGTTCATCTCAGGTCATTATGATCACTATGCATGCCATGCGCGCTCTCTCCTCTTTTTCGTCCCCCCATCTGGCTGCCACTTTGGCAGGCCGGCATGGTTGAGCTGTTTGGCATCGCCTGTTGGGTAGGCTGGGCGAGTTAGTGATGCACGGCAACAACCAACGGTGCGCTATACCACACGACGCACAGCGCTGCAGTGCACCAGACTATTAGTCAGGGGTAACAATTTGGCGCACGCCAGCGAGCAGCGCTTTTCTGGCCTGGACCAACCACTGTGCAGTTGCGGGCTTTTCCTTGGCTCGGGCAAATGAATCGCTGCAATTTCATCTGAGCTCTCCCCCAATGAACGATCGCTTGCGCTCCTCCAGCCCGCTGCCGCCATTCGCCCAACGCTCTCGCATGCCGCATTGTCTTGTCTCTGGATTCCGGCGCCTCATTTTTTTTTTTCTTTCAGCGAGGGCAGAGATCAGTGAGGATAGGGTGGTGGTGCCGTCCGGCCTTGTGGATTACTGTGCAGTCGGTCTTCTCGTATGCAAGGGAGTTTTTAAGATGACATCGCAGGACTTTGCACCCTCACAAGTGTCCGGGAACACGGGGGTGAACATGGGGTGCCGCAAATGCCTGCACCTGCTTCAGAGTCCATGTCACTTTGTCATGGCTCTAGTGATCATCCGACAAATCATGCTTCAGCACCGGAGAGGCGCACACAGGGTGCATCGAAAGTGTGAGCAAGGGAGATTCAGGCTTTCTTCTCCCCCAACGGCGGCGGGTGGTGGTGGTGGTTGATGTCAGTTTGGATGGCTTCGCGGAACATCGACCCACCCTCGTCATCGCAAAAGGAACGTGGAGGCGTGAACAGGATTTTGGAATCTCCTCACTTTAGGCTATGGCGGTGGTTCATCGCAATCTGATGTCAAACCCCGTCCGCGAGGATCGAGTTGGACGGGAGGAGGAGGAGGAGGAGGAGACAACGGTTCTCTGGGGTCCAAGCCGGGCTGGACATGCCATGTTGCGGCTTCCATCGTCTCCTTCACGCCTTCGCATCACGTCTTTCAAGCCCTGAGGTCCGGGATGGAGAAGAAATTTTCATCTGGCGTCTGCCAGCGCCCAAATCGGCGGTTACCGCTTGCCCTTCTGAGGCTCGGGGTGGTCAAATGTGACAATGTGCGTGTGAGCGGCAAGCCGATCACAAATTGGGGCCGATATTAAGCTCGTGTTCCTTGAGCCTTGAGCCTTTTGCCGGCACAGTGAGTGAGTGAGGGAGGGAGGGCGTGAGTGAAAGAGTGAGTGCATGGCCAGCCAGGCCATGCTCATCTCACGGACTCGAGACTGCAATCCACTTCACGCAGTCTTGTCGACTCGGAATCAAAAGCATGAGCCGGCCGCCTTGACTCTGGCTCTGGCTGTGGCTCTGATACCCAGTCGCGAACCCAGTCCATGTCCAGGAGAGAGAGGAGAAGAGAGGAGACAAACCCATCCTTCCTTCCCTCCTTCCCCACGGATCTCCGCCGACGGCCCTCTACGCTGCGTAAAAATAAAACACATCCATATCCACACCCACATCCACATCCACATCCACATCCATCCACGGGCGGCCGCTGTCTCGCGATCAGCCCGAGTGGAGCGCAGCGGGTGGCCAACAGCAGCAGTATCACTGCTTTGGGCAAGTGGGTGTGTGGAAGGGGGTGGAAGGGGGAGCTGCAATCTCCCGGGACGCTCCAGCGAAATTTGCATGCCACTTCACTTGACTGATTGACTCCGTCGCTATTCTTAGAAGCAATAATGTCGGCCTGCTCGTGTTTCCGCACTTTACAAATGCACATCTCATCTCTCACTTCCGTCCAGCTCAAGACACCGCTGCTCCTGTTTGTTGCCAGCCGGCCAACTCGTTGAGCGCCGCCCCGGACCTCAAAGTGTGAGAAGCTGGGAACTCGACCTTCAACCTCGACCTCGACCTCGACCTCGACCTCGACCTCGACCTCGAACCTGAATCGGCCTGCCCCGACGCTGTTGATGCTGCTCCTGCACCAACATCGGTCGTTCCTGCGCAAGCGTTCCCGCCCGAAGGATTCAGCACTCGCTGCACGCACGCCGGGCATGGCACGGCGGAGCGTGGCAGTGGCAGTGGCAGTGGGATCGCCGCCTCCCAACCAAAAATCGCCGGACGTTTGGATCTAACGTCAGGTACGCGTCCAGCTGCATTGCGCTGCAGTGCACTAAAGATACACAACACAACACCACACCAAAGGCTGATCGACGGCTTGACGGGCAAAAGCAACAAGAAAGATGCGACCAACGCAACATCCTTTCTCCACGTGTCTCACATGCGAAGTCAAGACGAGTCAGGAATCTTCAACTCAATTATGATGATCGTATCCTGCTTTCTCCTCGGGCCAGGGGAGGGGAGAGAAAAGGTCCCGAGTTTGCCACCGACCGAAGTTGAAAATCCCCCTTCCTGCGCCGGTGATGTCATCGTAGGTCGACCTTTGGCGTTGGCAGCATCTGCTGTTGTTTTTCTGCTCATTTCCTTCCCCTGCACCTCTGCTGCATCTGCATCTGCATCTGTCCATCTTCCCTTGCAACTTCGCTCCTCCTACTCGCCCACCCAGGCAGCTGGAAAGCTCAGGGTCAACAACAAACGTCATACGTCGTGTTTGTGGCTCGCTCCTGCGACGACGCTACGTTGGATTGACCCAGCGTGTCTTTGTAAGATGAGGTCCCTTGCGGACTGGAAATAGGATGCGACAACTTTTCAGCCGCTCATTTGATCGAAATCTAGCCAATTTCGCGATCTTGACTGCCAGTGCCAGAGTGGGCTGACATGTTTCTGCTCCATTTCACTATAGTTCTCCTTTTCCTAGTACCAGCTAAACAAAGCAGGCTCTCAGTATGACGTGACTCTTTGATGCGTATGGAATGAGGGACATTGAGCTTTGTAGTGTGCAGGTCAATTGGTTGCGAAGATGAGCTGCCGCTACAAGAGCTTAGTAGGACAATAGGTACATACCTAGGTAGGTTGCTTCGGATAGGGTGGAGGGGAGAAACGCTATCATTGTCATTGAGACAACGGGATTTCTCGCTCTTCGGATGTAAACAAAACAACATGGGAGTTATCTGGACAATGAAAGATAGAAAGGAATGAAATTGCGCTGTCTGTATTCTACATCAGATGAAAAAAATATCGTTCGCTCGTTTGAAGTGTCTGGTGTCATCCATGTGCCAAGTACTATCAATGGTAGCACCTGCTTGCCACTCATCATACAGTCGATTCAGATGAAGCTGTTTGATATCGCATTCTATAAGCCTAGCTGACCTGACTTTCAACTCATTCAGCCAGCAGAGTGTCCTGCACCAATTGACATCGTGTTCTGTTTCCATTCATGACCGAAATCCGGTCCCCTTTTTTCGACTCCTTGGATTGAGTGATGGATGAGGTGCTTTGAAGCAGGCGACTTACATTTGTAGGACTCGAACCAAGATTTGGATTTCGGAAGTTGGGATTACCTTTGCAATGGTTCGCTCTGTCTCCCGCTTTTCGTGGTGAGGATTTTGATCAGAAGGAAGTCACCAAAAGACGAGTGGTGATTCAAATCATTACCAAAGAGGCTAGATACTTACGAGGCAACCTCTGTATTACCTCGCTATCAATAGCACTGTTGTCGTCGGCATGCTTTCTGCATCTTTCTTGCTGGGTCGTCTCCGGTCACACGGTTATGCTACCGGCAGCCAGCCCTCAATACGCATGCTCGCCTCCACTCAAGGCTCACCTGCCGCAAATCCTTCTGTGGATGCATTAGTGACATTGTACAACAGTTCGTCTTCCTCCAATTTCTGCGGATCTCACACAACCTCGTCCATTCCCTTCCATACAGGGTGCACACGATGGACTCAGCAAAGGATGGATATGTAGCACCTTTCATGACAATGAGACTTCGACATAGACGATAGCATGATTTGCAAGACCAATATATATGTACTTTGAGGAGGAACACACACGTGCTGTGCCATTTCGTTGAGCGTAGATCAGTAAGTCTTCTTTTTGGTAGTGGGACAAGCACTTCCTATAATATAAGGTAAGGTGTGTAAAGCGGGAAGGGACTTGGTCTAACGAGTGATTCTGACAACAATATGGATGACACTTGCTACCGTCGGACCCTCAGGTGATATCGAGACTTTTCTTCCGCTGCGATTGGCATCGCTGGCTAATCTTATCAGGAGTGTTAGATATTCTGAGTAAGAGATCCAGGCAATGCTCAACAGCAGGCATGTCAAGAATCGGTTTGTCCTATGACATGTTCTCGACCTCCAAGTGGACCACTCATGCATGTTTGGAGAGTCGCTGGATACTGCCAAAGGGCGTCCATACTAAATATTCAAAGACGATACTGGGAGTGTGTGTAACTTCCCTGTTATTGGTAGAAGTTGCCTTCGTGACCAGCTCAGACTATGGGGATGAATGCCGAAGGAGAAAATGACCATCTCTTTACCCAGCTTCGAGATCGAAAGACTGTCACTTCTCGCCTGTGGTGGGGTACGTGTCTCGCACAACTATACCATTTGGTTTATATTGAGCTCTGTCACATATATCAACAATGTTGACTTCCCGGAAGGTTTGGCGAGCGCTATACCAATACGTGCTGGCGTCGGGTGTGTAGGAGTTTTATTATTGACTACACTCAGATTCACTCTGTCGAGCGGAATCTACTAGTGCTAGCAGAGAGCTCTCGTCAAAGTATGGTTGTTGAAATGAGTTGCAGTCACGAGAGTTTTGCTGTTACTAGTCTTTGTGACTACACTATATCATGTAGATGCTGAAAATAGGTGTCATTGGACCTGACTGGAGGTTCCTTATCCCTTACTTCGAAATATTAGCAAAGACACCGTCCCTTTGCCAATGTCCCAGTATATTTTACACTCCAAGGAGCAGGTGGACGTTGCATCATTTCATGACATTATGTGATATTGTACGGTATGCATGCCCTTAAGGAACCCAATGCCATCTTCCCAACAACCCTTGAGCCACTGTAAAGATATCACCACTTTGAAATTGCAATCGAGGTACATATCAAGGAACAATTCAAGCAAGATTGGATTGCTGAAAAATATGACGGCAAAGAAACCTCGAAATTGGGTGGTCATCTTCGCACAGCAACCAGGGCGGCTGCTGTATGGTACGAAAATGTGAATTAAACTTATGAACATATGGTAGAATTGGATTTGCTCGAGTGGACAAGGTGCTATGTTCAGGTGTCAGGGAAGCCCTTGGAATGGAAGTCGAGATCGTCCACCTGTGTCAAGTATGCACGGCGGAAAAGAGTGCGTAACAAATACAACCTAGCTTCTTGCAAACATGCTACCGCGTTTTCCCTTAGTCTGAAGCTGCTGATCTCAGTCTCTTCAAATATCGACAAGGGGATTGCTAGGGTGTGTTATTTCATCCCTTTAGAACAAACCCAATAACTGGTGTTCAATACACACCACAATTCCTATGCCATAAACCTAGGTTCCACGCTTTAACCGATTATATTCCAAACAACGACCAAAACGCACCTCATCGCAATGAAGTCCGGGCAGGAGATGCTAGCGAAACAAAAGATGAACATACGTCAACACGGCTGCCCACGTGATCGAGTCGCTTCGGTCAGGGGCTTAATGGACAACACGGAGCGGATCAGAGGATGAAAAGTAAACAGGAAGTCCAAAAGTTATTCAATACGGATACATGACTGTATTGAATTGTCCAAACTCACAATTAGATGGTGGTGATCAATATGCTTCAATCAAATCCGTCGAGTGTAAATGGATAACTTTGAAAGTTCCCGAGCCATTGGAGACGATCCAAACAGCAAGTGTGCAGAAACATAGCAGATTCTAGTTCTCGGCGGAAATTGGGGTCCTTGAAGATAAATGATAGGGACTGCAGGCCAAAAACTCCGTGGGCTTACGTTTCTCTTGACCTGATGTCATGCGAACAAAGCAGAACATATAGATCGCGAAACTGAACATTTATACTACTCAAACGTAGAGGAGAGTAGCCTAGAGCGATACACTGGCTTTACAGAATATGAGCCGACTTATATCGCTGGTCTCTTCTGTCTCGTACCGTTTTCAGGATGTCAAAACCCTGATCTGGGTTACGCAAGTACGGAAACGCCCTGGCAACCAAAGAGTGCTCGAAAAGGGACCCTTCAACCCAAAATTAGCACTAGAGAAGTCAAGCGTATCAGTTGTGACCCTCTTAAAGTCACCACTCGTATGAGATTTCATGGTGGAGCCCGAATCGGACCATAGAGCCGCTAGCCAGTCCGCTGGGGGCAAATCCAGAGCAGCAAAATCTCGAAGGAATGCGTCAAAAATCGCAGCGAAAAGGAACGACGGGAATTATAGGATGATTGCCAACCTTCCAGCATGACATGATACTGAGGCCAAGAGGGTACGTACTGAAAGCCTTAACACAATATGAGCGAAACCAGAGAAAATTCAATCCCACGAGCGTGGTGTAATGAAAATCCTCGACAACACTGTACAGCAGTCCACAGCTCTTGCTACTCAAGAGAGCATAGATTAACTCAACGACGACAGTTCCTACGCACCAGTAGCGGCTACGCAAGGCTAGTCATCTATTCACATGTACTTAATAGTCTAGCTCTACCGCAACTCGTAACCAAACTGTGCTATTGGCATACACTCACTAATGGTGAGCGTTTCTGATACTTAAGACACGGTTAGAAAAGCTACAACTGTAAAATGATCTGGCTTGGACACCCATGTAGACTCTAAATTGGCCTAGGAAAAAGATGAGATGGAAGCAGTAGTATCAAACTTGAAGGTCTTGACTGATAGCTATATTAACAACAAGACATGCACCCGGAGATGCTGTACCTTGTAACAAGAACAACTCTAACATCTTGATAAGTGCCTAGAATCCGGAGAGCTACAACATAGTTACCTCCAGAAGCAAGTGATTTGATCTAAGTGTTGGCAATAATGCTACTGGGTTAGTGATGCTGGGTTGCCCTTCAGGCACGAAGATGCCTACTACCTCAATGTCATTGAAGAGGGGTTGGTTGTGGTATACGAGTCAAGAGGCGTTACCATTGACTCAAGAAAGACACGTTGTTCGGGTCACTTGTTAGAAACGCGTACGAGACTCTTCAGTATGCGTATGAGAACCCCAATTCAGTACATATTCTGGGGCAATTGTCAGTATGAGCTGTCGTTATCGGGAGTATTCGTCGAGAACAAGCGCACCAGCAGTTGGTCTCCACCTTGGGATTCGACCAGACGCGACCAAGCAGGCGAAACTCCACACGAGAACCAACCTCTGAACGTCCTATCACAAATTCATTCTTATAATCGTTACTTGGTGTTGTTGAAATCACTGGACTTGTTGTGTGAAAATAGAGGGCCAAGATCTAGGGCATATATGACAAATGGTCAGGGGCTATAGGTGAAACATACGCAGGCGTGCTGTCATGTGCGCACGTAGATTTAGAGCCCATTAATGTATCTATGGTGTTGCAGCAGCTATAATCAAAGACACAGGATAGAGGAAGGAAATACTTCATATCTGCCATACTCCTTTGCAAGAGTACCTTTACCTTAGATTTTCCAAGCGCAAGAGCAAGCTGAGGGAGAAAACAAAACAAAACAAAAAATCTTCAGGTTGAAAGGCGTACACGTCTTCGTGCTTCGGGGTAGCGTCCTCATTTGCTAGTCTCCAATCCAACTACTCGCCATTGCTTGCTGGGATGGTGGCGCCGGTACTTGGGTGGCCCAAGATTATCCCTGAGCTGAGCTGAGCTGAGCTCAGTTGAGCTGCACAGGTGGGAGACTGAGGAGATTGCTCAGCTTTTAATTTCAACATCGAGTACTCTTTTTCTCCCTTTTCCTGTCCTGCCCTCCCCAAACCTCCATCAAAACATATCGATCGCATCGATGAGCGCATCGCAGTGAACGTGCGCAGATTGAGATCAAATCAAAAACCCAACCCCAGTCTAAACCTTGTCGACCTGTCGGCGCTGCGCCAATCACAGCCCCTCAATTGGATCAACGGGACTTTGAGATCGCGACTGTATCTAGTAATCTAGTGATCTAGTATCTAGTATAAGAAAACAACAAACAACCTTCGCGCAGCCTAAAGAAACGCGCATCATGCCACCTGAGCTACGAAAGCGCAAGGCAGCTGCCGAACCAGCTGCAGCTCCCCCAGCCAAGAAGAAGGGTCCTGTCTCGAAGGCGGTCGCAAAGGTCAAGGAAGCCATCGCGCCAAAGCCAAAGCCCGTGAAGAAGGACGGTCCTACGAGCGCGAGCGCGTCTTCTGGAAAGATTGCTGTCGGCGAGACGATTGAGCTTGAAGGGTTTGGCGGAGAAATTGAGATGAATGACGGCATCAAGACCACTCTCAAGAAGCTTGTTGATGACAGCAAGAGCGGAGTTGTCCTATTTACCTATCCGAAGGCTTCTACCCCAGGCTGTAAGTTGCACACTCATATCACTCACGACTCACAGATCCCAGACGCTAACTTATCACAGGCACCACCCAAGTCTGTCTTTTCCGCGACTCGTATACACCTCTCACATCGACTGGATTTGCTATTTACGGACTGTCCAAGGACTCGCCTAAGGCCAATACCACATTCAAGGAGAAGCAGAAGCTGCCTTATCCACTACTTTGCGACCCCAGTGCTACTCTTATCTCTGCCATTGGTCTCAAGAAGGCTCCCGCTGGGACTACTCGAGGTGTATTCGTTGTTGACAAGGCGGGGAAGATCCTGGCCGCTGAGCCCGGTGGACCCGCGGCTACCGTTGAGGTTGTCAAGAAGTTGATAGGTAGTACTGCAGCTGCTTCTGTGCCAGTCGATGAGACAAAAGCCGAAACCAATGGGACGAATGGGACGAATGGTGCCACGAAGGACGAAGATATCGCCAAAGCTGAAGTTGCCAGTGAAGTCGCTGACACTGCCGAAAAGCTCGATAGCAAGGAGGCGGAAGTCAAAGCTGCGTGATAATGGTTGGGACGAAAATGAGCGAATGCTTATGCTCTGAATCTGGATTGGAGGTGCTCGAGATCAAAATGTGTGGTGGAAAGGCTGAAAAGCGGATGTGGAGAGGTTTGATTTCAACGGATTAGGGTGCTGTTGTAGGGATTTTTCCTGGAAGTACACGCACAGGAAGCGCATATATCGTACAGAAGCGTATATCAATACCTGCAGTAGAAGCCTAGCAATTGAAGACATCATAGACTTGACAGGATCTGCCGCTTGGATCTGCGGTTCTCCTCCGCCGTTCCATGTCAACGCTCCACAAACCCTCTAAAGAATTGGAACATGTAGGAGCATGGCCGAATTCCTAAGTGCAGCATATAGCTATTTTGACGCTCGCCAGGAAAGAGAAGATTAATGGGGAGGAGACACATTGGAATACCCGATAGCATCTGGTGTTAGCGCCGGACCGGGTAAGACTCGGCAGTCCACCGCAAATGGAAGTCATCAATTCAGTTCACCTGGAACTTCAGTCGCCGCCAGTGATCAACTCTCCAACATCGACCCCCACATTGGAACCACGCATCCTCACCCAACAAGCCAATTGACCTCTCGTTGTGCAAGAGGAGCCTCACCATGTCTTCGCACACAGCAGCCAAAGCTGCTCAAGCAGGAAGCAGGGTTGTTGCAGTTAACAAAGTATACTTTCCCATCAACTTGGAGCTTCACCTCGATCTCAAACCCCCCAATCAATCCAATGCCTTTTGACACCAGCTAATATCAAATGCTAGAAATACACAGTCCAATCTACTGGAGTCTGGGAACGTATCCGCCGCCTTCTTGCCGTCGACCCGACCCGATCAAATGGCGTACCTTTGAACCCTCAGTTTCGAAATCCCCCTCCTGGTTCGAATGAGCCCTTTTCCTTTGTCGATCCTGTCACCATCCCCGCAGGTGACATCGCCGATAACCCATACTGGAAGCGTGATTCTCGAAGATCATACCCCAGTTATCCACGGTCACCCAAGGCGACGCAGTTGCGCTTTTGAGTGTAGGCAGTCGAAGCGCACCGAAGAAGGAATTGATTGGGGAGGCTGGCACGCAGGCACTCGTTGCTGCAAAGCAAGAAGGAGAGACTGGTTTGGCCGCTTATTTCCAGAAGGAGGGTGGCGCTGCAACTTTGGCAACTTTGGGACGAGATGGACTTCCTCCTTTGCCCAGGTACGTTTCGCATACATTCAATAGCTAGGATTTGCGGTATCAGAAGCTCATTTGGTGAACAGTGGCGCTGGCTTGAAGGCTGGTGCAGACAAGTATAATCTGACAGAGGAGAATGCATATCCCGAGCAGTAAGTACTCTTGATATCATCACAAAGATAGTTACTAATGCACTCAGGTATCCGTGTCGGACATTCCAATAGACAAGCAGGAGAGGCTTGCGTTGTACATAGGAAAGAGTTTCATACGTTGCAAGAATTCATGTGCGCGGGTTTGGATCTTCATCTGCTATCAGCAGTGCTCTCGTAGCTCCAGCCAGTGCCACCACGACCTTTCATCCAGCTTCACATGCCACAAGCCCAAAAAACCACTTCGACCGCCTCAGAATCAATCAGAATTGATCGTGCAATGTTATGGTAAAGCCCGTGGGCACTATCTACCCCCATTCTATTGATTATCTTCTGCCCTAGGACTACACCGGCCTGATTTGACATGCAAGTCCGTACCTGCATTGCCAGCGAACATTCACGCTCCGTATTTGCATATCCCCTGCGCTATCAAAATGCCCCACCTGTACAACGTCGTATAACAATGTCCTACCTTTCACTTTCTTTAACAGCATTTCTATGCTTCTGGTTCGAAAACTCATCATGTTTTGTTCTGCTCAAACATTACCCATGCAAGCCACGATAATGCAAGTGCAAGGGGGCTGCGCACACCCCGCGGCCCTACCCGCTTCATTCTGTCCTTCGCTCCTCTTCTTTCTCTTGTTCAATGCGCGCAACGTAATCTTTGGCTATTTTTTTGCTCCGTCATCCTACTCACTTCTTTCTCCATTGCTATTTGACCATGCCGGTCCTCAAGCGCCTTTGCTGTCGTGTCTAGGTAGCAGTTCGCAATCCAGCAACTCTTTGTGATCCCGACGGTGGGAAGCCTAACAAAAAGCGAGCCTCGTGTGACTCAACCTACATACAACCACGATGTCCTTCGGAAAATCGCCCGACGATTATAGAGAGCTTGCTGGGGCTGCGCATGCGACACTGATTAATGCGCGAAAGGCATGTGGCGATGGCGATGCGCTCACATTGAGCATCAGCTCGTTGCACCATACTCTTTCCCGCCTCTCTACAGGTGTGGAACTATCGGAAAGGGAAGGAGGGGTAAGGAAGAGGGAGGGCGATAATCGATGGCATGAACTTGCTACCCTGGCACGAGACTGTGCGCGATTGCTTAAAGTTCTTAATCAAGTTTTGGGCAAATACAACAGCTTGCCCAACGAGAAAAAGAAAGTAACGAAGCTTTGGCGGAGGGTGAAATTTGGAAACGGGGACATACTGGATTTGGAAAAGATACAAGGAGAAATGGGAGCATATACACAAGCCATAAGCCTCTTCTTGGGGTCAGTGGAGCGTGGTGAAGTTGGGGAGGTCGAAGGGTACATGGACACCCATGGCGCTGAATTGAGGGAAGTCAAGCATACTTTCCACTGGGTCATCGCGAAAATGCTTGCGCTTGATGATGGACAGGAAGAAGGGGTGCTAAGGAATTGGAGGGATGGTCTAGACGGTGGGATCTTGTTGAATGTTATTAAAGATCAGCTGGCGAATGAAGGATGGGATCTGAAAGTGCTGGCACGACATCAAAAGACGATCGCGAGGTATGTTGTGGAACTTGGTGAGAGGGGTGTGTTGGATGCTACCGAGGTCGAGTTGAAAAGTGGCCAAACACCTATCGGCGCTGATTTGAGACTGGATCGCAACAAAAGTGTTGACAGATCGGTTCGTGATTCCGAATCCGAATCCGACTCCGGATCGAGTGTTGATGAAGGGGATGGTGCTCAAATGCCCCTTGGACGGAGGCCATCGGAGACTGTCCCAAAGGAGCAAAAACCTGTCATCCACACTAGTATTCCTTCAAGGAAAAGGAGTCTGGATGAGGTCCAGAGTTCTGAAGATGACTCTGAGGATGAGCCAAGCCTCGGTGGCCAACCCGATTCAAGTGTTCCAAAGACCTACACACAGCATCTTAAACCACTTCAGATACATACTGCTCACGTTCTAGAGCTGGAGCAATCAAATAATGATGCAATCAAGAAGGTTGGGATACGGCCGGAAGGTTCTCCCGTCTCAGATGTTCACTCGATGGCTCTAAGCATCTCCAGCTTGCCCCCGCTGCCAGTAAGCCGGCCAAGAAGTCGTAATTCTGATAACGATGTGGTTGATGATAGTGGTCAGTCCTTCCTTTCAGAAATGCATCCTGGACATCTCGCTTTGCCAGATTCCACAATTGGATCTGTCGTGCAGGCAGGCCATACGAGCGTGGAACTTTTCTCCTCACAGACACTTAGCATATCTAGCCTACCACCTTTGCCAATCAGTAGGCCAAGAAGCCAAAACTCACTTCACAACACACTGATGAACAGCACCCAGCTGCTTTCGGATCAAAAGCAACCTCTACACAAGACATCGGAGAGTCTCACATATGTCGATCGAGGTAGTGATACTAGCAGCGGCGAATCTTCCGAGAGTGAGGAGGATTTGGGACACTTTTCAAAGGATAGAGATGAAGTATTAGATACATCGTCACTACCTATGAGTCTAGGTAGACACTCGGCGAATCGTGTTCAGGAACATGCGGACAAGGCCAAAATAAAGAGTCCTCAGACAACACAAGGCTTAGTAGCCAGGGAATCTCCAAATCGCCATACGATCAAACCTCCTACTCGATCTCTCGAAATGCTTCCTACTCCTCTCCCATTGGCAAGCCCAGCTCGTCGACAAACAAATAAACTTCGCGGTTCAGACGATAGTCAACCTTCTGAAAAGGGTGATAACCTTACCAAGTCTGACACATCTGTTCGTCCAAGTATGGCTGCGCCCATAAAATCTGCAAAACACCTGCACGGCAAGGGTCCACCTTCTTTCAGAACAGATCTGGTCAACACCCTAGACTCCTCGAACCCAAATCATTATGAAATTAAAACAAAGAGCTCCGATGAATTCCAGGCAAAGTCATTACAGCCTGACAATGCGTCTACCTTAAGGGTGATCAACAGTGAGTCGAGTATAGCTCGGCCTCGATCTCAAATACAGCGAAAGATGAAATCGAGTTCCACCAATGTTGTGTTTATGGCGAAAGGAGGAACAGACGTGCTTGCATCCAGACAGCTTATCGTGGATGCTGAAGGCCATCTATCCAAATCAGAGCAGATCACCCAATCACAGCTCAATATCAGACCTGAGTCTCCAGCTCTCTCGGCAAAGTCTGCTCCGTCCTTGACAAAGATTTCTCGATTGGCAGAATTCCACCTTGATGATAGTAGCAGTGATGAGAGCGAACAAAGTTATTTGATTATCAATGATGCAAGTGGCTCACAGGCCAGTTATGACGAGGGGCTTGACTCTAATCATGCAGTTGCCATACAAACAGGTAGTATGGAGAATATTGTCGCAGAGTCATCTTTTGATCCTCTCAGCCCTGCGAATACGAAGAAAACAGATCTTGCTACTGGAAATGGCATTAGCGAGGCAGTTTCGAGCGATATCGACGGTCAAAGTTATATGAATGCATGGAGCGTCATCCTTTCCCATGTCAGCGATGATCATGAGTCTTCACTTCTTGAAACTAGCGGTATCTGGGCTCAGAGCAACTCAGCAATCCATTCGGCTTCGACCAAAGCGCTCTCTCATCATGAAGAGCCGGACAAAGATAATGCTGGCCTCGTGACTGTCTATGAAAGGCAGGAAGAACCTCGGAGCAGAAGTAGGAATATGACACTTGTTGGGGATAGTGACGACGAACCACGACCACCCGCAAGCACTGAGCTTTGGCCCAAGGGTGCACCAATAAATCCCCGTTCTGTCAACACCTCTGCTCTCAATCTAGCAGGCGAGGGGATTGTTGACGAATTGCACTACGACAGTGGCACAGATGAGAGCGTCACTATACCTGGAGACAGTGATGACGAGCCTTTCAGCCCGATGAAACCTGTCGCTATACTAGATTCAGTTGTGCTACCAGTCACAGCTCACGAACCAAAGCGGAAAGACGTTCTCCACAACCATACGGTCGATTCAGATTACGAGAGCAGCACTGACGGTGTTACTGAAGAGGAGGAGTTTCCGCGAGGTGTTGCGAAGAGTCCAATTTACGATGTACAGTACTCGCGCACTTTGCCCGAAATACAACTGCTCATAAAGGCGGACACTCCTGTAGAGCCAATACACTTCCGAGAGATGGATTATCAACCTGAAAAGCGAACCATGCAACACATCGATCTCAACACCTCCGAAATCAGTCGTGGTAGAGACAAAACTCAGTCCTTGAGAGGGAAGGAAAGTAGAAACGAGAGGATTGAGTCTACTGCAAATCTTACCCATGAAACACGGCGTAAGGAAGTTAATCATCGGGCTCAGGAGTACCAAGTTCCTACTGAAGCGGCCAAAGGAGTAGGAGCAATTTCAAACACACCATCATTGTCCGGGTCATCAGCGTAGGTTTTGTCCTAGTGGTTGAGTTCTTGCAATTTTACTAATACAGCGCAGCCTACCGCTTTTCCGCCAAATCACCTCCTTTGGTAGTTCCACTAGAAGCTGGTGGTGGTCTGCAAACAAAGCTGCTCGTGCGCAATACCAGCCTACTGTTGAGGAAATTAACGACGAAGACTCTTTACCAGGAGCACATCCCAATTGTTGGTTAAACGATAGCGATGAGTTTAGCCAAGCCGGAAATGATCTGAAGGATGTACCGGACCTTTCGAGATCAGCGCGGAAGGAACCCAAGTCGCACGTTGCACAATACCTGAATCCATTCCGAGAGAAGTCGATCTTAAAATCATACAAAATATCTACGGGAGATTCTCACTCTTCTTCGGACGACGAAGCTCCTTCGCTCCAGTTTCCTTCAGAAGATGAAACCGAGGATATTCGAAAGTATCGCTCCGGAAAGCAAATTGTGTATGAGGACCCGGATCTAAGTTTTAACTCCGCTCTGGATGAGAGCTCAGATTTCGAGGATGGATTCCAAAACGGGCCACAGAAAAAGAAAGCCGCAGCCACAATAGAACAGAGGGAGGCTTTCAAAAAGGGCATCAAAGCAGACCGGTATAGTAAGAAACGATACAGACTGGAGAAAGGGAAAGAGGCTGTCTGGGGCTCCGCTTCGGAGAGGGAAGAGCGGAGGAAGGTTCGCAGTTTGGGCAAGAAAACTGCAGACCTTCCAAAAATCTTGGGTGGAAAAAAGACAGTCACATTCGAGGTCCAAAGCCAACTTGAGGCTGGCTCCAACGCACAGAGGCCCGAAAGGCCTGATGCTAAGTTGAAAGAGATGTGCAGGGCTTTCATTGAGGATGTCCGTGATGAAGATTTCCTCCCCGGCGCGCACCCTAACTGTGAAGCTGCATCAGGCTCGAGCGAAACCAGCGATGTACTTACCCACTCGAATCTCGAATCCGCGCCGTCCGTTCCACTTCCGGGATTGAAGGTGAGGACCACGAATGAATCAGTATCGCCATCGAAATCGGCTCCTGCTTCTCGGCAAGCCAAAGGGAAACGTCTACGAAACACCGTTCAAATTCCACTTTCCGACGATGACAAGGACGAAGATCTTCTCCGATATCGACGTGAAGAAACAGCACAGCCGCCTCAGGAAGATGCTGCGCCGAGTTGGCGTTCGACTCGCGCATATCGCAGTAAGAAAAGCAAACAGAGGCGGTTTAGCCATGGTGAAGACGAGAAATTTTGGGATGAGCCCACATCATGGGGTGGAGAGGCAGCAGGTTCGTCTGAAGACGATTGGGGTGAGGCATACCGTTCTGATAACTCGCGCAACTCGTCTGTTGTTGCAATCGGAGGATGCACATGCTGTGTTTCGGAAGCTCAACCCAAGCGCAGACGTCAACACTACCGTTCTCCGCCAGTCATTCATCACCCAGACCTTAATCCCGTCAACCCGTTCCTTCCTACCGAAAAAATCACGGTTGCACCCATTCAGCAACAGCAATCGAGGAGACGTTCATCTATTGATCCGTGGAGCCCAGATCCTCCCAGCGTGAGGCGACACAGGCGTGAAAAGGCTTCGGAAAGCCCTACATATCATGTTCCGGACGCTCCTGCTCCACTTCTCAATTCTGCGCGACCAGAGCTGCCTGTTCGCCGGAGAACGGACAATGTAGAGAGTTCACCGCAAGCTCCCAGGCCAGATCTAGCTCGCAGAAGAACCGATATTGTGGAGAGTACACCACAAACTGTAAGGCCGGAGACGGGGAGGAGGACCATTCGAACAGCAGTGAGAGAACATTCTCCTACTAATATCAGACCAGAGCAGCCAAAGAGAAGGGCCGAGAATGGTGAGGACTCGCTTCAAGCAGCACGACCAGATATTGGGCGAAGATTGTCGATCAGGAAACAGTCTCCGACAAGACCCGATATACCCAGGCGCCGAACCGATGCTATCGAGAGTGTGCCTCTGAGTGCAAGGCCTGAAATGAGTAGAAGAAGGACAGTGGACAGAGAACTATCCCCGGCAGAGGCTAGACCGGAGATCCCGAGACGCATGACTGTTGACAAAGAACATAAGCCTAGGGAAAAGCTTCTGAGATTTGATATTAAGTAACGAGCATCCTTACATTAATTAGCGTTTGTGTCTTTCGGTTAGCTTTTCATTTGGCTCATGGAGTAACAACTGGGTAATGGCTGGCATGGAACAAGGCGGTACAAGGCGGAAGGAAAATGGTTGATGAGGAAAAGCTAAGAAAGCGAGAATGGGGTACGGCTGGGAAAAAGAGCGGAATGGTTGTAAGTACTAGTATTGCTACGATATCTAGGTTGACTTGGGACACTCATTGTAAGAGGTAAAAACTGGGATTGATATTGTATGACCTGGGCTTGGTTTGGAATCTAGACGGATTTTTGGTATGAACTTAGATATGGTAGCAATACAAGAGAAGGAGGGCTATGTTTACTTTAAGATTTTGCAAACTTGTCTGTCTCATTGACCTCATAATTCTGTACGCGATGTATGAATTGCCCTCTTGTGTCCCTGCTACCCTAAGAGTGTTAACTTGTTCGGGTTTTAGTTGAGACTGTGGTTTATACTCGAATCATTACATGCGTCAACAATAAATTTTGACTCCTTTCATGAGTATAACTTGGAGTTTGTGGTATTGTCGGGGGTGTGGAAGAAACTCTAGATCTCCAAGGACTACACAGAGAGTCAAAATCTCCCAACAGGATATCCAGACACCGTCATAACCATACAGCGAGCACAGGTACTATGTATTCGAAATGACAAACGCGCCAAGAAAGAGGAAGAGAAAGAACCAGTGGGGTGTCAGTTCACACTACGAAACACGACTTGCGGCTGATGACAAACAGCCAAATTCCGAGCAAGCGCTGCTCGAGCCAGTATTTCTTCTCGACTCCCACTCCTTGGCGAAATATGCTGATAGAAAACAGCAGGTGCAATCACTTCCCGTACGTAACGTCAGTGGTGCCTTCATGAAGTCCCAAATCGATCACGAGCGCGTCAAGCACCAGAGAGAGGATGATGTATGTTGTCGACGGCGAGGATTATGGCTCAGGTACGCTTCCCTGTTTCCACTTTCTGCCAGGTTTTAACTAAGTTGAAGCATCTTAAACTTGTATCGGCGCTTTTGTGCATCTTCATGGTGTCTGTAAAAGTCCTGGACATATGATTGGCTGGCTTAAAACCACAATATTAGTATAGGCACAAGGTATTCACTTGCTGTTTCTAATGACCCCTGCTTCACATTCTTCGAGATCTTTTGTACCTAGGATGATCACATATTTAAGTCGTTTTGCTCCTCATTATCAGGTTAACTGAATTGGGATAGTAACACGAGAGTTCACACAATGTTCCGAGAGCGAGGTGTGAAGCTATCAAGGTCATGACTTCCTAATTCTGTAGCATCGTATAAGCCTACGCGTTGACTTTGCAAGGTAATTTTGAGATTCAATGGGGGCAACCCATGAAGTACAGTGATGAATTACACACAAGGGAAGGCCAGCTGAATATGCCCGCAAGCATGAACATCATAAGAAAGTTGGCACTTTCAATAACTGAGTCGGAAAGAAGGTTATCCAAGATAAAAAATTTCGCCCCAGCAAGTAACAGCCGGAATGAACAGCAAAATGCAAAGTCTTCGGGCCTTTGAAGCGTGAAGATAGTCCAGCCCAGCCCAGGCCCAGTACTCGCCGGTGGGAATAGACGAAGGGCTCAAAAGCGAAAGCCAGCAAGTGCTTCTCGGGATTTAGTCACAGTTTTAGAGAATAAGGTATTTTGCACATACCAACTTGTCCCTTATCAACTGGCCAGTTTATTGTGCAGTATGTAACTTACACGTTGTCCCTCAACCTGCAACATCATACATCGCCGATCCATTCCATGTTGTGGTTTGTAGTGCCATTTCATCTATCACAACCTCCCTCTCCCGGTACGTTCCCTCAGCCGCCTTTCCGACTCGGTCTCTGCAATTTCTACCTTGTCATCTCCAACCTTATGTTTGCTCTCCCTCGACTCTCTTAAGGTCCCCACCAACTCGCCCACAGTCCCCTGCGTGACCGGGCTTTCTAGCTTCCCATGCCTACGTAGGTTCTCATTTGCCCAGTTTATCTGCCCTCCGTCTGCCTCCCTATGTCTCTGCGCATTTCGCTTTGCGGCTTGGATGGATGTGCGGGCATACACAAAAAGTATGGTTGCCATACAGAAGGCGGCCAAAGGTGCTGTTACCGTCTAAGAGATGTCAGTGGAGTGCCATAAAAGGTATTCTGAGATGGAAAGGTTACCTTGGCATTGAGGTTGAACTTTGGAGGCATGGCTTATCAATTGAAGTCAGTACTTTACGCAGTGAATTCTGCTTGCTACTACATGATAAATTGACGTGTGTTGTGTCGAAGGTCGAGAGGAGGAGGGGAAGAGAAACCTAGATGAAGTGCTCGTACGACAACGTTTGCAGGGATCATCATGCGAGTGGACAATGCGACGTCGCCGTCATCACCATCGGGTGAACAAGGATCCATAACTTCAACTTTTTTGGTCCCTCCCCACAATCGCCCGTCGACCGTTACAGCACTTCAACCCTCAGCAAAGACTCGATCTTTCAAATTGACCTTCGCGTTACGATGGCGAAACAGCTTGAAGCAAGGTAAAACATCATGAAAGGCTTCAATCTCGCAACCAGTTTGGTTCGCCGTGCCAGGCCAGCAACCGCGATCAATACATGGACCTGCAGACAATGCTTGCACCAAACCCGCAGAACAGACGTCGGTTGGTCGAGGGGATACAGTTCGAAATATGGTCGCCCCGAAAGTAACAGCCGGCGGGCTGCGTTGTGGTTTGGATTAGCATTTATATCTTCTACGCCGCTCTGGTGGGAACCCGCGAGGGAGGCATGTGAGCCAGCCGTTCGGACGGGGAGGGTAGTCGGCACCTTGTTTGTTTGTATAAATGAGTGAGTTTATATTCACAACCGCGGAATCATGCTAAACGCAATAGCTACCGTGTCACGCTGAACGCGAATGATAAATTGGGCGAGGGGGATGAAGGAGAGAAAACAAGAAGCTTAAAGGCCTGTCACCAGAGGTGTGCGAATAGAACACTCAAAGTCCTCGAGAAAAATGGAAGCATATTTATCAAATTAGGTCAACATTTGGTAAGCTCTACCCATTTAAAGTAAAAGAATTGGAGGGGGAAAACAGCGCTTATGATTGCAGAGTGCTATGAATTACCTGCTCCCTCTCGAATGGACTACAACTTTTATACCCCTCCAAGATAAATGCCCGGTCTCATCATACGAATCAATTGAGAAAATGTTTGAGAAAGATACAGGCGAGAAGATATCAGATTACTTCTCGGAGTTTCAGCAAGAACCTATAGGCGCAGCCTCCCTTGCACAAGTACATCTAGCTGTGATAAAGGGAACAGGACAGAGGGTTGCTGTTAAGGTACAGCATCCAGCGCTAGCAGAGTACTCAGGCCTGGACCTAGCATTGACCAGTTTTACATTTTCTATGTTGAAGAGGTTCTTTCCTGAGTATGACCTAGAGTGGCTGTCGTCAGAGATGGAGTATTCTCTACCCCAGGAGCTGGATTTTGGTCTGGAGGGACAGAACGCAATAAGAACCAAGGAATACTTTTCGCATCTACCCGAACTACCTCTAGTCATTCCGGAAGTCATCTGGGCGAAGAAACGGATACTGGTAATGGAGAATGTCTCAGGACACCGACCAGATGACCTCGAGTTTCTTGATGCAAACGGAATTGATAGGGATGAGGTTTCCGCGGCTCTGGCTCGTATCTTCAACGAGATGATTTTCGGGAACGGCGCACCTCTGCATTGTGATCCTCATGGCGGAAACATCGCAATCCGGAAGAATGAACATCGACGTGGGGGAAACTTTGATGTCATCCTCTACGACCACGGCCTCTACCGTGAAATACCACTCGCACTCCGTCGTTCATATGCCAAAATGTGGCTAGCTGTTATAGATGCCGACGAGCCTCGAATGCGCAAATATGCCAAGGAAGTAGCTGGTATCAGCGACGAACAATTTCCACTCTTCGCCTCCGCCATCACAGGTCGAGACTACCGCGTTCTCACCAAAGACGTTTCCATGGCCCGTTCCGCTCAGGAAAAAAAGAACATTAATGACGCTCTCGGCGAAGGAATGCTACAACAACTTGTGCAGTTGCTGGGTCAAGTACCAAGAATTATTTTATTGATTTTGAAAACAAATGATTTGACTCGGAGTTTGGACGAGAACCTGCAGACCCGGCAAGGGCCTGTAAGAACCTTCCTGATTCTTGCTAGGTATTGTTCGAGGACAGTGTTTGAGGAACAAGTCGAAGAGTTGAGGAAGAATGGCAGCCTGTGGTGGCCTGGCAACTTCTTTGGGTTGTTGGGCGCTTGGATGGGTTATTTTAGAGTTGAGTTTAAGTTAGAGGCATTTGAGATGTGGCTAATTGTCAAGAGGAGTTGGCAGCATGCCTTGAGGTCCTAGAGATGTAAGGAATAGAATTTGAGGAGCCGTGCACACAATCTGTTCACGCATAAACTTCGCAGTCTGGCATCCAACGATAACTGTGTATGTCGAATCCGGGTTGAGGGGTTTCTTTTAGAGTACTTGAAGTTTTAAGAGCTGTCGAATATGGTATATAATAAAAACAAGTACATAACCAAGATCAATATTAACTCTACGACGCTGAACTTTGTTGACGAATAATAGACCGAGTTATAACCGAACATTTCGTTGTTTGCTCTAGGTTTTATGGTTGAGGTTTCTACCTTCTGCGGAGAGTCGGAATCTATGCAGCCTTCACTACACCGAAAGCTACGTACTTCAATATTATAATTGATATCGTGATTTTAATGCCAAAACATACATGATTTCCGATATATCAAGTGTGCCGCTGCTCACAGGGGTATCGATGATTGTAGTATCACTCACGGCTTCCCATGACGATGATGATGCTAATAGCAGAAATCTGTTGGTCTGTTATAATATTGTCATCGACTCGAGAAACTCACCCGAAGTTCAGTTGCAATATAGCGTGCAGCACATGTAACGCCTTCGAACCCGTCCTCGTCAACCAAAATATTCACTCCGGGCTTATCATCTGTCCCGAGAATCTGTTACCCCGCTCTCTATTGTATGTTGAAGAACTTCACGAGCCCACAATAGGAACCTGAAGACTAGCGTCAATAGAAACGCTGTTGTACTGCCTTTGGGAGTGCGGGGCTAGAAGCACAGTCTCTTATCATATGCCAGTAACTTTGTCGCATTATTGGTTTCCAGCTTATGAGCTCCTACGGAGTACCCACCGTGTTGGTAATTTATATATTGCTGTCCTAAGTTGAGTGTAAAGCTTCTAGTCTACTAGTAAGTATATTTGTATTTAGTAACGCTTCGTTTTTAGGGTCTAGTATAACCGGACTGTTATCTCCTCGCCGTAGTACACCAATATGAAACCCCGTGACTTTAGTCATAAGGTAAGTACATAGAAGCAAGAATATAATTTGCAACAAACTCACCCGAAGACGATATTTAGTTCATTCCACACCTGTGGATAAGTGGACGATACTCTCGATTTGTTCACCTTACTAATTAGCAATATACTATAACGTCAGCACATATTTGGTTCAGTTATAGCAAACCTACTAGGTGTTCTATCTTACAGTATATAAGTAGAGCTAGTATATGCTGAGCTTGGGGTCGGAACGGTTCCGTATAAGAGTCAGACCTTATACTGGAGACGTTATTTTCTTCTCTCGTTTTATATTTTTATGTCCCCAAGCTAGGCAGCCTATTTACTATCATTGTACTCAGTCTTTTACTCGCTCCTACACTCTATAAAGCAGCGACCTTTGTGGTGCTATAGCGTTGAGCATAGGACTATTTTTTACCGAGAAGGAGGCTTGTCTTAACGTCATTGTTTCAAGTGACCTTCTATAGGGCGTTCAATCACACATGATGAATACAAGGACAAATATCGCTCCAGCAAATAGAATAAGCAGGTCAGTGGCGATTGAATATTGATTCGCACTAACATGAACGAACTACCCTACTACTGAACCATACCCGTACCTAGTGAGTCTCTACTGACCAAGCACTAGCAGCTTCCGGTTGACATCCCTTGGTTGGTAATCCAAAACTCCAAATCCAAACACAGCTAAATCCATTCCATAGTTCTGCATCACCCAGTGGGCGATCATATCCATTCCCGCACAAGCACCACCAGCAGTCCATATTTTCCCATCGATCACCCACTGAAGTTCGCTAGTCCAGTTAACCTGTGGATAGACTTGGCGACAGAGTTCGACAGACATATGATTGACGGTTGCGTTTCTTCCATCGAGAATTCCAGATGCGGCAACTGCATATGCGCCTGTACATGTTGTGAACAACGTGCCACCAGCCGCAATATGTGCACGAATGAATACTGCGAAGCGGTTGCTAAGCTTAAACGTCGCCGGGTCCGGTCCGCCGACCAGGAGATAGTCTAGTTGTGGGCATGTATCACACGTGATGGTTGGGAGAACGTTGATATTGGCAGTCAACTTGACTGGATCTTTATTGAGGATTAGCGCTAGCAAAACATATGGTCGCGATGCTAGGCAGGGGTAAAAGGGTACCACAAGCTTACCCATAGTCTCGTTGACGTGATAGAACTCGATATCAATGGCCTTGTCGGTCAAACCAATTGTACCAGGGGTTCCGAAGGCCTCGACAGCTGCAACAAGTGGCTTAGAGCATGACGACAGTATATCTAAGGGACCAGCAACATCCATGGTCTGATACTATTGTCCGGTTAGCCGCCATGCTTGGACAGCACACATTTGTCGATAAGTGCAATGCATGATCTGGTTGGATAATCTCGAGACAGTCTTTCGTTTGAGGAACCAGGCATCAAGGGCAGCAAGATGAAACGAACCTCGATCATTAGGACGCCGAACTTGAGTGGAGCCATAGCTGTACTGCTCTACAACTGACGATAGTGGTGTAATCTACGGGGGTTGAGAGCGTGTAATTTAATGACTAAACTGAACACGTCGGTAACATTGAATCTGCGAAGCTTAACAGGATATAAAGTCTCTATATAGTTTCCCAAACTTGCTATGTAGTATACCTAGTCATTGTCGGGATCGGCACAATTATATAAACCAGGAAGCATGGATATAAGTTCGGATGTAGCCCTCTAATCCTGACCGGTAATACACACCACTCCGGTGATGGGATCACAGTCGAGAGTTCCGAATCTCCGAGTCCGCATACTCACTCTGTATAGGTTATTTGAGCCAGGGGGAAATGACGTTGCGGAGTGAGGATATCCAGACGACAACGGGCTGTCTCCTGACACGTGAGAGCACCGACCAGACCACTCTCGATATCACGCTAAGCCCAGATGTCACCTCAACCACGTATTAATGATATCCTGGCAATTGAATTGAATTGATGGTATGAGGCCTTGGTGTTCCTGCTCCTCGGACTATGTAGTCGGAGCATGAATTTAAGAAGCATGACGTCGTCAGGCTAGCAAACACTCACGGGTGAACAGGAAAAAAATGGACCTTGTCTCACTACCTGCTCCATAGAAACAGAAGTAGCAAACCTCGTTAAAATCATCCACAAGCCAGCGACAGAAAGAATGTCAGCCCAGATCAGCAAGATGCCATGTTTTATTACCCCGGTAGGAATTTGAAGGGAGTTATTAGGTCGATTCCCAAATTCTGAGCCGCCTATACGTAGCCGGCTTCCAAAGAAAGTGTCTCAATGGTGAAGATATATTGAACTGCTTCGTATCTTGTCACAGCATAGATGAGTACGAGTTTGCATGCAGAGCTGTTTGAATTTAGTTTCTCCCACTTGAGTAGTGAATGTAACAATCGCAACGAATGTGCTGCTCCACATTATCCCTAGAGAAAATACTGCATAATCATCTACTACAGAGGGACATTCTCGGTGCGTTCCTCGCCCTTCTCATCTGAGCCAACTTTATATGAATCTTGGTGGGCAAATTCTTCGGTCTGTTATCAGCCAAATGTAACCATCGAAGACATGTGAGTAACCTACGGTCAACTGTGGTATACTTGAACATTCGTGCTGGAACACGATTATCAAACAGCAAATCTATCTCACCAAATGTGCGGTCTTTAGTCTCTGGAAGCCTAAACCAACACCAAAGGTTACAGAGAAGATTAGTTCCAGCGTAGAACAGTCCAGTCTTTGCCCCCCAGCCCCAGGCTAACGAATGTCAGAGTCTGCATTACACATGGCTAGGGATTGGTAGAGCACGAAGGGGAGAACCTACCACCTGAACCCGTGTTGACCATGCGTGGAGTAAGGGAGTTACTGAAAATTCCAGTAAGGTTGCTATCGCAATATCAGTGGGGATCTGTGGAAGCCCCAGGTGCCCTATGAAAGGGACCTGAGGACTGGAGATAGTCCCGACTTACTAGACAAAACGTCCGATAACAATAGTCTTGTACCTCAGCCTACCAGATGGCGTCTCTGCAACTATTGGGTAGCAGACCGGACCTTTGTGACATTAGTACGCGCTAAACTGTGGCCTGGGACAGGAGGAGGCAATTCCCGAGCGATGTAGCTGAGATACCAAGGGACAGATGGTTTAGGACGCCAAGAGAAGTACGCAATCTACTCACCAACGGTGATCATGTTGCACAATGTCGAAATGACCAGCAGTATCCCGATGGCCATCTGTACCGACTTTCCATCTCCTGCGAATCCGAGACCGCCTATTGTAACGAGGCAGAAAAACATGAAAGTAAGGCCCGCCACTACGTACACATGCGTTAGTACGTCTTCTTGAATTAAACGCTGGTTTAAATTGTAACCAAACGTCAAAATTCTACTAGGCCTGTTTTGGGTAAGGCCTCAGACATGCCCAAGTAGCCCAATTCTATTCAGCCGCATTGCAGCATTGAACTGGCGGGTATACGCACTGTAGATCGTGGATCGGCCGAAATAAGGGAACAGAGTCCAGCAAATCAAACCACCAACGATATAGCATGCCGAGAGAGATATGTTGACGTTGAAGGCTTGGGTCTCAGAAAATCCCGCAGCTTCCAGAAAAACCACAGAAAATCCAAGTATGGCATTTCCACATAATATCTGAGCAGCCCAAACAACACAATTCTATAACGACACACCCGACGTTAGAGACTGTCCCAGCCAGTACGAAATCTTGAAAGGGTACACTCACAATCTCAGTTCGACGTAGGTTAGTCCCCTGAAAACACTCAAGAAAACTGGCATTGGCTGTCTCGGCTTTTTCTATTGCTGTCGTATGTCTGATATACGCCAGTGCTGACTCTACTTCCAGGGCCTTATTCGGCGAGTCTTGACTGTTTTAGTAGAATTATCAGCAAAAGCTTCCAAATCGGCGAAGCAAGAACAAACCGAAGACGCATCAAGCTCTCTCTCGCCATATCGATCTTGTCACGTCGAACAGCATTCCACGGAGATTCAGGGGCAAGGTAGGCAGCAACAAAGAGTGGGATGGGCCAGATCCATCTAGATTAACACTGTCAGTATTTGCGCGATATGGTATTCCCCCTCCAAGATGGCCTAGCAGCTATAAACTTACTGGAAGACAAAAGGGATCCGCCAACCAAGATTGCCGGTTACGTTTACTACACCTCGGACGACACCGGAAGAAATCAGAATGCCAGCACCCCAACACATACAGACGTAGGCGGTAACATATGGTCTCAGTACGGTTGGAACAACTTCGGATGCATAGGTTGTTGAAAGCGTCTGAGTACAAATGGTATGTTAGCTAGAATCCTATCAAGGTCATTGTAAGCCGTACCTGGAACACACCCCATGCTATCCCACACATTGCTTCACCGAAGGCTAGAACTGGCAGGGATGGTGCAAACACAGGGATAAAAATAGTGACCGTCAGCCATGTCATGAATATCATCATAGTCGGTCGACACCCGAGGTGATCCTGAGTGTATAAATTTATCACCAATCCGAACAGCTGACCGACAACTGATGAGTTCGATAATCCGGACTGCCATGCAGCAGTGATGGTTTTTTTGCCCTTCTCGGAATTATATGTTCCAAATCGTTCTGAAAACTGAGTTTGTCCATAGAATGAATTGATCTGCATAGAAAATATAAGCATCGCTGTTTACGAGTTTTATGGTTTTCGAGATCTAGGAGGCCAAAAAAAGGTACGCACGATAACCAAGTCGTAGCCCTCCATAATCAAACTGGTGGATAGAAGCATCGCCCAAAATACAGCTTTCCTATACTTCTTTAGCGCTTCGCCCACCGTCAAGAGTCGGTCTGCCGCGTCGCCGTCTTGGGCCATATGTATCAATTCAACAACTGCCGGGTCGCTCAAGTCCAGAGCCTTAAGCTCCTCCACAGTGGGGACTATCTTTTTCGACTCCATACTGACTCCGTGGTATGAGTTTGTGAGTTGATCAGTAGGTAAGACGACTTCGAGAAGAGAATGGGAGGGGGTAGTACAGCGCAAATTTCGGCAATATTTGTGCAGAAATATAGCAAGAGCTGGTGCTCAGTGTGGAGAGGGCGGGCATAGCACACTTAAATACAGATATTGTTTGACATTTAGTACGCACGGTAAAAGACCTAGGCAGTCAAGGAGTGCAAGGAATCTGGTACTATCGATCTGTTCATGGCTTGCAGCTTTCGCCCACCGGAATCCGGCATAGCACAGGGGTAGCTCCCTCGCCTCTTTGCAGCCGGATGAACTATCGTGAGCCGCAGCGGAGGTCCATCTGGCGCAGGTATTTCCATCTTTGGAACTGGCTAATAGGAGGCTTAGGAAGTCTTCTTCTCAAGCTCCGGTGGGGGTGGAGTCCACCACGATGCGGAGTGCAGCCACATACAATAAAGCGCGCGGTGGGGTAGCGGGGTATTTTTCGACCCATACGCAAGGAAATAACAGTGGAGATGCGGGGTCGTATTTGATCTGGGGTGACAAGGATCCCGCTAAGAGTGAGAAGGAGACACATTTATCACTCCTTATACCTTACCTTGCCATCGTCACGTGAATATTGAAAATCGACTGTAAATCGACTTGTTTTGTGACATCAGAACTGGTTCGGATCCGCTGCAGCCAGCTTGTCACGGGTTGTGTCTCATAGGATAAGAGTAGAGGATTGGGCCTAGTATACTATTGTATAGAAATAGGCTCGGGGCGGTTTCGTATAAGAATCAGACCCTATACTAGAAGACCTTCTCTTCTTATCCTTACATTCTTGGGGTATCCTTAGCTCTAGGCAGCGTATTTTTTAAAGCTACGTCAGTCCTATTCTCGCTCCCACACATAAAAACAAAGCCACTGGGTGGCTCTAGGAGAGCTATACCAATTTCAAGGTTTAAGTCTCTTGCTTTACAATTATAGCCAGGGCTTTAATGGAGTACTGGCTACCTGTAGGAACTCTCTTAGTAGGGAACTATAAGAAGATGGTATCTTAAAGCTAGGTAGCACGAATAAGCCTAATCAAGTTGCTTAAGAAACTAATCGATAGCTTATCCTAGACCTTGAGCTATTACCCTTTACCTATGCTCATAAGCTATAGCCGTCCCAACGACTTCCCAACTAATAGTAACTAAGTACTTATCCCTCGGCTAAGACTCTACCACTACTCTAACCCCTATTTTTTTTTTCTTTTTTTCTTTTCCTTTTAACGTCCTATATTCGTTTATAACTATATAGGACGACTAGCTAATAGGTAGTAAATTAATTTAATATATAGTTCTAATTTTAATTAGTTTTTGCTTCAAAGAGAGGGGTTATACCCGGTCCGTTCCCCGGGCCTACGTAGTAGGCCCTTCCTAAGGCTCTTATAGCCTACTATAGTATAAAAGAAAAGCGAAAGGTAAGGTTGATTCTTCGAAAATTTCGAAAGTTCTAGCTTATATTTATAGCCGATTTTAGTCTAAAATACGACTTTTGGTTTTTGAAGTCTAGGGTAACCTAGGTATAAAGGTCTAGGGTAGGCTAGGTGTGAGTCGAGCCTAGGGGTCCCCCTAGGGGTTCTTCTTTACTCTAGGCTAGGTGCCACCTTCGGGTATATACCCTAGTACTCTAAATAAAGCCTAGGGTAAATTCGATTCCGATCTAGGTGTGAAGTAAGAGTAATAGAGTAAGGGTCTAGGGCCCGAGGCCTTCTACTACTATACTCCTCTCTAGATTATAAAGAGGGTATTTTAGTAGTAGGTAACTAGCTAATTCGGGGAGGCCGTACTAGTATCGATTATTTATAGTACGCTTTATCCGGAATAGGAAGCTTTTAAGGTATCCGTGTCCGGTTTTTAGCTAGTAGAACGCACTAGCTATTTATCGACTTACCCCTATAGGTAGAAAGAGTTTCTTACTATACCGCCACGGGTAGGTATTAGCGTAGGATACCGGGTTCCTAGTAGGGGACTTTTAGGTTCGTTCCTTATAGTCCTAGGCTACTAGGGCCTACTCCTAGGCTTTTAGCCGCTAGGTTTTTATCCCTAGGAAAGCGAAGCTTTAAGTATCCGACTCGGGGGGGCGTATAGTCCCTTCCTTTACTAGGATATCCGCTTCTTCGTTTCCTAGGATATCCTCGTGCCCGGTTACCTAGCTAATAGTAATAGTAGCCCCCTTAGCTACTACTAGGCTACTAGCTTCGATATACCGGATTTGGCACGCTTAGCCGGGCCTATCCGAGATCCTAGCGAGTTAAAGAATAGCTACCTAGTTATCCGAGTAGATATTAAGTTAGTCGCCTAGTAGAGCTATTTTACTAGTGTATTCGGCTGCCCTAGTAATCCCCTCTAGTTCCCCGTTATATACTATTTGTCCGGGCCCGAGGTTCTAGCTTCTAGTATATTCCGGGGTCCTAGGGAGGTTCCTATAGGCTACTAGTCTAACCCCTACCCCTAGGCCTCCTAGGATTTGCGATCTATCCGTATAAATCGACTAAATACTACTACTAGTACTAATAGTACTACCGGTAGTATTAGGTTCTAGGGTGCTTAGGTATAGTTAATACCTAGCCGTAGCTTCTTCCTTAGTACCCCTATCGATTTGGATTTAGTAGGGTATTTAGCGTCTCTAGGGGGGTATTTAAAGGCCTAGATCGACTCTAGGCTACTCCCTACTAATCCCTTAATTAACGTATAAATACGTTCGATTTAAATTGGCTTCGTAAATTTCGAAGCTAATTCTTCGTTTTCCGCGAAGATTTCTCTTAGCTTCGTAAATTCGAGTCAAATTAGGTGATTTTAACTTAGCTTTAAGGCTCGAAGTACACATAACACTTTTTTAGTCACGTGACTTTTTGAAAATCGACCACAAATCGACTAATTCTTATTCTTTCGTTTTAAAATTAGAGCTACGGTAGTATAAGAGTACTAGCTACTAGGGAGTAGTAGTGCATCAAGTACTAGCCTAGTGTTGTGGCCTTAAAAACACAAATCCACGTGTTTTGACGCGTTTTTCGACCTTAAAACAATAGACGCGCCGCCTAGCTCCCCCCGGGGGACCTAAATCGAACCCCTAGGGCCCAGTATCCGGATACTGACCCTATAGACGACATTCAAGACCTCCTAGCCCTACTTAAGAGCTCCCAAAACCCTCAAAAACCCACTTAATTCGGGGTCGACTTATCTGACCCCTTGGGGCCACCTTTTAGTTTGAGCCTTAATTCGAGCCTTAATTCGAGCCTGAAATCCCAGGCACTAAACGCCGGCGCCACGCCTAGGAACTAATTCGATAATGGAATCGCCCGAGGACCTAGGACCCCTAGGACCCCCAGGACCCCTAGGCTATAGAGCCCTAGGACGCTAAAATAGCTATACTCCTAGCTAGGGATCTAATAGTTAGGGCATCTACCCTAACAAAGAACCGCTAGGAGCAAACCCGGCTACTCGACTTACTCTCTATTTTTAGGGAGTATATAGAGAAAGGGGAACTATTTAAGGCTTCTACTATTATTACCTCCTAAATCCATAATATCCGGATAGCTACCTAGTAGCTTCAAGCTACTGCCCGGACCCTCTAGAAGCTATAGCTAGTAACCCCTAAACCGACCCCTCCCACCCTTAATACTAGTACTACTAGTACTAGTAAAACCTACGCAGCCGCCGCCGCTACCAACTCCCCCTCTAAATGGGTCGAAGTTACGTACAAATCGAACGCAGCTAAATCAGCTAAATCAGCTCAATTAGCACTAAATCCGCATTCTTCGAAAAATACGAAAAATCCAAAAATCGAAAATAGGGTTACTTTAGTACTAGAGAACCCTATTCCGAACCCTCTACCTAAAACCTTCGACCCTATAGCCCTTAGGAACGCACTTAATTAGGCCTTCTCGGATAAGGGGGTAAAGGGCCCGGTAGTAGCAATTGTTGCAAGGTCAATGACCGGGTATATTACTATTACTACGACCCCTACCTTCGATACCGACTACTTCCTTAATAAGAAGCAAATCTAGTAGGGCGTTATACCGTTTACTAGGGCCTAAAAGCCCGAAACGTAGTATAAAGTCGTAGTACACGGAATCCCGATTTCGGATTTTAATATCCCTATTAGAATAGACCTACTAGCGGATGAAATCAAGACCTTTAATCTAGGACTCTTAGTAGTAGGCAAGTCCTACTGGATTACTTCCGAAGAAAACCGGGCAAAACAGAGGCTAGGGTCAGTAGTAGTGGCATTTACTACGGAAGCCTAGGCTCAAAAGGCTCTAAAAGGCCTAGTTATTGTAGGTACGACTACGGTTACCCGGAAATACCACCCTACTATAAGTACTACTTAATGTACTAGGTGTGGGGCTTTCGGGTATATCGAAAAGCACTATAAAAGGAACGCCCGGTGCCTACTTTACGGGGGCCCACACGCTACTACCCAGCACTACTGCCCTAGCTATAAAGCTAAGGGTCGGAAATGCCCTCATTTAGTGCCGAAATACACTAACTGTCGGGGTAGCCACCCTGCCACCGACCCGGGCTGCGAATACTCCTAGGCTCTCCAGCCTAAGCAGCTTAATAGGCCTATTACTACTACCCCTATATAGAATTAGGGGCTAGTATTAAGGTACTATAAGTAAACCTATATAGGAGCGCCCCGGCCACGGAGAGTGCCCTAGACTAAGTAGTACTACTAGGTATTGACCTAATAGCTATCTAGGAACCCTAGGTTTACCCTAGGGCAAATAGCGACTACTCACTCAATACCCGGTTAGTAATCCACTAATCCTACACCTAAATCCTCCTACTCTACGGTTCCTTACGCCCTAGGGTTTTATACTATATAGCTAAGAAAATAACTATAATTAGTATAGCCTAAAAATCGCCCTAGGACCCGGACTGCCTAGTTCTAGATATTCGTACCGGGGCTTTTAAAGCCTAGGTTATTAATATCTATAATAAGAAAGCCTAAGGGGACCCACACCCACCTACCCTTACTACGGATAGGGGTATAATACCCCCCCTAGTAGGGAATTCGATTCTATTAGGGGATTTTAATACCCACCACCCGTGGTGGGACCCCCTCTACGCCAAATGCCCTAGGGCGGATACCCTAGTAGAGTAGTTCTTTCAAAATAACCTACTACTAGCGAATAACCCTAGGGAAGGCACCTTTTATAGGCCGGCTACTATAGAATATCCTATAGTAATTGACCTTACCCTCTATACCCCCCCCTCGTCGACCGGATCTAGGACTAGTAGACTATCCCTGACTTAGGGTCGGACTACTACGGCATCCTATTTAATATTATTACTAGTACTAGTCCTAGTACTAATAGTAGTACTAGATTCGATACTAAATCCGCCGACTAGGAATACTTCCGACGTGAAATTACGTCTAAAGCTATAAGTTCGTTAATTAAGACTTAAATCGACGAATTAATAGCCTTAAGCGTCTCTTCGGAAATTTCGAAAAATCCCCTTTTAGTCGAAATATATAAATCAGACCTCCACTAAAAGCTAGATTAGCTAGCGGACGACTTTACTACGCTAGTAATAGACGCTAGTACGGCCGCTATTCCCAAATCGGTTACTTCGGTTAAATCAAAGCCCTAGTGGAACGAAAACCTTCGTAATTTACGAAAATCAATAGCGTTCCTTAGCCGTAAATCGAAGAAAGACCTATCTTACGCTTAGGACTACTCCGATTCAAAAACCCTCTATTTTAACGCTATAAAACGCGCTAAAACAGACCACTAGAATAGCTTCCTAGAGAAAGAAGACCCTAAATCGATTTTTAAGGCTATATCGTATACTAAGGACGTATTTATATAGCCTATTCCCGATATAGTCGATTCTTCGAAAAATACGAAAGAATCGGATTTTATAGGCAAATACGAAGCCTTCCGTTCTACGCTATTCCCGCCCCCTCCGGTCGCCCCCCGGTCGATTTAAATAGCTACTAAGCTAGCCCTAGCTGGGATTAGCCGGATCTCTTAAGAATCGAACTCCAAAATGCCTATACGTCTAAAATCAAAGGCAAAACCCCCGGGCTAGACAATATTACCTAGGAGATTATAACCTAGGCGTATAACTCGATCCCGGACTTATTCTTTAGGGTATACTCTACCCTACTTTACTACGGCTACCACCCCCGGTGCTAGAAACAGGCCACCGGGGTAATACTCAAAAAGCCGGGCAAACCCGACTACTCTCAGCCAAAAGCCTATAGGGTTATCTCACTACTTAACTACCTAGGGAAGGTATCCGAACGAATACTAGCCTAGCGCCTAAGTTACCTAGCCGAAACGACTACCCTACTCTACCCTTCTTAAATAGGGGGTAGGCTAAAGAAATTAGCTATAGACGCAGCCCTACTCCTAGTAAACGAAATCGAATAAAATAAGCTCTTAGGGCTTAAGATAACTACCCTATTCCTCGACGTAAAAGGGGCTTTCGACCACGTAGCTAAGAATCAACTCCTAGCTATCCTCTACCGACTAGGGCTCCCTAAAAGCCTAGTAGAGTGGGTAGCCTCCTTCCTCTCGGATCGACTCCTAAAACTCTCTTTTAACTCCCTTACGGAAGAGTTTAAGATAATAAATACGGGTATCCCTTAAGGAAGCCCTATCTCCCCTATCCTCTTCTTAATTTATATTAGGGACTTATTTAGTACTAGAAATAGTACTATTTATATCTCTTATATAGACGACTTCTCTCTTATAGTAGCTTCTTCTAGTTATAGATATAATATCTATTTACTAGAGAAGGAACTAGGGAGATTAGTCGACCTAGGAACTTAAAACGCTATTTCTTTCGATATAGCTAAAACGGAGCTTTATTATTAGACTAGGGCTAAGGCGGCTAAGCCCTACTCTATTTCCCTCCCGGGGGAATAGTACTAGAGCCTAAAAGCCTAGTTAAGTGGCTCGGAGTCTACTTCGACGGCGGGCTATCGTTTAAAGAGTACGTAGGGATTAGGGCTAGCTAGGCTAGGTTAGCTTTTGACTAGATATCTAGGCTAGCTAATAGTGAACGGGGTCTTACCCCCTTTGCCCTCCGCTAGCTCTACCTAGCCTATATAGTTAGCGTAGCCGACTACGGATCGATTCTTTAGTAGCGGGGCTAGGTCGGCCTTATCCAGCCCTTAGAGGCTATTTAAAACTAGGCTACCCGGCGTATCCTAGGTGTCTTCCGGACAGCTCCTATAGTCCCCTCGGAACTAGAAGTAGCCCTACCCCCTCCGAAAACTAGGCTAAATTCGAATATATACTAATACGTACTTAGAGCCTTAAAGCTAAGTTAGAATCACCCTATTCGACTCGAATTTACGAAGCTAAGAGAAATCTTCGCTGAAAACGAAGAATTAGCTTCGAAATTTACGAAGCTAATTTAAATCGAACGTATTTATACGTTAATTAAGGGATTAGTAGGGAGTAGCCTAGAGTCGATCTAGGCCTTTAAATACCCCCCTAGAGACGCTAAATACCCTACTAAATCCAAATCGATAGGGGTACTAAGGAAGAAGCTACGGCTAGGTATTAACTATACCTAAGCACCCTAGAACCTAATACTACCGGTAGTACTATTAGTACTAGTAGTAGTATTTAGTCGATTTATACGGATAGATCGCAAATCCTAGGAGGCCTAGGGGTAGGGGTTAGACTAGTAGCCTATAGGAACCTCCCTAGGACCCCGGAGTATACTAGAAGCTGGAACCTCGGGCCCGGGCAAATAGTATATAACGGGGAACTAGAGGGGATTACTAGGGCGGTCGAATACGCTAGTAAGATAGCTCTACCGGGCGACTAACTCAATATCTACTTAGATAACCAGGCAGCTATTCTTCGACTCGCTAGGATCTCGGATAGACCCGGCTAAGCGTGCCAAATCCGGTATATCGAAGCTAGTAGCCTAGTAGTAGCTAAGGGGGCTACTATTACTATTAGCTAGGTAACCGGGCACGAGGATATCCTAGGAAACGAAGAAGCGGATACCCTAGTAAAGGAAGGGACTAAACGCCCCCCCGAGTCGGATACTTAAAGCTTCGCTTTCCTAGGGACGAAAATCTAGCGGCTAAAAGCCTAGGAGTGGGCCCTAGTAGCCTAGGACTATAAGGAACGAACCCAAAAGTCCCCTACTAGGAACCCGGTATCCTACGCTAATACCTACCCGTAGCGGTATAGTAAGAAACTCTTTCTACCTATAGGGGTAGGTCGATAAATAGCTAGTGCGTTTTACTAGCTAAAAACCGGATATAGATACCTTAAAAGCTTCCTATTCCGAATAAAGCGTACTACGAATAATCGATGCCGGTGCGGCCTCCCCGAATTAGCTAGTCACCTACTACTAAAATGCCCTCTTTATAACCTAGAGAGGAGTATAGTAGTAGAAGGCCTCGGGACCCGGACCCTTACTTTACCACTCTTACTTTATACCCGGATCGGGATCGAATTTACCCTAGGCTTTATTTAGAGTACTAGGGTCTGCACTCGAAAATGGCACCTAGCCCGGAGTGAAGAAGAGCCCCTAGGTGGTCTAGTTGACTCGACTCACACCTAGCCTACCCTAGACCTTTATACCTAGCCTACCCTAGACCTCAAAACCTAGGTTTCGCCCTTTTAATAACTTCCGACCTTCACACCTAACCTACCCTAGACCTTCACACCTAGGTTACCCTAAACCCTAAAAACCAAAAGTCGTATTTCAAGCTAGAATCGACTATAAATATAAGTTAGAACTTTCGAAACTTTCGAAGAATTAACCTTACCTTCTACCTTTCTTTTATATTATAGTAGGCTATAAGAGCCTTAGGAAGGGCCTACTACGTAGGCCCGGGGAACGGACCGGGCATGACCCCTCTCTTTGAAATAAAAACTAATTAAAATTAGAACTATATATTAAATTGACTTACTAGCTAGCTAGTCGTCCTATATAGTTATAAACGAATACAGGACGTTAAAAGGAAAAAAAAAAAAAAAAAAAAAAAAAAATCCCCTAATAGAATCGTATTCCCTACTAGGGGGGTATTATACCCCTATCCGTAGTAAGGGTGGGTGGGTGTAGGTCCCCTTAGGCTTTCTTATTATAGATATTAATAACCTAGGCTTTAAAAGCCCTAGTACGAATATCTAGAAATAGGTAGTCCGGGTCTTAGGGCGACTCTTAGGCTATACTAATACTAGTAGTTATTTTCTTAGCTATATAGTATAGAACCCTAGGGCGTAGAGAGCTGTGAAGTAGGAGGATTTAGGTATAGGATTAGTGGATTACTAACCGGGTATTGAGTGAGTAGTCGCCATTTGCCCTAGGGTAAACCTAGGGTTCCTAGATAGCTATTAGGTTAATACCTAGTAGTACTACTTAGTCTAGGGCGCTCTCCGTGGCCGGGGCGCTCCTATATAGGTTTACTTATAGTACCTTAATACTAGCCCCTAAATCTATATAGGGGTCGTAGTAGTAGGCCTAGGCTATTTCGGCTAGAGGGCTTAAGAGTATTCGTAGCCCGGGTCTATAGTAGGGTGGCTACCCCGGCAATTAGTGTATTTCGGCACTAAATAAGGGCATTTCCGACCCTTAGTTTTGTACGTAGGGTAGTAGTATTATTCGGTGGCGTGTTATCCCCTATAAAGTAGGCACTAGGGCCTTCTTTTATAGTACTTTTCTATATGCCCGAAAGCCCTACACCTAGTATACTAAGTAGTACTTACTATAGGGTGGTATTTCCGGGTAACCGTAGTCGTACCTACGATAACTAGGCCTTTTAGAGCCTTTTAAGCCTAGGCTTCCGTAGTAAATACCACTATTACTAACCCTAGCCTCTATTTTGCCCGGTTTTCTTCGGAAGTGATCTAGTAGGATTTGCCTACTACTAAGAGTCCTAGATTAAAGGTCTTAATTTCATCCGCTAGTAAGTCTATTCTAATAGGGATATTAAAATCCGAAATAGGGATTCTATATACTATAACTTTATACTACGTTTCGGGCTTTTATACCCTAGTAAACGGTATAACGCCCTACTAGATTTACTTCTTATTAAGGAAGTAGTCGGTATCGAAGGTAGGGGTTATAGTAATAGTAATATGCCCGGTTATTGACCTTATAATAATTGCTACTACCGGGCCCTTTACCCCCTTATCCGAGAAGGCCTAATTAAGTGCGTTCCTAAGGGCTATAGGGTCGAAGGTTTTAGGTGGAGGGTTCGGAATAGGGTTCTCTAGTACTAAAGTAACCCTATTTTCGATTTTTGGATTTTTCGTATTTTTCGAAGAATGCGGATTTAGTGCTAATTAAGCTGATTTAGCTAATTTAGCTACGTTCGATTTGTACGTAACTTCGACCTATTTAGAGGGGGAGTTAGTAGCGGCGGCGGCTGCGTAGGTTTTACTAGTACTAGTAGTACTAGTATTAAGGGTGGGAGGGGTCGGTTTAGTGGTTACTAGCTAGGGCTTCTAGAGGGTCCGGGCAGTAGCTTAAAGCTGCTAGGTGGCTGTCCGGATATTATAGATTTAGGAGGTAATAATAGTAGAAGCCTTAAATAGGTCCCCTTTCTCTATATACTCCCTAAAAATAGAGAGTAAATCGAGTAGCCGGGTTTACTCCTAGCGGTTCTTTATTAGGGTGGATGCCCTAACTATTAGGTCCCTAGCTAGGAGTATAGCTATTTTAGCGTCCTAGGGCTCTATAGCCTAGGGGTCCTAGGGGTCCTAGGGGTCCTAGGTCCTAGGGCGATTCTATTATCGATTCGGTTCCTAGTGGCGTCGGCGTTTAGAGCCTAGGATTTTAGGCTCGAATTAAGGCTCGAATTAAGGCTTAAACTAAAAGGTGGCCCTAAGGGGGTTAGATGAGTCGACCCCGAATTAAGTGGGTTTTTAAGGGTTTTAGGAGCTCTTAAGTAGGGCTAGGAGGTCTTAAATATCGTCTATAGGGTCAGTATCCGGATACTAGGCCCTAGGGGTTCGATTTGGGTCTCCCGGGGGGAGCTAGGCGGCGCGTCTATTGTTTTAAGGTCGAAAAACGCGTCAAAACACGTAGATTTGTGTTTTTGAGGCTATAACACTAGGCTAGTACTCGATACACTACTACTCCCTAGTAGCTAGTACTCTTATACTACCGTAGCTCTGATTTTAAAACGAAAGAATAAGAATTAGTCGATTTGTGGTCGATTTTCAAAAAGTCACGTGACCAAAAAAGTGTTGTGTGTGTATAAGCTATTCTAAAGTACCCTAAAACCTAATACTAGTACTATTAACTAGGTACCCGGGCACGAGGATATCTTAGGAAACGAGGAAGCGAATACCCTAGCGAAGGAAGAGACTAAATACCCCCCTAAGTTAGATACTTAAAGCTTCGCTTTCCTAGGGATAAAAACCTAGCGGCTAAAAGCCTAGGAGTAGGCCCTAGTAGCCTAGGACTATAAGGAACGAACTTAAAAGTCCCCTACTAGGAACCCGGTATCCTATACTAATACCTACCCGTGGCGGTATAGTAAGAAGCTCTTTTTACCTATAGGGGTAGGTCGATAAATAGCTAGTGCGTTCTACTAGCTAAAAACCGGATATAAATACCTTAAAAGCTTCTTATTCTAGATAAAATATACTATAAATAATCGATATTAGTATAGTCTCCCCGAATTAGCTAGTTACCTACTACTAAAATACCCTCTTTATAATCTAGAGAGGAGTATAGTAGTAAAAGGCCTCGAGACCCGGACCCTTACTTTACTACTACTCTTACTTTACACCCGGATCGGGATCGAGTTTACCCTAGGCTTTATTTAGAGTACTAGGGTCTATACCTAAAAGTGGCACCTAGCCCGGTATAAGGAGGAACCCTTAGGGGGAGCCCCTAGGCTCGACTTATACCTAGGCTGCCCTAGACCTTCACACCTAGCCTACCTAGACCTTTACACCCAACCTACCCTAGATATCAAAATCTAGGTTTCGCGCTTTTGATAACTTTCGAACTTCACACCTATCCTACCCTAGACCTCAAAACCCAAAAGTCGTATTTTAAGCTAGAAATCGACTATAAGTATAGTCTAGAACTTTCGAAATTTTCGAAAAATCAACCCTACCCTTTCCCTTTATTTTGTAATTAAATAGGCTATAGGGGCCTAAAGGAGGACCTAGTAAGTAGGCCCGAGGAACAAAACCCCACTCTTTAAAACAAAAAACAATTAAAATTATAAGTATATAGTATTAAATTAATTGACTAGATAGCTAGTCGTCCTATACAGTTTTAAACTAATATAGGACGTGAAAAGGGAGTTTGATTGAAACCGAATGTTTACTACTATATTGAAGCTTAAAGTAAGTGGCTCTAAAGTGGCTAGAGGAATTAACTTCGAATACAATTGATTTTATACGGGCTCAAGGGGTTTTTAGGAGATACTTATTACGTATATGATTAGTATCTATATTAAACTCTTCCTAACTAGGCTAATAGGTCTGTGCTCTCGTTGGCATTTTCAAAGTCTAATAGGCTTCGCAAAGCGATTTCTAGGCCTTAGAACTCTAAAGTCACAACTATTAAGTAGTTTAATATTTCGACCAACTACCAGCAACTAATATATTAACCCTATAGGCATAGGCATATAGAGAAAACTAGGTAATCTTACCTATTATTCGCTACGTTTTCGTTTTTAATACCCTTTTCATTTTTATTCATATATGAAATACCCTGGGTGCTCGTTAGGGTTTAGTCTAGGTCCCTTATTATAAATCAAGGAGCGTGTCTATTTGTTTAAAGGGTGAAATATATAGTATCTGGATTTATAAGTAAGGTCTTTCTAACTATAATATACGCCTACTACTAGGGGTACTGCTATTCCCTAGTAGCTAGTACCCTAGTAGAGCCCTAGCTATAACGATAAAGTACTAGTAGAATACTAAAACTAGTTGTAGGTTTACAGTTGATTTCCAAAAATTCAGGTAATCTAGAAAAAATATTGTGTGCGCAGGGGGTGCTGGATCGTTATCGCCATCTTGTTCTCCTTTCCTTCTATTGTTTTATTATCCTCGGCTTTAATAGCCCAAGTACTCACGATCGTTACTATACTGAGTGTTATGCTCGCTCTTATACGTGCAGTCGTGACCTCAGTAGCCCTATAGCAGAAAGCATTGCGAATTTAGCTAGGATTATAGCATCATGTGACAAGTTCCGGCCCAAGGAACTAGTATGAATGGGAACTTTCACTCACCAGCTCCCAGATTTGGCATCCTCGTCCATACTAAGCCGATGTGCACCTTATTCCTTCTTATCTCATCCTAGGGTCAGCTCCAATTGTCCAGAATAGAGCGTACATCAATATACCCTACCACGATCGGCCGACTCGCGATAAGCAAAGATAGGTAGGTATGTCTTAATGTATAGCAGTATACTGTGGCGGATAAAGTGAAGACTGTAAATTGGGGTCGGATGGCAATGATGCTCTCAGGGGGTACCGGAGCGATTTATTGGTAATTCTGGTGTCTTGGGTCGTGGGCCCTGTTCTCGCTGTGGAAAACCCCATTCAAGTGCCGTGCTTAATCTCGGTAAGCCAATCGAAGTCCTAGCTTCGTCAGTCAATTCAACCCTTTGTGGGGCTAACGTCGTCGCCTTTCTCCATATGATGGGGTTGTACTCGTTACATAGTCTAGTACTATCTCCTCTTATCACTGCCACATGGGAAACGTCAGGCCGGATGAAGAAGGTGATAATGAAGTCGGGAATATCGTCCGCAACCTTTTTTTATGAGGGTTCGTTCTAGAATCCTAGCTGTGGTAGCACATCACCTTCCTAATGCAACTCTCGCCTTCGTTATCTACGACAGCCGACGCCTGCACAGCGTATAGAACTGCATCGCACAAGCAATGCCAAAGATGGCGATTGTTCTTGGGATGATCTCGGTTTGTTCTGGGATCATGACCTCGACTGCACACCTTCCTAATATAACTATTAGTTGCGTTATCCACATAGAACGAGGCCTGTAGTGGTATTACACAGCGTATTGTCGTACACAATGGCGAACAATGGCTGCCAAAATTGTGCGATGGTATCCGCTGGCTTGCACCACACACTCCACCAAGGGCATACAGCAAACGCTTATATAAAGATGGGCGTCCTTGGCCCCAAGACATTGAGCGTGTGCCTGCATCGCCTTTCCGTTCCTCAGATCCAGAGCCAGATCTAACGCCACCAGCCGACTGCTATCGATATCGGTTCAACCTACTCACCATGCCAGCACCTGTAGGAGACGGTTTTGTCCTCGGAGGTCTCAACACCATCGAGGGGAAGGTCATCCCAATTCCCAGCACACACGACATCAATGAGAAGATCGGTCACGCTGTCGAAGATGCCGAGCTAAGCAAAGATGGCACGGTGGTACTGCACACAGGCGATTCCGATCTCAGCGTCAAATCCGAACCTCCTATGCACCACGACGACGACGAAAGTGACGATGACCACATTATTGTCACAGGTGCCGATGCAGCGGTGCATTTGCTGCCGATGCGGGACGATTTCGATCCGTCCTTGACATTCCGCAGTATCTTCTTGGCTTCTGGCCTTTCCGCTTTCCAGGCTGTCATGTACCAGATCTATAATGTGAGTTAACATGTGTGAGCTCCAGTTTATGGCCCCCTTTCACTATCCTTGATACCCACCTCAATCTTACCATGGACATAAACATCAACATAGGCTGATTTTTCTAGTTCAAACCAACGAATGTCACCATTGGAGGAACGTTCATCGTCCTCATCGCGTACTTTCTCGGCAGAGCATGGGCCAAATTTCTCCCACGTGGTGATAAATTCGAGGCTCGATGGAGAGCAAAAGGTGGCGAAGGCAAAGTTCCTAGATGGATTTCGGTTCTTTCCTTCTTCAACTATGGGCCATGGAGTTTGAAGGAGCACTCGATCTGTGCCATCACTGCTACCGCCGCCTCCAATGCTGCAGCTTCCTCTCAAGTATTCGCAGCTCAGGATCTCTTCTACAACCTGCCTTTGAGCGGTACAACCGTGGCTTTGAGCACCATCTCGATTGGACTGTTTGGCTACGGTCTTGCCGGAATTATGCGTCCCGTCGCTGTATGGCACGTCGATGCAGTATACTGGAGTACTCTTCCCACTGTCAAGACGCTCCAGGGACTTCACTGGCAAGAGCTGAAGAACTCCAAGCCACTGCGATTCTTTTGGTATGCATTTGCAGGCATGTTCGTGTATGAGTTCTTTCCGGCGTACATCTTCCCATTTCTCAACTCGGTATCCATACCATGTCTGGCATCAATGCACGCCACTGGAAACACGGCATCGATCCTCACAAACCTCTTCGGTGGGGCCACTAACAACGAGGGTCTGGGTCTATTCAGTCTCTCTTTTGACTGGCAATATGTAAGATTGTGTTACAATAGCGAGGGGAGGAGGTACCTTGGACTAACAATTTCCAGATCACATCATTCAATACATCTCTTCCTCTCAAGCTGCAGGCCAATTCCGCAGCGGGATTTCTGGTCTGCTTCGCCGCTATGCTTGGTATCTACTACACCAATACCTGGGATGCCAAGTCGCTTCCGTTTATGTCAACCCGACTTCTATCAGCAGATGGCTCCAAGTACCCCATCACGAAAGTCTTCACTGGCGGTGTTCTCAATGAGGAAGCTCTCGCCACGTACGGCATCCCTAGACTTACCGGGACCTTTGCCTATGCTATGTTCATGGCGAATGCTGCTGTAAGTGCCCCTTCCCAGCCTCGTAGTACACATTAACCACTCCGATCTTATCACGGGCTGACAACATTCTAGATTGGTGCACTTATTGCCCATTGCGTTCTCTTCTGGGGTGGTGATATCACGACGACTTTCAAGAATGCACGAAAGGGCATTTATGGTGACCGACATCACGTCCACATGGCTAAGCATTACAAGGAGACACCATGGTATTGGTATGTTGCCGTACTCGTGTTCAGTTTCATTCTCGGCCTCGTTGTCGTGATCAAGGAAAACATTACGCTGCCAATTTGGGCGTACATTGTTTCGCTGATCGTAGGATCTCTGATTGCACCATTCGTAAGTATTCTCGTTTCCATTCGCACTAATAATCCCGAGAGCCGACTGACGTGATTCCAAGAGTGCCTTAATCTACTCTCGCTTCGGTAACGGTATTGCTACGAACAACCTATCGAAGTTGATCGCTGGCTTGATACTCCCTGGCCGACCCGTAGGCAATATGTACTTTGCCGCCTGGTCGCACAATGTTATCGCGAACGCCGTAAACCTTTGCAATGACCTTAAGATGGGTGAATACCGTAAGTTCTTGTTATTGCACCTTCGCAAGACCTGGATATTGACATGTCAATGCAGTCAAGATCCCACCTCGTGTAATGTTCCTCACTCAGATATACGGAACCGTGTTGGGCGGCTTTGTTAATTATGCCGTCATGATTTCCATCGTGAGTGGCAATCGCGAACTCCTGGTTGACAGTAACGGCGACTCTTCCTGGAGTGGTGCCACCATCCAGTCGTACAATACAAACGCAACCTCGTGGGCTCTGGCTAAGTACCTGTACATGTCGAAAGCGCCTTATGCTATGGTGCCTGTTGGGCTAGCTATTGGCGCTGGCATTGTCGCTGTTCATCGTGTTGTCGTATATGTAAGTGGATCCCGCCACCTTGGAAAGCATTAGCTTGCCCGCTCTGAAAGCTTACTGTTTTTAGTTTGTGCCTAAGATTCGAGGCTTTGCCCTTGATGAGATCAATATGCCCCAGTTCATCCAATACGCTGGTTACATCCCATACAACTCGTCCCAGACCTGTGTCATATTCAGCCAGGTCATTGCTGGGTTCTTCACCCAGTTCTACCTCCGAAACTACAGACCTCGCATCTTCAAAAAGTAAGCCGCCTGAACTCGTTCTGATTCCTCATCGTCACTGTTCCCTTGTCTGGACATATGCCGAGAGAAATAGTTGCTGACTTCCGGCTCTCTAGTTACTCGTACTTGATCACCGGTGCATTTGACGGTGCTAGTCTTACTGCACTTTTCATCTTGTCGTTTGCCGTCTTCGGTGCTGGAGGTCCCTCTGTTCCATTTCCCGCGTGGTGGGGAAACAACATTAATGGCAACTACGATTTCTGCCCCATCCCTGAGTAAGCGCAAACAATTGTCGTAATTGATTTCCGCTGGTTATGACCGGAGGAGGGCTTATCCATGTTGTGTAGAGGGTGAGGACTGTCACCACTGGGTGTATTTTGCGGTTGACAGTGCTCTCAGACGCTGCCTTGGGAGAATAATGTATGCCATGAAGATACTTGGTTCTAATACGCTCGTTAATTTGAGATATCTTGGGACAGGTTTGGACCTACCCTCAGTAATTGCTGTGTTATATTGCTCGATATTGATCGAAATCAACACATTCTACATCGTGTATGTGACTTGATGATCGTAGTCCCAAATGCGGTGCAGAAAGTATCTGGATTTGCGAATTTACAATACATAGCCCCAGGATGCATAAAATCCCCTTTCGACCTAAATGGCGATCTGATGCTCGGCAGCAGCGGCAAAAACACCACAGATGTGGCATTATCAAGTATGAGGATTGCCTGGCGTTTCATGATAGGTCCTGCTGCAATTCAAACCCAAGAGCTGGATGCGGATAGATTTTGATCAGCTTGGTCCAACAAGCCTATGTTGGCACGATCTTGGTGAATCTCTTCGGGTATTTAAGGTGTACCAGGCGTGGATATGAGTGGTATGCGGTTATATAAGGTAATCCGACCAAATATTGCTGCCTGGCCAGCTGACGCTGACGCTGACGTAATACATCTAGGCAGCACAGTTAGGCAACACGGTTGTTACTTAGCACCAGGTACACGTGCGCCTATTCTAACCCTAAGGGCTGTATAGTGTTGTTCAATACTTACAAGTTATCCACAGGATGGAAAGGCCCTATAACTAAACATGTAGTTTTACATACACAAACTTAGATAATTCTTCTATATTGTAAGGTAAGGCTCCCATGAAGCGCACCATACCCAATCAATATCGGTTCGAATATGACACAATTGCGCAATTGGTGACTAGTAAGCTAGTAGGTGTTGAGTGGTGGTTGCTAGGGGGCTAATGGCATAGGAGGCCGACCTGAAAATGAGCAGGAGGTACAACCTGTACGATATATTCACTTGATAGGTTATACTATAACTTGTGTCACTCCTTCGTACATAAGAGCGGCAATAATCGATGAATCTATCCGGCAAATAACTTTGGACTCAGATACAGATACTTGGTATCTCTTGCTGCAGTAGTATATGCCTCATCTTATACACTTTTATTCCCTCCGATGAGCGATTAACAAGAAGTTTTGTGCAGTTCGCTGTCCATATAGCACGATTTTCCTGTTTATAGGAAGTATATCGTTATGTGTAAGAGAAGTGGTGCTTAGCGCGATTGTCTCGTGATTGCCCCTGAACCGCTCGCTTAGGCACAACTTCCCGAGTCGGCACTGTCTGAGCCGTCGGAGGGCAAACGGGAGCGCTTAGAGCTCCACATTGAATGTAGGCGTAGTGACCCTTCTACTATTCCACAATACTCCACCGCACTAACTAGGGAGTGGAACACAGACATCATGTGATTTCGAATCTGCTTACCTCTATGGATGCATTGGCAAGGCCAATTATTATTTGTATTTTAAATCCAGATTTCCTGTTCTTCTTGTGTATTCCAATCTTTCCTATCGCCCGTCCCCTTCCTCCCCAGATATCATTGGCAAATCTTTATAAATAGGGGTCGAGGCATTTCGCAATGGATGAAAAGGGGATCGAGACCGTGGGAAACATACAGAGAAAAGCATCCAATGTGCTGTTGCCCGAAAGAGGTTCATCTGGAGAGCAAGGGTCTACACTTTCAAGCTCGATACTATCACCATCGGATGAGAGCCCAAGTGATCTTTCTGAGGATGGCTATCTTAACGGATTCAAACTTATCGCCGTACTAAGTGCAGTCACTCTAACTGCCTTTTTGATGTTGTTGGATACTTCTGTTGTTGTGACGGTCAGTGGATAAGCAGTGGCTGCGGCATAAGAGAAACCACTGACTGATTTGTTTACAGGCTATCCCCAAAATCACAACTCAATTTGGCTCCACCGCCGATATAGGATGGTATGGATCTGCATACCTTCTCTGTAAGTGAGTCATGTCATTGTATCCTATTATATACACGATCAATGGAAACTGACATCGAGTAATAGCTGTTCGGTACAACCGTTAGGTGGAAAGATATACAAACACTTCTCTTCCAAGGCATGGAACCCAGCTCATGTCAGAGTCGTCACGTATGCTTACATCATGCACAGTTGACCTTTCTTTCTTTCCTCGGCTTATTCGTAAGAACTCTCCCCCTCGATGACCATTATACGGAGTTTCTGGGAGCAGCGGTTTTAGGGTTGCAATTGACACGTGGTTATATATTTCGGAGGAGACTAATAAAACACAAAATCACTATCACGTTTCTAACTTGTCGCAGGAACTCGGGTCTCTTGTCTGTGGACTATCCAATTCTTCCCACATGTTGATAGTTGGGAGAGCAGTGGCTGGTATGGGTGGTGCAGGAATAGTGACTGGCGTTCTAACTATACTTGCCACCTCGGTGCCACTAAGAAAAAGGCCACGTAAGTTAGTGTGCTATGTACTGTAGTGACTTTCTAACGCTTGTAGTTATGATGGGAATATTGATGGGTACTGCCAATCTCGGTACTGCAGGTGAGTTGAGTACATCCTGTCTCGCATCACTTTGACACTTGATACCAGCACCACAGTTTCAGGGATCCGTGAAGTATTGAATAGTATACGGAAGCTGATTATAATACTACCCATACAGTTGGTCCACTTATAGGGGGTGCCCTTACGGAGTATTTAACTTGGAGATGGTGTACGCGAATAGTCAATATCTATGAATCCCACTGACATTCCACAGGTTTCTTCATCAATCTACCATGCGGTGCAGTTGTAGCAGCAATACTACTAGTAATCCACATTCCCGACGGGAACAAAGTGGCGTCACATCAGCCTACTGTTTGGTCAATTATCCGTAAGAAAACCCATCTGTCTCGAGACTGTCATACTATTCCCAGCCAATCCATATCAAGTATCAAGAGAGTTTCAATTGAATACTGCTTATATTGCATACCCACAAATCTAATTACTAATCTCGTACGCTATATAGATCTTCTTGATTTGGGAGGCTTCATCACCTTTGCACCTGCAATTGTCATGTTCCTACTTGCACTCAGTTGGGGAGGAACAACAGAATATCCGTTCAACTCGAGTACAATAATTGGTCTTTTTGTAGGCTCTGCAGTCGTGTTCGGGGTATTCCTGTGCTGGGAGCAGTATCGAGGCGATACTGCGATGGTCCCTCTGGCTATCTTCAAAGACAGGATTGTGACCGCAGGCTCTCTAGTGCAGTTGTTTCTCATGGGGTACGTTTGTCTTCATTCCATATGTACCAGGAAACCACTTAGACCCTGGCTCGAACTTTAGAGCTCTCTCTTGCGGCCAGACCTGTGAGAGATGGCCTCATACAATAGCAGGACGCTTAACGCTATCATCGTTTATTCAAGGAGTATGCTAACACCATAGTAGAAATATGATGGTTACAATTTATTATCTGCCCGTGTGGTTTCAAGCGATCTTGGGCAAGAGTCCAATTATTAGTGGTGTGTATATCACACCCCTAGTTGCTTCGCAAATCGTGACATCTATCGGCGGAGGAATATTAAGTGAGCAGACCCAAATCCGTTATGCATATTTTGTTAACAGCTCCTCAGTTACGATACTCGGAGTTTATCTGCCATTCGGAATTGGTGGGCTTGCAATGGGAGCGATAGGCACAGGCCTACTTGCAACATTTAAGCCAAGCACAACAACAAGTTACTGGGTTTGTTTTCAGGTTCTGACTGGATTTCGTGGTATGGCATTACAAATTGTAAGTCATCTTCCCGATCGCCACCTGATGTCTAAGTCAGCTCATAATCCTCGCAGCCAGTTCTCGCAGTACAGAACCACCTCCCCAAGGATTCCGTGGCAATTGGCAACTCGATGTTAGTCTTCACACAAAATTTCGGCGGCACTGTTTTTCTCTCGCTTGCCGAACTAATCTTTTCGAATACACTTCAATCGTCAATTGCTAGATATGCACCAGAAGCCGATGTAAAAAGTATACTTTCATGGGGCGCGACAGGCTTCCGAGATCACTTTTCGATGGAAGAGTTACCGGGTGTGTTGACTGCATACAATAAGGCTATCGTAGCAACTCTATACTTGGGCGCGGGATCATCTGCGGTTGCTTGTCTGTGCAGTATGGCGTTGGGATGGAAAAATATCAAAAAGCCCACTGTACAATCTCAAGCTTGAGGAGAAAGATATTGGTGAACATACCAATCAATTCTGCATGGATGCCTCCTAGCTAGTTTATATTTCCTAATGACCAAGCTTCGCATGTATCGCATTTCGATCGTAGTAAATCAAGTACCAGGAGCAAGGTATGCTCTATCTCCTCGAGTCAAGAGGACAATACTTAGCTCTAATCAATGATCAAAAGGTGGCAAGAAACTGCAGCGTGCGCAAGATCCAAGAAACAAGTGCGTTGTGATAGTGGCTCCATTACCGCGTAAAATTGTAGGATTTTTGATCTCCAAACCACCCAAGAAATTCCATGTCTCTCCGACTTACCTGTGATGACTCTAAGAGTGGGTAGTGTGAAGATACTCGGCCGTGGGTTTCGGCAACCCGCCTTCCGACCATTCCAGGAACTGATGTGGGGTGGCCGGGATGAGAAAGGAAACATTTGTGTCGTCTTCCGACATCCATAAGAACTAGATCAACCGCATCGACTTCACACAGACCCTAGCCTTGAATCGTGGAACCTAACGATCTCATCTGACCAGTTTTCCGGCGAACCAAAGTGCTGCCATCCTTCCACTATTGAGCATCATGCCCCCAACCGAACGAAGCATTCCTCGAGGGTCATGGATTTTAGTAGTAGGAGCAACAAGCTTTATCGCTTCCCATATAATCAAAGAGTTCCTCGCCCTGGGTTATAAGGTCAGAGGCACAGACTACGATGTCCAGAAGGCGTCATTCCTAACCAACGAACTGTTCCGATCCGAAGCCGCTAGGGGGGACTTTGAATTCACCCACATCCCTTGTCTCGAAGAGGAGCAGGCATTAGCGAATCCAATGATAGGCGTCTCAGCTGTCGTCTTTATCGCAAATATCCAAACCAACTCAGACCCAAACAAAGTTATACCCCGTAACATCACAGCAGTATCAAATGCACTCAAGTTAGCAGCACGAGAGGCATCGGTCTTGCGATTTGTGAACACGTCTTCCATCGCTGCTGCCTATACACCACTCCGAGACTCAACTCACGTTAGATTAGACGCAGAGTCTTGGAACGACGCAGCTGAGCAGCTTGCATGGACACTTCCGTATGATGCTTCTCGGCCACCAATTGTTTATATGGCGAGCAAGTCAGCGGCCGAAAAATCTCTGTGGAAATTTGTCAAAGAGGAACAGCCAGGCTTCGTCGTGAACACAGTACTTCCATTCTTCGTTTGCGGAAAGCTGTTGAGCAAGGAACAAAATCCTTCCTCGACTATGTTCGTACGCATGCTGTACGAAGGCGACATAAGTTTGATGGGTACTTACGAGACATGTAAGTTTTTTTTTTTCAATCTAATAATGACGATGAGTTTATCGACTTACATCTGAACTTGTAGATAGCTATGTAAATGTTCGAGATGTCGCTTTACTGCATATTGCAGCTACACTTGACCCCGAGGTTGTCAACCAGCGTATCTATGCAGTTGGCGAGCATTCGAACTGGAACGACATGCTTGCTGTCATGCGTAAAATACACCCTGAAAGAAAGTTCATTGACGACCTGCCGGACCTGCCACGCTTCACTGGAACAGTGGATAATCGGTTGGGACTCGAGCTCTTGAAGCGTTGGGGTGGTCAAGAAGGATGGTTGACCTTAGAACAAGGAGTACGAGATTGCTTGGCCGAGAATTAAAGAACTGCGAGCTGTCGCTGTAATATTGTTCCAACTAGACATACACATAGAATTCTTCAATGTGAAGCTTAGTAAGCCGCCCAAAGATCCATAGGCTCCGATCGAATTCTTATTACTGAATTGTTGTTATCTGAAAGCATGGCCGGTAGAAAGTAACAAGATACTGCGTCACCAGATTCGTTATTTCCAACGGTGCAAGTCAATAGAAGTGAACGCAACGTTGACACTATGGCCGAACCTGGTATGAAGAATATTAGATGTGCGACACATAAGTCACTATGGCCAACGAGTATCGACATTATAAATAAAACGCTCAATGGTCCCAATTTCTGCATGGGGGCCACATTGAAGCAGGGCATGATCTCTGCCGAACAAGCAACAATGCAGACATCGTAAAAAATTGCAACAGGAATAAAGAGCCACTATTTAGAATGCGTACGGAAGACTGTTAAAGAGCAGATCCAAAATGAAATGGAACTAGCGATGTTATGTTTGTATTGAAAGATAACACAGATGTGGTGATAGTAGTTCTTGGACCTTCCACGAACGGTGGTATTGTTCCTCACTTGCCGCACCAGTTGGTAAGTTCTACAATGGTGTAGTCAATTCAGGAACATAGGGCAATAGTAGCGAAGCTAGTCAACACCCAATCCAATACGACCAATCTACCCTCCCCCGATACACCTGCTTCAGAAGGTTCAGATACTGCGACCTAAAACATTCCACCAGGTGTCCAAGACGAGCCAGTACTATCCTTTTCATAAGATCCTGCAATAGGCGTACCCGTGCTAGAAGCGCCTTCCTTCCCTTTCCTCCTTAGGCCACCCAGAAAGCTTTTTGTAGGTTTCCCACTTCGACTATGCCCCCTACTGGGCGGACTCCCACTTCCAGAAGGCCCTTCAGGTGAATCATATGGCCTTTGATACTTGCTATTTGTCCCAAAGGTAGCTTCCCAGAAGCTCTGCCTTTCCTTACGTTCCTTGCTTAGAGTGTCACTACCGGCGGATGTTGCACGGTGACCGCTCTGCGTAGAGTATTCTGCCCAAGATGGTGGACTATGAAGCTCAAAGTCTGTCTGAGAATCCGGCTCGCTGATCGGATTTGCGACATCATGAATGGTAGAGCTTTCAAGGCCCTCTACGATGTCCTCCCACTGTAGTGATATTTGGTCGACGTTGAAATCTCCTTGTTCCGCCTTTGAGAGGCAATCATCTGTGCGGCGCTGCAGGTTAATGCAAAGCTCGTTAAAATCGAGCAATTCGCCATCCAGACTTTGAGGCACCATATAATGTGTTGTTGCATCAAGCCATAGCTTCACCAAGGCGGCAAAATTGCGAGCATGGTCAATGAGATATGGCAACGAAGGGAAGCCTTCTCTTGACGTTGGGGGCAGGCGTGCTAGTATTGTGATTGGGGTAGAGTAAGATGCAGGAAGCGCGAAGGTATTGCGCTCAGCTGGAATCGAGCATACATTGTCGATGAAATCTTTCACTCCTTGTCGATTCCCTGTGAGAAAACGGTTCATCGGCTCCATCCATTCTTCTTTTTGGCCGAAGTTCGATAGATTGGCAAGGGCCTGCAAGCTTTTTGCGATTAATGTTAGCGTACGCTGCGCTTTTGGCTGAGGATGGTCCCTGAGTAATCCAAAAAGCTTGGGATTCAAAAGCGCCGGGCAGAAAAACCGCAGAAAAAGGAAACCAGACACGCTAGTATATGCTACAGTCCGTAAAAAGTCGCCATATCGATCTTCAGCAACAGCTCGGATATATTTCATAACCTGCCGTAGCTCAGCAGGGCACCGATTGGCGGAACCGGATATACTTTTCCAGATGTCTGTAGTCAAGGTGATGAGCATAGCCCAGTTTTTGCTGATGTCCTCGCCATGTGCTATCCGAGATGGGTCAACCTCGCAGTCTGGGTTAATAGCGTTTATTTCCAGAATCTTTTCGGACAATACCTCCTCAAGGTATTCCTTTCCCACCCGTCTCATATGAAAGTCCAAAGCTTGGGTCAGAAGTGAGTTGCCCCGGAAAAGGAGGTTTGCTTCTCCTTGCAAGGATTTCCCCATATCCCGAACATTCTGTTCACGCTCACTCGTTGACGATTCATTTGATCCTATCCTTCGACTCCATCTGAGGCGACGGACCGGCAGTTCTTTACCAATCCCATCAATCTCATCCTCAACAAGCGCTGTTAGCCACTCTCCTGCATGGCCGGAAACCTGAAAGATATTCATCAATATTTCGGACAACAGTCGCAAATTGGTTGGGATGACCTGCGCAATCCGTAGAGTTAGTCCACTACCAAAGTTATGTAGTAGTTCCGAGATGGGTTGGTAGTCCTTCGCTAGGAGAACTACGAGTTCGTCATGTCTTATTCTCAAAAACATTTCGCCTATAGGTGCTTGTTGATCATCCAAGATTGGCCACCATGTTTCGTTGTCTTTGCCACGTTCCAGCTTCTCAACGGGTATCTCGACTGTCCCACAAACAACTTGGGTGGAATTAGGGGCACTATGGACACTTGACGAGGATAGGAAACCGTGCGTTGAGACGGTTGGCTGTTCAACCTGCTTTAAGATAATTGTCAATCTTGGCAGACGTGAGGGAAGATCTTGAAATTCGCAGTCTTCCCTCCAAAAAGGGTTTCTTGTCTCTGTCTTTGTGATAGTTCTTGCACGGATCTCGTTGTCCAGAACAACTTCAGCAAAATAGTCACCGACTGAAGGATCTGGTTCGGATTTGTTGGCAGATTTGCTAAATTGAAGTTCGCTCCGAGGAGCCGGCCTTCGAATCTTGGCTTCAATTATACGCAGAGTGAGAGATTTTTCGATCCTGAACATATCAATGGTAGGAGGGTTATCAAGCAGTATTCCTTGGTCGTCGTACTCGTCCACGATGTCAGAAGGTTGGGGCCCGTATATCTCGGGGACCGTGAAGGCACGCAATAGACAAAACCAAACCTCGTGAGTAAGCCTCGATTCTAATGCAATATACACTGGTCGGAAGATTGACAGTTGCGTTGAGTTTTGCGTATACTGAGGAAATATAGCTATGCAGAAATCTTCGTCCAGAACAGATCGGTCCAGGCGTTGAATAGCGCACCTTGACAATTGCGACAATTGTATGACGGACAGTAATGTTATGTCATTCTCGGTCAGTAGCTTGAACTCCCCGTTGTCTTGAAGAATACAAGACACCCTTCGCCAGCAAGATCGTGCTGATCGTAGATCACGAGTAGAGGGGCGCCGCACGATTGAAGTCGGAGAAGAAGGTGCACCTTTGTCCCAAAGGAGGAGCTTAGCTACTTTTATGATGTTGGCGCCCTTGGACACTCCGCTACTGTTGTACGAGGAATCTCGCCTTGGGGGTGCACCAGGCCGTCGCTCAGCTACTGATAATCCTGACGATGCCGGAGGGCTCGCTGGGATGATTCCAGTTCGAATCTGTTGCCAGCACAGCAGAGCAGCTAGCCAAAGGTCATATTCTTGTTTGACCAAAGGAAAAAGGTGTATCTCAATTCCTTGCGATCTGTTTGACAGCTCGAGACACTTGATAGGTCTCTCTGTCGAGTTTATAGGCTTAACGCGACAACCACGCAGGTCTGGTATGACTGCCAGGTGAAAAGGTCCTCGATCGTCGCCCTCGTACATAAGGGAGCCTTTCACATCATCAATGTAGCATATCCCTGAATACCAAGGCCCGCTTTCAACAGTCTGATACTCAACCTCACCCCTCATTCGACCACACAAAGTTTTCATTAGCATTAGTATTTTGTTTGCGTCTCCCGTTGCGACAGGAAAGGGCAGTGAATCCACTGAGGGTACGTCCCCCATTGCTGAAATCGGAGATGTAGGTCGCGATCCTCGTTTAACCAGTCGGCGACCACTTTTTGCAGAATTTGATTTCTGGAGCTGTGGGGGAGCATGCCGCGTAGAGACTGAAGGAAATCCTAAAGAGTTGGATACATCAGGCAAGTTTGCAGCCTGTGCATCGTGGTACGAAGACGAAGCGGTGGAATGAACTGAACCGATCCTGTGCCGACCTTTCGATAGGGACGTTGAACGGTCACGATGGTGCTCTCCCATAGTCCTGGTCCTTGTTCTTGAATGAAAGCTAACAGGAGGCCCATTTGGAGTGGCCCTTTCTCTATCCACCGAGTCGTTGTTATGTGCATCTTGAAATACAAGCCCCTGCCTACGATCTCTTGTTCGCTCTGGTATCGACCGTGGGGACGTATGTACCGAATGACCTTCCCCGTCGTCCTGAGGCTCCGGAGTCAAGGTGCGGATGGCTCCTTGCACACTTGGTCGTACTCTCTGCATCGTCTGGGATTCATGGGGCCTGTCCAAGATCCTCGTTTCTCGCTGCCAGTCTTGTGGTGCGCCGTCCTGTCCCACAGAACCAGTATACGGCCTACCGTCCATTCCTGGTGGCAATATACTCCTGGGCCGATGCCTTTTCATCTATGTATTTTCATGAATTGTCCATTCAGCAGTTCTTCTGCAGTGGCACAATCTGGACAAGGCTGACCGGAGGCACAGGATGCCAGATCGAAGCTGGTACTCGTAAGACTCGTTTGTAGCCGATGGTAAAGGCACCGATGATATGTAGATCGTAGTCTGCCGTGTGAATCGAGTTTGTTTATGCAGTCGTTCTTGGTCGGAATCACCGCATGCAGATTCGCTGAGCGCAAGATGAAAGCAGCTTCCTTCGAGGACAAGCTACCGAAGATCTGTCGAACTGCGGCGATCGAACGGCACTATCGACAAATTTGAGCCCGATGCGCCGCAAGTCTTCCCAATACCTTCTGTCTTGTGTTGCGATCCTTCGTCATCATAGCTCAGCAGACAGCCGTCGAAGATACGTTTGCTGTAGTCGTTAGGCGGGCCGAAATTCCTTTCGAGGTAGGTCGTCCGCAGAGCGTGTGCCGGGTAGATGGAGAGGACAAAAACCAGGCGATGTCAGGTTGAAGCTTGCCGTATGCATTGGAGGGACTAGAGCTAACAGCAAGTTCAGAAGAGATCTGGTGGTGAAAATGCCCGGAACTAAGGTATGGGGAAGTGATACCCTTGTGCATGGCACGGTCCTGCAAGAGGACGCAAGTTCAGTGCTCCGTCGGCTGTTGCGGCGACGGATTACATTAAGTGAGAACGCGATAGCGATAGTGGAAATCGGCCTTCAGAAGCCCTGTTCATGAATTTCAAGCGACCATAATTTACGGTACTGACACGGATAAAGGTACTTTAAATTCATAATATTTTGTTACCACCCACGTCCTTTTCCAGGTGCTGTTCCTTTCCACTCACCTGCCGCTGCAATTTCATCGACAACAGAGGCAAATTTTAAGTCATACTAGCAAGGAATTTGGGACGATCTAGAGTAGCTGATTCATCCGTAGACTGGCGTAAATTCAATAGACGGCTGGCTCTCCTGGCTACCTTACCTAGCCCAGGTACCCCGAATTTGGAAATTCTGGACCGGGTACTTGTGCTACGGGCCGTGCAGATCGACAAGATCCCGGAGGTCTTCAGCTTCAGCTTTCTCGACCCGCTTTGACCAGACAAGCTCCGGTGGGTAAGGTGTCGATACACTTCTGCAAACGAGGGAACCTCAACCGGACTTACAGAACAAACTAGCTTCCATTGCCAAGTAGCAATTCCCAATCCAAAGCCCCAAGCACTGTCTCAATTTTGCCGATATTTTTCTCGTCCTAGGATAAGGTAGGCAACAGAGCTTGGCTTGGTACAATGCAAAGAGGTCTGCGGGAGTCTCTTATATCACACCTTGCTGATGCTTAAGACGAGATGGGTCTGTTTCTCCAGTAAGAAACATTGTAACCGGGCGGCCTAAGACAACTTAGAGGCAATCGCAAGCCTTGATGAAAAGTATTTGGAAAATAGCCTCGACGGCAATTAAGACCCAACAAAATTTCTTCAGCACCATCGCCATTAACTCCTCAAAAAATTGCGCCAGCCATGGTGAGAGCGACTTCAAGTCCTTAAGTGGGAAGAAAGCAAGACCTCCCACCAAACGCCAGTAGCAGCTCTACGGAGCTGAAGCTCAAACCAAACGCAACACCCCTCAAGTCTCGATTTCTAGTTGAACCTGTCCCAGATAACACAGAATATATAACAATCCAACAATCAATAGCAAAATTCTCTTGGGAGAAAAGTCTCTCTTACCTCAGCGGAGCTCAGACGCTCCATCTGGACTTGAGGGACTCAATGGCTGACTTCTATGCCCACTAAGATCCCCGCTACCCGTCCGTCGTAAGGCTTGAGTCATAGTCTCGATAGTCAGTTCTCCACCACTTAGAGATGGCAGAGCCGAGATTGGGCTTCCTAAAGGCTTTCCTCTAGGTGACATCTCAAAACCTTTGATTGATGCTGACTTGCTCGTTGGAGGTGAAGCACTGAACCCTTGTGACGAGACTGGTGATCGTACCGGTGATGGTGACCTGTTCTGCCCGGAAGATAGCGAGCTTAGACCAGCAACAAATATTGAGTCTCTGCTTCCTACGTGCTCTGCATGCTCAGACTGAACGATATCGGAGAATGAAATGAAGCTGAGACGGTGCACATCCGTATTGTCAAGAGCGCCATAATTGGACGCGAAATCATTTTGATCAGGATGAGAAATCAGCTCATCTGCCCAGCTCGAAGTCCAGCTCTGTTCTAGGACCCCCGTGACAGTGACAGAAGCAGGTTGATGCGCAGAGTGCATCACGATCTCCACACTATCTGGATCGAGAGTATTGTTTGTGATGGCTTCACTCGATGCGTCTAGCACTGCTGGTATATGATTCTCCGTCTGAATGTGCGATGGGATGGCCGGTGAATTGGGCATCGGAACAGAGCTCTCCTGCACATCGCGTTCGAAAATTTGCGATCCCGCCGGTGATATAATGCGGGGTGAGGACGAGTAAAGATTTCGTTGGGGCGATGATGGTAATTGGTATGGATCATTGGGATGGGAGCGAGGAGGTGAACCGCTGGGAATTGGCGTCACTCTGCGTGCGATCGGTGCAACAATGACAGAGGCGGAGGCAGGCCCAATAACAGCGGCCTGTGAAGCGTCACTGTCCATCTCCATCGTCTCCTTGTCAATGCTCTTCTTCGTCCCTAGCTTGAATAATCTTCTCTTTCCTAAGTTTTTCCCTTCAACCTCTGTCGGCTGGATACTCTCAGGTTCCATATCGCTGCTACCTGCAATCTGCACGCCATCATTGCGGGAAGGCTGAAATCCCTCCTCAAGAAAAGAAGGAGCTGCATCAGCAGAATGTGGAGCGGTGGGAGCTGGAACTGGAGTATTGGGCTGCAAAGTGCTTGCTCCCGAAGCACTCATCTTGGAGAAGTTCCAAAAGTGTAGGGATTGGGTTTTGAAAATCGCGAATGGCGCTGAAGCGGTCTCGAGATGGAGACGATATATGCTGAGCTTTGTTAGTCGAGCCCAAATGACTCTGTCTGGTCTGACATAGCAGACCGCAATGCACATTTACCAAGGGTCAATCTGGTGGGAAATGGGCGCTCAGTTGGTAGCTCGAGGCAACTGAGCTGGGCGAAATATGATGAAAGCTGAAACTAGATATCTAGAAATGGGAATGACAACAGAGGTAGCTGTAGCTCCACAGCGTGAATACTACAGAGAGATGCGGAGGAGATCGATAATGCAAGGAAAGGATGCATTACCTTTTAATATGCTGCTGACGTGCCCTTTTTGCCCTTGAGTAGGTACCGCGAGTGACGGGTGACTTGAGGCGTGAGCTGTCTTTCTATCAAGCGGGACACGCTTTTCGACAAAGATGTTCCTGGTTTGGAGCTCTACGGATGGGATGGGGATGGAACGTCGAGGTGGGATGCGATTGCGATCTCATGACTACCTTTGCCTTGCCTTAGAGGAGCGGCACCTGCATCCGCCTCTCCCTGGTTGGTATCCGTATACGGTGGTCTGACTGCACCGACACCGTAGACACGCTAGAACTAAGTTCCAGTCAAAAACCAAGCCAGTCTGAATCGAGCCACCCTACCAAAATTTCGAGAGTCGACAACACTAAGGCACCTCCAGCGTGTAGCAATAGCTTCATTTTGAGCAATCCAGCACTCTGCCATCCCACGGCTCCGACACACAAACAACACTGCGCAATGGATGTCAGGCTCATTAGACGACCTGTGACCGATCTGCTATCCGGCAGAGGACAATGCCTCTTCTCCCTCACCACGGCAGCTCGGCGGCATGAATCTTCATACCGTCGCTCAAAGCAACGTCTCAATATTGGGCCAGACTCGTCCTTCCTCCCTTCCAAAGACTCCCCATGGCAGGATCATATCATATTCAACCCCCCAGCTGCCGCCCCCTCAGTGTACCACACTCCTATCAAGTTCCTTCCCAAAGAAGACAAACGGAGGCAACTGCTCATCTCGACCGCATCACGACTCGCTGGTCTGAATCCAAAACTTCCACCACTTTTAGCACAGCAGAAGGTCCCAAGCAACCATCTTACTGAAAAGGAGATTGAGGAAATTCAGGAGTTGAAGAGGAGGCAACCAGACATATGGACGAATGGGAAGCTAGCAAGGAAGTTCAACTGCTCGAACAGCTTCATTAGCATTTGTTTGAGCTACTGTGGGGTGGATGATACCGCGAGGAAAGCCGATATGAAGGCGAAACTCGAGGCCGTGAAGGCGAAGTGGGGTCCGAGAAGGAGGAAGGCAAGGGAGGATTCTGCGAAGAGGTATCAGCTGGCATTCAGGGGCGGCGAATAGGCATGGCATACGGAAATCCGAGACGATAAACGCATTTCTACTCCAGGAACAGAAACCAATTCTCTCAACTGGACATTCGTTTAGTGCCATGGATTGAACGAGACATCCGAGGCAAGCTTGAAAGGGTTGTACGACAGAAGCACATAACAGGCGGTATTTCATTTGTACAAAAGCAAGCATACCTGGTCCGGATGGACGAAGGCGTTGTTGGGATGTAGGAATATGTACTAAGATATCTGAAGCACAAGAAAGCCATCAATTTCATCATACAGCTGACAATGGCATATTCCGAAATATCTATGGAAGTATCAGGGGAATTCCACCCAAGGTAGAGTACCTAGTTGAAATCTCGCTCCCGAGAGATAGCAAGTGCTGTATAAATACGCAGGTACCCCCAAGCAAGGCGTTGTTTAATACTTTACTTATTCTGTCCGCTGGTACGATAATGATAAAACGCCATATTTGTCTTCAAACCAGTCGCCGCCGCGTTTGTCGGGCAGGATTTGATGTGGACCTCAATATCCCTACGAAGGCTAGTAGTTTTGTTCAGGAATCATAATCACAATCCTTAAGCAGTGGCATCGTTACGAAAGTAACCTTTTCTTTTATCGCTATATTTTCACTACGTGGAGGAGCTGTGAATCCTACATCGGGGGACGGGAGAGCATTCTTACATTCCTTGAGAGCCTGGCCAGCAAGTCATTGGCCAGAAACTCCACACTGTTGCTTCACTTTATTCCATCATGACAGTGATTCCACAGCTATTTAACTTTGAGACTCGGGTAAATACATAATCAATGTTACCTGAGGTACCTTACCATTTACACCAAACCACCTTCGCTTCGACGCGTACTGTCAACAGCTCCTACGCTACCTTACCTATTCCCAGCAATCTCATTTAGTTCGAACCTGCCTAGGGAATATTGCCACGCTATTGTGCAGTTTAACAATGGTCGATAACATGTTGGACTGCTTTGAAAGCTAGAACAGCTTCATGCATTTTCCATTTTCAAAGTTATCCTTACTTTGCTTCGTTTAAGTTTCGAGCAAGAGTACGACATAGAGGGCAACCTAGAGAGCTTCACTTGCTTCCATAGTCTTTCCAATCAGATCCGGTACGAGATCTGGACATTGGAATTTCCAAATTGTCTATTTGCAGTCTTCAATCGCACAAAGGACCAAGATGATGATACTCGCACTAAAGTGGTTGTTGCGCACCAATCTCCTTGCATTTCACCGCATGTGGGTAGGAAAGCGCATGGAGTTAATGTAAAGGCTCTATAAGGTCCATTTCGCTTCCATACATGGGTTGGTTGCTCACATATGCATTCGGCGGTAATACCATTTGCTTTAAAACTTCTGAGCCAGTCACTGAGCTCACCTGTGTCTGCAGATCCAGGTCCACCATCACTTCTCACGGATACGGTATGTCGTTCGTGGCATTTGATGGAAGGGTTGTTCAACAGATGTATAACAAACACGGTTTCATCAACCGTGAAGAGGTCATCCTTACTGTTGGAAATGCTGCAAATGAAAGTAGGATGAAGCAGTTGACTCTTGGATCTAAGTTTACAAGTGGCGGTAGCAAGTAGAGAAACGGGCAAGAAGGCAAAGTTGCATGGTCGAACTCGCTGGTAGGACTGGCTCATGAATGAGATGACTTTTTCATGAAGGGGGGAAACTATGTCAATATCGGACTTACGATGCTGGTCATGAAAGTCATAGGACTTTGCAGGAAGGAGGCTGGTATTATGAAGAGGAGAGTTAGTCCCCCTCGACCTAGAAGATTATGTTCACGGATGAAAAGAGTTGATGAGATGGTAGCATGTCCATATATTATTCCTGACTCTATTAAAGTTCACCTAGCCCACGAAAGGTCAAGTTTGAGCCTCATTTGAACTCAAACTTCTCTCAAATCCTGCATCGGCTCTCTGATCTTCGCGAAGACAATGAAGTTCCCGTTCCATACAAGAATCTGCTTCAGGCTCTCTATGTTCTAAACTTATCTACATAAAGCACCAAAAAACAAAGACCTAGATAGGTAGGTCATGACTGCTACTGTGTCTTTGCCGGACGGTGCATAATCACATGCTCATCAGTCCCCAGCCCCTCACCACCTTCATATTCCCACAGTTTCAACTCTGCGATGTGGATATCCCTAAACCCGTACCGCCTGTATAGGTCTCTGCCCTGTTTCGAGGCACCCAGCACGGCTTGGAGCCCCAGTGAATCGGCTTCCTCAAGAAAGAGCTCGAGAATCTGGGTTCCGATACCTCTGCGTTGATAGTCTTCAGATACAACAAGAGAGCCAAGTTCTGCTGGAGTTAATGGTGGTCTTGCAAGAACCAGTAACATGATGGGGACGGAGGTATAATAAGGTGAAGGCAGGGTACCCACTAGCATAATCAGCCCCTTCACAGCTCTGCATCATGTGTCCATCTCCCTTAACTATCACATCTTCACAAAACCTCACATTGGCACCCTTTCCCCACCCACTCCCCCCTTCCTCCGCCTCTGACTTTCCACCCTTCCCCTCTTCTTTCTCCATCAACTCATCGCCGCCGCTTCTTCTCCCCGTGACAAAATAAAATACCCCAGAACCGATAATCTCATCCCCCAGCGTAGCTTTCACAATGCGAGTTCTTTCGCCTCTCTTCTTTGGCGGTTTGCCCAAGCTCGTCGCTCGGCCTTGTTTGTTCGCTTCGCTGTCGCGATCAGGACCAAAGGCAACGATCGAGAATGGCTCGTTGAAGAAGACGCGGCTTTCTAGGGCTGCTACAGCGTACAGATCCGTAGGGAGAGCAGTGGCGAGCTTGATAGGAAATGGAGTTGTCATTTTGGGTTGATCGGGAGTCGTCTGGGAAGTGTCTGACGAGGTCGAAGATAAAGGTAGATAAGAAGACGATAATTGACACCTTGGGGAGGTGCTCTCACATTATATACAATTCATGTTGTGGTATTTTGGAAAGTTTCAAAACTAGATGATGTGGTTCCCATACGAATCTTACCTGTAGTGGAAAACCCTTGCTCCCTTGATGGGCTACTACCGGCATGAGTCACGCCGCATCTTGTACTTGTAGAAACAAATTTCAACTTCAAAACGAAGGCTTCATTGGGAAGGTCAATCTGCCTCTAGTCCGGCGGGGAGGTACAAAGACGAAAGTATGCCACCCATTTGCACAGACTGGAAGTGTTACGTGCCGTGGATAGGTCGCAACCTGGAACATTCTTTTTGATTGGTTCATTCCATGCGGTAGAAAGTGAAGCTAGCAACGCAACAATTCGAGGAGTGGATAGTTGTGAGCGAAGACATACATCTCGTCAATCCAACAGACGGCAACTCATATTGTTTTCAAGCGCAATACTTGGGTATTTTTGGTCAGAAAACCTTCCAATCAATGCCAATTCCCCACCTCTCACCCTCAATCATCATCTCCCACATCGGACCTCTGATACCGACCTCCTTACCTACTACAACCTTCTTTCCTTTCTGCAGGCCAGTACCAGCGCCTTCGCCCGCTAAGACAAGTTTAACAATGCCGACTGTATCAGTCATCTCGGCCCCTCCATCCAGACTATGTAGTTGCCTGCCTCTTATAAGCGTCATTCCAACCCTTTCATTGCCGCTGACTTCATCGACCAATACCTTAATTAGCCATGAGGCTTCCTGCCTCTTCCCTTGATGCCCTTGTGCAGTAACTACACCTTCAATATTCACTAGCCAGTTCCTCATCTCCGCAGCCAATCCACCAGAGACATATTTCTGACCTTTCCTATGGGGCGAGAATTGTTCTGGTAAAGGGTCACACTGTGCTTCAGCTTCGGTACTTGGATCTTGTGGTCTAAATCGAGATGGTTTGAGGAAGACGTTAGTATTCAATGTTGCAGATGTTGGATGCGGGGCTGGCGGAGGGACAGGTTTAGATAATAGGAAGCGCGGAGCTTTGACGGAGTGGAGATGGCGAGAGACCGGAGGAGAAGATAGAATAGGTAGAGATGATGATGGATCATCCCTTGCGTCATGTTCCTCATATCCTGTATAACTAGCTACCGGTTCATTTGGTTTGTCTGTCGGAGAGGTCGAAACGCGCCGACGCTTTAGAGTGCGCTGCTCTGGACTCTCATCCTCTAAGTCCGCATATGTGTATCGTGAACTAAGCTCTAGGTGATCCGTCTCAATGGAGTTATGCGCATCGTCTACGAAGTCGTCAGATGATACCTCAATGGTATCAACTTCCCGCTTCACTGCCGTCCTGCTCCCAGGTGTGAGATATCGCGATGGAAATATGGTGGCTCGCGGCAGAGTCTGCGATGTAACAGGTCTTGGAGCAGACGAGGAGGTGAAGCGTGGAGTCGCGTTGAATTGTTGAGTGCCTGGACGGGGAGGGTTTTCGCAGGGAGCGGGGGCTCGTTCATTCTTGATCACGAAGCGGTGAGGCGACGGGGTCTGCGAGGGCAATTGTGTCAGACGTTCTCGCATATATGAGGAGAAGATCGAGAATATTATGGGCAAGGCTTACCACCGGAGGAGGAGCCATTTTTGGCCCTTCATGTTGCCATTTAGCCCAATCACTACTGGTGATGATTTGAGCGGCAGCCAACGCGATAAACGCGACAAACGCCACAACAAAGCAGGGCACGCGTCCCCGTGACCGAATGTCTCGCAGAATGTTCAGTGCAAGGTACAACGGCACGCATATCGGACCTGCACAATAATGAGTATTGTCCGTGTCGATTACAAATAGCGATGCAGTAAGATCCGTGAATCAAGTAGATTTTGTCCCTGAAAGTTTCAGTGAGTGCTGAAGGAGAGCCTCTTTCCTTCTGGTTCTCGTTTCCACCCTTCCGCAAGCTCAGAATGATGACGATTGCATGGCAAGTGCCCCCTCATCCACCCAAACAGCGGTGCGTAGTGGGCACGTCAAGAACTGAGAACACCAATTTTTCAGTCCCCAGTCATACTTCTGCTGTTGCTTGCTCAGTTGTTCATACGTGCCAATTGACTGTCGCAAAATCGGTCTCGTCGATCAAAAGCTCACAATGCCAAACTCTCAAGGTGGAGGACTTACGTCACTCCTGCCAGCCTTCACCAAGAAGACGGAAGTGATAGTGTTTTCGTAAGTATACATACAGAGTTCCAACCAAATGAACCCCCTCCTATTTCTATTCTGGGGCAGATAGATCTCTATCTCTCTAGCAGCATTTAATGCCGACTCCAGCGTCTCAACATGCACAGAACTATCAATGCTGACTTCGATTGGATCTATACAGAAGCACAGCGATTGCCCTCTATGGCTATGATCAAGGTACCAATTCATGGGGATTGATTGGGAAACAACTGCTTAATTATTAGGAATGATGTCCTTAATCAACACGAACTCCAATTATCTCTCGACTATGCAAATATCCAAAGAGTCTCCCGTTGTCGGTATCATTGTGTCAGTATACTACCTGGGTTGCACAATTGGAGCCGTCATAGCATCGTGGCTCGCTGACAGGGAAGGACGCAAACTCTCGATCTTCACCTGTCTAGCGACTACCTCTGTTGGCAATCTCCTAATGTTTATATCTGGCCTCACTACGGAAGGCTCATCGTCATGGAATGGCGGGGCACTAGGCTGCATGCTTGCTGGTCGTATAGTCATGGGCCTCGGTGTAGGGGGCATTGATGCCGTTATTCCAGTCTACTCTTCTGAGCTCTCCTCAGACGGGGCTCGAGGAAAGGCGTTAGCAAAGGAATTTCAAATGAATATTTTCGGTCTGCTTATGGCATTCGCGATCAATCTTGGCGTCACAATTGCCCTGGGCAAGTCGTCTCAGTGGGCATGGAGAACTCCCATCATTCTTATGCAAATCTTCCCCTTACTTTTGATGTCCTTCATCTCGAGTCTACCCGAGTCCCCACGCTACCTTCTCTCCAAAGACAAGATCGACGAAGCAAAGGAAGCTCTAGGAGAGATCTATTCCAAGAGAGATGCGAAAATGAAACTGGAGGAGCTCCAAGACGCGCAATCCAACGAGGACGATGCAAAAGTTGGATATACAGACATGCTACTTCCATCTGGTTCTCAGTTCCATCCTACAATGATCACAGTTTTAGGGCAGGTTAATCAAGCCCTCACGGGTTATGGTGCTGTTTCCGTATACGGCCCACAGATTTTTGAGCTCCTTGGATTTTCCACCCGGACAGCGGAATATCTTACGCTAGGAAATTATACGTCGTATTTCTTCCTGATGACGTTTGCGTGGCTCTCTATCGACGTTTTGGGCCGGCGGAAGCTAATGGTCTGGGGCGCGGTTGGCCTCGCAACTTGCTTTGGCATTTTAACGATTCTTGGTGGTCTTGCACAGGATGTTCAATCCGTTTCAGACCTCGCCGTCGAGATACTCGGCAGCTCAACACTCTTCGTAGCCACAGGCATCTTCGGCATAGGATGGCTCGCCACACCCTGGCTGATCCCCACGGAGATCTATCCATCTACCGCACGCGCACAAGGTAGTGCTGTTAGTGTTATTATCTGGGGCATTGCAAATTTTTCTATTACGCTGATGACCCCTATTGGTTTCAACAATTTGAACTACTGGCTCTTTCTTGTCTTTGCGCTCACAAACGCATTTGCAGGCTGGTCTACGTGGTCTTACAGTCCTGAGACTGGAGCGAGATCATTTGAGGAGAATCAGGAGTTTTTCAATAGTTCTCAGGAGGCCAAGACATGGAGAGTTCGGAAGGTTGATGGAGGTAAGTTTGAGACGATGCCCAAACAAGTGGGCTCAAATGAGGAGGATGGACAGGAAGTTGAGCGATCACCACTTTTGGGAAGTAGAAGAAGATGAATGTGCGATGAAGGAGGATACTCAAATTATGATATGGGGTAAATGGATGGGCATATTATTTTGTAGACAAAATTTCGCCAGAAATTACTCCCTCTTAGCATCTTACAATTTCAATGTCCGAGCCTACTCGACAATCAACTGTCCACCCTTAGCACCCGTATAAAGAGTTTTCGATCAAATGACAAAGAAAGATCTTGACGCGACAACTCGATTATACATAGTATTTGAAATATTCTTATAATCAAGTCACCATAAAGCTCAAATTGCGGTCTTGCAGCTGTTTTACCCAGTCCTAGAGATGAATTAGCATACCAGTGCCATCGAAAGAAGTATATCCAAGGTGGCAGAAACTACTTGCTTGTACTTACCCAGGATCCTGGGATAGCGGAATCGTGATTCTCCCACATCTTCTTCACAATCTGAAAAGTCAAATCAACATTTCCCAACGAGCTCCAAGCCCTCACGCGCTTGAAGTGTCCGGTTATAGTCTCCCGGTCCTGTGGTGTAATTGCTGCCGTTGCTACAATGAACAACGGGAAAAGCAGACACGCCATGACACCATCATCTGGTTTGATATCTGCCATACCAAGACAGATGCTATGCACCTCATCCTGGATTTTTTCATCAGCCATGCCGTCGGGGTTTAAAATGGAGAAGAGCCAGATGACGAGTGCCCGCTGGTAGAAGGTGGTTATCAGACGTCGTGGTTGCGTCCACTGTGGATTTGGTTTCCAATCATTCAGATCACTCCAGATGGCCATTGCCTTGCACACGACATTGCCGTCTGGGTGAAGGTTACTTTCTTCAGCCTGGTTGCGCAATATGGAAATCCTATCAACAAAATCGACTAGTCCGTCTTGGACTCCAACGAGAGAACTGTTTTGAACGGGGAGACCATCTAGACTGTCGAGATGAGGTTTGGTATCTGATGACCGTGGAACGGTGACTGTGGCAAGCGAGTCGTGGTAAACGAAGAATTCGAGAAGGAATGGGTTGAGCTCCGTCTTTAGTATTTCGCCATCTGCCGACGTACTGCTTGTTGGTGTCGACGCCAGAGTTATCACCTATTGTGGCATCTCAGGGTCAGCTTTTCTCCTGCACATTTAATGAGCACAGCACGTCATCCGAGCTTGGGAAGAGGAGCTCAGAAAACAACCATTATCCTGAATCCCTTGGGAGCGTCAAGTTTTGGGCGAGCTATCCGAAAGTTCTACTTACATGTCTCGCCATGCTAAGATGCATTCGCCAAAGATCATCGCCGCTTCCCTCGCATATTTCATAGATACAAAGAAGTAGGGATGTAGCAAGTATAGCTTCATGCTGAAGGGAGGTGCTGTCATCTTGCTTCCGCAATGACTCTATCCGGGATGACTGTGTTTGAATAGCAGCATCGTGTAATCGAGCCTTCTCTCTTACAAGGTCCATATCTGGATTGGTCCAATTCCGTGCTTTTAGCAAGTGTGATCCAGCCAGACTCAACAAAGTCTTCATTACCGTTCTATCTGCCAGAGCTAGAGGTATGATTACAGTCTTGAAGGGGTTGCAGTCGGCAGCGAAAGTGGTTAAGATCGAAGTCATGACTGCGGTAAAGTGACAAAATAGCCGTCGTTGTACTGGCGTATCTACTCCTGCGATTGGAAACGGCAGCTCTGGACTTAGTATGGTCTGCTGCTGGAAATAGAGAGGGGAGTTTTGCCCCTGGGAGTAAAATAGGTGTTGTCTCTGCATAGCGCCATCCGCAGGCTGGCTACGGTATCCACCATGGTAGTTCTCTGAGGTCTCCGGAACGTCTTCGCGGGAAGCTGGATCGTCGAAGCTCGTAGGTGCTCCATTATAATCAAACAGAAATCCAAGCTCGCGATCAAACTCGTCAGTTTCGTCCTCCAAACTCAAAATTTTCAACGGAGATGCCTGCATCCCAGACGTGTCATTAGAATATCCTTCACAAGGCTGGCTGCTTAGTATCCGCGTCTCTACATCATTGACTGCTGAATATTGAGACCTTGCAATGCTTGCGTCTGTAGGCTCTGACACGGGTCTTGCATTTGAACTTCTCCGCAAGGTACTGCGAGACTTCCAATGGACAGCTTGGGGAAATCCCTCGCAGTAGACATTTGTCTTCTCACAATTAAGGCCTGTGCTTATTGTAAGCCACTGTTTTATGCAATCCACTTGTATCAAAAACCTACATAAAGGACGCCGCTCATCGCACTTCTTTCTCCTCCTACGGCATGTCAAACACCCAGTTCGCACTCTCGTTATACCGGGTTTTAAACTTCTTTGCCGACGTATGTCGGGACTATGACTTGTACTATGGGACGACATTCATTCATTCATTCAAGCCAGAGATAGAACGCACATGTTCGTGCGGGGTAAGGATTGAAAGGGAGCAGAGAAAAGCACCATAAAAGGGGAGAAAAGAGTCGACAGATGGAATACCAGTTATACAGTGCACATCAAACCAGTAGCAAGCTGAGTAGAGAGTAGCTGTCAGTGTCGTATCTTCCGAGTGTTTGGGATGGATATGTTTGGAGCAAATGTAGTATGACACCGGATGAACTGGGAGCGGGGCAGAACGATAGGCTGGGGGTAACGGAAAGGACGAAGCCATGCTGTATCGGCTCTTTATAGGTAGTATAACGAATTGATTGGATCATGGGTCGACGAGCAACGTTTCTTATCAAGCCCGCCCACACCTGCTGCGCAGGCTCGGCTGAGACGCGTTCATGCACTAAGTCCCAGCCTCAAATCTTTGGAGTTTCTCCAAGATTCAAGATCAGGCGCCATGGGGCTTTAGAGTCATGAACCAGTAAGATGAACCACGAGGATAAGAACTGTAGACATGATTCGGAAGTATGAAAACTGCCGACTCTATCCGGAATATTTAGAGCGCCAAACCTTGGCAACCCACACCCCGGCCTACTATTTCCAGCGCGCTGGGCTTGGGCGCTGAGTAAATGTTGGCTGTATTGTGATGCGACAGTGGGATGAGATGAGGGGAAAGAAGTCAAGGGCATCAGCACTAAACATTGCAGGATGGGGATGGGTATCGGTATCGGTATAGCATCGGCATGGCACACGTGGCCAGGTGTTGCGAGCGAGATTCAAGGCTGAGCTATGGGATAATGGGGGACGATGATGGGGAATTGGCCAAATGCCAAGTTCGAGCTCGGAAGCCTCCCCGGACCTGCACTGTAGTTGCAGTTGCACTTGGAGTTGCATGCTGACAAGCGACACGCTAGTTTGCGACTAACCACTTTTGGCATTAATCAATAGACCACCACCCTACGGAGCTCCTCCCTCTCCCTTCCTCTCCTCTCTCTGCCCTTCCCCCTGCTTGCTCTGATACTGCGATTCTCTCCTCTCCGCCCCTCCCCCACTGCTGTGAGCATTCACATTCTTTGTCCACCAGAATTCCACATTGCCTCCAAGGCAGCTTCAAATCACACTCAAGACATCTGCTCGATCGACGTGCACTATCATGCTTTTCTTTCGTCTTCCTTTTCATTCTCCGGCGTGTAGTCTGACAGCAACTCAGCACACCAGCCTTCAAATACTTCTTCCCACGCCCGTCTTCCTTTGTACTTCGCCATGGATTCTGGCCATGCCCTGGTAGCGGAGCGAAGTGCATATACACTTTCCTTCTCATCGCGCAGGTCCAGCAGAGGGGTCAAGTATGTTCTCACACAGAAGACGATTGCGCCTGATCGCGGAAGCCGTCGAAGCGTTTGCCGCTCATACCTCACGTGAATTTCCTCTATCTTTGGCGCTACGGGTAGCGATTCTGGAAATGGATCTTGTTGGAATAAATTGTCGTTGGTTTGTATGAAGTAATTGTTTCTCTCTACTGGGCTTGACACCTTCAATCCAAGGAAGAACCTTCACGCGTTAGCTATGATTTCGCCGAGAGAATCGATAAGCATACTTCTCCATCGATTTTTTCAACTTGTCGTTCCACAGAGGTACAGGTGCATGTATTTTCCAAAGAGGCCACCCAATGCGTTCCTGGATATACCATCCGGCAGGTGCAAAAGAAAAACTTGCCTGGCTGGAGCACGACTGATTAGCTCTTCTCCAACAAGACACAATTCATGAAACTCACAGATTATAATCCTGAGATTCAGCACCAGAGCCTCGCATCAATAGATTGATATCCTCCATCGCTAACTGAGCGGCAATTACCAATGGGTTTTGCTCGAATGGCTCAACAATTCGAAACGTTCGTCTTGTTATAGCATTGTATATATAGCCGGGCTGCTTCTTGAGAAGTTTGAAATGATCTGGATATCGTCGTGTCATGAAACCAACAACACATTCAAGTGTCTCTTTACAGGCTTGTTCTGCGTCGGGGAGACATTGAAGAACTGCATGGATGTCCTTTTCGATAAGATATTCCTTGAATTTCTGCTCCTGCGTGTACATCTTGTCGATTATCAACCATTCATCTTCTGGCATCTTGCGAATTCCCATTGTCATGTTGTACTTTCCTGCTTTCCATGGTCGGTATGCACGAGGTGCAGCTGTGGCAAGGTCGAAACCAAGCAGCGGCTGTATGTTGGTGAAATCAAGCGTTGGCTCCTTGGAATGACTGAGGAGATGACCGTATCTCCGTGTACAAACAATAGCGAGCAAACCAACGGTGCCAGCCAAGACAAGAAGCGCAACAAGGCAGGTAGCTGATGAGGCTATGGACTCTGCTGGATGTCCAGTGGTTGGGGATACGAAATAAATCTTCATGTTGAAGGACTTGATCCTTAGAGACAATGAGTTTGACAATTTCACTTTGACGAGTCTCAGTACTTGATATATATCCTCCACAAGCGATAGAGGGCCGAAGGTCGTACTCAGTCTTACGCCTGTAACATGGAATAGCGCCAGCTGCGCTCTTCTCCGCCCAGCCCTCACCTGCATCTTACTTTCGGCCGGCATGAATTTCTTGAACTGGTTATCCCAGTTCCATCCCGATTAACTGCACGCTGGCACAGGAGCGCTGTGCGTAATACGTTACGAGAGCATCGAGACCGCGCTGAGCGCCCTAAGCGGTCGTTGCCCGTGTCTAACCAAAGTTACCCCTCGTCAATATCACACTTAAAACCCTGCATAAATAGTGGGTTTCCATCACCCTCTTCTTGCAGTCGTTCAAGCCTAGCTGGTTTATTGGGGGTGCTTGCATCGGGTGCCATTTTCCCGCCTTTGCAACTCGATGCAACATCGATTCTTATTATCTGTGATAATTTGCTACATTGTCTTATTGCATACATGCAATTCTCGGAAACTCTCATAATGGCCTCTTTTAAGAAGCAGAGGAGATATCATAGCCATTAAGTCAGTTGGCATCCTTCCTTCATCCGAGCGGGATCTGTTCGCGATTGGGGTGTACCACCGGCTACACCCAAACTGCTCGCCATAAAGCGGCATCCCCGGCTCAGCTCCCCGTTTCCCAAGCAATCGTCCATCACTTAGAGAATAGTACCTGGCATGAGTTCATGTCTCGCCGCGATTAGTGTTATCAGAAACACGAGTAAATATAGCACCCCTGTGCTTTATTGCTCCTTTCTCCGTGTGGCGGAAAATATCCCGTGCATTACACGGTTCCAGCCTTTGTTTTAGTCTTAGGTGGTGTAACCCTTCCTACTCTGGTCCTTGGGGCCAATCCAAAATTGACAACATCAGAACTTCAGAATCTACAGCAAGTTTTCGTGCCACCACTCAGCTTGGTCTGAGAGGCTGGGTGCGAAAAATGCTAATACTCGGTGCAACATTAACTGTATACAGCCTTGGCAACACCCAGTCCGCCCCGAGTAAAGTCGCAACCGTGATACCTTGTGACCGGATTTTGACGCATGCATGTTGCCAACGTTCAGTTTTGGTGACTGGAGCCGTGCGTACGACCCGACCCGTACGGAAAACCGGGCATGACTTCGAGATACTGTGGACCGCAAGCCTGATATCACCAACAATCATCCCCTCGGCTTTCCGTTAACAAGTTGTTGATAATGCATGCGTTGGCAGACCGTATCTCGCAGACAGGTAGCAGCCATCCCAAAAGCCTATCCTGTGGCCGATCGACACTGAAGGTATCTAACATGCCCATCGACGATTTACTTACTGATTTACTGTGATGCTCTTCGATCATTGCGTGGCGCAAACGTTTTGCGGCTCGGGATGCAGCAAGCTTAACACGGCTTTTGCCTAGCCTTCTTCAGCAAGCCTCCATCGCACGTTCTACCATACAACCGTTACATGTGGTAACTGCTTTTGTCGGCAAGGTGGATTTCAAACTTGATAGACATGTTGGAATTTCTCCAAACAGTTCTTGATGATCATAGCATCGATGTAACCTAGCAAAAATGTGCTGTGATGCTGCCAGAATGGAAATCACACAACAGGAGAGGAAACGTCCAATGAATGGGATATGGGTGTTGAGATTGCCCAGTTTGTCAGCCCTATTACTTTGCGGAATCCCCATGCATGGCACACCACCACCTGAATTATTCCCGAGCCGATATCTCCTCAGGAATTAAACCTCCAATGAAAGGTGCCGGTTCGGCTCTTTCTGATTGTCTCGGGAAGTTCTAAGAAATCGGTCCCAAAGTTCGGAAGAGAGCAACCCAGCTCAGCTGTGTTCACTCCTCAGTACCTGGCGCGGATCAGTTCTCACTTTCCCCAAAGCCCTGCACCCTGCGCCTGGCTTCACTGCCTCTCCATCCCACTGCCGATCGAGATTAATAGCATCGATATGACGTATAGTATGCAGAGCTCCAAACGGCTCCCCGGCCTCCAATCACCGATCTTTGTACGTTCCATATAGCCACGCCGCTCTTGAATCCCGGCTTCTGCGAATAGGCTTCGTTTTCCTCCGTGCCGGTCGACCCCACCGGGCGTTTTTCATCAGCTCGACCTGATCTCGATGGGCGAGGTGATAGGAGCATGGGCGAGTGAGGCGCCGGAAGAGAAACGGAGGGTTCGAGAGCGTTCAGCACACAGATACATAGTTCATGCATGGGGGACCGGCATGCGAAAATCGGTCACTGGAGGTCGAATCTGTACGAGCCCCGGCACATTGGGTTGCCCTTGTCGTTCAAGGAGATTTATCTTCCTCTTGACTTGAAGGCTTGTCCTTGCCGACGATCAGCATGTAGATCGTAACTTGCATCATGTTGTGACATGGCGAAGCAGTGTTGACAGCGCTTGGCGTCCAACGGTGGCAGATGGAGAAAACAGAGAAACAGCTGACAGAAAGATGGGCAGATAGACAGACTGCGAGCGAGACCACCCGATCATCGCGATGAGAACCCAATCGAGCCCGTCTGGACGCGATGGCTCCGCTGCGTTGCCTTCTCTTCCCTCCCAATACCACATGCCGACTAAGACTGAGAACCGCCTCAGCATGCCATGCCCAACAGACTGCTCCCCGCCACAGCAGCAGAGCAGACCCCGCGCGCCCCAATCACATCCCACTCACCGGCACGCATCTCCCAGAGCGCTCATATGATTCAACAGTCCCCTCATCGCCACCCAGGTCTTGGCCATGACAGTGCACCAATCTCACCGCGCCCTCGACACCACAACGCCACTGGCAGCGACTCTCGAGAACCCTCTCATGCATCCCTACACGCACGCCGAGGGACAGGAAGCAGAGGCAACGTGGAGCTCCCAAAGGCTGCGCAGCGTGATGAGTGAGAAGCGTGCTTCTTTGTCCATGTGTGTTCATTCTGATGTGTAATTCACAACGTGAGCACTAGGTAGGTACACTAGGCCGCACCTCGAGTATCTCGCTTATGAAAAAGGGGGACCAGGGAATGTGGCAAAGGTTAAAGGTAGTATCGGAATGTGAGCCCGGATCCGCATCGACATCGATAGGGCAAGACCGCACATCTACATCGGAGGAAACCTCCGCTCAGGAAAACACCCATAGCTCGGACCCTGGCCTTGCTGAAATTTTTCCATCACAATGATCGATCCTCAATCACGTTCGAGGGTCCAGACCAGCGAAGACCTCCGCCACGGCTAGCTCCTGTGCTCCCCCAGGATTCATCGTCGCGTTGCGGACGGTCCCGAGCTAATGTTACGAGAGGAACTCTCTCCCTTCCTCCCTCCCTCCCTTCCATCCTTCGCTCCTTTCCGGTTCCTCTCCCCGTTTGGCGTCCTTGGTGTTGTGTTGTTTGGTTTGATCGCAAGCAAAGAGAGAGAGAGAGGCAGGCAAGCAACTATTCTGCAGAGACGCCGCCGCCCAGTTGTCGAATCACAAGTAGCAGCACGTCTTGGTTTCTCACCCTCACCCTCACACTTACTCTACCAGACTTATAATTTTCCCAAAACACAAAGAGGCACACACCCAGAAGAACAGAGTGTGCCTGCCTAATCGCCAAATCAGAAGTGAGAGCAAGCAAGCAAGCACTGCTTCCTTCCTCATCTTCCACCTTCACTCGCCATCCACACCCATCACGCAGAAAGAGTAACATATTCCGCGAAGAGCGCGCCCAATGACCACAAATCAGAAGCAGCAGAAGCATCAGCAAGCACCAGCAAGCATTGCCTCCTCACCTTCAGCCATTCAAACGTTTCAGCTCACGTACGTCACCAGGCACCTAGTTCAAATGTGTTTTTTTTTCATGTTCAATCCATTGCATACTGCTATCAAGCCAACCCAAGAGCACGAGTGAAGAGATGCTTAAATCCATTTGTTTTGTGTGTTTGTTTGATATGCCTGCGCTGCATGCACAGCGATACAGCCATGCATGCGACTCTGATGATCACCTCGAGCCCTTAACGCAGCAGCTTTTGTTCGCCAATCGAGTCTGGTCGGATTAATCGACCGCGCAAGAAGCATGAAGAGACAGAGAGAGAGAGAGAGAGAAAGACCCGTTGATGAGATTACATAGAGACAGCTACATCCATTGTGAGAAAAAGAAAAATATCATGAAAACCCTTTGCACCATCCTTATCCGGCTATCCAGAGCTGTGTCAATCTTACGCCTTCGCACTCCCCATTTCCATGATCTCGAGAATTCTGGCCCTATTATGCTCGACCAATGTACGCCTAGGTGGTACAAGTTGTCATGCCGGGAGGCGTGACGCGGCTCAACAAAGTTGTGAAGGACTCTACTTCTTGGCTGCCTTTCCTTGCTCAACGAGGTATTCCTCATCGCTTGCATCCAAAATATCATACTCCTCATCGGTCATAAAGCCATCCTCAGTCTCATCATCCTCGAGAGCCTCATCACCAAAGTCATCGAACTCATCAAGCTCTTCGGCTTCAGCGACCTCAGCAGAGACGTGGGTCTCCTCATGGATGCTGGTAGCTGGAGACTCCTTCTCAAGCTTGGGGAAGATCATCTGGCTAGACTCCATTTCTGGCTGCGCCTCGACCTCCTTTGGCTCTTCCTTGATTTCGGCCTCCTTGACATTCACATCGCACCACAGTCTGTGGCCGAACTTGTTTCCATCTGGGCCAGTGAGGCGCCAGTAGGAGATACATGTACCGGCACGCTTTGGTGTTCTCAAGAGAACAGTGAAACCAGCCTCTTGGCCAGGGGCGACCTCGGTGTAGCATGTAGTGCTCTCAGCGGCAGAGACAAGCTCATGGATGCTGGCTGGGTGGTCTGGGTCAACAGAGCACATGTTGTCACCGCTGACGAACTTGACGCTGCATCCAGCGGGCCAGGCCGCGTTACCTCCGTTGCGGAGATACCAGGTCTGCTCGAAGACGGTGTTTGGTGGGAGAACGGTGCCATCAGCAACGACATCACGAACAAAGTGGGCAACCAAGTCCTCCTTGACAGCTGCTGCTGGGAGCTCCTTAGCCTCTGCCTTGACCTCGGCAACCTTCTCAGCCTCAACTTCGGGGATCTCGGCCTTGACTGGCTCGGTTGGCTCCAGATCTGCCACGGTCTGCACTTGCGTAGCAGCGTTCGTGGATTGAGCAGGTGTGGTCTCGGTAGCCTTTGATGTAGTGCGGCCACGACGATCACCCATGACTGGCATTGGTTGGCCATTTTCATGGTCGCCCAATGTTGTCACGTTTACGTTGCGAACGGGAGTCTTGAATTTGATGAGAGGGTGAGTTCGGTTATGGAGATTTGAAGGGCTAGCCTCGCAGCCAGCACAGAAATCGGTGTCGTGGCACACGGCACACTTGTATCGATCACCCTTGATGTAGGTTTGAACACCGGTGCCAGAGTTGCACAGAGGTCCGTCACAATAGATACCGTGGTGACGGGCCTTGCTGTGGTAGGATCGGGACAAGGCGAGGAGATCGTTCAATGGCTCATAGATAGGAACGAATCGGTGGCGAGGATGGATGAAGTTGGCATTTGCGATGCAAGCAGCGCAGAAGTCCCAATCTGGGCAATCAAGACACTTGTGGCGAACACCGTAGATGTACTTGTCACATCCGTCACAGATAGCATTGTGGCCAACATTGCGGCCGGCGGCAAGGAGCTTCTGAGCAACCAGGTCAAGGTTGGTGTCTTCCACAGCTGGCTCGAAAGCATGCTTAGGGTGGTGACCGTGCTCCATCCCTACGTGGCATGCAATGCAGAGATCGTAGTCTGGGCACGACGTGCAAGTGACGAAGTTATCCTCGGCCAATTCTAAGCAGGGTCATTAGCTGGGAAACATACACGATGCTGTAGGGTACATTACCTTGGATACAAGAGTTGCAGGTACGGGTGGCAATGATCAGACCCGAGTCTTGGGCCTGGATAGCTGTGGGGGCAACAGGAAGCACTGGCGACTTTGCCTTGGGAGGAATTCTCTCCGTGGTGCTGTTGATGACCTTGCCGTTCTTCACGAACCGCTTGATCATCCAGTGGTCATCGCTGCTACAGACCACACCGTTACCCACACAGCTCTGGCAGAGATCGAAGTCACCATCGTCACAGGTGCTGCAGTGATAGTGGACATCGGGAATCGATGCTTGGCAGTTGTTGCAAAAGACTGAGAAGACTGGGGAGTGATGCATAGGGATAGCATTGCGGAAGTTCTGGCGTTCGGCAGAAAGACCGGCCAATTCTGCGAACCACTTGTCACGAGCGGCACTTCCGCGGGTAACGGGAATCTCTGTGTTCGAGCAGTTGTTCATTCTCGCGGCCTCCTTGTGGAACATGTTCGATGCGTCACGGGTGGGCTGAGCACAGCACGACGATGTAGATGGCGTGGGCTGTGTCCGGGCGGGCTGCGAGCCGATCAAGAGCTCCTCAAATCCACGCTGGATCTCAGCGACCGACTTGTTGTAGATGGACTTCTCGGAATAATTGTCCTGGGCTGGTACTTCGGCATTGACCGTGGTCGTCGAGTCGTTGAATGCTTGCTCGACCGCTGGCACGGCTTCAATTGAGCTGACCGGGCTGACCGGGGCCGGCTCCTCGTCCTCGACGGTCGCTGGCTTGGGCACCACGGGCTCTTTCTCAATGACCGTCACCTTGAGGCGGAGCTTTAGCTTCGCTTTGGCAGCGCGGTAGAGCTGTTTGTATACGGAAGCGTTGGTCGGGTCGAGGACGATAAAGGCGGCGGCACTATCGGAGTATCGCTCGAAGACGGCCTCGGCGGATGGAGGGATGGCAAGGAGGAATCGAAGCTAATGGGAAGACGAAATGAGCATCTGGAGTTCGGATTCACATTGCAGAGTCCATAGGAAATTGGGATGATGTCGTGAGGGGAAGGGATTATGAGGTGAGGTGAGGTGAGGTGAGGTGAGGCTCAGAGCCTGATAGTCATGCAGGTGGAGCGGACGTACCTTATCGGGCAGAGTGCTCGCTCCCAGATCGCGAAGAGGGAGTTTGAATCTGCGGTTATTGCCCTCGATGTTGATCTTGAGGGTGACCAAGGTGTCCTGGTTCGTGGGGATTGTCGAGGCCATGGCTGCGAATACTCAACGGCTGTCGGGTGTCAGCTCTCTGTGCTCGGGCGGTGACGTGCAACGAGTCAAGCAGGTGAGGCGGCGAGGCGAACTTACGATGGCAGCGAGGGTTATCGGGGGGACGGAAGTATCGCAGTCGCAGTCGAAGGGACACACGATAGATCTGCTTGGGATTCGCGGACCTGATGTAGCTGGCGGAGAGGTCGTCGAGAGGTGGAGGAGGAGGAAGAGGAGGAGGTGGATGAAGGAGGGGACGAGGTAGTAGTAGTAGTAGTGGTTGGTGGTTGGTGGTGGTGCAGGTGCAGGTGCAGGTGCCTGGAGCTCGATAAGCGGGCGAAAGACGCAAGTCGCAGGACCGAAAAGGCGCTAGCGGGGATGGGATTGGATCGTTTGACAGGCTGCCGGCCGTACGCAACCCAAATCGCCTCTCGAACGGTCAGGGAAGACAGAGGATAGGTAAGGTAGTGTCGACCGATTTGCCTCGCCTGGATTGCTGACTTGCTTGCTTTGCCGCTTTCTGGCACTTTCGGGGCGGGAGGGAAGGGACAGATGTGAGGTTGGCGGTAAGGCAGGTAGATGAGACGAGAGCGAGCGAGAGTAGACCGCCAGGTGAGGCCGAGAGGGAGAGAGGCCAATCCCGAATTAGTCAGTCGGTCTCTCGAGTCGTCAGAAGTGGGTGGCCGGAGTTAGTGACTGCGGGAGGGAGATGGGCAGTACAGGAGGTGGTACAATGGAATGTAATAGAGTAGAGTAGGGTAGGGTAGAAAAGAGTATCGTATCGAGAGCAGAGGGAGGTAGAGGAGGTAGGTAGAGGAGGTAGGTAGAGGAGGTAGGTAGAGTCGAGTCGAGTACTACGTTGTATGGATGGTTGATGCCCACGTCGTGATGCTCGATGGTACCCCGTCCGTGAATTGCGTGGATCAGCCCTGGTGCAGGTGGTGCCTTAGGTATGATATGGTATAGTATGGTATGGTACGGTATGGCGTGGGATGCGTGACTTTCTGTGTTCACCGATTGCTATACAGTTCAGTCCAGTTCAGTCCAGTCTGTTGCTGCAGGGTCTGATCCCTAATCTGATCCCTAATCGCTAAATCCCTAATCCCTATCCCTAATCCTCAAGCGCGGCTCGATAAGAAACGAGAGTCCGAACGATAGCGATACCTGAGATAGATATCAGAGGCGACCAGGCGACAGGTGATGTCAGGCAGGGAGGGAGGGCAGGAGTGCACTAGGACAAGGGACTGAGAGAAGTGACTGAGCTTCCACCGCCGGTCGTCACGAGGTTGCCTGGTTTGGGGGGGCAATGTCCAGATCAATGCGGAATGGAATGGAATGCAGATGTGAATGAAGAATGGAAATAGATAAAATGAAATGAAAGGAGAGTAAAGTAGAGTAGAGTAGATCTGAATATAGAAATGGAAATAGAAATAGTAATGCAAGTACAAATGAATGTAAAAAGGATTGTTTGTTGAGCCTCCAAACTGATCGATACCTCTCTCCCTCACACCCCAGGGTTCTCCCCCCTCTTATACGCGTTCGTTCATTCCATCAGCCTCACTCACTCACTCATGCATCCTATACAGACACTTGCTTCATATCAACCTCTGATCACAGTATCCATCCATCCATCACAAAGCCCAAGCAAGCAAGACCACCCAAGACCACCACCCAAACCCTCTAAACTGGAGCCTTGTTTCGTCCATTCCATCCACCTTGCTTCCCTTTCCCTCTACCCTTCTCCTCCCCTCTCCTCTGCCCCTCTCTCTACCCTCCCTTCCTCAAAACCACCCTACTACCCACCCAGCCGCGGCCTCATCTTGTCTCATCTCACCTCGTCTCGTCTCGTCTCGACTCGCCCCTCCCTCTATCTCCCAAGCCAGGCGACAACCAGGCTGACGCAACATAGCGTGCAAAGGCATGCAAAGGCATACAAACGCATAACACCCACCGCCCCGAAATAAAGCAAAGAAGCAACACCGATCAGACGTGCACGGAAGGCCCCAGTGAGGTGAGCCTACGAAGTATTGTTGGCCGTCCTTCCGCGGGTCGCTGGTCGGCAGGTCGGCATGTCGGTGACTACAAGCAGCGAGGCTCACTCACTGGGACTGGGACTGGGACTGGGGGAGGGGGGCTTCCGCCGCCGTCGTGCACGTCTGATCGGTGTTGCTTCTTACTTCTTGCTTCTTACTTCTTGCATGTTACAGTACAGTACATTCGTTGCATTGCCATTGCCTTTGCCTTCGCCTTTGCCTTCAGCTCCTCTGATCGGTGACGGTGACGGACGGACGGCCGCCGGCCTTGGGAATGAATTTCGGCGGCTGCGAAACTGTGCGTCACTGTCGCCGTCGCGGGGAGGAGGCCAGGCAGGTCTCTCTCTCCCTTTGCCTGTAAGTGAGTGCCTCAGCTGTGAGTGCCTGTGAGTGCCTGAGCTGTGAGTGCGTGCATAAGACTGCGTAGTGTCTCACAGCCTGCCGCTCGTAAGTAGGATCACCTGCCTGAGCAGAGTCCTCCGCCGCCGCCAATGCGAATCATGGCCGCAGATCAGCGTGAACGCTCGCTCTGCCTCGCCCGGCTCCTCCTCAAGACCAGACCAGGCCGACCAGACCAGACCAGACCGCGTTACCAATGATCTCTCATATCGACATCTCCACCGTGCTCGCCGCCGCCGCGTTCCTACAAATCCTTGGCAGCACGAATCATGGCTTCCTCGCTCCAGGCTAAACCGGCCTCAGGCGGTGAACCATCATCTCCTTCAAACCTGCCCCAGGCCTGCACATCATGTCACCGAGTACCCAAGAATCACGCACGCATCATGGTAGTTACGGCACAGGTCATCCGCTGAGCGTTCTTATTTAACACTGCTACTCTACTCACTATCAATAGTTCGCGGATGCTCCACAGCCATCTTCCTTTAAAACGACAATGGTGAAGAAGACCATCATGCACCCTGAACACTTACTAAAATGCAACCAGCTGGAAATCGTGGAGCTGTATGCGAGACTATTCACATCGCCTGAACCATCCACCCAGCGTGACATCGGTGCCACCCCAGGTGAAAGCGAGACGTCCACACGGTTCCAACAGTCCCTACCCGACAAACACATATCTCGTCGCAAACGCGACACGGAAAACGTAGAAGTGACTAACAACGCTTCCAAAACGCACAATGAAACCCGTTCCTGACCCTGACAAGATCGCTGAAACCATTAAAGAGAATATAACAAAACCGCCCGCCCTGCCCCAACGAGACAAATCTACTGCGGGTAATAAACAATGTCCTGAGGTGCTTGCGGATAGTAGAATCCATCGGGGCTAGGCGTCATCATCCCACCCATTCCCAATACACCTCCAACCTGTTGCATGGGGTACGGTGGTGGTGCTTGGTATGCTGGAAACGTCGCCACAGCCGGAATCTGGGCCGCATCGTAGTAATAAACCATGCCATTAACTTCCTGGGCAACAAGATTTGGGACACCAGCAGCGTTGTTAGCATCGGCTTGCTGGTTGTTTTGGGGAAACGGCGATTGTTGCTGTGGAGGTTGCTGAGGTACGAACCGCGATGCACCACCACCTGTCGCCATGGCGGAATTATACGATTGGGGATAGTAGAACCCCTGAGGTGCTTGCATGGTCTGATAAGGCTGCTGATAGAAGTTTTGGGGTGGTTGCTGCTGCTGTTGCTGTGGTTGTTGGTAAGGGTTAGGTTGGAAAGGCTGGGCGTGGATCGCACGCTCCGGAATTTGGGATAATGGGGTACCAGTTGAAGCCTGGCTTGGGTACGATGGATTGCGAGAATGGATCATGGCATCTTGCTGGTAAGGGTTACCGTTAACCTGAATAGGAACTTGTTGGTGGAAGGGTTGTTGCTGTTGCTGTGGAGGGTTGAACGATAATGTGGCTGGAGACTCGATATCCGCCACTGATACAGCTTTCTGGGGTCGGGGTTGATGCATTGGGATCGGATTGGGACGGTTTTCGCGGAATGTGGGCTTCTGAGGAAGCGGGTAGGTCTGTGGCCGGGGCAACTCATCAAGTGATGTAAATCCTTGAGAACCGTTTTGACTTTCGTAATGATTGCCTTGGTGAAGCTGCGGTTGTACGGACTGGCTGGCTGGCGGGAGCTTCACCACTGGTCGTGAGCCGTCCGCCGTCATCTGTGGCCGAGACATCGGAGAATCCATAGGTGAGGCAATATTGTCTCTAGTGACCTCCCGAGCGAGTGATGAACGCCGACTCATTGCAACACTTGGGGTGTAAGTGCTGCCATACACGCTACCACCAAATACGCTTGTTCGTCTCGAGTAGCCTCCGATGGATCCTAGCGCAGATCGTCCTCTTCCACGTCCCCCAAATCCTTGTTGATTTGGCCTCATGGCCCTAGGTATAAATATAAAAGATCGGTCAACGGCCGGGAAGATGTAGCGCGGAGGGTGATCGGGCAAGGATATTCTGACGGGTTTATCACGGCGAAGCGGTGGTCGGTGGTCTGGTAGACGAGTGTATTGATTCACTGGAATTCCAGGAAAGACAATAGGTTTCTCCATCGCGTAGAGGAATACTCGGATTTGGACATTGCCAATGTGCTTCGTCACCGACAGTGCTCGATTGGGCGGCGCAGTTTTTGAGACGCTGACTGGCACTCGAGACGGTAGATTGGAGTGGCCGTTTGTATTTGCATATGCCGGTGCCTGGAAATGTCGGGGACTAGGTTCACTGATAACTTCGTGCATGTCGTGAGTCCATGGTGCGTCCGTAGGTTCGTATGATTGAGGCATTTGACTGTAGCAAGTTAGTACACGTGAATAGAGAAGCTTCGTGGAGTTGACCTACTTGGATGGTGCAAAAGGCCCCCCAATACCAGGCCTGCCTCGTCCTCTTCCTCTGCCAAAAGGTCGAAACCCGTTTGCAGCTGGTCCAGAGTGACGATGATCATGCATAAAGAAAGCGCCCCTGTTTGGCACAAATGCTGGGTCTGCATCTCGCTTCTTCTTGTATTCTTCATGTTCTCTCCTTCGGCGCTCGTGGGGCGGCTCTTGGGGCTGGTCCATCTGAGCTGTTGATTTGACAACAGCTGGTGAAGGCTCCAAGATTTCGTCTTCACGAAGATCCTCATACTGTACTCCCACAGCATCGCCATTCTGATCTGATATCTTCAGGCCATTCAACATCATATCCATATCACTAGTCCCATTCTTGACTGGCTTCTTGGGGCTATCTGCCACTCCGTTGGTAGGCTTTACCTTCTGGTCTTTGGCCGGCCTTTGGCTATTTCCATTGACTCTGGGGGCTCGGCAGATTCGATGGGCGCTGGGCCACCAATAGTGCTGACTTCATCGCCCTCATGAGCGTCTTCATCATCACTGATAGACCCCTCACTCAACGAGTCATCATCCAGGTCCCCGGTGTCCAAGCCTCCTTCCTCATCGCCTTCGTCCTCAACCCGTCTTCGAATGGCAGCTAAGTCCTTCCTGTGTCGATGACCCATATCGAGGAAGTGTGCAGGCTGGAGTTCGAGATGTGACGGGCTGGCGGGCGAGCGTTGAGGATCGAAAGGGCGATATTTCGTGACAGATCATGCAGTAGTGGCGTTGCTCGAGGGAGGATATGGTACCGCCCGCGGCAAAAGGGTATTGTAGGAGACCGTGTCTCTAGTATGAGTGGTGGTCTCGAGCAGTCTGAATGGGTGACAGCTGCAGGCCGATGGTGAAGGTGGTGAGTGGTGAGGCAGATGGTATGGGCGGATTGGAAATTTGATGGAGGCTGAAGTTGATGGAAAGCCTTGGGAGAGAATCGCGCTTGACTTTCCGGAATCCTTGTAGCTTGGTCGCCGGCCGGACACCCAACAGTCAGTAGCCAGCTAAGCGAATCTGGGGGAAGGGGCGAATATGACACCTCGAGAAAGTATGTCTAGATTACTTGTGTGAATACATTGTACCCGAATTGGATAACGGACGCTATCCTATGTGCAGATTGAGGCCACAATAGATCGAATCGGGTAGGAATTTGCGATCACGTTCATCCACCTGGCCGTTTGCATCAAGCGACTGACATCCTCCCACGCTTGCGAAGTAGGCGCATGCAATGATACCGCTGCCAGCTCACAAAGCGTCTCCAACCAAGCTTCTTAGATCGAGCAAGACCACCCCGACCTAGTCAATGGCTCAAGTATGCCTGGAGGCGTACTCATCCAGCCATCCAAAACCATTCCTATATATTTTCTAATCGGATTGATGCCACCTCTATCTGACCAGATCAGGCGTCGTGTTGTGGCCGAGCCGAAGATCCTCGTATTCCTACGTCACCAAATGTACTTGGTTCGATGTACTTGGCTCGAACATCTGCACTTCATTTCACTGATGCCAAGCACACACGAGCCATCATGTCAGTTTCCAAGTCTTGATGTTTTAACGTCTTGTTGCCTTTAAATAGTTTCTCTAATACACGATACAACGCTGAAGCTTGTAATGCTCAACCCCCAATGCTTCGTCATTCGTCACCTGTCCGACCATTCCACAAGTGATTATCATGCCCTATCATGTACTGGCAGGCCTTACCTGCCAAAGCCAACGCCAGTGAAACCAGCAAACCATCCGCAAGCCCAAGACGACTTGAACCGAAACCCAATTACGCCAATCCATAGACGGGCATTTATGTGTGCTTCCCAGTCTGCAAAAACTAGCAATCAATATGTACAGCGTGCAAAAACAAGCACTTGATCAGGCCACCCAAAATCCAGATGACGTATCAGCAAAAGCAGAAACCGAAAGAGGTGGTTTCCATGTTGATGTACAAATAAATGTATACGTAGACGTTTCCCAAACGCCAATTTTGTACTCGCGCAGAGCGTACCAATGCTCAGAAGCGGACCTTTTAGTCGCATAATTTCGTTCTCATGAGATACTCTTCTTGTTGGATGGCTCAAGCCGAGAAAGGTGTCTTACTGTCGAGAGAGGGAAGCAATGATCCTCCATTTTTGACTCCGAATAACCGAAACTTTTCCTCGAACTGATCAACCATCGTCATCAATCGTACACAGAAGGAATTGATTACGACGGACGTCGTGGCATTCCACCTTGAGCCATAAACTGCTGTTGTTGCTGTTGTTGACTCATGGCCATCCCATATGGATTCATACCAGGATTGTAGCCACCCTCTCCCATCAGATGTGCCATATTGTTCATACCACCAATGCCCTGTTGTTGGGTGACTGGGCAATCTTTGTGGGCCAGCAAAAGAGTCTTGAGGTTGACGATCTCATCTCGCATTTGTTGCATCTGACCATTGAGACTATCATTCTCGGCTGTGTAGATCTCAACTTTCTGCTGTAGGTTTGCAAGCCATTGCTTCTTGCGCTGTCGACACTTCAAAGCAGCAACCCTATTGTATATTAGAAACGAATGAAAAGGATCCTGTGGGAGTAGCTTACCTGTTACGCTCTAGGAAGTTCTTTCGCTTCTCTTCATCAGTCATCTTCTTTCCGTTGGCGTTATATTCATCCTTGCTCATGTCGAGTTCTTCTTCTGACTGAGGCTCGACGCTCATGCCGCCTCCACCATTGGTCTTGGCTTTTTTGTTTGCTGGCCCCTTTGTCGGACCATCACTTGCCTTTCGTCGGCCGTTGGATGGCGCCTCCTGGGTTGCATTTCGTTTGCCCTTACCGCGGGTATTGGGTCGACTGACAGTCTCCTCATCAGAGAAACCCCCACTCATTTCACTGGCGCCACGGCCTGAGTTAGTGCTGATAGAACCGCCGTTTCTATTTGCCATATGTGGCGATGTCTCAGAAGATTGACCACCCATTTGCATACTCTGGGGGTGAGCATGAACAGAAATTTGGGGTGCAATTGCATATCCATTAGATGGCTGAGGTCCGTTGTGAGCTTGAGCGAGTAGGTAAAGACCGTTGGCCGCGTCATTCGCATCGTGCTGATCGAATCGGCTCGGGACGGGTGGTTTTACTTCTAGACCATTCATAACATCTTGGGGCTGAGACGTTATCTGCTGCTGTGCTTGTGCTTGATCTCGTTTCTGCTGAGCTGCTGCGCTCATGGCAGTTCGATGGAAGTCAAGAGTACCTGGTGTCGCTCCGCCACTGGCCAACTGACTGAAGATCGTTGAGTGTTGAGGGTTCGGGCTGGGCTCTGGGAACATGGATCCACCACCACCAGGTGTCAAGCCAGATCGCATGCCCGACTCATTGGGTGTTGGAAAGCCTCCCCGGAGGTGATGCCCATCACTGAAGTAATCTTCCTTAGCAGGGCCGGAGAGCATTGCAGGGCTGAGGGGTCCTGATCGTAGACCACCCCAGAAGTTAGGTGTAATTCCTGGTGCAAGGTGCGGCGCTGGAGAAGTCAGCGCGGCAACAGATGGAAGTTTCGTGCCGCCTGGTGTTGCGACGCCTCCACCGTTCGAGTTTCCTCCTCCGGCGAATGAGAACTCGAAAGGGTTGGTCTCATTTGATAAATGGCCGTGAGCCGCTGAGAAATAATCTGGTGTACCACCTGGTAGTGCTGGTCGAGGAGGAGGTGCTAGAGGTTCTGCGATACTGGCGTCGTTTTTGGTTGCTTCTTCGGGTCGCGACTCGGTATCTGATTCATTGAAGTGGTTAGTACTTGAGCCTTTAGGAGACGGTAATGAACTGGGAGGAAGAGATAGATTTGATCTATCGCGACAGTCGAAGAGTATAATACCCTGCGATGGAGACTTACCATTGGCCTTGGGAAGTTCAGACTTGGGTTGAGGTGGAGACTTGGAGTCAGCCTTCTTCGCTGCGTCCTTTGGAGAGGCGCCCATGATTGAGTTTTGACTGGCGTGTCGAGGAAGGAGGTTGCAGATTCGGGTATGACGATGATTTCAGATCTGCGGATTTGGGGATGACGTTTGAAATGATGACGTTCCTGCGCAGGGCCTCGTTAAATTGGCTTTCCCTCACCAACACACCACAAGTTTCTGGGCGTCAACTTACAACTCTATTGTTACGCTGTGATTCGACACGGTGCCCTGCTCGTACTGCTATCGTGCGATGGGCCCTGTTCAGAAAGGGATGATGGATCGTTGCTGCTTGTAGAGACCCAGGTATGCGGCGACGGTGTGGCGGGTGTGGGTGTGAGGAGCAGAGGAGAAAGAATTGCGCAAAAAGGGAAGAGGCAACGCGACACCAGAACCAGCCCCTGACAAATGCAATGGGCTCTCCCAGGCCTGCTCAATTCGCAAGAGCGGTGGAATCAGTCGATATTCTCGCGCTCGATCGAAACAGAGATCGCATGCGCCCGCGTGCACTGGCGACTCTGAGGATGCGGCGGTCTAATACTGTTGTTGGGTCTGTTTCTTTCCTGACCGACGGTGACGTCGTACTTTTCTGGCCGACACAAAGCAGCGAGCGATGCGACCGACACGGTGCTGGCAGGGCGGGATTCGGTCGAGTACGAGGGACAGGAGTAGAAGTCGTGCTATAGGGAGTATTCTTAGACACCTTATGAGGCTCTTTTCTCCGTCGCGAACTGGTGTGCGCCGTGGAGAGATGGGAAGGTACCGGATGACGCAGACGCAGGTTGCTTCGAAGCTTGGGGATGACGACACACGAGGGATTCAAAAAAGGATTCAGAGGCGTGCATTTGAAGAGCCAGCAGAGGAGTGGAGGCGCCATCGGCAGCGGGGCCAATCAGCAGCCAGCCCGGGCCGACTATGCCCCAAGCGGATAGGCGTGGCCACGCCCCCTCGAACCAACCCGAACCCCGGAGGCAGATTTCACCCGCGGGCAAACATCTGGATTAGAAATGCAATTGAACGCGACAACAGGAGGAAGGCACACGCACCCTTCACCAACCACCCTTCACACCACACCTGATCCGTGGCACGCCAGCAACCCGACCGTCGTCCGGCGGCCATCCATCGGCCAACACCAGCCGAGTTACTTTTGGAGCGTCCCTCGCCCTCCATAACGTCCCTCGAACTGGGCTGAAGAAGAATGAGGTGTCACTGGATAATCACACCACCCATCGCGGCCATTCAGTACCTATTCTCCGGTAGCGCTCATTCAGAACGCCTCCACGTTCGACGCCGGCACTTGGTCCCTTTCGCTTGGAGTTCAGCCCCTTTTCAATGCCTCTGCAAGGACATCACCTGATGCACTAATCTTAGCATTGCTTCAATCATTTACGATCGGATCTATTCTAGGGGTCGAGACCGAGAGTTGGGGATTGCGTCGGCTTCCTCCTTGATCAAATCGTGAGTATGTGCCTCTAGACCACGTTGAAGATGCGCAGTCAGCATGGACAGAAGATTTCTTTTGCACGAGCTCCGGGCAATTTCAGCGGAACTTTCTCCCACGCCTCGCCTCAATTCAGTCACTTCTAGTCGCAAAGAAGCAAACTACACCGCACCAAGATGGTATCTCTAGATCATAGGCTTGAATGTCTCGTGGTAAGTCTTGGGCATCAGGTGGATAATCGAACCACTTCCAGCAAATCTTGCTAGACCAAAACATCGCAATCCAAGCCAGTAGAACACTGATATTGTACAAGCAACTTGTTATTTGTCCCCTCGGAAAATGAATGACTTGGGTAGTTTTCTTCATTACGTATCCCTCCGTCAAGTACCTTGATATCTTATCCCATGAGAAGCGGTGACAGGAACAACACCGTCCGTATAACTAGTTTGCAGAAAGGGGTCAACGAGCGTTTTTGATTCTGAGACATGAGCACCACTCTCCTCCACTACACAAAGTCTCATGCGGCAGTGGATATTGTGAATACTCACCACCCGTTCCCGTACATTAGGAGCTTTTCTAGCTATCGCAAAGGGCCGGGTCGGCAGGCAACAGTAAGCTAGAAGCACTTCAAACCGGTAGTCAAAATGACATCCAACTGCTCACTGCTTTCTACGTATACATACATGCACAGTGATTTCCAAACACAGCCAAACCCTCTCTTAGTCTGTTATTTGCTCTCACCTACTAGAGCCCCCCCCCCCTCTTCTGCCTTTTATATCCGAAATCTGCCTCCAGGAAGCTTTAACATACCACACCCGAAACCGAGATGACTATTCCGCCCTAACCTGTTACAAACCGAGTACTGCGGGGTTGATATAGGTCTGTAGCTGTTAGTAATCAGCAGACAGGTCTGAAACCCATCTTCATAAGTCAGAACTAGTAGGTGGCCGCTCGACTTTAATAGGTATAGTTGCATTTAAAGATGATGAAGCATCAACCAGGGGAGTAAGGGGGGTAGGAGAGAAATAGTTTCGGAAAATCGTCGTTCATCCTCTGTACAATAAGTACTTCCTTCTGATATTTCACGTAAAATACGGAAGCATTAAATTTTGCTACTAAACAAATTCGATCTGATATAGAACTAAACTGTACTCCCACAGCTGTGATAACGCAAAGCAGCAAGACCGAGGCACCATGACATGAAAACTCCATGCATCTAATAAGCTAGAGGAAGAAGGCAGAGGAACCCAAAGATACCACGAACCAGAACGTAAAACATAACAATCCTTGACCCCGAGAAGAAAGCCCCAGAACGAGACGCCAGGTTTCTTTTGCAGACCGATTTTCAGACCTTTTGCACTTGTTACACTTCCATGCCCATGAATAACCACTTGTCACTGGTGACATCTCGGTCATTGGCCCACATGTCCAGAGGGATGAGCTCAAACCCAACCCAACGGAGACTCTTTAGAAAAGCTTTCTGATCTCCCTCTGCAGTGGATCTGTCTAAGCAGATGACCACTTGGGATACTGCGAAAACAGTTTCGGCAAGTTCAATCAAAGCCATGAGGCTATGGAAGTCAGCGTTATTCTCAAAACAATTCGGATCCCAACATACCCTTGCTTCATGTCCCTTCCAACCACCGCAGAATCGAAGAAAGCAAACAGAGATTTCTGATCTCCGTGCCCACCAACGTAACCGCGGAAGCTGCACCCGCCGACATAATCCCAAACCTCAATCCAAGCATCGATAGTTTGTGGTACGTTTTTAGCAAAGTAGTTGCTGTGCACATTCAACCTTTCGTCAGGAGGCGAATGTCCGTTCGCACCCAGTCCGATTGAGCCATTAATCGCCGCGCGTCCTTCGTCACCAAGGAATACGGATTTCATAGTCTCGCAGAAGAGCCTCTCACACTCTCCCCGGATGGTATACGCTGCCCCCTCTTTACGGCTTCTCCTCTTGCCATCGGCATCGCGCTTTCTGTTCTTGACGATGAGCGCGAGCTCGTTGGCGGAGGTGAGTGCCGCAAGAGGGGGACTTGAAGGTGGTGATGGATACCCCGAGCCGACCTCAGGGATACCACTGAGCCCCTAGAAGATTCGTCAGTACTTTCCTCTAACCGTGTAACGTCGTGATTGTGGCGGGACGTGGGGGATAGGGATACATACCGCCGGCGCCGGTAGTGGAGTAGTGGAAGCCTGTGAGACGGGCAGAAGGGTCGACGCAATATGCGGAGGCGAGAATGTTGGCTTTTGCTACATTCTCGCCATAACAATTACTACTCGACTGACTGTCGTTTTTACTGGGCGCCATTGCTCGATTTTGCCACGGTTGCGATGGGATAGGGTTCTTGGGGATGAGGCTGAAGATCGTCGGAATTGACTGATTTGATTGGGAGCGGATGTTGCGGATGGAGCGTTTCTTTGACTTCGTGCGAGTTCGGAATGGATGATAGTTTTGGAGGATCGGCGGTGTTGTGGTGAAGGGGTCGGAATAGAGGGAGGGAAAAGAAACGTTTCGCGATCCCCGCTTTGTCAAAACCAGTCACATGAGGAAAACTCGGGCGATGTCAACGCAACCAACCAACCAACCAACCAACCACTATGCACGCAGCACGCCTTGCCTTTAAGCAACACACAGTCAAGGCGAATGTATACTCACGGGTATAAATCATAGCCCGACTACAGAGCTACAGTTTTCTCAGCATAAAATCTGCTGCAACTACTGCAACTAAAGCGTTGCGCAGGGTGGTGAGAGTGAGCGACCCAAGTCGGTGTAGAACCCAAATTATCGACCTGCATAATCCTCGAATGTAAAGACCGCATGACTCTATGTAGACCAGTTCTAGACTCCAGTAATATCGCCTGATGCTCTGCGACTGAGTGTACAACGGAGGGAACGCCCACACTCACCAGATCCGAGCAACCAGTCGAGTGTCTTTGTTTAGAGTACATCGAGATGCTAGAGTTGCGAAAGAGGTGGCATGCATTCGCAGTGTGCTTCTCTTCTGGCACATGGCCCGGATAAGCGCGGGCGAAAGGTTCCCTTTGACTTGCACTCGAACATCCGTTCAACCAAATACGTACCCTGTAATCCCTACCAGCCGCTTCACCGCCCTCCCTGCCTCCATGCCTAGGTGCTCCTCAGTGAATATGTGGAGCATTTGAGAGACTGTGCATGGCTTTGCAGAACAACAGTTGACTCAGAGGTGTTGGGTAGAAATAGGAAGAGAGAGTGATTGTGCTGTTCGATTCATACTGCAGGCGCATCCAATGCCAAAAATAAATACAGGGATCTTTATCTTATCGTCGCCCGGAGAGGGGCCGGATGCGAGGCTCGGAGGGTGAGGTGAGACGATCACCACGCGCACCCAAAGTCACCAACGGCTACATCGGAGTGACCTCTCTGCGCCAAAGGATAATAAGCTACGGTCTCCTCCAGCCTTAAGACCATGGCTTCTTCCTTACCAGGTAAATGAGTTCGACTACACGGCTACGGCAGATGCTAGACGTCACCTTACTGTCAGAGTGATTAATACGCTCAAGCATACCTACTACCCCTCTCGTTCTTCGTCATTCAAGCCCACAGATGGTTAACTCTTGACCTCCACGATTTTGCTGCTACTCTCCTTATCACTTCACGAATAGGATACAGTCGCACGAATGGCTCCAGAGCCCAGACCTCCCTTTGCGACCTACCTGCTCCCTCCGTTCAACTATCCATACCGCCGGAGAGAATCCAGCACAACCTCTAACTACTCCGAAGTCTCGGTCCCTTCTCTGTACAGCTCTCCTACCTCTTCTCCTGGCACGACCCCCTCTTCATCTCCCCCTAATGCGCTGTTTACTGTCCCAGATTGGAAAGGCAAAGGCATCCTCTTCGAAGCTTTCCAGAAGGAAGCGCTGCGAAAGATACCTGAAATCCAACCCCTACCGGAGGTGCAAAAGCTTTGCCGCGCGCACCCAAACACTTTGAAATGTCTGAATTGTGCAACAGATATCGCATTCGCATCTCAAGTGGTCAGCAAGGGATTTACAGGTCGCCATGGGCGCGCATACCTCGTCTCTCCACCGCTGTCGGCGCCATACAACTGGAAGACGAAGACCAAACCCAAGTCTGACTTGGTAAATACAAAAGTCGGTAGATCGGTGAACAGAGAGCTCTTGACGGGCGCTCATGTTGTTGCCGATGTGAGCTGTACTATCTGCGGGACCATATTGGGCTGGAAATACGTGGATGCAAAGGAGCTGGCGCAACGCTACAAGATTGGCAAATTTATCTTGGAAATGAAGCGTGTGGTTCTGGGAGTTAGTTGGGAGGATGGACCAATTGCCTATGAAGACGGAGAAGCCAACGATTTAGGTGTCCATGAGCCTATTGAGGCGGGGAAAGACAAGGATGACCATGAAGCGGACGGAGACGTTGTATTCGACAGCGAGGACGAGGATGAGTGCGACGATTTGTTTGCAGGTGTATGGGAAGCCGAAGCAGTGTCTAAGAGACGAGGTCGCAGCGTGATGGTGAGGAGAAAGAACATCGATGAAGAGGCAGAAGCTGTTTGACACAGCGAGACGATCGAGAAGCAATCGACAAGTGGGACAGCTAGCCCGGCAAAATGTAGAATTGGCGCAATATACCCATCCATCATCGAGGCGCACTGGGGATTCAACATCATTTCGGTGTAGTCTGGGCAGAGGCATCAGGGAGGGGTGGGACTAAGTTTTTCCAAATTGGCGTGTTCATGGGTTTCATGTTTTATTGGTTTGATTATTTGACGGAATAATGGATTCTTGGGTTTGATACCTCCCCTTTATAGCGAGTACACTTGGGATTTGGCACTGATTTGGAGGCAAACGTTGTAAGTATTTTAGCATATATACCCATAAGAATAGCGTTTAGTTAGCATGGAGCTCTTAAGTCTTATAATAGTAGTAATATCAAACCAATGAGATACGACTTGGCTACTTGGTTAGCAGTTTTTATTCAAGAGTGCGCAGAATATTCTCTGAAGACCCCGTGTTCTGCCTGGTTCCTTGACTACGAGTTGGAATGAGTATAGGAAAAGAGAATCACCAAGGCTCCTGGCATCAAACAGCAAATAGTAACTTTTGCGATTATATTCTACTAACACTTATCATCATTCTGTCGCCTACTAGCTTTATGTTTGGTAACTCATAAGAGAAATCGCCCGTCATGTTGCTAAACATGCAGTTATGTAATACAAACTAGCTTTGTTTTAATAGTAACTCTCGGGTCAAGTTCAGGCCTTTTTTATCAGTTTAAGATACTCTTCGCCTCTTATATGCTTGTTCTATTATCTACTTGCTGTGGTGTGAGACTCGGGAAGTCTTGGCTCTTGGGTCATGCGAATGATGATTTCAAAGGTTATTGCCAAATAGTCTCAAATGAAACCGATTTGAGGAATAGCAGAGATACCATCCAACATAGATATACTTATATCGGAGTGCTTAGCTCGAATAGGGATATTTCAAGTAGCCACTGCTATAGAAATCCGACACGACGGAACAGTAAGCTTCCCTAATCCAGCTTACAGCTTAATAGGTAAATCTCAACTAACAGAAACCAGAGCCTAACATCGTACACGAGCTGCTTTTTCCCCCTGCAAGAAAAAGAACATCTCAAAAGGGGTCAATAGTTTTGCGGGATGCAGATGAAGAGGTCATAGAGCCAGGTTTGTCTATCGAGGTGGACATACTCGGTCAAGATAGAAATAACGGTGTCTCGTGTCGCAAGCCACTTCGGCTAGAACCTTGATGAGTGGAAGTTCTGAAGTAAGAAGCAAACACAGGAAGGAGCGAGCAACTGAAAACTTTGAACCAGTGCACGGATATTAGAAACAGAGACATAAACGCAAAGCTTGGAAGGTAGAGGCCATGTCGCGTGAGGAATGAGAAGTTGCAATTCCACTTGACAATGTCCATTCAACTAGTGGGGATGCTTCAGAATTTCTAGTAACCAGTTCTTATGAGTAGATAATTTTCAAATTATCAGATAACTCCATGTATCCAAAAGCTTTTGTTGTGTAAATCATCCTTTGGTTGGCTTGATGAACGCTCCCCAACTGGGCTTTTGACTCACCTCGGCGAATATTGGCGTCATGTGACCGGGAGGCGCTAGCCGAATTTGTCAGCAAGCGGCGAAGAAAGAACGTCTTCCCCTTCTTTCTGCCTACAACCTCCTCCTCTTTCAAACCGCAACACCATCACGACAACCACGAAATCCATCGTCGAAACAGACTGCTGAACGGCAGGCTCTCGAAGTCGCCCAGCGCCAGAGTTGGGATCGTTTTCTATTGCATCGGAGCTCGTCGCGTGTCGATTTCATAAGTGGGGTTGGAGAATCAAGCTGAGCTGCGGGAGAAGAGGAATTCGTGGTGGTTCAGTAGTTTGAGTTGTGGAGGGACCAACAATCTCAGGACGTTTGCATTGCACATCGCAGCCTGACTGCAATCTTGTACATCATTTCCTTTTCTCACAGAGCTTGTTCCTGTCACAAGAGTCTATCTCCAGTGATCGCAATCAGATTTGTATTCACCTCGTTCTCCTGAACGGAAAAAGAAGAAGAATCCTGATCTTGCAACGGTTGCATTCACGAATCCACTTTCCCTTTTCTTTGTCTTGCGAACACTGATCAAAGTGCTTGATCTTTGAGCACTTAATTGCATTTCTCAAGTGCGTCGGAATAGCATCATCTTCCCTAGTACACGAATTCGACATCGATTTTCATCCTCGAAACCCAGCCTCGACCACCACCATACATCCGCCATTATGTCATCCTCTGTATTTTACAAGTTCAAGTCTCAGAAGGAAGCTTCTAGAGTTGAGTTTGATGGTACTGGCATCTCAGTATTTGAACTCAAGCGTGACATTATTATCAAGAGCGGCCTCGGTGACGGAACAGATTTCGACCTCGCAATCTTCAACGAAGATGGCAAAGAAGGTAGGATTCTATGAGAGTATGCTTTTGATCGTTGTACTAACCGCAGAATTAGAATATGACGATGATACGGCTATCATCCCTCGTTCGACCTCGGTCATCGCTCGCCGATTACCTGCGATGAAGAAGGGCGCCGGTAGAGCCCAGCGGTACATGACCGGCAAAATGCCAATAAACGCGAAGAACTCATCACGCAAGGAACAGGCCAAGGTCACCACGAAAGCAGCCCCCGCTGCATCCGTCCAAATGAATAGCTCGATGTCCGAAGAGCAACGTATGGCCCTCATGTTCCAACAATCGAGTGAACAATGGTCGAGTCAATTAGACGAGATGAGCAAGTAAGTCGAGTCACTTCTCTTCCACTGAAGTCATGCTAACATAACTTTAGGCTTGCAAAGGTTCCTGTGCATTACCCCAACAAGAAGCAAAACACTTCGGATAACGAACCCCCTCTGGGTTATATATGCTATCGTTGTGGAGAGAAAGGACACTGGATTAAGGAATGTCCTACGAATGATGACCCCAATTGGGAAAATAAGCCGCGTATAAAGCGAACTACTGGTATCCCGAGATCGTTCCTGAAGACTGTGGACAAGCCGTCGCTTACAGGTGATGGATCGGAGGATTCCAAGCCACCATCTGGTGTCATGGTAAATGCTGAAGGACAATTTGTTATTGCAGAGCCAGATAAGGCATCCTGGGAACAGTTTCAAGCAAAGACCAAGTCGTCGGCGGCGGCGCAAAAGGCCGCTGCGCTAGGTGACAAGGAATTGCAGGATAGGGGATTGGAGTGTTCCATCGACAAGAGAGTATTCATAGACCCAATGAAGACGCCCTGTTGTAAGAAGACGTACTGCAATGAATGCATCACTAACGCGCTCATCGAAAGCGACTTCACTTGTCCTGGCTGCCAGACTGATGGAGTATTGATTGATGATCTTAAGCCTGACGATGAGACATCTTTGAAGATTAAGGAATACTTGGAAGAGAAGAACGCAGCTGCTAAGAAGGAGAGGTCCCAAAGTCCGAGCGTAAAGCCTGAACCTGCACCCGCTGCTGCTGAGATGGTAAAGACCAAGTCCAAATCACCAAGTCCGAAGTCACCTGCCGAGGCCGTCAAGTCGCCTGCTTCGACCAAGTCACAACCAGCAAAGAGCACTACACCTCCAGCTTCAGTAAACCCCACAGTAGCCGTCGTGGCGAACCCAAAGAAGCGACCAGCAGATGAGTTGCTGGAGAACCCCAAGATTCCCAAGGGACCCAAGGCCATGCAACAGCAAGAAGCTCAGAAGCAGGCTATGCAGCAGCAGCAACAACAGCAGCAGCAGATGATGAATGGAATGAACGGCTTCCCCATGTTCAACATGCCCCAGAACTTCTACGGTGCGAACGGGTTCAACGGTATGCCAATGATGAACGGATTCATGCCGAACATGCCCAATATGCAGAACATGATGATGAACCCCATGATGAACATGTACAATATGGGTATGATGAACAACATGGGCGGGATGGGGGAATGGGAGGTATGCCTATGGGCAACATGAACGGCGGTATGAACGGCGGCATGAATGGAGGAATGAACGGGGGCCAGGCGAATGGGCGTGGGGCTGGTATGAATATGAATATGAACATGAACGGCGGCGGTAATGGGATGAACAATGGAATGGGACATGGAAATGGCAATGCAAATGCAAATGGTGTTTCCGCAGGACAGTTCCCCAACCAGCAGAAGACGATCTTTGCCGAGCCGCTGCCCAACGAGGAGGATAATGCGTATTTCAGGAAGCCCGTCAATCCGCATCGCCACCAGGGACGACAGCGGCGAGCGAGACCGAGTGATTATCGGGAGTTGTAGCAGCTGACTCTCCGGTCTCACTTGAAGAACACCCACCTACCCTACCCACCCGGTGGTCGTCACGACACGACCACCACCAGAGTCGACAACTTCCAACCACATCGCCCGGAAGTCGACCCAGTACATAATACACCACCACCGCCGCCATCACCACTCGGCACTGTACAAACCAAATCACGCCGAGGCCTCAGTTTTGCGTGACGTTTTCTTCACCTCTGTTGGATCGTCCCTTGTTATCCATCCACAGACCAGCTCATCATCGGCATTTGCAGGCGTTTATCAGCGAGGGAATCCCTAATGCATAGTACATACTACATACGTGCAACATGCAACATAACATAACAAACACATCACATCACATCACAGCGGCAGGAGTAGCGGCTCCATAAACCATTCCACCCACGAGACTGACTACTTCCTCAGTCGGGATATGCCTTCCTTCCTTCCCACCTTCGTCAGGGACGAGGCGTTCATCTGTTGGAAGGCAAGTCAGGGATGGAGGAAAGGATAGGAGGCAGTCTCTGTTTTGTCGTTTTCTTTCTTCGTTTCTCTCGTCTCGTCTCGTCTCGCGTGGTATGGCCGGCGCATTGCAAGTGGGAGGGAGCATGGATATGCATATGGAAAGGATAGGATAGGGGCGGATTTATGTCTTTTGTTTTTTTGTCTCTTTCTATTTCTGAACGAGCCAGCGAGCGAGCAAGAGAATAACCGAGCGGTTCTCGGGATTCTCTTGTGTATTTATTGCCTCTGTGGGAGCACCCATCGTGCTGCGATGTCTGGATGGATGGATGGATAGATAGATAGGGAGGGTCGGGACAAAGTGGGTGGAGGAATGGAAGGAGGGATGGCGAGAGGAGCAAGTAGGATGAGATAGATACCTTAGGTAGATGCATATTCGTTGAGAGCGAAGTGGATGAATGCATACTACGTTAAACACAACCTTTCTTTCCCTTGCCCTTGCCATTTCTGTGATGTTTCAACGTGACACTAACTACCAATGAAGATGAATTATAAACGTGACTTGAAGAGTGCATTGAGTATCTATAATTACATCAAGAGCTAGGAGATGGAACGCATGCAAGGCGAGGCAAGAGAGAAGAGAGAGGAGACGAGAGATGAGACGTCAAGGTATGTATGTATATGCCGTGACACCACCAATCTGGACACGCACTGTCTTCCTCACTGCCAGCAGATCAGGGACAAGTTCCCTTCATCCGGACAGCGGTAGTTATGCTTCTCGTTGTGGTTCTGCTTCTGCTTCTGCTTCTGCTTCTGGTTATATTTATGGTATGGGTATGGGTGTTGGTGTTAGTGTCAGTGTTAGTTTTAGTGCAGATGTTGCATCTAGAGGAGCCGGCAAAGCAGGCAAGGGCCGTTGGGCGTCGACCAGGAGCGGGAACGGGGGGGAGGGGAGGGAAGAAACGGGTGCGTGAGTAGGATGATCCTGGGAGGAAGTGACAGCTGTCATGTTACACAGAGATGGTGGGATTGTGACGGCGATGGAGGTTCTGTTGTGGCCTGTCTCTCTCTCTGCGGGTGTGTGGGTTGACTGACTTTGTGTCTGTGTTGGTCAGCGTCTTTGTGTGTAACTGTTAGGATCAATGAGTGTGGTTCCACGTGCAGACAAGAAGGTCAGACGTGGAGGGTTGGAGGAGAGAAGATAGGAGCCCGATGTCGTACGGCGGTGGGGGTGATGTCCAAGGCACCATCTGTTTTCCTCTCTTGCATGGCGATGATAGATAGGGTGCTCATGGAGGAGGGAGTCGTTTTGTTGAGTTGGATATCGACGGGGATGAGTGAGTGAGTGAATGAGTGGTGCTGCTGCATCGCTTGCGACTTCACTCCAGGTCTCATTCGGATGCAGGAGGCGCGCAGCGGGGAAGTGGAAAGCTCCATCCAGATCCAAGCCACGCCAGGCCAGCCCGCAGGAGATTCCTCCGAGTGAGCATGGATAGAGGACGGATAGAGGGAGATGTGAATGCAGATGCAGATGCAAATGCAGGCTGGGAGCTGTCTCTGCTCGGGCCGTCTGGCTGACAAGACAAGACAAGACAGTTCAGTTCAGTTCGGTACGATGCCGTACGGCTCTCGGTGAGCATGAATATTGAAGAGAGCAACTTCCCGATAAGCTTTCGATTCGAGAGCCGGTTGGCATGGCGGAATGCAATGCTCCCATTTATGCACGCTTGCTCCTTCCGGGGTATGGGGATGGGGATGGGGATGGATATGGGGAGGAGGCTCGAGGGGGAGAGGGTTCAGTTCAGACTATTGAGATGCAGTGGAGAGGCAGAGCCAGAGCCAGAGAGGCTGGAGTGGACGGAAGATAGTCTCTGCGCCGGACGGTTACAGTACAATACAATACGGGATTAATCGTCAGATTAAGCTTACTAGTCTCTCGGGGGAGGTACCGATACATGATACCTGCCAATAGCCTCCGCCCGCCCTCTGGCTCCATGCATTCTCACCTCACCGCTCCGCGCTGTCCAGAGGGTTCGCTCTCTCTCGGGGGCAGTTCACCCGCAGCTGCAATCATCCATCCGGGTACGGGGAGGAGTCGAGTGAGATCCCATTTTGAGGTCACATTGAGATTGAGATTGAGATTGAGATTTGGGAGATTTGAGATTTTCAGCAGGAGATCACCTCATCCCTTCCCGGGGGCTGGAGGCGTCCCTTCCGGCGGTTCCAATGCCAGTGCCAGTGCCAGTCAGTGCAAGCGGCTGGCGGGAGTGCCCCTGATGAGGAATTGTGGGCTGAAAAGCTGGGGTGCAGGAAGAAAATGCAATCCTGGACATGGATCGGGACTGTGGGGGATCGCGTCTAGAGGAGACGGAAGGGGAGGAGAGGGAAATGAGATGTGACGGAAATGCGATGCGGTAGGTTGTGATGGGATGGATTGGATTGGATTGGATTTGTGATGCGACTTGAATGGGTTGTGATGTGATGGGACGAGATGCGATGTGATGTGATGTGATGCGATGCGCCCCAGCACGCTGGCTTGATTTGACATGAAAGTTAACGCGCCTGCACCGAGTGCATTAACAAACAGTGCGGTCAATGGTCAATGGTCAATGGTCAATGGTCAATGGTTACTTCTACGTGCGGAGTCAGAGCTGAGCAGAGCTGAAGTGAGGTGAAGTAGTCAAGTAAAGTGAGCCGGGCCAGTGTTAGTGTTAGTGTTAGGGTTCGTGAGATGCTCAATCTCGGGTCGGTTGAAAGCTGGAGTCTCGCGTGGCATCCATCGTTTGAGATGCCGTCCCATGAAGTTCCCTCCCTTCTCTTCCCTTCCCATTCGAGACGAAACCAGGCGCTGGGGCGGGCTGGTCGCGTCTGGTCCGGGTCCTCGTCCTGGTCCTGTTGGGTTGGAACCGGATCTCCCGCTGATGCCTGCCTCAATGCCGACGGCGTCAAGACTCAGGACTCAGGACTCAGGTCGTGACGAGGAGGACACTCCGTCTGACAGGAGTCTCCTGGAGAGTCGTGTCGTATCGTGTCGTATCGGATGGTGGTGTGTCGTGTCCTGGACCTTGGCTGGGAATGTTTGGCTGGGAGAGTTCAGGTGTAGCCTATATATGGACCCGGCCGGTTGCCTCACCACCATCGACAGGAGAGGGAGCGAGCCACGCAATGAAATGCCATACAACACCACACAATATTATACAATACAATAAAATCAAATTAAGTACATGTCAATTTCATCCGGCCGGGGTGAGACATGGCATCCCAGCTCAGCTCCGCCTGTCCACTTCGATTCCACTTCCTTTCCACTCTACTTTCATTCCATTCCACTCGACTTCCACTTCCGTTCCACTTCTAACTCCACTTCCACTTCCTTTCTCCTCGAACCCAAACGGGTTCCCTCATGCGGCTACCTCCCTTGATCCCTCATCTCATCCCTCATTCCCCTCCCCTCCTCTTCCCTTCCCTTGGATTTACTTTGCTTTCCAACTTCCAAGTTACATGCCATCTAACCTGACCCGACCCAACCTAACACACACTAACCCCCACACCATTCCCTTGCTATCCCCTTTCCTCTCCTTCCCTTCCCTTCCCTTCCCTTCACCACCCCATGCACGCTCCTCCTCCACATCCACATCAACATCCACTTCCACTTCCACCTTCACCTCCCACCCCACGCCGCCTCACTTTACACTCACACATCCACCATCCGTCGTGGTGTGGAGGCCAAGACGACCCCCACAGCCGGGCCCCAAAACCTGGATTCTCTCAGACATCGATGGAAAAGCCCATGGAACGAACCTCACAGGCCCAGCCCGCCCGCCCGCCAGCCAACCAGCACATCCCTCTGCCCCCATTCGTGGCCGAGGGAGCAGCCATGAGCCTGGGCTGAGGCTGGCGTGCACCTCCCACGAATCGACCGAGAGGCAGAGAGGCAGAGATGACAGCGATAGTCGGTGTCCAGCAGTCGTACGGACGGGAACTGTAATATTGACAGAGTTATCGTGTCGATTCGTCCGTCGCCAGGCCGGATGCCTGATTGCATCCCTCTCTTTTCTCTCGTACCGTCCCGGTGCCCTCTGCCTGCTGCCCTCTGCTGCCTTCCTCACCGCTTGCTCGTATGATGCGTCCTTTTGGGCAGTCCTCCTGGATGTGTCTTGATCTCCCATCCGATATGCGATATGTGGCCTTCCTCCCTTCCCTTCCCTTCCCTCCTCCCCTTCCTCCCCCTTCTGGCCTGCCTGTATCCTGTCTCCCTGCCTCCCTGCTCTCTCGGTCGGATGCAAAACGTCGGCGGCTTTCCTTCCCCGGAGCCACGCCGAACTTCAGCAATGTCTGACCCCAGCGCTGTCTGGACTCCTGGCGTGCTCCCCCATCTCACCCATCCTCCACTCCGCTCCACATCACCCACAGAGTGTCCGCTAGACCCAGAAGGCTCACCCCGTCGCACGCCAACCCCACGAAATTGCAGCGCGAGGCGTTCGCATCCTGGTCCACCATGCAAGGCAGGGCTGCAAACCCACGTTAGACCTCCAAATGGAAGCTCGACATTCCAGGGGAGGCTTGTGCGAGGCTTGGGCACCACTGTCGCTCGGGATCTGGGGGAATCGGAAGCTTCCTCAGCTTGGACGGCACCGAGATTAGCCTGCCTCTGTTTGCGGCCATGAACATTCGAGGATAAGACTGGCTGGGGCCGGGATCGTTGGTTGCGCTGCGTTGCGTGCCAGAGGGAGTGAGGGCAACGCAAGGGCTCCAAGGGAGGCGGCGGCTTCCCGGACCAGGAGGATGAGTTGTCTTACTTCTTTTTTGATTTGGCCTGAACGGGGATCAGACGTTGCAGCCCAGAGCTGGCTCGGAGGGAAGTGGGCAGCCCAGGGCAGATAAAGATCGTGGGATTCCCCATGGCCTGGCAACAGACGATCCTCCCTTCTTCTGAGATCCCAACTCTGCCACTCCCTACTTCTCGGCCCTCATCCTCGCCGCCTGTCACATTCAGCCGCTACGCACCGGACATACCGAACATTTCTAGAAGTCCTCCTTGTATCCACGCTCGTCTCTCACTCACCGAGGTCGAACCTTTATCCTAAATCCTACCCGAGTTACCTCGTCGTCGTTGTCAGACCCGAGCCCTGTTGCACGCGCATCGTAAGTACCCGAACCCTAGCATTCGACCGTGAGATGGTGAGTAATTCGGCAGCTGCTGGCTTACTATCTGCTGCCGGCTTATGTACATAACTGCGGACTAACACCTCTCTTCTCCAGCTCAGCACGCACACACACATCTCACGCACAAATTATTTATTCCATCTACTTCCAACTTCAGCCAAATATCAAACTCTCCTTCACTATCTCTCATCATGCCTTCACAAACATCCTCACCCCAGATCGCATTCCCGATCCCTCGCCGTCGCTCACCTCTCCTGACCAACGAGACGTTCGGACAAGATCTCACGCTATGCTTCTCGAATTCCAAGACTAAGAGCCCATATAACTTCGGCTCGCGGGAGAACGAGAACGACTACAGCCCACCAGCTCCACCGCCACCCAGCCCCGTCAACTTTCCCATGGAGAGCTGGAGCACTGCCTGTTCGATACGAAGATAGATACGGACTCGGGGAGAGAATGGTGTACCGACACGTGGAAACGGGGGAGGTGTAATGGCAGCCGAGACGGGGCAAGACACGTGATGACAGGATCATCCACGGCAATATCCTCTCATTTGTACACGGCATCGATTGTTGTCCCTACCTACCTAGGGATTGGAAGCTTCTAGGCAAAGGGCACAATTACATTTGCATGGCTTTGGCAGTCGCTCACGCGGGCATGGAATTTTGGAGTAACAAAATGGGTTCTCGTTTGTCATTTTAAGGCTTTTTCCTTCGAACCGTTAATGATGGTCTTGCTACCAGCGATTCTACGTTCAGTGGGAGGTGTTTGGGCTGGGACTTCTTGAGGAATGTTGTATTAGCGCGCATGGGGTTGCCTTGTAAATGTCACATTTTTTGCGTTTTGAGTAATGAAGATTTCTGCCGAGACAAAAAAAAAAAAATTCTAGGGTTGTGTGTGTGCCCCGCGAGACATGTGAAGACAACTAGCTACCAGATACATGAATGAAGGAATGAACTGATTGACGCAAGCGTACCAACCGAACAGATGCATGTCTCTCGCTCTCACCGACAGAGCCACGATGCCATCATGCTACAAGCTGCCCACGGATCGCCGATGACGGAAGAGAAATTCCAACCTCAAGCCACGAACGAGAGCTGGTTTACCTGAACGAACGAACGAAACGCCATGATGATGCTATGCAACGACCGGCCGGCTTCACGACGTAAAATTAACATTCAATAAAAATCACACCACGACAAAGTGTGAAAGGAGAAAGGGAAAAGGAAAAAAAAAAGCCTTTTCTCTCCACCTCTTCCACCACCTCCTCCTCCTCTTGCTCCTCTTCCTCCTCCTCCTCCCTACTACTGCATGCATCCGTGGCATCATCTAAACGTAAGAGGAATCCAATTGCAGCGCTGCTGGTCGCGTATCCGCCGTTCCGGCGTGGTGCGGAGGCCTGCGGTGGGTCTGCACTGGCCTGCACGGCGCTGCACTGCAACTCCTCTTGCATCTTGCATTCCAACGGTGTTCAGCACGGTAGTCTGGGGTGCATGAGAAATGTCCGGTTGTCTCTGACCAGGTTGGTAGGTAGGCCAGCAAAGCCAGCCAGCCAGCCAGCCAGCCCAGCCCCCAGCCCTACAGCGCAGATGAAATGGAAATGCAGATTGGAATGCAACGCAACGTACCGCAATGCATCGCAACGGAACGAAATGCAGCCCCCTCTGCACTCAGTGTCGAGAGAGGAAGGGGGAAGAGGAAAGAGGGGTTATTTTTGCATGCCATGTCCTGTCCTGTCCTGCTATGCTATGCTATGTTATGCTATGTTATGCTCTGCACACGCACTCGCATCGCATGGCGGGGCATGCCGCCGGACAGGATGGATGGAGTGAGTGAGGGGGAGAGGGAGGGGAAAGTGTAAACTCTAAGGTACTCTACTTTACGTTGAGTTCTTGGAGGGGTTAAAAGTGCACTCATTGTAAGTTAAGTTCAGGTAAGTGAGTCAAGGCAAGTGAGATAAGCTATGTTCACGTTTGTATGTATGCATATCTGGATGGATGATGGGTTCATGTGTATGTGTGCAGCTGCTTTGGGAGATGGATGATGCGCATCTGCAGGCCGAGGTCGAGAGTGGAAAAGGAGCAAAGTGGAGACCTTGAGATGGATCGTGGTGGTGGAAGCAGGGGGTTGCACTGGGCTGGAGATGCCGAGGTTGCGGGGTAGCAGAGCTGTTGCAGCTTTTGCAGCTGGAGCTGGAGCGGAATTTCGGTAGCGACCATATTTACATTCCACGAGAGCGACGACAACGACGTCAGCGACGAGTGTGGTTGTGTTTTGCTTTGCTCTGCGAGTTCTGATTACCAGCACCAGCATTCTTGAATTCTTGTATACCTATCCCGTTCCATAGTACATATTCAAGAGAGTGGGCGCCCTACTAGTCAATAGTCATGGCTTCCAACGACGAGATAATCCTCTACCACTATCCCTTCTCCCCCTATGCACGACGGTCCGTCTCCATCCCTCGTGCAATCTTCGCAGACCGGGCTGATATATCTCTCCCCATATAGGGTAATCTGGTATCTCAACCTCCGCAAGATTCCGTACACGCAATGCGTACGTCCCTGTCGCTTTCGCTTTCCCTTTCCCTGTCCCTCTCCCAACCTCAACCTCTCTGCGCGAGGTGCCGTGGACACCAAGCTCACTCATCCCCCCACCACAGGTCCAACCCTCTGCCCTCCCGCGTCCCGACCTCAAGGCCCTCGGCATCTCGTACAGGCGGATCCCGCTCATGTCTATCGGTCGCGATGTGTATCTCGAGTCTCACCTTATCATCGACCGGCTGGAACAGCTGTTCCCGCCGTCCGCGGTGCACCCGGCCATCGCTGCCACCACGCCCGAGGGGAAGGCGCTGTCGGTGCTCTTCCGGAGCTGGACGAGTGAGGGTGGCATCTTTATGAATGCTGCTTCGCTGATACCACCTGAGTACGTGCTCCCTCCTCTGTTCCCTGCGGAGTGTGCATAGCTGGACTGCGTGGAACTGGATGAGAAGATGGGCGCAGTGTGTGACTTGGCGACTGACTGGCGGTGGTGCTGATATCTTTCTAGGTCGCCGGTACTCCAAGATCCCAAGTGGGTCGCTGACAGAGAGGACTTCTCGGGGAGCAAGTGGGACAAGGAGGGTATGGACCGCAGACGACCTGGCGGGAGACTTGCGATTCTGGCGGGGTGCGATATTCTCGAGCGTACCATCCTTAGCGATGGGCGGACGTGGGTTCTTGGGAGTGAAGGGCCCGGTTTGGCGGATATCGAAGGTTTGTTTGCCGACTCCCCTCTGCTTGTCAAGATGGATTCCATTGGCATTGGTGGAGTTGAGAGATCTGGAGCTGACTACGAGTACAGCGGTATGGCCGTTCCATTGGCTCACGACAATGGGCAAATCCCTCCCTCCTAATCTCATCTCTGCAACACAATTCCCACTCCTCTTCGCCTACATGGCTCGTTTCAACGGCGCCATCAAAGGGGCTGCCGCTGCCAACACCCGCAAGTCCCTCTCCGGGCCCGAGGTCCTAGCTCTGATGACCTCGTATCCTGCACCCGCCTCCGCGTCTGGCGATCAGATGTGGGTAGGAGAGGCTGCGGTGGGCAGCGGGCTGAAGATAGGTGACGAGGTGCAAATCCACCCCGTCGATACGGGGTTCAGGCATAAAGACCTCGGCGTCCTGGTTAAGCTGGATGCGAAGGAGGTTGTGCTTGAGCGGGATCTGGGCGATGGTGGCAGGGGAGGTTGAGGATTCATGCGCCGAGACATGGCTTTAGGGTTAGGAAGGTTGCGGGGACGAAGCTGTGAGGCTGTTTTGTGAAGGGATTGGAACTTGTGTAAGATTTATCGAGGAATATTAGCTGCTCTAATTACAGCATCTGTGGCTCCATTATGTACGACTTGACATATCTATCTATTTGGTGTCGAAATCTTGCCCTAACGTGTTTTGCTCTGATATATGCACATTAAATATGAATGAAACCAAGTGCCTTCTCATGAGTACAACCAATTGTCTGCAAATCAAATGATGTTCGTAGGAAAGCAGCGCATATAGCCGTTTCGTTGCGGATGTTCAGTTCCCTCTATTCTCTGTGAAACGACTGTGCGCAATGTCAATCGAGAGAACACCGTTCGTGTACGCAAACCCCTCGACCAAGACCAAGACCAATGCCAACAACAACGATACAATCCCAATATCCAGCTCTCGTGCTCCTACACATACTCCAGGTACGGCCTAATGTTGCAGATCTCCATCTTATCCCGCAGGACAAAACAGAGTTCTGAGCCCAACGTGCTAAGCGAGAATAATAGGGGTTGTGAGGTGAGGAGCCCAAACACTCCCCTCGATAAGGTATGTATGTATCTTCAGCTGCATCATCTCCAATAGCGTAGCATAGCATAGCACCTGTAGATGAATGAAAATAACAAGAAGATCCCCCTTGCCCCCATATCCTCCTCCATCCCTATCTAGCACGACCTATAGATCAAAACGCAGCCTGAAGCGCTTTTTCGCAGACACGCGCGGCCTCCCAATCAACCGACCTCAGGTATATATAATCAAAAAACCGACCCCCTCCCAACCATTGAGACAAGCTGGCCTAGAGGGGAAACCCCAGGCTTGTCGAGGTTGAGCGCCCCTTTAAAATCAACTGTAAAATTACAATCCTTCGGGTTCGTTGTTTCTACGGATATGATCCTTTCCCGTGAGGGGGGGTGACTTCCTGAGTTTTTTTGCACTTTTTGGGGAAGGGGGGGGGGGGGTAAGTGCTGGGGAATTTTTCTGTTTTCTTGCCTTTTTTTTTGGCGTCTTGTTTTGGGAAAGGGGCTACGTGGGAAATTGTCAGGCTGCGTGAGTTGCGTTCTTTGTGGAGTTTTTTTTTTTCTTTGGTCATTTCTGCTGCCTCGCTTCGCCCGAGGTGTTACGTTTGTTTACTTCAGTTCTTATGGAACTCTAAAGCCAGTCTCGTGTCCACTAAGAGGGTGAATTCAAATGGGCTTTTTTTTTAAGCTGTGTTGTTGACGCGCGAAAGTGGGAGATTTCCTCAAACTTCATCCTAAAATTCTCATTTATGCAGCGCCGTGACAGGATTATGTTTTGGAGCTTTCGAGCGTATTGGTATCATCGCGGCCAACTTCACAAGTCTTCAACAATTCCAGCTCTCTTGTGAGTTCTCAACAAACTCCATCTGGAGAGCTTCAGCACCCCAAGCGTCTATCAGTAGCCTCAACACACCTCATAGCCAATTCCAAATTTTGACCTTATTTTCGTATAGAAACACCAATCCCGCAGTGAGTAGCTCCTCATCTAGGCTCAAATTCTAGTCTTGCTACAAATGCATGTCTAGCAAAGAAGTGCACTACCTGCCGTTACTGTTCCTCCTGCCGCAAATTTCGCCATGCGGATTTACAATATAGCAGAATATCTGCAGCTTCAACGCCGTGTACAGCTTCCATGGCTGCGAGCACTCCCGCTGCTGCAGCTGCAACTGCGCGGATGGGTTTGATGTACTTGATATCGACTTCACCCATCCGATTATAGAATTTATACGGAAACGATGCCTGTGAGTTTTTGGAGAAGACAACGAGACTAGATCACGCCTCCTGAAGCCGGCCTCTGCGGATCGCTGCTGGGTGTTGTTTCTAGAAGATGAGAACTGGATATGGGGTGGTTACTTTTTGGCATGGAGGTGATCTCTTGAAACTAGTAGTTGATACCCACATGAGCAACTATCACAATGTGCCACAAAACTAAACTTGCGCAGCTATTCTCAATATCATGCTCCAATAACTTCGACCGTGATATTCCTTCTCGTTGTTGCGAGGTATCGCAGTGTTGAGTTTGTATCTCCCCCTTTCCGGGGCTCAGAAGCGAGGGCTGACTATCTTTCATTACCTTACGTACTTCGATAAACAACTACTAGTTGCCTCTGCCAGATCTACCAGGTCTACGTATAGCTCCACTATATCTATGATATGTCACTAATGATCTGCTGTGTCCCTAATCTTATCGAGGAGCTGAAACCACCTGATGTACTTAATCATCACCCAAAACGGAACCCGTTATCTCGAGCCTCCAAGTCGGATGCGGATACGGATGCCTATCTTACATAATGTGACTTGCATGCCTACCAAGTAAACCAAGAACACACAAGCACGTCAAGCTCCCCCAGCCGCACGCCACATGCGATTAGGGCTGCATCCTGCAAGGCGACCTGGAGTCCCAAACACCTCTGCTCGGCATGACCGATGCATTCTGCAGCCACCATCTAAATGCTCCTCCTGCCCGGGTCTACTCTGACTTCTGCATCTGGCTGCTACGCTGTCCCTCAAACCGTCTGCTATCTCGCCTGTCGCACACGATAGCAAAGGAACCAGATATGGACAGGGCTTCCATCAAGTTTCCTATTCGGGACAGCGCGGGATGCAGGTGGACTTAAGTGGATCCACGAGCGAGGTGGAGACACTTATCAGCGAGATATTCCACTTCAGTACCCGGCCCGGGCCCCGCTGCGGGGAGGAGATTGGCAGTGGAGTCCTTTCTTATCAGAAGCGCGACATATCAGGGGAGGGGACGGACATCCTGGCTGGGAGACCCCAAAATACTCGCGGCGCGTACAGACTCGGGATGAGTCCGAAAGGATAACAAAAAGTCCTTAGAGTTTTGGACTCAGACGTTTTAGCTTGGCATCATCTCACATATTATGCTTGTGGGCCAGCTTCTGGCCAGAGAGGTGAGGGTATGGTATCTCAATTATGCTATCTAAATTCTATGCTACAGTTTCATCCACCCAACCAAGAAGCCTATCTCATATTGCACTAAACATAGCTTTCTTCTCCTCTACTCCCAGAGGAAGTTAAACTTGTGCCAGCCAACCTTTGGCGCAGCAGGTGGCTCAGGGTTTGCATTCGCAATGTCAATAAAGTGCTGAATTGGGATCTCCGTAAGTGGGATAATGCTCGTCTTCTTGATGAACTTGTATCCAAAGTACAGGATGAAGAAGATGGGGATATTGATGTAAGACGAGACGAAGGTCTCGGTATCCCAGTTTCCGTGAATGAAAGTAACGTATCCACCAGTTAGGAGTAGAACGGTGAATGAGATGAGTGACAGCCAAGCGGCGTATGGCTGGAAAGGCGCCGCCCATGGGAGCGTCTTGCGGTCAATGCCTTGTGCCTTGCAACCGTAGTAAAAGCGCAGGTACACGGTGCAGGTAACCATCCAGCCAACAAGAGCTGAGACGGAGACCAAATCTTGAAGCCAACTGAAGACAGTGCTTGCTCCGCTAGACAAGGTCATGTAACCAAGGGCAATGAAGACGGCAATGAATGCAACGGCAACGTAAGGGACACCCATGAAGTTGACACGGAGGAAGATTTTAGGAGCGTGACGCTCACGAGCCATACCGTACAGAGTTCGGGAAGCGTTAAGGATGACGGTATTTCCAGCTGACCATGCGCTTGTCAAGACGACAAAGTTGATGATGGACGGGACGGCCTTGACACCCGCGTTTGTGGCTGCAATGACGAACGGCGACTGGGCTGCGTTGCCGGTAGAGTGAAGAAGGTTGGGGTCATTGGATGGTACAAGCAATCCGACCATGAAGATCGAGAGGACTGTGGATGGTTAGCTGGTGAGTATTAGAGCTTGTAGGTCTTTACTCACTGTAGAAAACTGCAACACGGACGAAGATGCGCTTAGCAGCGATTGGAATGTTGCGTCTTGGTGATTGTGTCTCTGCTGCTGCCATACTGATATTCTCAATACCAGAGTATGCATACACAGCGTTGGAGAAGGTGGTCCAGAAACCCATGAAATGGCCGAGAGCGCCAGCATATCCAAGATAGTTGGTGAATGGGCCGGGGTTGTGCCAGTATCTGAATCCAATAGCATCATGATCTGGTCCACCACCGCAGACAAGGATAAGAGCCATCAAGTTCAGTCCGACAATCAACATTATCTTCAAAGTTGCAAACACGAATTCCATCTCTCCGTAGATGCGGACGAACAGCAAGTTGCTGCCAACTAAGAGCGCTCCAAAGACTGTGATCCATACAGCAGCATTGACGGTTGACCAATAATTGACAATGACAGCAGCGGCTACCAATTCTGCAGGAAGAGACACCAATGAGGAGTAGATCGAGTTCCATCCTTGGGCAAATGACAGTGCGGGGTCGACAAAATGTTCAGCGTGACGGATAATAGCACCACTCAAAGGAAGCAGAGCACTAGTAAATTGTCAGTCCTGTACAGATGCTCACGTCGATGACAGTCTTACCTCAGCTCAGCAACCGACAAGACGACACCAATGACCAAGACACCGACAAAAGTGTATCCCAACCTACAAAACGATCAGCGAACTTCCAGATATGCACATCGACGAACTTACAAAGCTCCCAAGGGGCCACCATTGTGAATTGCCTTTCCAGAACTGAGAAAGAGACCCTGTTGTTGTGAGTATGGGAACGTAGCGAGCCTATGTTGCAGAGCTTACTGTTCCGATGGTACCAGCGAGTGCTATCATCTGAATGTGTCTTTGCTGGAGACCTCGCCTGTGCCATTATGTTAGAACAAGTCTCTAACACCAGATAAGAGATGCATACTTGAGTTCCTTGGTTTCAACGAACTCAACGGCTTCAGATTCTCCAACTCCCTCGTCATATGTGGGAGTTGTGCCATCGTGAGCAACCTTCTCGTCAGCCGAGTAGGCGTTCTTCTCAGGATCAGAGTGAGCTGGTGATTCCGACATGATGATGCGAGCTTGGAGGTGCGCGGAGAGGGATACTGTTCAACTACTGGGACCTCAAAATAAGATATAGTTGAGATCTTGCCATCGCCTTATCTGTGCGGCCCACTGTTGCGCCAGTGCTCTCTCCAACGAACGCCTGGTATCAAGATAACAGAAGTATAATTTCGGTTCTAGAAGACCAATTGTACCTAGTTCGCTGCAGGATTTGCGGATCTTACCCTTGATGAACATGATGCATGGGTGGCCACGCATATTCTGGGACAATGCAATGGGCAGCCCATGCCAAGTGACATGCACACTCGTACCGGCGCGGCGAAAGCTTTAACAGATGCTTGTCTTGCAGCTGGCGCAAGTACAGAGAGAAAAGACGTGATGTCCAAAACAAGACCACCCGAAATCCTGAGAAGGAGATAACTTGGACCTACTGTAGGTGGTGCTTGGAATCCTCGGTGACTCCATTGGCCAGCCTGAAATCAATTACAGTTTGTGACAGTTTGAGGGGAACCGTGTCTTGCGGGTCGTACAAGTGTATTTTCGTCACCTCCTTCCTTCTTGGTGTTATCGCAGGTCGTGCGTGTCACTGTAACACTGTGAGTTGATTGACATGGGCTCTGTTCGATCTCCGCTATTGATAAAGAAAGCCCTTGGCCGCGAAGTAAGGCCGGTCCACCCTCGATACCCGCCGCTAGACCCCCAGCTTCAGATGCATTTTGCGGAGGCGAACAGGAGTGTTCTTGTCGATGTCGTCCTCTGTCGCCCCCAAGTACGGGGACACCGAGATGATGGGAATGACTTGGATCGTCAGAGTATTGACACAGAGAATATGTGAGGCTCTTCCAGCCTCTTATCTCTGTCACCCTCACAGCACATTCTTGCCAAGATCCGCATCGAGACGCCTTGCACCGTGAGAAGATATGTCAAAGCAAACGGACATGTTGAACTCAGCTCACACTGGATCACAAGACGTAGAGGTCGACGAGACCCATGGCTTCTAGAGCCCTTTGGACTGAGGACTTGTGTATGCCCCGCTTTGAAGCACACTCGTCCGTCCTTCATGCACCTGAATGACTGAGACAAGAGGATTGCACACTAGCATAATCCTCTGAAAATGAAGAACTCGAGATATTTCTTCTCGGGATCGAGAACTGACAGAATAACGCGCAAAGCAAAGCAAAATTTGCGTTTAAGTCCAAGTGGGCGAGCTCTGCTATATATCTGTGCTGACAAGAGCAGTTTTGACATGCTCCGCTCCGGAGGGCGCCGGCGAATGACTCACGGGTTGACATAGTCACAACAAGGGCGCTGAAGTGGATGGCATCAGCATCAGCATCTGTGGATACAAAACCTTATGGACCCTATATTCGGCAGGTAGGTTCAACAGTATATCTGGGGAATTGGGGTGAGACTGGGGCGTGGCAGAATTAGCCGGCGTTGATAGCTCCTTCCTTCTTCCTTGCCCATCTTCTTTCTGCTAGACAATCATATTCTGCACACGCGAGAGTATCAAGAAAGAAATATAAAATATGGATATGGATTGATGGTTATCTGAGCGAAGTAAAAAAAAAAAATTGAACCTATTTCTTGAATTTAAACATGGCTCGATGAAGGAAATTTTGTGTTCGTCAAAACTCAAGTTTCGGAACAAACTAAAAGAAAGCCAATGTGGCCAGTTTTGGTGGGGTTTTCCGCGAGCTATGTTATAGACATCTTCAATGTGGTATGCATCTTATTAAATTACGGAGGAATCTGGATACATGTTTGTCCCTTTAGTCTTCGTCCACAATCACAAATTAGATTGACCTTGCAAGTGCATCCTGTCTGTGCACATCCTCCCGTCCTGTGGATCTTCAAGCTCTCTATGTACGTATGATATAAATGTATTCGAAGGTATCACTGTTTAAGAGGTACTAGAATATAATGAAATCAAGCTCCCTTTTAGGACTAAAATGGCGAGCATCCACAAAACACACGGAACACGGAAAAGCATTTCCCCTTCCACGCCATCTGATACAGCATCTTTGACGTCGCACAGATGGCACACCACGGACATCAGTGATGAGTACCCGGATCTTGGTTGATGATCTGACCGCCAGACGCACTGGCAACTTGTTTCAATATTTGAAATATGTTTGGAATGCCGCACCGTTTCTTCGTCTCATTCTTGCGAGCTCGAGTTCGGGTTCGTCTCTGCTCTATGACTTTCTGTCACTTAAACGAAAAAGTCAATCTGCCATCCCGAGTAGTTTCAGCTCATCGCAAAGGAAGTCTAGAAGCTGCTTGGACGATGTCCGAGTGAGATGTGATTGCGATGCGCTTCGCATTGCTAATTTTTATATTTGCTGTCAAATGAAGTATGTACGATGCAAAGTATGTACAGAAGAACCACAGACCATTTCCCACCACGAATAGTCCCCAAATTGGGAATAGCTCTTGCGCATATCTCCTCACAGACATTGTGAATAGTAGTCGTTGAAGTAGGTACATGTCAGCCCGGCGGCGCACGTGTAGCCCTGTCCAAGTAAAGTCCACGTGAGTCCACCACACTGAGTGTACTGAGTGAGTGTACCACCTGCTGCAGTGCTAGTTGCTGCTACTGAGGATGAAGACTTTGTTGTGGAGGTGGAAAGGGTTGTTTTTGTGGTTGATGATACTGTAGAGGATTTGACTGATGATGACGAGGAAGTTTTGACGGAAGATGATGAGGAGGTCTTGACAGTTGAGGAAGATGAGCTAGCTTTGGTAGAGCTCGTCGATGAAGAAACCTTCGTGGAAGAAGAAGAAGACGTGGCCTTGGTTGAAGTAGAAACTTTGCTGCTCGAGGAGCTCACAACAACGCCACCTGGTCCTGCGACCGAGGTAGTCAACGATGTATCTTCAACATAGACGCCGCTGAAGTAATAGTCCTCATCTGTGTCACTGACACCCGAGACTGGCAATTCAAGGACACCAAGATGCCAATCGGCTCCGTTAGATGTTGCCGAGACACTGACGGCGGCGACAGTGAGCGTTAGTGGATCCGAGCCAGTTGAATGCCAGAATGCAACTGATCCTGCCGTGAAATCCTGTTCTAAATGTCAACCATTGTTTATTTTTGATACACATTGGAATCTTACAATCTCGTAGGCAACGTTGTGCCAAACTCCAGCCACCCAATCGACACTCCAGTACGTGGTTCCCGACACGTCCCATCGGAGGAGTGGGTCCCTTTTTTTTCAAGTCAGGATAGTTTCAATGGGTTGTTTAGAGTTGAGAGCATCAAACAGTACCCCAAAAGCCGAGATTATAAGGCAACTTTGAGAACATGTCTTGAGAGCCCAGCTTCCAACAACAAAGGGGATGCAAAGATGAAACAGTACATACGAGGTCCCACTCTCTCCAGAGATCCACCCAGACTTCAGCTCGGTGAAATGTGACTCAAAGAAGCAAATTTGGTGCTCGCGGTATATACTCGGGGGGTTCGTCGAGCTCTTCATGATGCTAAAATGATACCACACTTTGCCCGAGTTGATGGCAGCAGTTGTCTGTGGAATGAGCTCGATTCTCCTCATTGTCTGGCCATTCCAGTACGCAGTGCTGTCCAGTGTCAGCTTCGCACCTTGCGTGCTCCCCGAGTCGGCCGGATTCTTGTATGCAGGCGAGAAGTTGACGTAAGAGGTGACATTGGAGCTTCCATGCTATTGGCAGTCAGAATTTGATGATTTGTGAGAGGCAAAGAGATAGATGGAGCTTACGATGTAGTACTGGTATGGTCCGACTTGGTTCGACCAACTCCAAGTGAGGAGATCCGCACTCGTCGAAAATGTATTGAAACGTCCATCCCAAAGAATGGTGCTAGCTGCAGAGCCAACTAGGGCGGCAAGTGCAACAGAGAAATGCATATTGACAATAGAAGCTTCTTGCTTCTGAAAACTGGCCGTAGAGAAAAGCGACTTAACCGCAAAGAGTCTTGAAGGGCCAAGTACTTTATACCGATTTTTTCGGCCCACAGGATCTGAAGGTATTTGCAAAGGCGATTTGATCATCTGAACAGACCACTCCTTCATTCATAATCTAGCTGGGTACTATTGAGGCACAGCGGCCCGTAGCTCAAGTCTCCTGGCGACTTCATTTATTCCTGACAACACCGCAGTTCATCTCATCTTTACCCGTACCAAACTACTTCGTACGGAGCAGCACGTCCGAGGCGAGTCGGCCGTGCTTCGATATGGGGCGCCACTCAGCGTCAAACATGTCTGCCGGTAGGACTTGGTATTTCCTTTCCGCCACAGAAAGAAGAGTCCGAAATTGGACGCGAAGTTACGAAAGGTCAGGTGCAAGTTGCATACATGCAATGAACCGTGTAATTGAGGCTGTTGACTGCCGGCAAATACAAATGTTTGTTTCGCAACCCTTCCCCGCATTTGGTGGTCCGGCTCTTGAGGCCCTGTCTCTTTGTGCTCCCGATTCGCTTGTTCACATCAGGGGGCTTGGGTAAATACAGTCTCGGAGGATTGCTAGTATGGAATTGATTTCCATGCTTGTCTGAATAGTCAAAAATTTTCAAATGAATTATTGAGGTAAGATATCCTAGACAGAAAGAAAATGATTGAATGGGTTTACCACAGATCACAATCATAGAGGTGTCAACAAGACAGCTTTTTGGTATTATTCGGCTCAAGGCCAACACATCGAATTGTCTAATATTAGAGATAAACCTCAGAGGGCAAATACAACGCAGAATAGGGGTTCGCAGTGCGGTTGTGCTGTGTACCTTTACCACCAACCCCTTTTGATAAACCGATGCCCAGTATCCATGCACGCTCTCTCCAGACTTTTTGTCAACAAAAAGAAACCACCCAAACCCACCCACCCATCATCATCTCATGCCATACAAGAACAAACTTGCAAGACTACGTTGTGGGCAGAAAACCATACCGTAGATTTGAATCCACCAGTGGATTCAAATCAAAACAAACACATTGTCAAAAGACATGTCTGCTCAAAGGTGTCAGACATCTCTCGTAACAGAGCAGAATGAATCAACGGTTGTCGCCAACTGCTTTGCTAGTTCATAATACCCAACGCTGACCGGCGCTGTGTCCATGCATGATCCGACGCCATCGTCTAATGCACCACCACATAAACCCCAGACCGTAATGACAAATGAAAAGGAGCTTGGAAACGCTGTTTTAATAACGTCCAGCTGATGAATTATCCGATATCCGAGTAAAAAGAATCGTTTAGAGTTGAAGAGGCAAGGAGGTATTGAATTAGTCCAGGCCCGTAGGATGAAGGGTGTACAGAGAAGCATAGACCAAGCCAGATGTGCCCAACGCGAGGAAAGTCTAACGCCTGGACGCATAAAGATCTCGAGCATGTTGTGTTTCCATAACATGAGGTGCAGATGGATGCGCATTATAGCTTGGAGGACCAAAGTGATGTTGGGCCGAAGGGCCATAACCGGACGGCACCATCGGGGTGCTTTGGACTCTTTGATGATGACTGCTAGCAAGAACAGGATGGTGTTGACCCATAGAACGTTGTTGGTAGCTATGGTGCATGGGTTGAGCTGGAATTGGCTCCCACTGTGGCTGTTGCATACTGTACTGCTGACTAACCATGCGAGGTTGCTCATGATAAGCGGATCTGCTAAACTGGGTTTGAACATCAGGGGCATAGACTGAGGAAGGAGCCGATGAGTATCCCAAATGACCACGAGAAAAGGCTCCCATATCAGACTGAGAGCGCTGATGGATGGGACGTCTGGCTTGTGCATACTGGCTGTTTTCTAACTGTGTCAAAGTATGCTCGCCCATTCGCTGTGGGGTTGGAGCAGGCAATGGTGCCTGTGTGACATAACGGTCGTTGCTGGCCTCATGCTCATCAATGTTGTACATTGGTTGATGTGAGAATGAAGGGATGCGTCTCCCAGCTTCCAGAGGGCGCTCGGCAAGGTGGTTGCGGAACGGCGGTGCAGGTGAACTTGCCTCACTTAGATCGTTGCCACGACGTCTCTTCTGAATGGGTGAACCATAGGCTGATATAGAACCATCTTGGGGCCAGACATTTGGTTGACTTGAACGTCTGCTACCAGGGAAGTACTCGGACTTCATATTGACACCAAGAGATTGTGCTCGCTTGTGTCCTAGTCCTCCAGCTGCCGAGCTTCGCTTTGTATATCCTTTAGGTGATTTTGGCTCGTCTTGATTGACGATGATGTTGGGCAAGATCTCAACATCCGGAAATGACATATGCTTATTTTCCGAGACTTCATCCTGTAATCGACCAAAGATGTCCAACATCTGACCTGTTGCATATCCTGTGCCCGTGAGATCAAGCATCCAAGCCGGGACTGCTGTATGAGGTTGCGATGTAGTGGCCCCGCTTGCATTTTCGACTTCACTATCAAGAGTAGACGCACTTCGCTTCCGACTAGAGGTCAGATCGTCCAAACGCTTCTGCTCGCGCTTGCGAACTGCCAATCCCCAAGACTCTACAACCCCAGGTCTGCCGTTCAGACGGTTCGTCTCGGACCACTCATGAATTTGGTGAATTTGTTGGAGGACTAAGTCACTCTGCACCTTTACAAATCGCTTGGGATCGCGATACCGACTGCGTTGATAATGCTTTCGACAGTAATGGACCCAAACCTGATCAGGAATTTGTCGAGTACACATTTTATTGCGACCAAATATATGTGAAATAGCCTTTCGAAGCTGGCTGTTTGTATTGCAATTGTCGACGAACATGCACCTAAGAGTGGTGTCATTGCCAGACTCCGTGCCATTGGCTGGAGGTGTATCGGGATTTGGGTATGATGAGCCAACAGGGCTGACGGGAGAATCGTTGTCAGGGTGAGTCGAGCGTGGGGGGTAGGATCAGCACGAGGGCCTATAGTTGCCGAATTTGACATGCTTGACATTGTGAACGAGTGGTTGGTGAGACCGCTGAAGTCGGGAGCGGATATTGCCCGCTTATGGCCGCGAGTATTGATTAGAGAATGGATGTGGTTGTCCAGAGGAGCGCTTAAGTACGTGCGAGATCTAGTGGCTGTCAGACGGAAATTCGTTACAGGGCTGAAGTAGACAAAAAAAAATCGGCAGGATCTGACTTAGAGGTCTGAAGTGAGAGTTGGGGCGGATGTATTTGTTCAGACGTTGTTGTAATTGGAGGAATGAAAGAGACACGAAGAATATAACTACTAGACGGGAATAGTCGCGATGATTCACAGCTAGCTTTAGGTGAATCACTCGAGAAGACTGACCAAATATTGAACCCAAAGAATCCAATTTCTGATTGGCTTCGAAAAAGAAGGTCTACGCGACGCCATTCTTGTGAATCATTCTCGAACTGCGAAATTGGGATTCCACGAATTCGGAATTCAGGGGTCGTGAACGCTTTATATGAAATATAAACCAGCGGGGAGGGGCTGTTTGTGCATATGTCCATGAGACTAGGAGTTCTAGTACTACTATTCAAGTGCGAAATTTCTCTGATAGACCTCATGGAGACCTGCAATGCTGTTGGGGACTCCCCCTCTACAGAACTTGGCAGATGGCTTTCGCCCTGCTAACTCTTCAAAGCAGGATGTAATATGAAATGGGAGAGAGCAGTCGACAGCAACCAAGGCGAAAACAGACAAATAACAGCAGGGAGAAAAGACTAAACTTACAAGTTAACATCGTCTGATGCCCTCAGATCCTGATCGCCTGTGTTTACTCTCAGGCTTGGTAAAGTAGAGCGCTTGATAAGAATGGCGTCGCTGGGTGAGCTTGGACGATGTCCCACCACGACCACGATTTCATTTCTCGAGGGGCTCGAAAGTTTGTCGGGAGTTTGCGACATAATCGAGTCTTCTGTGCTGGGGTTTCTGGATGGCGATGGGCGCTGGCTGACTGAGTGCTTCTCCGCCGCGAGGACTAGTGCTTCCATTGATGCTGTTGGAGAGATACTCCCTCGAGAGTGAGTACCTGTTACTGAAGGTTGGGTAGTTTCCATGATTTGCAAAGAGGTGTGCCCCAAGTCCAGAGAGTGTTTCTTTGGTCCTGAGAGTGCCTCGCCGATACTGTTGACCTGCTGAAGGCTTCCTACGGTCGAAAGGGATGAGAATCTGGAATGCGAAGCGCTTTGTAATGAAGATGAAAATGAAGAGAGGCTGGAACGACTGTCGGAGAATTTGTGCCTAGGAGACGAAGGAGTATCGTTTGCGACTTCCTGTTCCTGCATACTTTGATTCTGGGGCGGCGTAGACGTTCTTGTCGTCGAAGATGATGATAGTGTTGTTGTCATCGGTATACTCGACAATGTGTTGATTGGTAGTGCATATCCTCCAGCATCCCAGGGCGTCCGATTCCTCGTTGGAGTTGTCTTCGGGCCGTCTCCCTTCTTTTGCTGCTCAGCAGCATTCGCATTCAACAACGAAGTGACGTCCATTTTGATAACAAGCTCGACAGTACTCGTCCCTCCTGAACAATATACGAAGCGTTACCCTATCTCATAGGCCTGTCGAAAAACCTGGTAGTTTACACGTTCGGGCTGGGGGTGTTCAGATGCAGATCGAAGCCGTCCGAATAGAGGAGTTATTAACTTTTCGAAATGCGTTCAAATGTCATCCGGTCCACGAGAGGGGACGTGGAGGATATGTAGGCTTAATCTATTGTGATCGGAGTAAGGTGTTTCAGAAATCTAGTAGATTAACAACACCAGCAAGGGGAGGCCGGCTCCTGGATCAGATAAAGTTCGACTCGTGTGGCTTTGACAAGCAACTTGGGAATCAAAAGTCTTTGCGAGAGGGTGGGAGGTTAGGGTGATGCATTGACCTCATCGGAAACGTTCGAAACAGTCTGGTGAAGCTTGGTCTGATGCTAACCGCCTAAACATCCGACATATCAAGTGATAGAGCGGAAGTTCCAAGGCCCGAAAGAAACAACAAAGGGTTTCTCTGTTTTCCCCGAAACGTTGAGGCTTTCGGGAGCATTGACTGCGGAAGGCCTGCCTGTCTGGGAATGTCAGGCGGAGTCGATGTTGCTGGGTTGCGGAGAGTTCAGTAGACTTCAGCTATATGGGTTACGCAATTTATTGCGAACCACTTCCTCGAAGAACCGTCGTGGAGGGGACTTGGATTCCTCTTGACACTGATCCGCAAAATAAGGTGGAGGAGACCGGAGCTCGAAATATAGAGGCAGAAATATCAGGAAAGATAGGATGAAGTCTCGACCCGGACCATTCAAACCACCTTGAAGATGTAAGGCTGGTTCGGCTATGGAAGAAAAACCTGGCCACGTTTGGTGACGGCTACTGGAAGCAGATAGCAGAGGAAGAAACAACAGGCGGCGACCGACATGAGCACCACATGAGTTGAGGAGAAAACAGAGGTGACGCTCTGTGGGCTTCGCTCTTCCGCACAGCACCACAAGCAGAGTCGAAGTGCATTGATGGGCCAGTGTTTGATGTTGAGATCCCCACACTACTTACGAGCATGACCCATGCTGACTGGACCCAGCTTCGGAGCCTTGTCGATAGTAGCCAAGGGCCCTTGTTTACCTCCGTAAGCCATCAGTGAACCATTTGCGGTTTGGTGTTAGGTAGACCCATGCAGTGGCCGTGTGGCCACCGCGTTTCGGGTGAATCCTTACGATGATCTTGAGAATTCTCGTCTGAACCTTACGATCTGCTCAGGGAGTAGAGTTGATATGAATCACGATTGATACACCGCAAACCTCATGCCAGTTTTTGTTCTTCGGCTTGAGGGAAAGGTCGAGGTCAGGCATTGGATGCAAAATCAAGCAATATGCTTTCCATGAAGCTTCTAGAGATGGGTTTGGACAATTCGCTCTGGGGAAAATGTTTGGTCTCAACAAGGTGAAAACAGCGAAGCCGGAAACTTGTGACACCAACGATACTGGCGTCTGACCGTGCACACACGGACTGATGCAGCAAGCAACGCGGTAGTTGGAGAGCTAGCGGATGGCCTGGCGAAGCAGAATCCGAGCTGCTGCGAAGCCTGTAATTGCGTTGTCTTGGAGAGGTATGCAGCGCCGAGTATTTTCTAGCTGGGCCACCATGTAGCCTCGTATTGACATCGTGACGATGTGGTGCAACTAGATGTCAACTTTTGTATGGCGGTACATGGCACCTACGGAAGGGTTTCTTCTTTGTCACAACTCGCAACTGTGAGCTCTCACCACCTGGCCGGTACAGTGTTGTAGCAGGGCAGGTACGTCCGCATGTACTGTCCTGTGGGATATTTTCAGCTGGCCAGCACATCTCTGCATCCACGAGCCAGTCAGTGCAGTGCAGCTGGTCGATCCAGCGCAGACTAGGAGGAGACTGGAAGCTGTCCCTCCTTGCATCAGCATTGCGGTGGTGTGGTGTGGAGTGGTGTATATGACCCGTGGGTTATAATCAGACCAAGCCAGAAGATCCTTCACGACGTGGAATGGAAGTGGTGCACCCGGGACCGGGACAGTGTGCAGTATAGGCCGGGATGTGGGATGTGAGGTGGGGTGTTGAGATGCAATCCTCTCAGATCGGTTGTGTGAATTCGATTTCTTTGAATCAGATGGGGCCGCTTTGTGGATGACGGGGGGCGCTGGAGGCATCTGTTGATGAACGGTCGTCACTGCGGTCGGAGACTTATAGCGCTGGTGATTCGTCGAGGGCGGAAGGGCAGTGCAGCATCCTGGCTGCTGCATATTCTGAAACGGGGCTGTTCCCATCCTGGCGAGCGCCCAGCTGTTGGGCCAGAATGTGCCAGATGTGCCAGATGTGTGATGTGCGATGGATGGCGGATGTGCAGTTGCAGTTGCAGTTGCAGCTGACTGCTGACTACAACGACCGTTTTCAATTGGCGATTCGCAGCGACATGTTTCACCCGATATCTGTGAGCGTTCATGCCATAAATTGATCCGAGAGCTAAGTAAGGGAGGGAGACGGGAACGAACATGCACCTTGCGATTCGTGGGCTTGCGACAGCAGCGTGGGAAAAACCTCCGCATGTTTCTCTCGCGGGCCTGCGCGCTGTTGCACTTCAAGGAAGAGCACGCCGGTGCTGCAGCAGCTGACGATGATGCTGATGCTGATGATGCTGCTGCACTGCAGCTCATCCACCCCAACACCCAGATCTGGCGGCTGAACTCATTTCGACGCAGGCGATGAGTGGAGCGAACTGCAGCAACCGCGTGCAGACTCTTTGACACGAGCTGGGCCCTCGGGACAGATGTGGAAAGCGGAAGGCATGAAGAAGATCAAGGCACACGGCACGATCATCAAACAGAAATCCAGCACGACCGTCTGATCTTTCAAACTCGACGAGCGCGAGGTGGATGCGCTCGCTTCAATCACGTGGGAAATGAGGAGGGGACCGCAGTGGTGGCTGTGGCTGAGGAGCTGTCCTTACCCAATGTAGGCAGGTAGGTAGTGCGAGGGGGCATTATCGGCATATGTGAAGGAGGAACTTCACAGTTTGATGATCTTATGATGTGAGACAAGGTCTGAACCTCGTATCCTCCGGCCTTGAGGCCCATTCTAGATGCGCCTCATGAGTGAAGAGAGATGAGAAAGCTTGACCTTCGGCCACATGTCCTCTTTGCGGCGTGGTCAGACTGTGGAAATCACGTATTGGGAGTTTGCCTTATCAACAGGTCACTCGAAACAGATCTTTGACAGCTCGGTGGAGGGGTATGTTTCCGGCGTCTCAGTCCGATGTAGACTCGAGAGAGGGGTAGATTGACAGGCGAGATGCTCCATCTGAAACCGAGAGACATGTCGTGGGGAATGATCAGCACAAACTCGCTCGTTCAGACATCAGACATGTCTGTCTGTCTAACGGAGTGGTCACTTGAAATTAAAGGGTGTGTTGAAACTTGCTCAGACCTGAGTATCTGTTGAGAATTATCACGGCAGGCGCGCAAAATCAAGACTTTCTCAAATGTTTTTCATATTTTGTGCAGAGAGAACTGCGATCGATTTTGAAGTATAAACCAGTCTTTGCCGCTCCAGACTCCCTGAGCTGATCCGATGTGCTCATAAAAGAACCATGCCTTTCCATAAGAGGAACGTCGTTCTCCCTTTGTAGATTGCCTTGATGACACCTTGACCTCTATCCTATCTAATTACATGGTTGCCTTTTCTTTAAAGCTCGAGATCAATTCCAAGATCGATTGCACCAATAATATCGTCGTCCATCAATGGACGCCTAATAGTAGGTAGACCCTTCTTGTTGTTATTGGCGGCTTGCAATTTAGCAATATGAGGAAGGGTTGATGTAGATTTTTTGGCCGACAGAGTTGGAGTGCTAGAGCCCGGGGTATTTGCTCCACTGTCTTCACCAGCTGCCTTCTTAGCAGCAAAGCTGTCTGCAACATCATGCTTGAATTTAGCCTTTGTCTTGACACGTCGAGAGGTGTCTTCCGTGACATTTTCTCCACGTGCAAGAGCAGCTTCCGTCATCTTAGCCAACTTCCTCTCTGCGATCTGAGCCTTACGAACATCTTCCGCATTCTTGCGACGGTTTTCAGTGTTCAGCTTGGCAAGTCGATCTTGTTGATTAGGGACTTGAGACGCATTCTTTTTAGGTGACGATTGCATAGAAGTACTGTACGCCAATTTGGGACCATCGAGGTCAGCAAGCTCTTTACGAAGAGCCTCTTCCTTGACAGTGTCGCCGCGTTGTTTGGCTTCCTTGATCAAATTGCTGATTCGGTTTCGCTCGATTGGGATGAATTTGTTTATGAGAGCGCCTGATTTCTTCAACTTCACTTGAAGCTCGTCTTCAGTCCATGAACGGTTGACCAAGTTATTAATGTCGCTGATCTTTGCGGAAAGCTTTGATCGAGTAGGCAGAGCAACACCCTCAACTGCGCAGGTTTGCTTGTAGCGATTCCACTCAGCCTACGCTTGATTAATATCTCAATAAAATCATTCAGACGTTGAACACGAACCTCAGTAAACGGAGAATCAGAGCAGGTAATGAATGGCCAATTTCTGACCGAGCTTCCATGAGCAGCGCGTACGTATTGGGTTGTCTTGAAGTGCTTTCCGTTCTCGGTCTCAATAGCATATGGCCGATCTTCCGCAAAACCTGTCAAGATGTTAGTACAGGTCCTAATACCTCCCTCTTCTCTGCATACCTTTGATGTGAGCCATTCGGTAAATGTTCGCACCAGTCTCCTTGTCCTGGCCAATACTGATCCGTACAAAACAGCCCGTAATAGCTTCATCAAACCCAGGATAGAAGCAAACAAGCGCAAATCTAGATCTTCCCACTCGAGTCCTCTCAATATCGTGAAGTGTGAGAGGCTCATTGTCACGATAATCTGGTGATTTTGACTTCTTGTTCTTTGACGGAACATCCCACTCAACATCACTCTCGACGGAGGCCTCTCGACTTGACTGATGATCGTTTGTTGCTCTTCGGTCTTTATCGCGTTCCCTGTCTTCCTCACGGCGACGCTGGCGATCATTCTTCTCAGCTCTAGCGCGCTTCAGGTTATCAAAACCAGTGCTCGACTCGCCCCCTTTGCTGCCACCTGGCTTGGTTCGTTGTCGAGAGGTCTTGCGCTGATCTGGATCTAAGTCTGCAGTCCCAGCCTTTCGCTTCTTGTCTTGTTGTTTGCTGTCAGCCTCGCGGGCCTTCAGGAGTTGCTTCAAAGCTCGGTTTTGTCTGTCGCGCTCTACTTCATGAGCTCGTTCAGCCAATATCTCCTCCCGCTTGATTTCCGGCATCGATAGGATGCTGGCTTTGTCCGCCTCGCTCATGAACTTCCCCTCAATGGGATATTTGTCGTCATCATCATAGGCACCGGCATCGGATTCTGAATCAGATTGGTCCATCGGAGCCGATCGCAGAGAATTTGGAGATGAGTGCGCGGACGAGCTGTAGAGAATTAGCCTTGTCTTGCGACAGACAGACAGGACGTGAATAGAGATGCGGAGTTCACTTACGCTTCACCCTCTTCTTCCGAGTCATTTGGTCTTCGGCCAGTCTTTCGAGCCCCTGACTTCTTCATACTTGACTTGCCGGTTCCTCTTGGGGAGCCGGAGCTCTCTTTGCTGATATTCATTGGCGCATCCTCTTCTTCATCAGAGGAGGCCCCTCCCGCAAGGGCAAGGAGCTCATCATCTATATCTGACATTGTTTCGAGATGAATTGAGTAACGAGTCGAGTCGACAGAGAGCCCCAAACAGCAGGCAATCCGCGAGCCGGCTGATGTCGAAAGACTTTGGGATTTGCCAGAGAGCAGTGGCAACGCTTAGGGATGGATTTCCCGAAAGATGTTGTACAATCAGTATTCGAAGATGTATCGAAGTTTGAAGAAGTTGGAATGCGAAATCTTTGAAAGCTGGTGTCTTTATGACGAAAGTGAATATGAATGTCCTTGGCTGAAAGGTGAGTTCGTGAACTCTCCTGAACGGGATATAGTTTATCCGGTACGGCTGAGGCTAACTCTAAATGGCTTCAGCCTTGCGTTCTTCATGATCGTCATCAAGCTTCAACAATCTAAGTACTTCGTTAATAACTACAAACCGCAGAAAGCATTCACCAATAATATCCCACACGTCGCCGCTCACGCAGGCACTTAATTACACGAAACAACAATGGCACTATACGCAACTTCAAGGCGTACAATTGCGTCTGTATCACATCTCTCTGTCTATGACTTTCTCGCCCCAAGCTTGCTCTCTACTCCCAGAGTTTATCACCAAATCAGATGCCTATCCTCAAGTCCTAGAGGAAGCTCTGCGGCAGTTCCTATTCTGGGACAAACTCCAGACAAGAAACCTACCTCGATCTGCGAGCCCGGCACAGCCGATGCATCCAACCCTGCACCTCCCACCAAACCCTTAACCAAGGCCCAGCGTGATTTTCTCACCAGCGCAGTCAGTACATACCTTCCTCTTAAATCTCATCCAATGATCTGACCACTGCGCAGCTTCGAGTCAACCAAGCTGGCGAATTAGCAGCCTGCCTGATCTACACAGCACAAACCCCGGTCGTTGTTAACGCACATCCCCACCTCCGTCCTCTAATGAAGCACATGTACGATCAAGAGGCCGGCCACTTCTCGACTTTTAACAAGCTTCTCGCGAAACACCGCATCCGACCAACAGCTATGTATCCTTTGTGGACTCTCGCTGCCTCTGCACTCGGGTGGGGAACAGCGATTATGGGCCGGGAAGCAGCAATGGCATGCACGGAAGCTGTCGAAACGGAAATTGGTACACATTACAATGATCAAGTGAAGGGTTTACTGGAAATGGCGGAAGAGATGAAAACAAATGGACAAGAATTGGGCCCCGAGTTGACAGAATTGATTTCGACATTGAGAAGAATACGAGATGAGGAACTGGAACACCTGGACCATGCGGTGGAACATGATGCGCAGAAGGCAGTTCCGCATGAGCTGCTCACAGGGGTTATTAGAGCAGGTTGTAGAGGTGCGATATGGGTTACCGAGAAGGTATGAAAGTAATGCATTGTACATTTAAAGAGTAACGCTTCGCTTCTTATGCAAAAAAAAAACCCCAGAAACCTTGTCCCACAATGCACCTTTAGTCCTCCTTATATTCTTTTTACAGATGTACAAACTTCTTAACGCTAAATTCTCAATTACTGCAGAAATTATTAGTACGTTAATGGCAGTACGTAAAGTGTCAAAACTTACTATATCTGAAGCGGGGCAACTTGATCAACCTGATACAGCCAGTTGGAATTCAGCTCTTCTCTGCAAAGCCAATCGTAAGGGAAGATAACAAGATGCCCCTGAACCAAACTCAACAATTCTTCGGCATCAGCGCGACTTAGCAAATCGTCGCTAGCCGAGAAACCCTTCCGACTGCCTTTGGTAGTTCCACGGCGGCGCTTCTTCTGTGACCCTTGATTGGTGAAACCGTTGCTTCCTTTGTCTGGTGGGATGTTTGAAGAGAAAGTCGTCTTTCTCATGCTGGATTGAGCATTGAGTGGCACAATTGACTCGGGCGGTGGCTGGCCGAGGAAAGCTGAGTCGAGTGACGGGAAGACTTCATTACCGGCAGGTTGAATCGGTGATGGTGCCTCATCTGAAAACTTCATCGGAGCTTTCTCATTATTTCCATCGAGATGACGATCGCTACGGCCTATTGTGTCGGTGCGAGACTGGTTTTGCACAGCTGCGTTTTCCGCCCATTCGGCAACGGTTCCCAACGGATGCTGATTTTCCTGACTATTGGGCATAATTTTTTCTGAAATATTGACCAGCCCATGGCCAGCATTCAAACCTGTTTGAAGAGCCCCTGGAGGACCACTCTTGCCTACAGATTCTTGTTGTTCACGATCAGTGCTCTTGCCACCGTTCTGGGCTTGTGCGAAACGTTCCGCATAAGCAACATATTCAGTGTACTCGTGCCAATTGGTGACAAGACTGTCAGGATTGCATCGAAATACTTTTCTGAAAATGCTTGTGTTATTATCGGCAACACGACGCCAGGTGTCGTCGAAGAATGAATCATTGAGTGGATCTCGCATGCAGTCCTTATCTATATTAGCTGGCTTGATATCTGCAGTCAATGGATTGAATGGCTTGGTGATTGGATTGCCAGTCGTATCAAGAACAACAGGAGGTCCGCCGATGTCGGTATCATCGACCAAGGGCAAAGCTGGCAATTGGGAAAGTTGGGAAAGACCCAGTTGTTCAGTGGTCCTCCTTGGCAGTTCGGGCATAGGAGGTAAGTTCTCATTGCCGACCCCATTTTCATTTGTGCCACGATGATGTTCGATGTGATGGCGAGCATGAGGTTTTCTAGGATTGCTGAGAGTGCCTTTGCCTTCGGCGGCAATGTCGGTGACCAAAACTTCTCGGCCACCATCCACAAGAATTGAGTCTCTACCATGGACCTGCCCGGATTGTTCTGCCGCTTTCATACGATCCGGCCCATTGCCATCGACCTCAGCCGCATGAGCAGTATTGCCAGTGACTCTCTTGTCAGTTGTGAGAGGTCGTAATGTGTCAGCTTGTAGATTTGGATTTCCCTCTTCTTCCCAATCAACATCATGGTTGAAGCTTCGCAGGCGTTCATGATTGATTATTCGACTGGCTCGATCACCAGCACTGGATTCTGGTTGTTCAGTTTGAACCCTGTCCGTGTCAGAATCACCAGTGCCGTCATAGACCCCATTCATTCTTGCTTCATACTCCTCCATTTCTCGGTCCAATTCCTCGTCGCGCTCTTCATCGGCAAACTCGTCGATATCAAGACCAAGGTGCTCTCTCATCAGACGCATGCGGAGGGTGTGAGCAAAACGCCCTACCAGGTATGGTTTTCCATCCATTGTAGACCAGATCATATCTGTGTCGCGAACAACTGCAGCACATTCTGAGTCCCTGGCACCGAGCATAGACCGCTCATTGATGTTGGCAGAGCCAATTAATGCAATCCTGTCATCCACAATGATTGCTTTGGCATGAATATAAAGTTGCTCAGTAACAAGAGTTTTGTTAGGCCCAATCTTCCCCAAGACCTGAGACTATAGAAGTTGACAAAATCTTCGGGCTCTATTCCGCTGGCTCTCAACCGGCCAAATATCGAGCCTTCACCACGACAGATACTGCGGAATTGACATTGCATAATGAGTCGAACACTCGTTCCTTCTGGCTCATCCACCGTGTTCTGGAAACCTGGCATCAAGGGTATGAGAAGGATGCATCGCCAGCTTTCATTTTGATTGTAGGCTCGAATTGCCCGTTCGACAATTGCGTCGCCTATTTTATTAACGATTTTGACGTTCATAGTTTCGCAACTGGAGATGAAAAATTGATTCTCGATATAAACGAAGTGCTCCGATTCTTCAATCATCTTACAGTAAGCAGTCATGATACTGTGCTCTGTATCAGTAGTTCCAAGGGACCAGTTTGAAGCTGATCTGAGAATCTGGACTTCACATGTGCCACTGAGCCCAAGTGCCTCGAGGTCGGCATCAGTGTAGTCCGGTGGTGGTAGTAGGAAAGGGGTTGGTCTGGTGGGGGTACGTCCTCGGAGGATATAGTTCCATCTCTGCACGAAGTGCCGCGTTAGATCCCGAGCAGGTTGTCCAACGACTTGCATCGAAATATCGTGCCAGGGCATTCTAGGTGTCTTAGATCTGTCATACATTTCTGCATATGGTTCGTTTAGCTGGAAGAAATCCTGCACTCGGGGATTCGAGTAGTCTTTGCCTGGCCACAGCTGGCAATGATCAGCATCTTTGGGGAGATCGGATTGCTCAAAACCAGTGGGCTTGTCGTCCACAAGAGAATGCTGAGGACTGTCCCAGCGGCCGAAGCAGAGATCTATTCCTCCAACAAACGCAACAGTGTGATCAACGACACAGATCTTCTCGTGATGAGCAAAGAAGAACTGGTTCTTCTTGTACTGATTTGGCGATCTCTGTACGAAGATATTAGGACTCAAGTCCAGCATGGAGAATTTGGTGAATTCGGAATCGATGGGAATTGCAGCCTCAACATTTCGGTAGATGATAATGAAGACTTTAACTCCTTGTCTAGCCTTTTTCTGAAGCAAGCGGTCTAACCTCCACTTCTGACTGATCGCAGCTGGTCTACGCATGTACAGTTGAGGGCTGAGCCACCAGTCATGAATATAGATTACATCCTTTGCCATGTTTATGGCCCGAGAAACATTCCACATATAGTCGCGACCATCCACTAGCCATTGAGCGTGTGCATTGGCTCGCACAGGAGCAAAACTGCCAAAGCGGTTTGGTTTGGCCCAGGGTGTTGTATCAAGCATGAAGTTTATAGAGCTCTCAAATTGGCGCAGCTGGCGCTCGTTCTTTGCCAAGAGCTTGAATTTTCTTTCTGAATTCTGAAGCTTGAGACTGTGGTGCTGAGGATGTTTGCTAGTGGTCTCAGCTGCTGCTAATATCTCTTTGCCGCCCATTTCTATAAGCTTTCTGCGCTTTTGTATTATCTGAAATTGAGGGTCCACAAGATAGACATCATAGATATGCATATTCTCAGGAGATTCAATGCATACAATGTAGCTGTGTCGCACCAGAAACCACTTAGGGGAATGGCGTGAAAAAATGTTACCTGGCGTTAGGAGTCTTCTAACATCCAGCCCTTTTGCAGATTGAATAATAAGATATCCCTCTTTCCCATGATAGCTCCCTTCAGCAGCTAGTCTCACTCCCAAAGCAGACAGCTCAAGGAACCGACATAGTCGATTGCTATCTGCTCTGAAAATCAGCCACCTAATCATTTCCTGGAGGTATACTTCTAATTTGCGTCGCTGCTTCTCGTTGTAGATTTTGGTTTGCTGTGAAGGTTGGCCAGCTCCAGACATCATGCCTGCGTTTGTTTCTTGAAGGCTTGATTTCCTTGCATGGCTAGTTAACGATGGTCGTCTCTTGTTTTTCTTTCTTCGCTCAGTTTCACTGTGAGTAGCCTCCCCAACAGTGTCTTCTGCGCGTACATTATCGGCCTCGTCTTCTTCACTCTCTCCAAGACCACGAACACCCCTGAAGTATGGGAAGGCAGATTTGGGGAATCGTGGTTGCTTTGGCCGTGAATCGACATCGCTCCGCAATTGAATGTACTTATCGCTACTTGTCTGGAGTTTGTATCGTAGATGGAGATTGGCAAAATCGCGTAATGATCTGTTAATGACCCATTTCATTCTGTTCATTCCACTGCCATATTCGAGTTCAATGCGGAAAACAAGATGTCTCTCGGTCTCAGTGGGATCTTCCACGCTCGGTCTACTATCTGTCACCCTCAATTTGAGCTGCTCAAGTAACACCGGGATTCTTTTATTGCCGTGCTCATCTCTCTGGATCATACTGGCAAGCATGAGGGCAGCAGGTGCTCCTGCACGCAACTCAGCCATCAACTCTGCTGACTTCATGTAATCGATCTTGTGCTCCTCCTTTCTAGCTCCCAACAGCTTCAGCCCATGCTTCAACATTCGCCAGCGTTGAGCTCCAAAAGTAGTTGCCCGCTCGGCACCGAGAAAAGGTCGCCGTGGTGTTTGTTCGCCCTCACTCTGGCCACCTCCTAGTCCCGTCATTGCCCTTCTGAAATTGCTTGGCCTTTTGGGAGATGGGATCCCTTCGATGTCGGGGGACTGCTCGTGTCCCCCCAGACTAAGTCCCCTAGATCCAGAAATCCAAGAGCTGCCGCGTCTCCAAGCACTTTGGTTCAGCCTGTCACGGCCTTCGCCCTCTGAGAGATGCCCCCGCTGCTCCAAAGATCCATCCGTTGCCCTACGCGGAAGAAAGCCTCCACCTCTGTATCCACCGGGAGAATCTGTCAAACCCCGCGCTCTTGGTGTATTTGGTGCTGTTTGACTCGCGGTTGTATTTTCCTGTGGTCTTCGGAATCGTCTTTTTCGTTTCGCTCGTACTGTATCCGCTCCGTTCCCTTCGTCAGCTGTCTCCTCGGCATCAGCATCGCTACCCTCTTCTTCCAACAGCGTATGCGGTAGTCGCGTGGATCGCTCTGCCGTAGGTGATCGTGGAGCAGAACCTGTTCCCTCCTCACCAGACATGACTGTGCCACTCTGGCTTCTGTTATGGGTCTGTAGACTGCCAGTAGAAGCCAAGGCTTTCAACTTCGACATCAGGGATTGACCGCGCCGATCCTTTGAAGGGGTCTCGCCTTCCTCCCAGGACTCTTGTCTGGTATGTCCCGCATTATCGAGATTTGAATCTTGTCGAACAAATTGAACGGACCGTCGACCCGGAGGCGTAGATGTGCCAGCGCCAGACATAGTAGCTTCCGGAGAGAAAGAACTCACAGGGGGTTTGAGTGCAGATTGTAAATGTGGCGAGCTCGCTGAACCAGATAAACCGTTCCCATTTCCAATCTCTGGTGGTGGGGAGTAGCCCTGATGTGGAAACCCCCCATTGAGATAATCTGGAGCTTCGTTCAGTGGCCGTTTGGAGCTGCCACTCGATGTCTGCGCATTTTCCCTTGGTCTTTCCAACGGCTGCGAAGAGCTTACTTCGACACGCAGTCCAGACTTCCTCACAGTGGCAGAACCATTCGAGTTCGTGGTCCTGGCCAATTCTGGCTGCGCGGTGCCAGCCTTGGGGGAGATCGGTTCTGGTGTTCGTTGGGACATGTTGGTCTCGCTGCAGCTTCCTTACGAAGCACAGCTGTCGAAATTATTGTCGCTCAACCTCCTGCAAATAATGCTCTCCTCCGGGTTCTTGTGGTGCTAGGGTTTGATTTCCAAGTGCATGGCGGAGATGCACCGACTTAGAAGCAAGGCTCGGGCTCAGGCTCAGGATGCTGTAGTTTCGGTTGTGAATGGTCTAGGTTTGATTGGGAACAGAAGCTGCTTGACACCCGCTGAGGATGACAAGGAGGCTTGTTTGCAGATGCAGGTAATGCGCTTGTATTGGGAACAATTGACTCTCTGTTACAAGTGCTCGAACTGGTCGTGTTTCGAGAATTAATTTCCGTTGACCAAATGACAGATGACGTTGGTGTTCGGAAGGCGCCAAGACTTCGAGCCTCGGACTTCTAGAACGAATAAGTGCAAAAGCTCCTCTCTCTCTCTCTCTAGCTTGACAGACTGCAAATCTAGTAGTTGATCGTGGAGCAGATTTATTGATTTCAATTCAACATCAGCTTCTTGACATCTAGCAGCATCGACCCTCTTTCTATTTTTTCGTCGGACGTTCCCATCACGTCTGCTTCATCCTGAAGGAACAAAGTTCCGCTTGATAATATCCACGCACGTTGTGGATATACAACCCCTAGTTGGAGGAGCTGAACGCAACCAGATTTGGATCATGGCGACCCCCAATCCACTCTCAGACACACACTCCCAACGGCCTCCACCAGTGTCATCGCAGACCTTCCACATTGCCGGCATTTTGACCGTCGTCTATGGATTGAAGGAATTACCAGTTACCTGTAAATCGATATCATGCCTCTGGCTATTGCACCCTCGGCTACAGAGCCAAAAATCCATGGAGAGCGTTGCTTCGACATGCATCGGTGATTGGAATCAAAAGCAGTCAGTTGACCAGAGAGTTGGACTCATCGCCGTCAGCTTTGATCAGAGAAACCATGGAAGCAGACAAGTGACCCCTCTAGCCAACGAGTCATGGAGAGCCGGAAATGAGACACATGCTCAAGACATGTTCAGGTGGGCCCGTCGTCCGCTTCCTTCGTACATCCAAAGCTTATACCAAATGAAGCATCTATCATGGAACGGCTTCAGATACGAGTCTCCTGATCGATCATCTGTGCTCTTATATCTTTCATGGTAAAGATGACCGGTCTATTGACCAGCATCTTGTCCTTGGAGTCTCGTTGGGTGGACACGCTGCGTGGCAAGTGCTTTTCAACGACGAGAGAGTGACAGCAGCGGTCGTGATAATAGGGTGCCCTGATTACATGCGTGAGTTTAATTACTTTCATTTGTGGCTTAGGTGGCTAATGTCGTGCATTTTTTTCGTCGATATGTTCACTGCTTGAGAGTAATAGATATCTCCAAGAAGCCAGTGCTTTGCCCCTGCGGCTCTTCAGTAAATCTTTGGTTTTCACCAAGACCTTCCTTCATACTTGAAAGTACATGACTAAGATCTCAACTAACATGTCAAAGGCGTAATGACTGACCGAGCTCGCCTCTCGAAGCGTAACTCATTTACTTCATCGGACGGGGCGGAATTTCTCGGCAGCAAAGACTTCCCAAAAGCATTAGTGACGACTGTTCAAAAGTCCGATCCAAGAGGCATGCTGTTCGGTACTTCTGAAATCGACGTCCACCCCTCCGAAAGCGAGCAAGCCCGTTTGCGCCAGATACTGGACAAGACGATCAAAGGCAAGCGGGTGCTGGTTTGCAGTGGTGGTGACGACAAACTAGTTGCATACCGCTGTTCAGAGCCGTTTTTGAAATTTCTCAAGGCCGCAACTAGCTCATGGTACAAGAGTGGCGACGTGCACGTAGAAGATATTGTTTATCCTGGAGTTGGACATGCTTACAGCGAGGACATGGTGAAAGATACCACCAGATTTGTCTGCGATATTTTATCTGGTATGCCGAGCAAACCCACCTCGAAGATATAAAGTAATTACGCTTAGGGCCGAGCCATCAGCTTCGGCATATGAGGCGGTATAGTCGGGAAAAGCTCATATCGTTGCTGCCGCTGCGGGAATCTAGCTGAGTGCAACAAGTATTTTGTGTTCTAAATCAGCAACCCGATTAATTTCAAAGCTTCAAAGGTTATGAGTGACTTTGGTCTTTGCGAGCTTTCACTCACTAGGCACCTGTGCATGTCCAACATCCATGGTCATTGATCGACAGTACATCTCACCGCGATGAACTTCAGGATAGACTCCCAATTACTCCCGCCTGTACATCATCTCCATTAACTTCATTGTCAGAAAAGGGAACTAAGTCAACAAATTCTCCGAAGCTTCCGGACGATGTGCAACAAAAACTGTCGGAATTTCCAGATACAGCTGCTCCAAGTCTCCATCTTCTCCTCATTATCTGCTTCTAACTGAAGCTGGGACGGCGCGGGATATTCCCGGGGGCCGCGGTGAGCCATGTTGAAGACTAATCCAACGCCAGCAACGCTTATCGAAATTAGGAGCTCTCCATTATACCATAAGCACGGGCACAGAATGCTACCATGGATACGAAGCTGTGCCATGATGACAACTTTGTTCTATTTGTACCTTGGTGATTTATGGTGCAAAGAGCGCAAACAGAGATGTTGGTGTTGTAACTTGTTGACCGTTCCTCTTACCGTAAACCTTCTCCGGAAAACTCTCCGAGATGATCAGATCTGCAGCGCGTTTACCAGCCACCCACGCAGCCGGAACTTTTCACACGGGGATTTACATCACAGAACCAACAAGCTACTGTAGGTCCTCCCGAAGTGCGGGGCGCATCACACTGTCCGTGCCCGCGCCGTCAGAAGCCAGGTGCTACCTTATGCAGTACTAAGTCGCTGTGCCAAATCTCAGAACAAAATCCGACTACTTTCTAGAGCTAGTCATGAGCACGAGGCTTTGATTTAGACTAGAATGGCAGACTAAGCTATTGGTTTGAGTGACAGCTATGGAACCCAAATGTCTCTACGGCTACCAGGTGATCAGCCGATCGTGGCTTCGGGCGAGTAAAAAACGAGCCGTGGGCTGTAGAGAATAACTACTGGCCAGCTCTATGCCCGTATCATACTTAGGAATCGACGATCTTTGCGGAGGCTATCCAAACTCCGCTCCTAGTGCTGTGGTCACGACACGTTAACACATTGTTCAAAGCTTGAGATGGTTAATCAACTACACCAGGCCCTAGAGTCTTCAACTACTTATGAAAGGAAGCACGGATTTGCGGGCAGTCCGGCTTCTTAAACATAAAAAAGGGAAAGAGACATTGGTGCAGAAAACTCACTTGGAGCCTCCAGTTATATACGGGAATCATCAAGTCATGTCAGAGGGTGTGAATTCACATCTCTTTTGTCTTTACAAGTATTGATGACTCTCGCGAACTTATAAAGCTCTCTCGTGATTGTGTTTCGGGGTCTGAAATCTCATCTGGTACCAAGCAAGCGACCTTCCACTAGCCATTTGAGTACCGCCTGTCAGTATCCACTGTTTCTTCTAAGATTACAATACTTCATCTCAAATTTCCCAAGGCTGCATGCCCGCTCCCAAAACCTCCTCTCTGAGAATCTCTCCCCTTCCGTTTATCCATTCCAAAATCTCACTTTTCACCGCGCTTCTCTGCCTCTCCTCCTCACTTCCAAACCACTCCTGCCCAACCTGCCAACAATTCCGCACTGCACGCTTCCCTCTCAGCACCTCGCCTTTGCCCCACCGATCAGACTCCCACGCACTGTACCCCCTCTCTTTCTCGCCCTTCCTTACGTCCTCTGCCCTATCGGCATCAAAACTCGCACTGCCGGGTACCATATACTCGGGGTCAATGCCTAGGTACTCTACTTTTGCGTGCGGGAAGCGCAGAGCGGGGATATGCAGATCGAGAAAGCGGGGACGTTTGAATTCATGGCTGACAATGGTGATTTTCTCCGGCCACTGTCCCGTAGTCTTCCAAAACAGCAGTAGCGAGAAGAGGACATTCCCGAGACTATCTAGCGCCTGTTCTTCGATCAAAACCCTATCTCTCCAGGCCGTCCCTTCCTTTGGCCTCTCGCTCGCACCTCTATCTTGCTCGTCCCCGTTTCCATCCTCCACACCACTTTCACTAGTGGGACCAAGTAAGCCCCAGAACCCCTCACCTTCACAGAGCTCTAAATACGACCTTGCCTCACTTCGCTCTACTTCTTTTCTCGTCTTTGATCCCGAAAACACGAGCAGAGCGGTATCACGCGCAGCGGCAAGGAGAGACAGACCTGCTCTAGCGTGTGTAATGAATGTTGGTGGCTCGTCGGTTTGGAAAGGAGCGAGCAGCCAGTTGCTGTCCGATTCTGGGGAGGATTGCGAGGGTGAGGTAGGTAATGGGGATTTGACAGCTGTGGTGAAGGATGGGATGATAGAGAGGGTAGATTCCTGGGTAGGATTGTAGATAGCATGACAACAAACAATAATAAGGTGGATGGTTTTGGTATGGTCCATGGTAGAGATAGGGTTCGTACTATGAGCAATGCGATATGGGGGAGGGAGGCTCGGATCTGTGGGTTTTAAAACGATCCAGCTTAAGCGAGATCAGCAGACTGGATCATTAAGGGGGAGCTTTACTTTTCAGGCAAAACAATGTATTATTCTTATGAAGACTGTGGGATCGTGGTTCTTTAAGTTCAGAGTTTACGTATCAAATAATAACCGTAGCCACGAGTAGCCCAATTTCAACTGTGTGTCAGCAAACAAGCATTGACCATCATCATGGGCTGTTAGTGTACTCGTTCTCAGAATGACACACCATCCTAGCGATGAGTCTCCATCAAATCCAGCAGCTTTCCAACATTCGGGGTTCCTAGTCCCGTTACAGCATCCCACCACTTTGTTGCATTCCAGCCTAGAAATAACCATTAGCGAACGGTGACTACATCAAAAGATGCGCAAACGAGAGCGCCAAGAACGATGGACTGAGTTCCATCGAGGAAAGAGAAATTGCAAGTTCACAAAGGTAATTGGGTACCATACCTGCACCCGGAACAAATGGCGTTAGGTTTCCAGATGACGACCTGATTCCCGTGCAGCCTGTGGATCGACCAACCGTGATATCGTTCAGCCCGCTTTTGCCATGGGAATAGTTCCAAGGGTTCAGGAGACCGAGCGACTTTTTCCCTGAAACTAAGCGTGCATTGTTCAAGAGAGTGGCGAATAGAAAAAAGTGAAAAATGAAAACATACCTCGTACCGCCAATGAGCCATTCAACAAATTGACCATCGGACGAATCCTGCTCAACAATCACATATCGTCTTCCCTGCGCTGCAACTTCCAGAAAGCCACGTCCATGAGGGTTATACAAACCCTTCCACTCATGACCTAAATAATCAAGGTAATGCTTCACCGCAATGTCCTGATACCCTGGTCTGCGGAAGATATCACTGAAGCGGCCTGAGGAGAAGCCTACCGCCTTCTCAGGTAGCATACCATATGTACCGCCAACCGCTCCAGAACGGCACTGAACGAACCAGCGTAGCCAATATTCGGACTCTCATAACGGTGGTTGAGCGAGAAATGTGGAACCGGGGAAGAGTGGAAATTTCGTCCTATATTCCAGAGGGCTTGTGAAAGACTACAGATCCGAGTAAATGAGTGGGGTTGCAGAAGTCAAACACGAGACTGTGTAGAGTAGAGAAGATAGCTGCAACTGAGGACTTCACAACCGAAAGGACAAGATTTATACTGATTGAGAGGAGCAATTCAACACAGCATGAGATCTATGCTACCTCTGAACGTACTGTAATTACATCCCACTGATATCGGTGGCATATCGCGGGCCACCATCAGTTTGTGATACACCAGTAGCCTCACCCTTAGGAGAGGGTTTTTTGAGCTGTAGAAACCGCGCATCGTGCTCTCCTTCTTAACCCACTTCAAGTTAAGATCTTCGAGTGCTCTTTGCTAGCCGACATATCGATGCACTGCATCCATACAATCCTTGCGACATATCAATGCTGATGGATTCGAATAATTGTTTATTCTGTTCTGACTGCCGCTGCGACAAACTTGCAGTGATCCGTTCGCAAAAACGGATACTTGCTTTCCCTGTCTTTCAAATCTCGCATGTGGTCTTCCTTGTGACAGCATGGTTTTGTGCGTCCAGACTTCTGTGAGATCACACATACCACATGAAAATGAGCGGGGGACAATCCTCGACCTCGACCTCGACCTCGACCCCTACGGATTTCTTTTGCTTAGGTAGACTAGACCGCGCGGTAGAATTCACAAGGAACCTTATTCCAGAGTACCCGAACCAGATTATACATTCCTCCTACCATTGGATTTGCCCGAGACCTGAGTTCGCACCCAATTGGGATATGAAAAAAATGAAGAGAAAGCTGGCTGATTATTGCAAGTCTGATTTAGGAAGGATCTCTCGACAAGCTGTCAAATATCAAATTTGTTGCTTGGTTAAACTCAATTTCACAAAAATACCATTTTGGGTACTTTAGGTATGCAAGACCAAGAACCGTTTTGCTGCACATCGGGTAGCTGCAGTAACCCGAACCGAAAAGCCTTTAGCAGGCTGAGCAGTTTCAAATTCAAATTCATCGACACAAGAAACAACCTCACGTTTCCACACATTACACGCTATCAGGATTTTTTTTTTTATCATGACTTCGACTCCGGAGCCAATCAGTGTGCTCTTCGTGTGCTTGGGCAATATATGCCGCTCAACCATGGCCGAAGGTGTGTTCAAGTCCATGGTCTCCAAGGCACCATATCAATCTCTGGTCAAGGTGAAGCTCTAGAAACACCTACCGTGGATAAAACTAAACCTCTAGGTCGTGGACAGCTGTGGAACTGCAGCCTACCATACGGGCAATAGCCCCGATTCAAGGACAATGTCAACGCTTGAGGATAATGGCATCACCGACTATGAACACGCCGCTCGCAAAGTGAGTCTCAGGACATGCTATCGCGATGTCGTCACACTGACCGGCGTTGATAGATCCACACCAGCGACTTCAAGAAGTTTGATTATATCTTCTGCATGGATCGGGAAAATCTTCGGGACGTTGAACGATTTAGCAAGTCTGACACTGGAAAAGCGAAGGTGATGCTGTTTGGAGAATTTGCAGGCAAGAAACGTGCTGAAATCGTCGAGGATCCTTACTATGTAGGTGCAGTTTGTTGAGTTTGTGGGCCATTATATGAATGGCTCTCCGGCCCTCTCATTCCAACACGAGAGACGCTGGATGACTAACTCGTTGCTCGCAGGGCGGTCGGGAGGGGTTCGAGCTGGCTTATGAGCAGTGTGTGAGGCTCTCCACGAACTTCTTGAAAGAGACTTTCCCAGATGTCAAGGCTGAGGCTTGAGGCTCTGTCTGGTGGGCTTGTGGAGTCTGCGAGGCAAGAAGCATTGATCTGCAACCGTCATTCAGGCTTCAGCCTTCCGCCTTGTGATCGGTCAGTTTCGGAATGGAAGGCTTTCCAGCTGGGAGCACGGGGCTCATGGCCAAGGCGTGGACCTGCGTTGTGGATCTGTGATGTATGGGAGTGGCGCAAATGAATTTCTTCATGGCTGAGTCGGTACGAAGAATGACCATGGCACTACTGTGTTGAGGCGAAAGATGATTTGCCGTTCGCATATTCGCTGAGTCTGAGAGTTGGTGCTGATTCGATGTCGATCTACGTGGACTCCGCGCCCCAAAGGGTGATGCGGCCTCAATCCTCCTCCTCATTGGACATGGTGAGGATGTGGCTGTGTATTATATGCGCTACGTAATGTTCCCCTGGTGACTTTTTCTATTCCTGTAGCAACGGTCCTGCACGCCACGATCCGTACGGGAGTCGTCGGCCTTGGGGATACTGTGAAACCAAGATTCACCAGACTCGTAAAAGAACACATGACGATGGCTCTCCGCCCTGCGATGTTTTCAATCTTTCGAACTCTTATCTCTTAAACTCTGCACTCCGAATTTCAACATCCCAACTTTGACGAACGTCATCCGCATTCCTGGTCCGAACTTTGGAATTCCTGCGCTTCGGATTCTTATTTTAAGTGAAACGCCTCGGCAGCTCTTGGCACTAGCTAAATCAAAGGGGGCAACAGAGCTTCAAGGGTGTGTTTACGCTTTGCGCTCTGCTTGAAACCGCTTACCCCAGTCTTCTGACCCATCAGCACCGCGCATTCGAGTTTCCCTTCAGATCAAAGACTTGAGGAATCAAGAAAAAGGTTCAGCAAACAGCGAATAGCGCATCTTGATACCCGTCAACTGAAGATTGAGGCTTGGATCAAGCCGCTGCTTCAGGAAGCCAACCTCCAACACCCAACAACCCCACCCCCTAGGGACCTCCCTAAAGATGTCATACAACCGTTTAGGTACGTCCCTCATTTCATCCGTTGGAAGGGGATTCGCAAGCTTCTCAATTGGGAATCACTGGGCTGTGTTCGTGTGGGTGGTAGAGCTGCTCTTCTCCATTGTTCACTTCTCCTCCAAAAAAGCTTCTTTGCGCCCATCTTGATTCATCATCCTCTGCGCAGTGCACGGAGGAGCTTCTTATTCATCCTTGAAGGATTCGATACACGCGTCCTGCAAGTACAGGAACCGCTCAAAGTCTGCGACTATACCAAATACCCAACAGCCTCCTGACGCTTCTTCATTGCAGACCACTCGGCCCAAGGCCAGCAGCAAGACGGATTCTACAATATGAATCAACTCCCTCAAAGACCTGGGAGAACTCCCTCGCCCGGCCATCCGTTACACCAAGGTTATCAGTTGGAAGATCCATATGGCAGACAACCTTCTGCATCGCCCGGCCCAGGACGTCACAACCTCGAAATTCCTATGGGCCCGGGACGGCAGACACCAAGCGATCGGTTGCAGGCACAACCTACGGTATGTTTCTTGAGAACTGATGAACCGTGAGATTATATGCGCTCTTATTGACCTTCCGCAGTACTCTGTCGAGAATATCAACAACTCGTATGGACATAACGAGGAATACGAGCAACATTACCCCCTCGACCCAAACCACAACTATCAACAAGATTATGCTCTAGACCCCCAACAACATCACGATGCATACTATACACAGCCATACCAACCCTCGCCGCATGAAGAACACCCTTTCAACCATCCCCACGCAGGTGAACAGGGCTACTTCGACCACGATGACGATCACAGGCCTATACTGCAGTCTGACACCTCGTATGGCCCTGATTCCCATGCGATGGAAGAACAGAAAGGTTATGATGGAGCTGGAATACAACCTACCGGAACACCTGCACCAGTATCTGCGCTGAAGAGATACAAGACCGTTAAGGAGGTTCAGCTCTTCAACGGAAATCTTGTTCTGGACTGTCCTATTCCTCCCAAACTCTTGAACCAAGTTCCTCATGCCCAGCCTCCGGAAAGAGATGAGTTTACGCACATGCGATATTCAGCAGCTACTTGCGATCCTAGCGAATTCTTCGAAGAGAGGTTTACCCTTAGACAAAAGCTTTTCGCGAAACCTCGCCACACAGAACTCTTTATTGTTGTCACCATGTACAATGAAGATGATGTCCTTTTTGCGAGAACAATGAGTGGTGTTTTCAAGAACATCGAGTATATGTGCTCGAGAAAAGACAGCAAGACATGGGGAAAGGATGCATGGAAGAAGATTGTTGTATGCGTGGTCAGTGACGGTCGTGCCAAGATCAATCCAAGAACGAAAGCTGTGTTGGCTGGTATGGGAGTTTACCAGGACGGTATTGCCAAGCAACAAGTGAATGGAAAGGACGTGACGGCTCATATTTACGAGTACACGACACAAGTCAGCATATCGGTGAAGAAAGACGTAGTCGAATTACGCCCGAAACAACAACCCGTTCAAATGCTCTTCTGTTTGAAGGAAAAGAATCAGAAGAAGATCAACTCCCATCGGTGGTTCTTCCAGGCATTTGGTCGTGTTCTCGACCCCAACATCTGTGTTCTTCTTGACGCTGGTACCAAGCCTGGAAAGGATTCGATTTATCAACTATGGAAAGCCTTTGATTTGGAGCCTATGTGTGGTGGTGCTTGCGGAGAGATCAAGGCCATGCTGGGACCAGGAGGAAAGAACTTGCTCAACCCGCTCGTTGCGACACAGAATTTCGAGTACAAGATGAGTAATATTCTGGACAAGCCTTTGGAGTCAGCCTTCGGTTTCATTTCTGTCCTTCCCGGTGCTTTCTCTGCATACCGCTATGTGGCTCTACAGAACGATAAAGCTGGAAACGGACCGCTGGAAAAGTACTTCGCAGGAGAGAAGATGCACGGTGCCAATGCTGGAATTTTCACAGCAAATATGTATCTCGCTGAGGATCGTATCTTGTGTTTCGAACTGGTTTCGAAGCGCAATTGTCACTGGATTCTTCAATACGTCAAGTCAGCAACGGGGGAGACTGATGTACCAGACACGATGGCCGAACTGATCTTGCAAAGACGTCGATGGTTGAATGGTAGTTTTTTCGCGGCCGTTTATGCATTGGTCCACTTCTATCAGCTATTCCGAAGCGATCACAGCTTTATGCGCAAGATCATGTTTTTGATCGAGTTCACATACACGACAATCAGCATGATCTTCGCATGGTTCGCAATCGGCAACTTCTTTCTGGTTTTCCACATCTTGACCACCTCCCTTGGATCCACTGCTCTGCTTGGCGATGTTGGAGTAATATTGGGTGTCGTCTTCGAATGGCTATATCTGTTTACACTCCTCACCTGTTTCGTTCTTGCAATGGGAAATAGACCTCAGGGTTCCAACATGGCATATATGTCCATGGTCATTTTCTGGGCTATTATCATGCTGTTAGTCCCCTTCCCTCGCAATACTGTACCTGCCTTACTAACTAATTTGTAGTTACTTGATGTTTGCTTCGATCTTCATCACCGTGAAGTCGATTCAGTCTGAGATCTCTGCGAATGGCTTCAACATTACAGACATCTTAAAGAACCAGATTTTCTACACTTTGATCATCTCCCTGGCATCAACTTACCTCCTATGGTTCGTTGTGTCATTCCTGTTCTTCGACCCATGGCACATGTTCACTTCCTTCTTACAATACCTCCTCCTGACACCCACCTACATCAACGTCTTGAACGTCTACGCTTTCTGCAACACCCACGACATCACATGGGGTACCAAGGGAGACGACAAAGCCGAGAAACTGCCGACCGCAACCCTCAAGCCAGGTGGAAAGGTTGATGTCAACATTCCCACCGATGACGGTGATCTCAACGCACAGTACGAGACCGAGATGCGGAAGTTCCAGATCAAAGCTCAGGAAGAAAAGCGCCTCCCGTCTGCAGAGGAGAAGCAAGAGGATTACTACAAAGGTTTCCGTTCGCGTGTCGTGCTTTTCTGGATCGTGTGCAATTTCGCCCTTGTAGCCGTTGTGCTCAGCACAGCAGGTCTAGAGCGTGTGTCCACTACAACTACCAGCACTACAACCGACACGACGACCGCAAGTACGAAAAAGAGCACGATATACCTAGCCGTTGTGCTTTGGTCCGTGGCCGGTCTTTCGGCCTTCAAATTCATCGGTGCTATGTGGTTCTTGGTTGTGCGTATGTTTAGAGGAGTTTAGATCTGGGAGCACTCCCGCCCCATTTGTGTTTCTGATATTGAGCGCTGCGTTTTCTTTTTTAATGACCATCAGATCATGCCGTCCGTACCTTTGTTCACCTCATGTATGTATGTAGCGGTCGGTGTACCTTTTTCTTGCCTTTTTCGGGGGCTCGCGAGATCCTCTGGGTGGGCTATGCGCAGTCCCATTTTGCACCCGGGTTTCTGGGTTGGATTTCTACCTAGGTACCTATCAGGTTCAGGTGGTGGCATGCTTGGGCTTCCTTCATGCGACTTGTATTTACGAAGTAAGCGGCACAGAAGACATGAGATATACCCATCAATCAAGTCGTACATTCATTCACTATAACTCTCCTCTCTTACGCTCACCATCAGATTGAGCTTGCATATGCACCATGTGAACTGTATATTGGGTCTACACTAAGCGGCTGCTTCGGCGCCTAATTTCTCCAGTTCCATTTTCAGGAACTCTTCCGCATTAGTAAGCTCTGTGCTTCCGTAGACGACTCTCCTCCTCGCCGCGCCGGTCTGGGCTCCACTGCCACCTGCTCCAGTGCGCTTTGCCCACTCCTGCAAGTTGCCGTATTCGTCCATGCTGCCTCCTCCGACTGTGAAAACAATGGCTTCGCTGAATTGCTGCCGTCTCATTCCAAACGAAGCGTTGATACCTGGGGTATGTCCAAGTCCACCAGGCATCTGCTCACCCTTCCTCGCCGCGCTGGGTGGCGGCATTGTGCCTCTTGCATTAGCACTCTTAGGGTCGAAATAAAGGTAGTTTTCGGTTTTTGCGATGGCGCTGCTGCTGGCGCCTTGGGGATCCATGATGGATTCTGTAATCTTGGTGACTGTAAGATCTCTGTTGGCGGGTAGAAAGTTCTTGACCCCTGAAATAAGATTCTCGAAATTTGCACCCACACCGGACTCCTTGAGCGTGGATGTGAGGCGTGATGTGAGGCCACTGGCAAATGAGGAGAAGACTTGGCCTCCTGCTGCCGGCTGTGCAGCTTGTACAGGCGCTGAAGTCATCATAGTCATACGTGTGGTTGCACGTACTCTAAAATTGCGTTAGGCTTGGGTGACACAACAAATTGGAGGATAGCTTACTGTTTGACATATGCAAGAGAAGTAGTGTCAGCCCCCGCGGCTTTCAGTTCTTCCTCAAACTTCTCCAAATCTGCTCTTCCGACTTCTTGCTCTGTGCTCAAAAACCAAATGATGAATAGCCTCAACTTGTCATTAGGATCATTGCCCTTGTCTTGGCCAGAAATGACTTCATGCATTTGTGCCTTTGTCTGTTTCATGACGTTTTCTTCAATTTGATAGAAAGTATCTAATTGCCGGTTCTTGATTCCGTTCAGTAAGCCAGCCAAAATGTTCATGTGCATATCAAGAACTGCCTTGCGTTCTCGCAATTCCGGTAACAGGGTGATTGCAGCTTTCAGATGTTGAGCAGATTGACTTGTCTCCTGAAGATCCTCTATGGATGATGCTCCTGTTTTCCTCGTCACTTCGTTGGCATCTTCTTTGTATCGTGACAACTCGGCATCGATATCTTCTGCGACTTGTGGGAAAGGGAGGCTCGAGTTCTTCATCCAGAAGAAGTCATTCGAGTTGAGATCGTACGCCTTCTTTGTTGTTCCTTTTGCTGGGTTTTCTTCGTCAATTGGCGACTCTACGGTGATGCGGTTGAGCTTCATTTTTAAAACGTCATGGACAAGCGATTGATATGTCCAAGAATGCGATAGCATGGGAATCAAATCTACATTGCGGTCCAGAATGATGAGCACAGGTCGTGATGATGAGCTACCAGTCGCGGTTGAGGGTCGATTGCCCGCAGAGAAGAGGTTGTCCTTGGAATTTAAGTAGTGATCTCGGAGTTTCCGGTCGAGCTTTGCAGCAATCATCTCAGCAGCAGCACCTTTGGGGCAGCGTATAATTGGCAGAACACCTAAGAGAGTCAGAAATAATATATCTGTATCGGCAAATGAGTATCGTACCCATTGTGACCATGACACTGAATAGTCCGCGAACAATTCTTGCAATCACATCATCCAGCTCCTCGTCCTTTGTTCGAGCACTATTTAGTGCCCAGTATGTGTTCTCTTTCCTCATTCCCAAGCTGAATAAATCAGGCTCCCCAACAATAAAGTTTAGGTACTGGTCATAGAACTGTGCAATGCTCTCCGAGGTACCGGCTTCTGCCGTTTGCGCCGCAAAGTCTTCTAGGAGGGGTCGAGGTATCGATGACAGAAAATTGATGTAAGCTGGAGAGTACAGCCCGCGCGAGAGGTCAGAAGTGATGGCTTTCAAGTTCGAGGCGGTGGGTTCGACAAGATATATCACTGGGACATCAGGAATAGCATTGCGTGTAGCTGCTACGTGCCTAACTTTGTCAACACTGAATAAGTCCTGTAGAATTGTGAGGGCACCAACATATGCATTGTCACGCCCCATGTTCTTAAATCGTTGACACGAAGTACACTGCTAATTACATCCCGCCCCAAATCGTCGAACACCAACACTTTCCATATTGGATCGCCGTTTGGGGTTAATATCGGCGCGGATGGAATCGCCAGGCCATTGCTCGTTGTCTGATTGTGGTGGTCGTCTGGGGATTCTTCCGAGTCGCGGTTCAGATTGAGCATCCGCTCAATGGATCCTGCGGGAGTTGTTAAAATTTGCCCCTCGGAATCCCATGTTGGGCTGGTTCTTACTGATTTGGCGATCCCGCAGAGAGGTCTGAGTGAGAGATGAAGCCATATTTGCTCGGAGTGGCTGCAGATCAGCCAAAGGTGCAGAAACTATTGCATATATGTTCAGAGGAGAGCCAGCTCTGGGTAGATGAGGCAATTATAGAGAATTCGTGGAGCTTTGCTCAGGCCAGATTATCACAAGTAAGAGAGAGCTCTGCCCAGGCATGCGAATGCGATTCCGTACCCAAGCCGCATCATGGCAGGCCAGCTGCGACGCCGATGGCAGCAAGGCGCGATGCCGCGTTGGGCCTAGCGGCAGAATCAAACGCGGCAAAGGCCAGCAGAACCCAGCGCTACCTTCCCTTCGCCTTCCCGCCCACCTCGACTCTCTTCTTCCTTTCTCTCCTCTCTGCCCTTTCGCATCACTCCATCATCACCTCCACCCATCATAATCATCGCCGTCTCAATCATTCACCCCCCTCTGTCGCTCTAATTCAGCGCGCTACATCCACTCTTCTTCTTCTCGGTCGTGATGGCCACGAACGAGTCTTGACAGAGACCTCTGATTGTACACATGACCTGAACAAAGTGACCGGTTGAAAAAAGGGTTGCGTTGGCTCCTTGGAAGAGCTCTAGAAAGCAGACGGAGCAGCGCAGCGCGAGAGAGCAGAGGGCACAGAGCCGGGAAAAGGGTACGGTGACACCTTAACAAAACCTCATTTGCCCCCTGAACGCGACGGTGCCAATCCAGCCCGCAATCTCTGCCTCCCAAAGAGAGAGCTGCATGGCTGGAGTGCACCCAGAAAACCAGACTCAGAAATCCCCTGTCACTGCAACCCGTTCTCGTATTGTCGCGTACACAAAACCACAAAAGACCGCTTGTTGAAAAAGGATCGCGATTCGGCGGGAGAGTGCGCGTTGCGGGTGACCTTGGGGTGCCTGTCTTGTTTGGGCTGGCGGCTACTGCGAAGGTGCTGCTGATGCTGATGTTGATGCTGGGCTGCATTCCCGGCATCGCCTCTCTCGACTAGATTCAGGTTCAGATACAGATACAGATATACATATCCATATCCAGATCCAGCCGACGGGGCCTGCACCAGTGCCCGAGGTGTTTCTGCACATCCCTAGACTCACTTGGAACACTGGAGCAGAGCACAGCAGAGCGCACTCCCTTGCCCACTACGCAAGGCAGAAAAGCACGCGCGCGCATCTCAGCTCAGCGCGCAACCCAGCACCGCTTCTCACGACGGCGTGGGGGATTTTCATATCCAGACGCAGCAGACAAAGCACATCCTTTGCTGTTTTCCTTGGTTCCTTGTTTGCGCCCGAGACGGTCATGCAGACGTCCAGCAACTCTGAGTAACTCGAATGCTGATTCAAAGATTTTCGTTTAGCTACCAATCACATCACGTCACTTCCTCGGCCCTTTTCGCGCTAAACCCTTTTCTTCGACCTGCTGCATCTGCTCCGGCGCCGGTCCAGATCCATTTGAGAGTTCCACGTGATCATACCCTCTTCACTCTCTCCCTCTATCAGACAATTCGCACAACCCGCCACCATGGACGGCCATAATAACCATACGTATATCCAAGACGACATGAATTACGATGATCTCCTGAACGGTGGTGGCTGGCCCGCAACCACCACCGACTCGCAATATAATTATCAGCATCCCGTCCAGGATCCATATGCTAGGTTTGCAGCAGACCCATCACCCTATGGTAACTTCGACCTTTCACAGGCCCCCTCATACCCTTCTATATCCTACTCGAACTCGCCATACACTCCTCAGTATCAGAATTCCCGGCCGTCAGATGTCTTTAGCCAAGCATCATATACCGTCGACCCTTCCTTGTCTGGTCAAGCTTATCACGCCCATGAAAACACATTCTCTTTTGCACCGCAGGCCTTGGAAAATAGTACTATTGCACCGCAGAATCTTCAGTTCAGCATGCCTCCTAACCAGAACGTGAACCATGCTCCCTCAAACACTTTCCAGCAGCAGCAACAGCAACCCCAGCAGCAGCATCAGAACTCATCAACCAATATGGCAAACTTTATTCAGAGGCCACAAGATACTACGCAGACTCATACGGGCATGTATTATAACAGTATGCAGAATGGAACCAATCCAATACACCAGGGCAACATTGTTCACTACTCTCCTATGCCAAACAATTCTACCTCACTCAACTCTGCACCTCTCAACTCAGCACCCGTCAACCCAGTACCGCACAATCCAGCACCGCACCACCAAGCATCGCACAACCCGGCACCACAAAAAGCTGCACCACAGAAATCTGCACCACTGAATGCTCCCCCGTTGAAGTCTGCACCGCTGAACTCTGCACCACTCAACCCAACACCACCAAATCCAGCACCAATAGTGCAAAGAGCTACCGAGGAAGACAAGCCAAGTGCTCCCCGCGCACTGCAGGGGAAGCCAACGCCGCAGCGGGATCTCTTGAGGGTTACTCATCCCGAGTTACTTTCAGCTCATACTTCCGTTCGACCACCTCTGGAATATGCAACCTTTATTCACTGGGGGATAAGCCGATAGATATCACGCTTGGTTTGAAAAGTCAGTATATCAATGCATGTGTGAGATTTTGTATACTGATGATAATGATGAAGGCACGCTCCCAAAATACCACCCGCGGAAATCACGAAGTGGAAAAGAGATTGTACCTGGTTTGGACATGTCGCGTATGTTTCTACCCTAATTTTCTACAACCTCGCTTAGCTTGCCATTTCCGGTGCCTAAGACTCGCGTCCTATTGCTAACTGTTCTGTTCAGGAACTTCTACTCCAGCTCGCGTGTCGGTGAAGAAAGGTCGACCGCCCAAAGAACGCAAGATGTTGGTAAGCAGTTATAAGGGAACAAGCAAAGCAGCTCGACCTGTGGGCGACAAAGTTTCGCAGCTTCGCGAGGACGGTACAACGATCGCGTCTCCAGCTACATCTATAGAGACCAGTTCCTCTGAAGAGGAAACCAGTTCAGAGGAGGAGTCTGAGTACGAGGAGGACGAAGAACTGAAACCAACAGATATCAAGGATGTACGTATTGTGAACAATTTGCGCGATCTCTTCCCCCTCCATTTCCAGCTAGGATCAAAGATCAATTTCGCTCTCAGATCAGACAAATTTTACCCCTTCCTAGACCCCGTAATTCCTATAAGAGTCCGCACGAACATTTTCCCCAACACTATAAATGTCCACACAAAGTATGATACTTACTAGTCCCCAGATTCGTGGCGCAGACCGACCGACAAAGCCAGCTGAGGCAGCAAAGTGGGATGTGATTGGCATTCTCTGGAAAGATAAAGTTTCCAGCCCTAATGCTGAGACTGTGAAAGATGCCATCGAAAAGTATGGAAGTTTCGTCAGTGCGTTGCGACTGAAGCTGAAAACAAATTCAACAAAACTGGAGGCAGCTGCACCGCGACCTGTCGAACTCCAGGCGCTGAAAGATGAGCGTAAGGTTTTACTTGATTCACTGTTTCAGACAATTGAGGCTGCGAACACCCACGGATATCTGCCGATCGTAGAGAATTTGGGTGGTCACCAGAAGCTTGTGAATGGCTTGACTACAACATTGATTGAGTGCATTAAGACAGATGATTTCACCGGCCCTCTTCCGAAGGCTGTCTTCACATTACTTGCAAAATTTCAAACTATGACAGATGAATTGCTGAAAAAACTCAAATTTGATAGCATTCAGAAGCGCTGGAATAAGAAAGGTGACGATGAAACGAAGAAGCTCATTTCCGACATTGTCGCCAATACCACTGATGCAAAGGAACGGAACGCCAAGTCAAAGAAGGATGCAGAGCGTGGGGGGGAGGAGAAGAAGTTGAAGGAGAAGCTGGAGCCTTCCAAACCCCGCCTTCCACAAGTATCCAATGCTGGTTCATCCTTGTCTACGAAGCGGCCACATGATGGCGATGTGGTGAACGGAAAACCCAGCAAAAAGTTCGCCTCCGACGTGGGCGGTAATCCGGCCGCAGTTTCCAAAATCCCTGCCCCAAAGAGACCTACCGGCAACTTGCTGGGAATTGTATCAAAGCCTTTGTCAAAACCTGCAAAGAAGCGCGAGCTCTCTCCGCCGACGGAGTCTAAGCTTGGTGCTCTGCTTGCCAGTATTGAGAAACCTCCTGAACAGCCAAAAGCTCCAACGGCACCACCCCGGGCCCCAGAGACCCCCGAAGAACAGGCACGTCGCGAGAGGAAGGAGAGTAGACGTCATCTGAGGGTGAAATTTAGGGAGGGTTCTGCACTTGAAGAGATCAGACTTTTCAAGCACGAGCAGGTTGAGGATGAAGGTCGTCTAGACGAGATGTTGAAGGATGCTCACGACGATCGATCTGAGGGCATGATGCACAAGAAGCGTGTCGCAGAAACGATTGATGACGAAGAAGAGTATCAGCCAATGGACTATGAGCAGCCATATCCTGAACTTATTGCCATTGATTTCTCCTCTCTAGAGAAGCAAACACGATTCGGGCCCAGTTATACCTCAAGAGGTGGTGACCTTACATTCAGCACCCCGGAACAAAAAATCCAGCAGCGACGAGAAGAAGTAGAGCTGATGGCGGTATACACAGATCCGAGTGAGATTCCGCCCTCAGCAAAGGAACCTCCTCCATTGGATAGATCCCAAGAAACCCGAGAAAGCGACCTCAAGCTCCCAAGCGAGTCTTGGTTTCTCCAACGCCTCCAAGCCATCGAACAGTACGGCCCTGGCGCTGCAGCTCAAGTTCTACTTAGCCAACGTGATCATCAAAAATATCGCGAAACTCAGGATCGCTTAAGCCAAGGATTCTCAGCTTCCGCGCCTACCAACGTTTCCTCGATCTTGCAACACCTTATCCCGACACCCCAGCAATCCGCAACTCATCAGCAGCAGGCAATCATGGCTTCTGCAAGTTGGGCTGAGATCGAGCGGATCGTCGCGTCCTTGAAGGGCAAACCTTTCCCTCCCGTTGAGCCGCCGGCATGGATGAACAATGAAGCACAAAGGCAAATCTGGTGGGATGGGTTCTACCGGGACAAGGCCGAAAAGGAGAGAAATGAGACTGAGCAGAGAACCGCCATGGATATGCAAAATGCCCGCGCCACTTACCAAACACCAGCGCCACCAGTTCAAGCGCCCCAATACCAGCAGCAAATGTCTCACCCACCTGCAATGCCATTTTCAATGCCGGCGCCGCTCATGAGCCATTCGGGCAACGCTCAACAGACGCCCGATATTACGCAGCAAGTGCAAAATCTCCTCGCTGGCTATCAAAATTCGGATGCAGCTGCGCCACCAGTCCAGCAATTCGATTACAACAGTTGGGCTAACGCGAATTCCAACCCCAACGGTCAAACTGAGTATAACACTCACGAACAACGAGGATGGGAGGGAGGCTGGAACGGGAACGGCAATGGGAACGAAAACTTGAGTCCAAGCAAGTCGGGAGCAAAGGCTAAGCAGCGTAGCTTTGCTTCGAAGCCGGTGGTTGCTGAATCGACTCTGTTCGATGAACGAGGCGAATACAAGGGCAAGAAGAAGCCGTGCCGATTCTATCGTGAGGGGAAGTGTGTTAAGGGCGACAAATGCACATATCTCCATGACGAATAAGTGCTTCACCATTCTTCGGTGTCGTCGTTCACGTCAGAGTTGCAGTCTTGTCCCTGACCTTTGGCTTAACGGAAAGAGGTCTGTCAACTTGACCTTTATAAAGTTGTTTACGACCAACACTGCTTTCATTTTGTTTCGCGGCATACCACATGGCGTTTTTGAGAGAGAAGACCAATATCCGAACAGATCGGCGGTCGTTAGGCTTTTGAGCCTCTCTTGTTTGTACCTGTACACTACGAATTTTCGTTGCAGCATATCTTAGGCGTGGTCTGGAAGGTGCATTCAGGATCTTGCACGCAGCCTCCTTGGAGCCTGGGGTGATCCGATCTCTGCTTGTTGTACCAACATGGGAAAATCACATCAGCGAAGGAGTTACATGGGCGTCTTGTGTTTGCCTAGAGAAGTTTCATGGGACTTTGATCGTCTGGGCTGGGATGGAAATGGCTTGCTTTCTTGCTCTCTTGCTTCAGGCAGATTGACATAATCTCCTGCTCGGCGGCCGCCTGATGTACATTAGCAACGGGCATGGGAGCCATAGCTCCTTGAAAATGTAAAATTAATTAAAATGGTCTCGACTTTTTCTGCTGAGATGTGCTATTGTTCGAAATTTGCGTTGGTATATCTCCGTTCCTGTGCCTCGAAGGAAGAAGCCCTGGCCGAATAGTCTGACATTAGAAGCCATTCCCACCTCAATCTACGTTCACAGTCCACATTTACCAATTAAGAAATGCAAAGATGCTGAATCATTAGCATCTTCAAATGTCAGAAAATCCCTCTATTCACACCGCTCTGGTCTGGGGACGAGATAGCCAAGCGTATCAACTCCCTCCCTCGAAGCGGCTACCCAGCTCTAGCCCAATGAGACGCATGAGCCCAAGTCCCGATGCGGCAGAACAATACATGCCCCCTTTTCTGCAGAAAATGGAGCCCCGCTTGGGGCTGAAAGAGACGCCCATCCTGCCCTATCAGTGCGGACTGCAGCTCCGGGTCCCTGGTCATACGCAACGCCACCGCAGCTGCATTGGGAATATTGTATCAACGCATCGAGCCGCGGATCTGCGGTGCGCCCGTGGTCGTGGTATCGCATCGTGCCTTTTTATAGCAGACATCTTTGGCCGTCGGATGGCGATGCAGATGGGAGCTTCGTGGAAGAGGAAGAGGGAGGCAATAAGGGATGATTCAGGAGACGGAGTAGAATCGCTTCGCGCTATGTCAGTACTACTTACTGCACGGTGACAGGAATGTTACTTAAGCTTTGGGGATGAGCCAGACGACATCACGTTGTCTTATTCGCGGCAGGGCACCCTTGCGCTTGAAGCCTCACCGTGTGCAACCCCTCGCTGCAGCACCGCACGAGAGCTTGATCAATTTCTAAATAAAAGTACGGAGATCATTGCAATCCACTGACTCGGGTCACCGACACAATACCTTGGTACCTGCCGTCCGATCTCCCTGGAGAGCCATTGGATGAATTTAAAGGACATGCCCCGGGCGGCGGTGGCCATGTGCTAATCAAGGTTTGGATTGGATCTGTGCATCCCTCCATCCCTCCATCCCTCCCTCGAGATCAGTTCCAGATATTCAAAAACCTCCCCTCCTCCCTACCGACGGACCTAGCTCAGCACTTCACAGCACAGTACAGTAGGTGAACCGATTCATCTCCTGCTTCTTAAGCTACGCCATCTTCGCACACAGGACATACAGCAGACGGCGTGTACAATGTCTCAGACACAATAAGCCACCAACTTTCTTTTGGACACGCTCTTTACGACTGCCGCGTCTCCTATCTACGACGTCGACCTTGCTCCTTGGGCCAGCTTTCTTTCCATACAAATGAGCTCGAGTCCCAGCACCCGTCCCTAACCTCCGACTCGACAGCAAAACCGCCAACATGGTTGACGTGGATGGCATCGCTTTCAATGTCGCCGCCTTCATCGGCGGCCTCTTCGTCCTCGAGTTTGGCGCAGATAAGTTTGTAGACCACACGGCGAAGGTCGCTGCACGATTACGGGTCCCACCAACTCTCATTGCCCTCCTCACAGCAGGTGCCGAATGGGAAGAGGTATATACTTGTCCATGCAATCGGTGAAGCTCTCGCTAACGCAGACACAGCTTGTCGTTGTAGTCGCCTCTATCACGCAGTCCCAATCCCCCCTTGCACTGGGCAATATCCTGGGCTCCTCCATCTCCAACATCCTCGGCGCCTTCTCCCTGGGCCTCATCTTCTCCCCCACGCCGAGGATCACGTTCGATTCGTCGGCGAAGATCTACACGGGAGTGCTCGTAGGTCTCACGACCTACTTCTCGATCTTCATCCTATTCTTCGAGTCCCTGGGACGGGTTGGGGGCGCGGTGCTCATTGGAACCTTCGTGGTATATATTGCTTCAATTGCATGGGCAATCTACAAAGGGATCGTCGCGCCTCCAGAGGACTCGGACAGTGATTCGGACAGCGACTCGTCAGACTCAGAGTCCGACTCGGATTCAGACGACGACGACGACGACGCCTCGTCCATCCCCCTCAAACAGCAGTCATCGACTTCGCACCTCCTCCCCCCTTCACGCCCCGGCTCCAGCGGCAGCAATGCAACGACGCTCCACGACCACGACAGCAGTCCGCAGCCCTCGCCCTCCCACCCCAAGTCCCACCCCGAGCCCCCAGCGCGCTCGCGCCAGAGATCTTCGAAGACGCCGAAGCCCAAGTCCTAACCAGCGCCGCCTTCGACACCATCTCGCTGAGCAACTCGCCGCTGCGCACGCTGGGCCCCAAGAGCGGCGCCCACAGCACGCTCTACCACCTCGCTCACCTGACGCTCGGCTTCCTGGCTCTCTCGCTGTCAGGCTACCTCCTGAGCCACAGCGTCTCGACCCTAGCCAACCTGCTATCCCTCTCCTCTACCATCCTCGGCACGACCCTGCTCTCGCTCGCCACCACGCTGCCCGAGAAGCTGATCTCCATCATGTCGTCCCGCGCCGGCCAGCACGGCATTGTCATCGCCAACACCGCCGGCTCCAACATCTTCCTCGTCACCCTGTGTGCCGGTGTGCTATTCTGCGCTGGCGATCTGGCTGCCCTCGCGGGCTCCGTGACCCTGTTCGAGGTCGCCTGCATGTGGATTAGCAGCGTGGTGCTCTTTGCCATCGTCATGGTCGGTGGCACCAGGTGGATGGGCTGGATGCTGTTCGCGGCTTATATTTCATTTATCGTTTTGGAATTCACAGTTGAGAGGCGGTAGGAGAGATGGGAGGAGATGGGACGGCTTGTAAAATGATAAAAAGACGGATTAGATGCGCAAGCAAGTGTGGGTGAAATTGAATGGCGTTCGGGCTTCCAGGCTGGCTGGGTGGGGTATGTATATATATTCAGGTGACGGGCACAGGCGCACTTGGTATGGGAATAAATTGATACAGTTGTCAGACATGTACATATGTAGAATAATGTTTCATTTGTGCAAAACACAATGAAATCGTACTGTTCACTTGTTGGTCTCACACATCAAAATCTCGTCTGTGCATGGTATAACAATATCATTACTACTCGAAAAGTCTCGAGTAAAAAGTCATAAAAGCAGCCTAATTTGACAAACCAGTCATGCATGCCCAACCCTAACCCATCCAGTCATTCCTTAATTCATTGAATCATCTATTACACACAACGAAAATCTAAGCAGGAGGAGCAGAGACGTTCTGAGCAGTCTCAGGTCGCTGAACGGCTCCAAAACGAGAATTACCCTGATCGAAGATCTGCAGATTGTCAGCATAGCCCCAAGAACAACATATCTCGTGAACACGAGGAGAACTTACAGCATAGATACCCTTCAAGAAGGTATCACCCAGAATATCAAAGGTCATGGTTCCACGAGATTGGATACCGCCATATGTCATGCCGTTACCGGCATCAGCGAAGCCAAGGTCTTCCTTTTGGATGATAAATTGCTTATCACCAACCGCGAAGGTGATAACGGGGAGTTGATCGGCAGTTGTGTTTGATGGGAAAAGGTAACCTTGTTGTGTGGAATCGTATTTGGCGCCTGGAATGGCGGCATAGATGGCCTTGCAGGTCTCATCAGCAACCAAGGCAAGGGTGGTTCCAGTATCTGCAATAGCAGTGTTTCCAGTTTGGGCAACTGTCTTTCCGTTCACTGTTGCAGATGCAGAGTCAAACATCCAGAAACCTTGCGAGTTGTCGACGGGAGTCCAGGCAATTTCTTGTCCGGAAGCCTTAACAACGGTTTGGTCGATGTAGCCGAAAGTGTAGAAACTGATTCCCTTGTCGGGCTCATTTGCATCGCGCCACGATCCGAGGTTTGCAGTGAAAAGCTCGGCTGTTTTTGGGATAGCAGCTTCGGCGATCATGTTCTCAACTGGAGTCTTAACTTGCTGGGGTGTGACAGTGTTGATATTTCCCCATGCCAAGCCCAAAAGTCCATCGCCAGCACCTTCGATGAATTGAGCAGACATCTTTGATGCGAGCTCAATAGCTTGCCCCGTGATTTTAAGCCCTCCAATGGTGACATCGTCTGTTCCAACTGAACCTGAAGCTGAAGAAGAATCACCATACGAGATCTTCCAAGTTTCGCCCTTGGACGATTTGAATGTGCTAGATTTTGTGGAATCATAGATGACATGACCTGAAGCCTTTGATTTGACGGATGCAGGCAGGAGAGAGGACCAGACCTATTATACTAGTCAGTAGGTGCTTGAGACAATTACAGGACGTTTCTTACCCAGAGATCTGAAGACCCAGTATCAAAATCCAACATGACTTGCTGTGCAGGAGTACCAATGGAGACAGGGCACCTAGTATTAAATTAGAAGGGGCTTGTATGTAAAAATGAGAATGACAAACAGGTATTCCGAATCATTCTGGATGTCCTCCGCAGTCACTTCTCCAGACGAAGCGGTCGAGCCTTTGGGGGCTTTCTTTGCCAAAACCTGATAGGTACTGGACTTTCCAGAGACTTTGTGGAAGACGCTACGAATTCCGCTGTGCTCAGTCTTTTGCATCTGGAAGTAAGGTCCCTCCATGGTGGGCTCGAAGCCCCACTTCTGAAGCAGCCATGCGTATGACTTTGGGCCGGATCTCTTATATTTGGGATTCTGGACTCGTTGAATCCTCTGCAGTCCGTGAAGGGTAGCCATATTGAATATATGTAGTGTTTATTGGAGTTTCTAAACGTGTGATGGCAAGAGAGAAGAATGGATGTTTTGTAGGTGGTTAGGAGGAGGAGGAGGTGAATGTGGTATGAAGAGAGAAAGGAAACGGAGGGAGAAAGGGCTATGATATATATGAACTCGCGCCCTGCTTTAGCTTTGGAGAGTTGCATTGCGCAGGTGGAGCCCTCACTGGAGGCAAGAACAGTGGACAAAGGCGACGGACGACAGGGCAAGCAGGACAGAGCCCCGCGGCAGTTTCCCAAAGCTTGATGCTGGCTCAAACCTCTCACGAAGGAGGCGGCGTCATCGTCGGAGGGATCTAGTCGAAGCTTGTGTCCACTGCACAAGGTCCACTGCGCAAGGGCAGGTGCTTCCTGGGGTTCAGCTCGGGTAGTGCCTCGAAGTGGGTGGGAGGGACGAGGATGAAGCGTGCCGGCATGATCTGAGATAAGAAAGGCGAGTGGGGCTCCTGGCTCCTGTATAGGATATACTATAGTATCGTACCCGCCAGAGGCAAACATCAGCTGGTCTAGGGAGGGATCAGAGCAAGCAGCTTGTCATTGTGCCACGCCCAGGGTGCGAGTAGCTGCGTATACAGAAACCTACACATGGTTGTCCCATGGTCCTTGGCAGGTCCTGACGGGTGCAGATGCACACAACCACCTCGTGGGTCTGTGTTGCAGTACATCAGTGGTACTGATTGTTACACGCAGCTGATGAACGTGTTGTTGGATGAGGGGGTTCGAGTGAAAGAGGAAGGTGATAGACGCAGGAAACAGGATGCAGGGTCCAGCGGCTGGCCGATGCATGCGCCATGATCGACGTGCCGAAGATGATACTCAACCTCAGGATGGATTAACCAGCTGAAGGTTTCAACTACAGTGCCTCGGGAGCTTTCCGTTGCCTTTACTTGATCAACAGCTGCACCAAAGTCATTTGGCACATGTATTGTAAGTTCTGTATATTTCACTGTAAGCGTGTTGTTTCGGTGGGTGTGCTCGCACTCGCGATGTCGTCCTGTTTAGCGGCATCGACGTCATACCAGGGCGGATGGGTGTGGCTGAATGCCCAGCCAAACTGTGAACCTCCCTACCACCTTTTGGGTATATCGAGCACATCTCCCACGCCAATCAAGTTGCACAGGTGCGCTGGGCTGGACTTCAAAGGGGCGTGGAACAGACGCTTCGCTGTGTCCGCGTTGAAACTCACCTATCGGACCTTCCATGCGCGACTGCGGTGGCGGAGAACCAAGCCGGCCCCAGATCCAGGAAAAGTGGGCTCGAAAGCCAGAAGAACAATGCTAAGAACCTGATTTGGGTGCCATCTGGGACGTGCTATTACTGGAGAACATGTGTTTGAATGGCTTCTATGCGCTGTTCCAGCATGGTCGCATTTAGTGTCACTGCTGATCTTATCTCCAGACCAAGATTCGTAGTATACCTGGATCCCAGATTCAGTTTCCTTTTTGGATGACGTCCTGGTTGTTTCTTTTTTGGTCTTGCCCTATGAAGATGAGCCCCATGATATGCAAGGCATGCCGTATTACCTGCGTTTGCTCCTTGGCCATGTCCGGGAATAACTGCCGGCGGCGGCAGATGTGACATGGTCTGATAAAGTTCCATATTATGCTTGGCTTATGTTCCTGGGAGGAGATTTGTAACTTCTGTAGTAGTTTCTCTGCTACCTCAAGTGGCCAATTCTAGTTGAGAAGACCACTTAGTGTATCCGGGAGCGAAACACTAGAAGCATTGCTAGCTATTGTGTCACAACAAAATATATGGCCAATAGAGTGATTGGTATACTATACTTTCAAGCTACTCCCGTTTGAAGGTAATTGCTGCCAGTAGCTGAGAGCATCAGCAACTCAGGTGACTAGTAAACCCACACTATTCGACTGCAGTCTATATGCTTTAATTGTAAATAGTGATATGTACACACCGCCTAACAGTAGTAGACAAATCGAGACCACCGGGATTGCCGAAATTCTCGGGCACAAGCTTTACGAAAAACTACGAGTTCCTTTCCGAGAAGTACCACAGACTGTGGTGAGCTTGTAAGATGAGACATCAACCAGGGAAAGCTGCCCCATCACCTCTGGGATCGCTTCCTGCTGAAGACACCACCAACCCATCCTCGACATGACTTCTAATCACCTGTCCCCTGCCAAATACACCTCTCTCATACCCCGTCACAATCTTTGCCTGATGGCCCATACTCTTCAACTTTTCGCACACCTCCTCACTAATACCCTCTTCCAAGAACACATTCCTGGCTTGATTGTCACCAGGCATAAACTCTGCTCCAATACAGAATCTGGGTGCATCCAGTGCAGCTTGTGGGTTGTATTTGAACGCCAACATGTTCAACAGGACTTGGACATGGCCTTGAGGTTGCATGAAGCCTCCCATGACGCCGTAAACGGAATGAAGACTGTCGTCATGCTTGTTCGTTATCATTGCGGGGATAATCGTGTGATAGGGGCGCTTTGACGGAGCAATGGCGTTAGGATGACCGGGCGTGAGCTGGAATCCACCACCACGGTTTTGCAGAACGAAGCCAGTTCCAGCAGGTATGATGCCTGATCCAAATCCGTGGAAGTTGGAATTGATGAAAGAGATGCCGTTACCTTCTTTGTCTGTGACAGCGAAGTACACAGTATCACTGGGACTGTGGGCTGGGCTGCCATGGTCATAGATCTTATCGGATGCCTTCGTGGGATCGAAGAGCTTGGCTCGAGAAGCAAGGTAAGGCTTTGATACCAATTCTGCGCTGGGAACCTTGCTATGTGCGCTGTCGGCAACAAACCAGCTTGCGTCTGCGAAGGCTATGCGGAGAGATTCGATCACGGCGTGAAGATACTCGGCCGAGTTGTGTTGATCGGGGGTGAAGGTGGGGATTTTCCCACTCTCTTCTAGAGACTCGAGGATACCAAGGGCCATGAGAGCTACGATTCCTTGACCGTTGGGAGGATGCTCCCATAATTCTACGCCGTGGTTATCTTCGTTTTCGCCTTGTCCCGAAGCACCATCGACAAACTTCCCGAGAGTTTTAACATATCCTTGCCCCTTGAAAACATACGAAATGGGGTCAACGGGCTCACTACCCAGCTCCATGTGCTTTTGTAAGTCCTCAAGTTCCAGAAATCCACCACGGTCTTTGGTAACTTTGATGATAGACTCAGCAATTGGACCTGCGTAGAACCCTTTCTTGCCCTCTTTAGCGAGGGTGGCAAATGTTTTTGCGAGGTACGGATTCTTCATGATCTCTCCAGGCTTGGGTCCATTATAATTTCCGTTCAGATCCTTTTTCAGTAGCTCTGAAAAGTTTGGAGAAGCTGCTTTGAGATTCGCCTCGCCATTCCTCCACTAAGTGAAACTTTAGAGCCAAACACAATATGTGGATTTGGTACTCACCATCGTGGAAGAAAGTTCAGAAACAGGAAATCCCCTCTCAGCCAATTCAATAGCAGGAGCTAAGATCTGTTCCATAGAAACCTTTCCACTTCCAAACCTTTCAACAGTATCAACCCAGCCCGCAGCTGCACCTGGTACCGTGACAGTGTGGACACTGTTCAATGGCATGTGTGACTTGTCATCGTCTTTCATCCCAAGGGCTTCTCGAGTAGCCTCGAGGGTTGATTTGGCTGATGATCGGCCCGAACCGTTCATAGCGGAAATCTTCTTAGTTTTGGCATCATAAAAGAGACAAAACATGTCACCACCAATACCAGTTGATGTTGGCTCAGTCAAATTCAGACCAGCAGCTAGTAAAAGTCAGATCGCATTTCTTTCGATAGATTATATCAGACGTACCAACAGCCACTGCTGCATCCTGATATCTATGAGCATCACCACTTTGAAAGTGGGGTAGAGGAAACTCACTGCAGCATTTCCACCAGCATCCAAGATCTTAAGTCCACATCTTGCAGCTAAAGGTTGAGTGCATGCGACCATGCCCTCAGTACTATGGACGACACTTCTCCTACTTGGGAAAGATTGAAACTCCGGGTCTTCTGCCGGGAACACGGAACTGAGATTAAGAGGCATTCTGGGATACTCTGCTCTCCGCAAGCTATGTTTCAAAGTATATGACAGAAGTTAGAACTTTATAGATTCTGTAGTACGGTGAAAAATTGAAACGAGAAGCAATATGCAAGAAACCAAAAAAGAATACTAAGAGCAAAAGATTGGGTAAGTAGTCTACCTTATACTTGATCCGATCCTCGGCAGTCCTAGACGAAACCGAGCAGCAAGCCGAACGTCACTCATAAAATACTGCCGCTAGTGCAGGGCGGTGAGGGCCCTAAGTTACCCAAAAAGTCATAGAACTTCAGGACAGGTACAGACCCCACAACAATGTTTGGAGCTTCTTGGATATGTCGACGATGCTTAAACACATCTCTAAAGCCTGGTAAACGGAGACTGATACGATTTTCAAGCACTGGTAATTGTGATGCCTTCTTCTCCTTCTGTCAATTGCTAATGTCAGTAAAGTAGCAAGCAATGCGTCCATCTCACCAGCTCTGCTCGCGCGAGCGCGCAACATGGCCCAGGAACACGACAGGCTGAGCAAAGAAACTGCCGAAACATTTGATGCGAAAATAGCAAAACGAATTGGGGAATTGAGGAGTGTCGCTGAAGCTCTGAAAGAATGGGAGGAAACACAAGAGTCGATGTCCGAGTTGAATTCGCTGCTCAAAGACCCTACAACAGATGCAGAGCTCCGTGAGCTAGCTGTCGAAGACTTAGAAACAACTGCGACTCAATTAGAGTCGATATCACGCGCTCTCACTGTCTCTTTGACGCCTAAACATCCGTTTAACGATCTGCCATGTCTGATCGAAATACGACCAGGCGCTGGAGGGGGCGAAGCGGCCATCTTTGCTGGAGATTTGTTCCGAATGTACAAGTTGTACTGCGCGCAGAAGAACATGCGAACTTCTGTCTTAAAATACGAAACCGCGATGGGGGAGTCAGATGCCACAGGCGGAATTGCGCCCCTAGAAGAAGCGATCCTCGAAGTTGAAAGTGCTGGAGCATATGGGCAGTTACGGAGTGAAGCTGGAGTCCATCGTGTGCAGCGCGTACCTGCGACAGAGAAACAAGGCCGAACACACACAAGTGCTGCGGCAGTACTTGTCCTGCCAAGCTTTCCTGTATCTGGGAGTGAAGGATTAGAAGTTTGGCAAGCAGATCTGAATGATCCCACCAGTGATTACTACGTCAATCCTACAGAAGTGCGGACAGATGTCATGAGAGCAAGTGGAGCTGGAGGCCAGCATGTCAATAAAACAGATTCGGCGATCCGACTCACACATTTACCAACCGGCACCGTCGTCAGTATGCAAGAGTCCAGGTCACAGCATAAGAACAGAGAGGCAGCATGGCAGCTACTCCGCTCGAGGATTGCGCAAGCTAAGCGTGAAGCCCGAGAAGAGGAGCTCAAGAGCATACGACGAGGCGTTATTGGCGTTGCGAAGATGGGTAGAGGCGACAAGGTCCGAACGTACAATTATGGTCAGCAGCGAGTGACCGATCATAGAAGTGGCTTGAGTGTACACAATTTAGACGATGTGATGGAGGGGGGTGACGAGTTGGATAAAGTCATTGAAAGTGTAAAAACATGGTATGGCGAGCGGGAGATCGAAGGCATGCTGGCGGAGGAAGAGGCCGCAGCGAGTAATACCAAATAGCGAATCAACCTTTTTAACCTATCTTCAAAACCTCACAAATCCAAAGTCATCTGTCAGATTCGCTTCACACGGGTAATACCCCAGCTGTTCCTTGTGGGCAAAAGGGGGCTGGTGACCAGTTCATTTTCCACCAACCCCACTTCAACCGTTGCGGATAAATGAAGCACTCTACGCCAATCCTAAGAAAAAGCCTATAGTTCAGGCAACTCCATATTCCGGCGTTCTTGGTACCGTTTTCTATCTCCATAACCGGCAGACGGTGTCTTCTGCCCATTTTCATTTCTTGTCTTTTCTGCCTTTCCCTGTCTTTTTTTCTCCTCTTCGCTGCTGGCATCATGTCGAAAGGAATCTATGTTTCTGTGCCTCTTGACGAGGAAAAGGGTGATGTAGTACAGACCCGACGCCGTCGCGACCCGGATGTCACACGCGATGTGAAAAACGTGATCTTCTTGGCTGCTTTTGCTCTTGTTTGGTTCATTGGTGGGCTGGCGGTTGGACGAAGCGAGTCTTTCTCACTTGGCCGTGGAAGTTCGACATCGCCGTCGACGACTGCTAAAAATGGGTTGCTACCTCAACAAGCATTCATTCCTCCCAGTATGTGACAATTGTAGACTTCCGTTCTTTCTCTGAACATCGAGCCTGATGATTTAGTTCCGATCGTGGAGAAGATATTTGAATTCCCCACAAAGTACGAGGACACGGGTATTGAAGGCGACAAGTTGTGGAATGAGATGATGCCGAGTGAGTTCCATGCTACTTGTTTGTATATCGGCCACTGATGAGAATCTATAGTCGGGGCGGGATTCCTGAATGTCCCAAATCCACGTCAATACGATATGCCAAAAAGTAAAGACGGCCCTGAGGGCAACGAGATATACTCTCTTTCTGTCACCCACCAACTACACTGCTTGGTAATTCTCAAAACAATTCTTTAGAAACATTACAGAGACTAACAGACTCAGGGCGTTCTTCGAGATGTTATCAGGAAGTATGAAAAGAAGGATAAATCCAGGTTTGCGGGTGATGGTCATGAATACCATTGCCTAGACTACGGTAAGCAGTTCGCGCTGAAGCGAGCTCTTTTACGAGAGAGAGCTAAATGCTGACTCCTCGCAGTCCGACAAGCAGTGTTGTGCGCGGGCGACACGACGTTGGATTTTGCTGAGATGACGATCGGCCCTGATGGGATAGAGCACAGAAATGGCTTTAGTGGTGCCGGGTCGAAGCATCAATGTCGGGATTGGGATGCCATTAAAGCCTTTGCTATTGAGAATCGTACAGGAAATAGGACTGGTATTGTTTGATGACCCGTGAGGAGTTTTTAAATGTATATATGGAGTTTGGGAAGTTGTGCTTTGAACAATTTTCACTAAGGTGTTCCTACATTCTTTGATGAGAAGTAGCTAGATGATTATGGGAGGGAGAAATGTAAGAACTTTCTAGTTCATGATATCCTGAGATGAAATCTACAGAATGGTGCTACTAGTTTTACGGGAATCTGATCAGAGTTGATCCTCAATATCTTGAAGTGTCATCTCGAATCGTCACTTGACTTCGACCCGGAGATCTTAAAACCCGTTGTAATTTCATGTGCTGAGGTGTCCCGGGTAGGTGCCTACACTCAGCTACAAAATTTTCTTCTGATCTTAGTTTTCGAATGAGGAAAAGGCCTGGAGACCTTCTAAAGTAACACAGATCGACTTTTCTGGGCTCACTTCCCCTATAGACATCCTCCTATGGTTAAGTTTGTGGTTCATCCACGACTTGCCACAGCTCCTGAATACAATCTCTCCAAAATTTCATGACATCTTTTTCGAGTTTCACTAACTCTACCTACAGCAAAAACAGCTGGCATCTAGAACGGCAACGACACAGCGGAATGATACTACACGTGACTGTGGTTATGTATGGAGTAATGCCATTGAGATCAAGATCAGGGTCGCGGTTGTGGCGTACGCCAAGAGATGATGTGTTGCATTGGCTCCACAGCATTGATCTGAAACGGTCAACATCACTTCGACGCGTTCTTTCTTTCGTCAAGCTTCACTTGAAGAACTCCCAATTGGAATTTGGACATTTGGAAAGACATGAATATCTAACCGTCACATGAAGCCTTGCTTGACTCTGATTCCGAACAAGCTCAGGCAACAACAGCCGAGTCGTGGATACGAAAGGGCTAGATCTCGATAGGAAGGTGACCCTCTATCCCCGGTGCCGAAGACCCATCTTTGACTGCGCCGGGGAATCCGTCAGGGAGTTACGCAAATGCTTATCGCGCCCAGAAAGCTTCCCTATCTGGCACTATTTCTAACCCTGATATCTAAGTTTTTCGCCTTGGGCTGAGGCTTGACGTTGTCATTTTGATTTCATCAAATTTCGGGCAATGCAGATTGCCAAAAGCAAACCCGCAAGGATCGCTGATAGTTGACCAGGAGCTGCTGTCTGTGGCAACACACCACAGAGTCAGGATTATAGGAAGGAGTTTGTATTCCCGTCGTTTCTCACCGAGGCTGGGAAAGCTGGGAAAGCTACCCGGTCTAGCTCGCAAACCACTCTTCAAATGGCAGGTCGAAGTGCGTACAGCGTGCGACTCCATGACAAGAAGACTTCTGGTCGCCCGCTAGAACTGGGAGGACTTGCCACATCCAGAAGAGTTCGGTAGCTCACTGCGTTCCGACAAGGTACACGATCTGCGGATTCTCGCCGGTCGATGTCCAAAGAACGCGGATATCCGAAGCTATACAGTACTGTACATGTACTCCTGCAGGCATCCAGGTCCCACCTTGTTCATGACAAGGCACACAGGACAGGACTCCGCCAGTGCGGGGCAAAAGATTAGATGATTCGAGAAAATGGCAGGCCCGAGGGTATCTTTGCAAGGATGATGCGTAGAATCGTCATCATCTCTGAGTGGGCGACCTTATTTTCTTTCCCATGAAAGCTTGTGTATCGGAGCTGTCCAGAGCTTATAAGTATTGGAACCCCACAAAGTTGTTCCGTTCTTGTCTCTAGTAAGAAACTGTTCTTCGTTTCCTATACCTCACGACAAGTTTGAATTGAGCTCGAAAGTGCCAATTCTGCAAGGACATTCACGATGCGTTTCTCACACATTGTCTCGGCGCTCGCAACCACAGCTGGTATCGCCACTGCTGCTCAGCACTCCGGTCGAAGCTTGAAGCATGTGGGAAAGGCAGACAAGATCAATCCCATCAAACGACAAGAGCCTCACCCAAAGGTGCACCAGAAACGTGCTCACACCCAGTACTTGACCAATTCAACCTCCAGTAAGTGAATCAGAAAGCTATCTCAATGGGCTTGTATTAACTCTGAACCAGAGTACTCGGTCAATGGCAGCGCAATCCCTGATGTAGACTTCGACATTGGAGAGTCATATGCTGGTCTGATGCCAATCACCAAGGCTGCCAATGAGAGTTCCCAGCTATACTTTTGGTTCTTCCCATCTGAGAACCCAGAGGCATGTGATGAGATCTTAATTTGGCTCAACGGAGGTGTAAGTGCTTTGTTCTCTTGTTATGAGATGCTCACTAACAGAACGTAGCCAGGTTGCTCTTCCCTCGAAGGTCTCTTGCAGGAGAATGGTCCATTCCTTTGGCAGTACGGCACGTACAAGCCAGTACCCAACCCATATACATGGGTCAACCTAACGAACGTCGTCTGGGTTGAACAGCCAGTTGGTACGGGTTTCTCACAAGGTATTCCAACTGCTACCAGCGAAGAAGACGTCGCAGCTCAATTTTTGGGCTTCTGGGAGAACTTCGTGGAAACCTTCGCTCTGCAAGGGCGCAAGATCTACATCACTGGAGAATCTTATGCTGGATATTACGTGCCATACATTGCTGATGCCATGTTGAACAAGAACGACACAACTGTGAGTACCAATTCCCAAAGTTCACTTGGCTGAGTAGGTTAGACTGACCTTAGCAGTACTTTGATTTGGAGGCTACGATGATCTACGACCCTTCGACGTCTTACGATGCCATTCAAGAGCAGATTCCAGCTGTCCAATTCGTGGACTACTGGTACGGACTTATGCCTTTCAATGACACCTTCCGAGCGTACATCCACAACATGTCCGATGCTTGCGGTTACACTGACTACCTGTCCACCTACCTCACATTCCCTCCTCCAGGCCCATTCCCAGTCAAGCTCCCAGGAACAGATGACGAGAACAACACCCTCGACAGCTGCGATGTTTTCGACACCATCTATAATGAAGTCTTCTACATCAACCCATGCTGGGATATTTACCAGGTCGCCACTACCTGCCCGATCCTTTGGGATGTATTGGGATTCCCAGGCTCAATTCCATATCTGCCAGAAGGAGCCAGTATCTACTTCAACCGCACCGATGTCCAGCAGGCCATTAATGCCCCTATCATGGAATGGGAAGAATGCACATCCAAAGTCGACGTCTTCGTCAACAACACAGATAACAGTCTTCCCTCTGGTCTCAGCGTCCTCCCAAGCGTCATCGAGCGCTCAAAGCGTACCATCATCGCCCACGGTGCTCTTGACATGGTCCTCATCTCCAACGGAACCATGCTCATGATCCAGAATATGACCTGGGGCGGCCTCCAGGGCTTCCAGTCCAAGCCCACCGACCCATTCTACGTTCCATACCACAACGACCCCAGCGAGTCCACCGTGGCTGCTGCGGGTGTGTTTGGCACCACTCACACTGAGAGAGGATTGACCTGGGTCAGCGTTGATCTGTCCGGACACATGGTGCCACAATACGCTCCTTCAGCTGCGTACCGCCACCTTGAGTTCCTCTTGGGCAGAGTCGACTCGCTGAGCTCCACAGTGCCATTCACTACGGACGATTACCCACAGCCAAATATCACCCTTGGCAACGGCACAGCGCCACCGTTGAAGAGGAGGAGCATGCAGAAGATGGACGTCAACAGGTGGACTGTTTAAACATTATGATAAAAATAGGAACAGGTGGATGTGGATAGTAATGTTTTATGAGTAATGAATCCTTGGTAATGAGCTTAAATGAATACCAAGGCACTAGTGGAACAATGAATAGATCAAAAGCTTCACTTTTCCATGACATACTCGTTTGGTGCTACAAATCAGTGAATCACGCAATTGAGACAACTTCAGTGACTTTGTGCTGTTTGTTTTCACTAAGTTAGTCCACACATCGTTCGAAAATGAACGCAGGATGTTTCATACTGAGGTGTGGATGACATAACCATATTTGAAGTTGTACGAACCCTACTTTCTGCCCTGTGCGGCATTATGCCTCGGGTTGGCTGGCGAATGGGAAGCTATTCAAACCACTTTCAAGGACGTCATGAGTGCAATCACCAAAGGAAGACTTTCGAAGAGGATGAAGGCTCGGTTTACAGACAAAGATGCCTCCATTCATACTACAGTTTTGATTTTCCAGAGTGGACTATTGAAAGCAGAAACGCCTGAAAACCAACCCAGACTCCACGCTCCCAAGATATATGTGTGTGTTTGTACAAAGGTAAAGCCCATCGGTCCAAAGACCTGTTTGTCCACCGTGTTTTCTATACTCGAACATATCGTCCCATTGTATTGCACATTCGCGTTGCCGTAGTGAAACCCGTTCCCATTTCATGCCAGATCAGGCTTGACCAATTCCCTATCTTTCCTCATCCCATCCAGCACTCCCACCAATCCACCATGGCGCATGCGTTCCAGGACTACCATCATACCCTCCTTAGCCTTGCCAATTTGTGTCTCCGTCTTCCGACTTGCGATTGCCTCAATGCTCCGTTGCAGTCCATTGGTGCTCCAAGAGGCTAAGAAACTCTTCTTCGGTTCTTCATCTCCGTCTGTGACGGCTGTCTCATCCTTCCTTGAGGCTCTGGCCCTCAATCTCTCTCCGAATCGGCTTCTGAACATGACCTTCGTAACCACACCGGTAGTCCCAGCCCCCACCTTAAAGTCATCGCCTTCATCTGTCGGGATGCGACGCTTGTATTCCTGTTTCTCTACCACGCTCAATATGCCCGTCCAATCCAGATTCTTGCTCTCGGTGCGCATCCACCCTTCTTTGATATCAATTGTGCTCGTCTCGAGAATAAAGCTCTCGGACTTTCCGGTCCGAGCAGTGCCGATCACCGATTGAGGAAGCAGCTTCAAGATTGCAGGCGGTAGACGCGATGACTTGCGATGGATACGCATGGTGTGCAGACGCCCTGCGGCATCAATGTCGCGAGAGATAACATCGGTAGAAAGCACGTGTGTGCTGTAGGGATTCGGGTAGCGTAGGAAGTAGGCAAGCGTCACGGCTGGGAAGGAGTAGTCGTAGGAGTAGGCGGACTCGTAGAATTTAACCATTATGGGTGATGTTTATGCATCTGCGATTCGTGGTGTTGGAGGGAGGGTGGAGGCGGTGGGCGTGTGAGGAGGTGAGACGATGATGGCAGAGCTTCAAGGAGTTTGGATGTCTTTTTGATGGTACGCCACTAGCGCAGTTTCGCCAAAATCCGGGGTAAACGTCCGCTCCTCGACGAGCACAAGACATTAAATTTGAACTGTGATTCAGGTCACTTGATAATGTGAATATTCTTGAACCAAGAATTCTATATATTTGCACAGCTCAACTTCATTTTTTTCAGGTGGCGTGAGAGTTCCCAGAGTCACGTGCATAGACTCTCACCGCAATGACTCTTCCTAATTGAGCAACCCCTCGCGGGGCAGAATCCGTTTTATTTACCTACATCCCACCACGTTGACAAAAGTCCGACTCACCAAATCAGCGACACTTTCAACATGGCCGACCCAGAACCTTCTGTTACTGCTGCTGTGATGGCAGATGCGCCGATTGTCAAGTCGAAGCAAACCGTCGATCCATGGAACGTGGTTGGTGAAATGGGCGCCGATGGGGTTGCCAAAGCCATCAATTACCTGAGTCTGATTGAGGATTTTGGTACAAAGAAGATCCTGGACGAGGATATGGTTCGATTCGAGAAAGTCACCGGACACAAACCACATCGATTTATCCGGAGAGGAATTGTATTCAGTCACCGTGACTTGAATCTTATTCTGGATCGCTATGAGAAGGGTGAACCATTCTTCTTGTACACTGGGCGTGGACCAAGCAGTGACAGCATGCACATCGGGCATACGGTTCCTTTCGAATTCACCAAGTAAGTCTTCCTCCACGATACTCTTCGCTGTTATGCGGCGCGTGGAGTTGGTACGTTTGTTGATTGACTGCTAATGACTCACAGGTGGTTACAAAACGTTTTCGATGTTCCCTTGATCATTATGCTCACGGATGACGAGAAGTACATCTTCTCTGAGCACCGCACTATCGAGGAGGTCCAAAGCTATACCGAGAAGAATGCGAAGGATATTATTGCGGTGGGCTTCGACCCTAAGAAGACATTCATGTTCAGCGATTATGAGTACATGGGAGGCGCCTTCTACAAAAATGTTACTCGCATGTCGAAATTTATTACCTACAACGTTGCAAAGGCTGTGTTTGGATTCAATGATAGGTAAGAAATTCCCGTGAATTGTAGCTCTATGCTAACGCTCTCAGTTCTTGCATTGGCAAAATTCATTTTGCGGCGGTTCAAGGAGCAACGTCGTTTGCGTCATCCTTTCCACACATATTCGGCACCGATGAGAAAATGACAAACGCAATACCCGCTCTAATTCCTTGCGCTATTGATCAAGATCCCTATTTCCGGCTCACACGCGACATTGCTGCACGTCTACACTTTGCGAAGCCATCTTTGATTCATGCACGCTTCTTGGACGCTCTACAAGGTCCTGGATCCAAAATGAGTGCATCTGTGGATACATCTGCGATTTTCATGACTGATGAGCCTAATAAGATCAAAAACAAGATCAACCGATACGCTTTCTCAGGAGGGCAGGTCTCAGAGGCCGAGCAGCGGGAACTTGGAGGTAACACTGAGAAAGACGTGTCTTACCAATACTTGACGTTCTTTTTAGAGGACGATGAGGAACTAGAGAAGATTCGAGTCGCATACACAACCGGCAAGATGCTTACTGGTGAGTTGAAGGCTAAGTGCATTTCAGAATTGCAAGTATACGTCAAGGGCTTCCAAGAGAGGAGAGCACAGGTCACCGATGAAGTGGTTAAGAATTTCATGTCATTGAAGAAGCTAGAGTGGAAGGGAAATCCCAACCCAATCGTGGCCGCTAAGACTGACGAGAGCGCGGATACTCCCGCTGAAGATGGGGCGCCAACAAAGAATGCTTTGAAGAAAGCCGCGAAAATGAAGGCTATTGAGGAGGCTAAGGCGGCGAAACTTGCAGCGAAAGCGAGTGCATCTTAGATATGTGTATTGAGAGAAGAAAATGATACCATCATCGCGGTCAATCACAGGCTTTTACTGTGAGACTATTTGTTTCCACTACTGCGTAATACTACTCACTCGTGTTGAATCAAGGGCTGGTGAATCATGTCCAGCAAGCGTTTGATTCACAAACACCGAGCGTTGTCGACGTGGGAGTCAAATGGAAGCGAATATGATTAGAAGTCTTCTATTTAATGCAAGCTACAGCTGAGAAACACGTACTAGAACTTAACCAAATTCCATATTAAACCAACATATCTAAGAAACCAATTCTCCAACCAACAAGCCCATGCCTAGACCACGCAAACCCCACCGCGGCCGCAACGCCTGGAAGAAAGACATCCTACGCCTCACCTGCCTGCTGCGTCTCCGCTGCGCTCCACCGGTGCCGTACCCCCTGATTGCCGACTTCCTGATGCGCACCAAGAGCAGGGTGATCGAGCGCTTGGTGCGAACACTTGGGCCCGAGGAGTGGAAATATGGTGGACGATGCCAGGAGGGTGTACTGAAGCTCGAGGCGAGGACGTGGTTGGTTCAGTATCTGGAGCAGATCTATGATATTGCCGAGAGAGAGTTGTCGGTGCAGTGGCTGAGGGCGCGGAATTTGGACGAGGAGGTTGTTAGGGAGGAGATTGTGGGGTTAGGTTGGGGGTTTGTGGTTGTGGAGGCTCGGGAGTGCAGATTGCAGAGTCAGTGGAAGGCTGTGGGTGACTGGAGGTCTGGCAGCGAACCTGAACCGAAGGTAGAACGAGGTACGCTTCTGCTTCTTGAAGGAGTGGCTCAGATTGCTCATGATGATGCAGGAGAAAACGCATACCCCACCGAAAGAAATGAGTTCTTCGAGGATATGGTGAGTGGGATTGTCGATGGCAATGAGAGACGGCGCACAAGTAAGATTGTGGGTAGTCGTACATTCGACACATTTGACGACGAGGACGTTGTTTGGCAACCACCGAAACTCGGCCACAACGGCTACCGACAAGATCTACAAGACGAATATGAAGAACTTCTTGCGAAGCTGAAGGAGGTTAAATGGGTCATCAATGACTGCAACTGGAAGATATATGGGCAGGAGGCTGATGCATTCGACGACTTCAAAGGCAGCATCCACTCGGACAAAATTCCTTCGCTTCCAGACCTAGGCCAGCATTTCTCTGACGTGGAATCGGTAACCACCATCTCAGATGCAGAAGATAAGCGTCCAAGTCCAAGCATCATCGTGGTAAACAAAGAGTATTCCTTCGATGACTGGCACGAAAACAGCAGCAATGACGGAGTCGACAGCGGTCCGGACCTTATGAAAGAAGCAACCGAAAAAGCATTTGCGGAATGGCAGGGCTATGGAAGAACTCAAGGATGGCTTGAGATGTCACGATGACGAGATACTGTCCCGTGCGGTATGATCTCATGGGATTTGAGCGTGAGGTCTGCATGATTCATGCACACTGAGCCTCTGTTGTGCTGACGACTTTGTCCCAGACAGAATAGGGGTTGGCAACATGAAGCTAGGCTGGGTAGAATGACCACGAGACGTTGAGATGTTGAGGCACGTTGGGAAGGCTGGACTGACCAATTGTTGATGTTTTGTTTGTTTGTTTGCTCCTTTGTTTTCGGAAGCGTGCAATCGCAGTTCGCCCAGCCTGATATTAGACATAATGAAACCGTCGTTCAAATCAGACAAGCGCATCCCTCCATCCAGGCGGCTCTCTCATAAGCTTCATCTCTGCTACGCGCCGGCGCTGACAGGAATAGAATTGCGGATCTCGACAGCTGCTTCGCCACACCGGAGCCACCAATGGTGATGCGGCCAAGATGCGCACCCGGTGCGGGCCTGGGGAATGGACGATCAAACACAAGAATGAGGCGTGTTGGAAATAGCTTGATGAATCTCTCTCTCCAAGTGCTGTTGTTGGTGGTGCACAATGGCAGAGAGCAGAAGCTGGTGCTGACGCCCCATTGGCTTCGCGTAACCAGCCCCCAAAGACATCCGCATCCACTCCACGGCCTCGCCCAACCCCACCAACGCCGCCCAAGGTCCCCTCCTATCCCCTCCCTCCCCTCCTATCCATTCCAAGCTGAAGAACGAGTCCTGTCAGAACCTACATCTAAGGGCTGACATCGCCCCCCTTGGTCAGAAAATCCTCATCGTGTCTTCGCAGCTTCTCTCAGCTCGACCGCACCCGACATACAAAAGAAATCCATCGTCGTTCGATTCCGCGCACTCGTCAACCCACCTTGTTGTTCCCCCGCACTGCCTGTTGCGACGAAAGCTTCTGCCTCGACTCGCACGCCTTGATTTGCGCCAGCCCCGATTCCACTGTTTGCATCTGCAGCTCGCATAGCTCGCCGCAAGCTTCTCTCTGGTCGTCTTTGTATTCTGACAAGCTTACCACATTGCGATTGACTCTGACGAGCCTGATCCTGCTACCCCGCGCACTTCCTTCATCATGTCAGACCTCGCAGGCAGAAAAGTCTTCAAGGTTTTCAACCAGGACTTTATCGTCGACGAGAGATACACGGTCACCAAGGAGCTCGGTCAAGGTGCTTATGGAATTGTCTGGTATGTAATTCTGCGAGATCGGATGTTTTGCAGAGCCATGCTGACATGATTACTTGCACAGCGCCGCGACAAATGGGCAGACCAACGAGGGTGTTGCAATCAAGAAAGTCACCAATGTCTTCAGCAAGAAGATTCTGGCGAAGCGTGCGCTGAGAGAGATCAAGCTGCTCCAACATTTCAGAGGACATCGTAATGTAAGGCGACAAGGTGGCGACGGTAGTGGTGGTGAGCATGCGCTGACGATTGCAGATCACTTGTTTGTATGACATGGATATCCCCGACCGGACAACTTCAACGAGACCTATCTCTACGAGGGTAAGAATCTGCCAATGATGCTGTGTGCCAAATTTTATTCTAACCAGATGACAGAACTCATGGAATGCGATCTCGCAGCAATTATCCGCTCTGGACAACCCCTCACTGATGCTCATTTCCAATCCTTCATCTACCAAATTCTCTGCGGCCTGAAATATATCCACTCTGCGAACGTCCTGCATCGTGATTTGAAGCCTGGAAATTTGCTGGTCAATGCCGATTGTGAGCTGAAGATCTGTGATTTTGGTTTGGCAAGAGGTTTCTCGGTAGACCCCGAGGAAAATGCCGGTTACATGACTGAGTATGTCGCAACAAGATGGTATCGTGCTCCTGAAATTATGTTGAGCTTCCAGAGTTACACAAAAGCTAGTAAGTTGGTCCGAGCATCAGAAGGGAATACAACTGACAAGAACAGTTGATGTGTGGTCCGTGGGATGTATCCTCGCCGAACTGCTTGGTGGACGTCCTTTCTTCAAGGGCAGAGATTATGTCGATCAACTCAACCAGATTCTCCACATCCTCGGAACTCCTAACGAGGAGACCCTCTGCCGTATCGGCTCTCCTAGAGCTCAGGAGTACGTCCGCAATCTGCCATTTATGGCCAAGCGACCATTCCCTCAACTCTTCCCCAACGCCAACCCAGATGCTCTGGATCTCCTGAACCACATGCTTGCTTTCGATCCATCTTCGCGTATCTCTGTCGAGGAAGCACTCGAACACCCATACCTCCACATCTGGCACGATGCATCCGACGAGCCTGGTTGCCCAACTACCTTCAACTTCGACTTTGAAGTTGTTGAAGATGTAGGCGAGATGCGCAAGATGATTTTGGACGAGGTAGCGAGATTCAGACAACATGTGCGCATTCAACCTGGTCAGCAAGGTACCAACCAAGGACCTACTGTGCCGATCCCTCAAGGTGGAGGAAGCTGGGGTGCAGAGGATCCGAGACCACAGGAGACATATGGTCAGAATGGAACTGGATTGGAGCAGGACTTGCAGGGTGGTTTGGACGCTATGCATGGATAGGTTTTCGGTGCAGTTTGTTGACATCAAAGAAAGCGAGTCGTTTCTGGGACATATCATGAGAATGCAATGAATGAATGGAATGGGCCAATTGATATAAAGAGATGAGTGATTGGAAATGACAGAATGAGAAGTAAGGTTTTTTGTGATTGAGCGAGCAAAGATCTCTTAATGAATTTGATGGCTCTTGAGAATACCTTATGTTTGCCAATTTTACCTATCCTCTAGCTTGCAAGTTTATCTTACCTTACCTACCTCAAGTGAGAACGACAAGCAAGAATCAATCGTCCTTCGCCAGCCATCACCCTTATCCTCACCCTCACATCCACCTAGCTGCCCCTTGATCACTTTGTCTCACTTCGCTTCTCAGGCGAAGGACTAGGACTAGGACTCGGGAGTGAGTATGTAGGTAGGTAGGTACCTACCTATCTACACTGTAGATAAGTCCTGTTTTTCGGTCATGACCAAGAGCCAAGAGGGCTATGGTCTATGTCTCATGTCCTATGTCTTATGTCCTATTTCAAGTTCAGTCAGATATCCTGTGGGTGGTAGAAGTAGAAGTAGGGTGCGATTATATGAGTGAGTGAGTGACTGGCTGAGATTGTGCGTGTGCTTCTCCTCCTCCTCCTCCTCCTCCTCCTCCTCCTCCTCCTCCTCCTCCTGCTTGAGCTTTCGAAGGGTACCTCAACCTACCTTTGTTTTGTACACAACAATACAAAGTCCATTCATTCCCTATCCGATTTCCCTATCCGTTCTCACTCACCTCTACCCTGAGCGAACATCTCCAGCTCTAGGTGGGAGGTGTATCCTAGGCGGGCTGTTTGGTGTTTTAGTTTTATTTATAGGTAGGTATTCAACATCTAAGGTACCCAAGGTACCTACCTACCTTTATGAAGTTCAAGTTTCCTCCTTCTTTTCTTATAACTCTACTTGTCTTTTTTTATCGCCCTTTTCCTGTCTTTCTCTCTCCCTCCTCTCTTATATACTCTATTATCGCTAAGGGATAGCGCAATATTAGATGTAGGCACCCACCCACCTACTTGCTCATTTACTTGTATTCTCAATGACACTCACGTACATTCCTTTGCAGTCACTTCACTATGGTCACAAAGTAGAGATGGATATAGGATGATTCTGGTGTAAGCTGCTGCTTTATTTCTATACATAGATATGTAAGGTGGACTGCTGCTAATGCAGCGCAACACAATGCAGGCAGACTGAAATTTCCCTCTTTCCTCTCATCTTATCTCCTCGTCTCCTCTCCTCTCTTGAAAATATATACAAGAAGTCATCTCATCCCTTTTGCCACTTATACTTGCACTGGGGCCTTTCACACCAAACACAGCCAAGCTAAGCCCCACCTCTCGCATCTTCAGGACTAGAATCCCATTTCAACGTCTTTTTCGAGGAAATCATATTAATTCCTGTTCACTCTGGCGATGGATGTGGATCCCGTCAAAAGCAAGCCAACCAACCAAGCAAAGCCAAAATTTCTATGTCGTGTTCCAAAACTGGGGTATCAAATTATCTTTCTTCCTCCATTTTTCCTCGCAATTTTTTGTCATTCTTGTTTTCGGTAGCGATCCTCTCCCTCTTAGTGCCTAGTTGAAGAACCAATATTCCGATGCATACTGAACGCTGATGGGACTCGTCGATGAGCAGACTGGTGCTACACCTCCCGCTGTCACGACGCGGTACGCAACTTGGACGCCGACACTTGTGTAGCCCGCTTTGGCTTTGAGTCTGAATTTTATTAGCCACATTCTGTATATTCTAATCACTGCCGTGTAACTCACGATAGCCAATCGACTGCTCCAGTGCCACTTGGTCCCTTGTTGGCCGTTGCAGGCGCCGCAATCGCCGCCGTTCGTGCAGCAAAAATTATCTTGCCAACCGCACTCAGGTTGAAGACGGGCGTGCCGGCGGCATCGAAGTAGTGGTTTCCGAGAACCTTCAAGGTGTTCGATGCGACCTTGAACTTGGAACTCGTGGGGAGTGGGAGGTATACGGCAAGAGGAGGGATGGCATTGAGCGCAGCTTCGTTCTTGTAGGCGAGTGCGGTGGCATCGAAGAGAGTTGCGACGGCACCTTGGAGGACGGCGGTGGCACCAGCAGCGCTGCAGGTGTAGTTTTGCACGCCCCGGCCGATGGCAATATATGCGACAGTGAGGTTAGTGGAGGGGAGTTCGGTTGGGCCTGGAGGATGTTAGGTGCTGAAGGAGGAGGAGGGAAGGCAGGACGTACCTCCGTTCACTGGGAGAGTGGGAGTAGCTCCTTCGCAGTCTGCTGCCCGAACGACAACGACACGAGCATTGGACAGAGTAAGGAAAAAGGCGAGGCAGATGCCCACGAACAAAGTATATGAGGAGTGCATGGTGAGTTGGGAGAGAAGAACGATGCTAGGTCGACGTATAAAAGGACGAGCTGTGTGACGTTGTGTATCAAGGACTCGGGGAGCTTAGAAACACCTGGGAATGGAAATGCAGAGAGGAACGGAAAGAAGGACCAGGTAGGTCAGAGGTAGGTAGTAGTCGCTGGGTGAAGTAAATCAACCAGACAGAGAAGAGAAGTCGACGGTAGAGAAGGGTGAAAGGCGATTGATTGGCTTGATCCGGTGAAGGTGAGGTTCAGACGGACATGGGAATCATCTTATAGTTTGGAAGAATGATCGGATGGACATGGAATGGAATCAAGTAGTATGCTTGGGTCCACGCATGCCGATGCAGGGCAGACAGCTACTGACTGTGCAGCTAGCTACCCACGCCGGCCGACAAACACATGGACATGTTCAACCTTGCCCTGCCCTGCCCTGCCCTGCCCTGCCTTGCATGGTACAGTAGCAGTCCGTTAGTTAGTCTTTTGCGCCTGCAGGCCGGACTTCAGACCCTCTGTTGTCGTCTAGTGCCGTGCACTCACACGCAAGATGAGCGTTTGCAAGGTTGGGATGATTAGGTTCATTTTTCCTGGTGCTCCTGGTGCTGCTAAAATTGCTCGTTGCCGCAGCCGTGCATGCGGCCGCCGCGAGGGTCGAGGGGAGACACCGCTAGGGGGAGGGGTCTGGGGGGCCTGCAGGAAGGACCAAGAGACGCGCCAACCGGGCTGCAGACGCTGAACGGCCTGCAGCAAGGAGGTGAGAGATGCATATGCTGCTGCCCGATGAGGACAAGTGGGAGGTGAGTGGGAGCCCGTGGGTGGAGGTTGACGCGGATGTTGGAGGGGGATGGATGTTGGTGCGTCGGTGATGTCTCTACCTGCCGGAGAACAGACGCAGAAAGGGAGGGGTCGTGGTGTTGGTATTGATCATGAGGTGGTGATCAGTTGGGACTAGGCCGAGCAAGAGACCGAGAGATGGAGATGGAGATGGAGATGGAGATGGAGATGTAGATGGACATGGAGTTTGACATGGACATGGAGAGAGATCCAAGCTCAACTTCATCTTGCCCGGATCTGCAGTGGAGTGCAACTACTCTAGTTGTAGTCTAGTTGCCTGAGGGACCTACTTTACTGTACAAAAACAGTCTACTTTACTTTTAGCTGTCTAACGGCAACTCGATTTAGCTCCGGTTTGGTTTAAGCTTGAGAACAACCGAGACATGGAGTAAATACCTTACTTTAGGTAAGGTATTTACAATCCAATATTCCAAACATCCATCTTTCGTGATATCTCTCCATCCGCCTGACAAAGAAGAAGACGCAGCATGCACCCGCCGCACCGCAGCCGTAGTCGCCCACCATCGCATCCAGAATAGCCGGCGGCAAATCCACCCAATCCATCATCAGCATCATCAACATCCCGGACCTGGTCTCTGGTCTCGCCTTGCCTTCCACTTCCACCTGTCAGCTTCCCAGCTTCCTCTTCCACCACGCATCAGACGCAACCCATCGAACCCATCTCCGGCTATCTATCGCACAAAGGAAGGAGCTGGGGATCAGATGCTCCGATGCCAGATGCGTGCACTTCCAACAAGTCGGGGACCATCCATCGTCCATTCCAACATCTGCCCTCCTGGGGCCTCGCAATCTATCTGATGCGTGTGTGTATCTGTTCCCCAGATCTCAACGCGAAACCGAAAAACAAAACAATCTTTAATGTCCAATGTCTGTCTGGTGTCTGATCTGTGATGGTTGGCTCGGGAGGATTGCCATACAGCAGGATCATCTCAAAGCATGAGCCTTGCTTGCGATGACCATGATCCCGATACAATTCTGACTGTGTCTTCGAGCATCGCCTCCAACCCAAATAAAACCACCACCCGAATCCCTCGCAACAAAAAAAAACCATCTTCGTAAACAATTCGTTCATCCTCTATCCTGTCACATCTCAGATCATCACCAACATCCTGATTCCTTCTCGAAGCAATCTCTGACCATACATTTACCCGCGTTCGGGTGCAGGCTCCATTCACGAGTCTCGGTTCATCTCATCTCGTCTCGTCTCATCTCATTTCATCTCTCTCTTCCTCTTCCGCTTCCACTTCCACACCAAGAATGCCGCCACCACCACCAGGTCCCCCATGTCTCTTCCATCCTCCCTCCCCTTCCACCGCTTGGCTTCTGCGGAAGTTCCACTTCCAGAACCCTCGGACCACTGCTGCCCTCGACTCTGCCGTACATTCCCCTTCCCTACCTGACGCTCCGACCCTACCTTACCTCCTCGGGCGTGCAGCAGAAACGAACCAAGCTGCATCGGATCGTCGCGTGTTTATTGTTTCCTCATGTCTGCATCTGCTGCTCTCAATCCTAGCATGCACCTCGCTTACACCCCTCCCCTCCTCGGCAAATACAACAAATCGGGCCCAGAGCGCCTATTTGTCGTCGTACCCGTGCAGATGTGGATGCGGATGCGGGTGCCATGCCATGGATCCTGAGCTACTGTCCTGCACCAGTGCATGTGTGGAGAAAGAAACGAAGAGAATGCAACCTAATTAATCGTCGCATCCACCTCCCGTGCTCCCTCCCTGGCCTGAGTCGGGCGTCGGCTAGCTGCTGCAAGGTAAGGTCAGGTAAGGCAAAGAGAAGAAAAGATGGCTAATTTGCGTCAAAAATAGAAACTCCCTCCCTCCCTTCCTGCTGTAGCTAAATCGAGAACAATTAGCTCACATTTGTCTTGGAGCTTGCTCCATTCTTGTGCTACAGGACCCATCCCTCCCTCCATGCCCGTCCTGCCCGACGCACGTACACCCAAACTCACCGGCACACACAACCGGACACAAGGTGAAGCTCAAGCTCTGGTTCCAGCTTCTCGTACTACCTCACCCGCTCTACTAACCACAGCTCGTACGACCAACACCACGACAGACGACCCTTTTACCCGCAGCCAAAGCAAGCGAGCAACAGAAAGCCGCTTGACATCCTTTTCATTTTGTTTCCGGGAATCGCGTGATTGTTGAAAAGAACCTGGGTCTAGGTCTTCTGGCCCGATGAAGAGGTTCAATGTTACACTACACGTACAGATAGCAGGGAAGGGAGAGCCTAGATTCCGCCTTGCTTTACCCCATCCGCGCTCGAGCGGTCTGTATTCTGTTGGTTTGTCGGTTGTCGTCTGTCGTCTATCTTCGCTCCCTCCCTCGTTCTGTATGGATGGATCTCAGTGACAACTGGTGGTCAGCGGCTGCGATTAAAACTTTTTTCTCCCTTCCTTGCTTGCACCTCACTATCTATCTGTCTGTCTGCCTCACTTGACCCACTACCTCGCCCTCCCTTACGGCATTCTTGACATAAGGTGACATAAGGTAACATAACATAGCCGAGCAACAACGCGACAAACATGCCCAATGGGATTCTTACAACCTTGCATAAGGTAGCTACCAAAACGCTCGCAAGCGCTGTGCAGCGCAGCGAAGCAGCCAGGCCGGTCACCAGAGGCCCTGAATCCAGAGGCCAGGTATTCCGCACCCAGAACCCAGATTCAAGAATTTAGAACCCAGAACCCAGAAACCAGAACCCAGAAACCAGAACCCAGAAACCAGATACGCCTCAGCCATCGACCAGGCCGGTCTACGGCCTGGCCGCTCCACATGTCGTAAAGCACAGCAAGGCACAGTACCTTATGTAAAGAGAAATAGAGTAAAATACGTACTGTATAGTAAATTGAGTTGCAGTAACAGTAAAGATTCAATGCCACCCAGTGTTAGCGTGAGCGTTGAACGCCAGACAAAGCCAGCGGCAAAGAAGTCAACCTAACCTAGCCTAACCTTGAGCAAGACAGACAAGTCCCAATCCTCAATCCCCAAGTCCTACCACCACTGGTACAACATCAACATCTACACCCAACATCTCTCTCACACAAACTAACGTCCCTGCCTGCCTACCTGCCTACATACCTCAAGACGAAGCATCCTGGCTGGCATCCTGACATCCTGGCATACTAGCAACAGTTGGTATACAAAGCTTCACACAGGCAGGCAGAGCATATTTAGTTTGACAGGTCGGTATAGTAGAGAATACCGTATACACATGATAATCATGAAAAGTATGAGATGAGGGATATACTCTGTAAAGCGTCCGGAAATTACTTACTTACCTACCTACCTACCTACCCATGCAGCTGCACCTGCATATATACATTCGAACCTACATACCTAGATGTGCAACCCCCTACATAACAGTGCAATGTAACGTAAAGTAAGTCAGGTACCTAAGGTAGGTAGGCAGGTAGGTAGAGAAGAGGACAAACGCCATGTGAGAACCATGATCGAAGTGCAAACCAAAACCGCATACGCATACGGATGGGTATGTGTATGCGAATGAGAACGCAAACAAAAAAAAAACAACAACACGCACGCACGCACACATATGGAGAATGTGATATCCCCCCTCCCTCACCTCCATCCCTAACCCACCCACCCACCCACCTCCCAACACCACCTCGCCGCCTCCTTCACGTCGATCCAGAGCGAGATCCAAATCCAGATCCAAATCCAAATCTCCATCAATACCTACTTGGTGGCTTGCTTGCTTGCTAAACTTAAACGCTAACTCAAACCTAAACTCACATTCATGCTCATGCTCATGCTCACGCTCACAATCCTACGGACCCAGCTCGACCTCACTAGAAGCAACAGATGTGTCATGAAAAGTCGAAATCTGCCTTGAGTTCACCCAAACCCCTCACCTCAGCCTCCTTACTACTCACCCTGCCTTAAAGCAGACGAAAGAGAGGATCTCGCTTAGCATGGAAAAGTGCATCATTCATCTTTACTTGTACACACTCTCCTGCGAGTGAAGTGGAGTATTAGTTACAAATGCAAACGCGGAAAAGCCTTTGTATGCAGCGGCACTCCAAAACCAACCGCTTGCTCCGCTCAATCCCCCCGCCCAGCAACGCGACCTGCATTCCCCACGGCTCTACACTGCACCACCACCTTCATATTCCAACATCCCAACAAAGCAAATCTTTCCCATCCCAACGCTCAAGATTCGTTTATCGCATGGGTGCACCAAGTCCGCCGCTCATTCCTTGCAACCTGCTTGCAAGCTGTGGGTATTTCTCTTGCACTTCCAATTGTGTTCGTGTGGCTTCGGCGTATGAGAGGGCGTTGACGATCTCGCCTTCGGTACGGGAAAGCTCGGCTGCACGCTCGAAATATTTAAGCGCTTCTGTCACCTTGCCTTGTTGGAGGAGGAGCTGTGCCATGGTTGCAACAGCAATGTCACATTCGGGATCGACTGTGCAGGATCAATAATTGCTCGCTCGATTAGGTGGACTTTACTTACTGATGAGAGCCTTCTGGCACAGTTTCTCGGCCTCGGCGAAATCTTGCTTCCATTGGAAAAGAGCCAGCGCCTTGTTGATGAGGGGTAGGACGTTCATGCCTAGGGGCTTGGTCTGCTTCTCCATTTCAACTGCCGTGTCGAACTTCTCGATAGCCTCTTGGTACTTTTGCTGATCCAATAGTAGTTCTCCATAGTAGTTATACACATCCGGTACCTTGTCGAAGTTCTTGATACACCTGCGGAAGGTTGCCATTGATGAAGCAATGGAGCCCATCTTGTACTGTGTTACACCGAGTTGGATGTGTGAGAAGATAAACTCTCGGTCAAGGTCAATGGACTTTTGGTAGTCCTTCGCGGCTTCTGCGAACTCGCCGAGGATAAAGTGCAATTGAGCACGGTGATAGTAGATGTCAGGATCAGCATCGGCATGTGCTACGGCCATTTCGAAATCGTCTGCTGCACCGTCCTTGTTACCTATACTTATATTAGCCAATATCAAAGCAAATTTGGCATTTTCAACATACCCAGTTCCAAATGCATGCTTGCACGCTTGATGTAGCTCTGCGTCATCGAAGGTTGCAGGTCAACACTCTTGGTCAAGTCACTCAAAGCCTCCACGTTCTCTCCACGCAGATATCTGAATGTTCCTCTCATGTTGTACGCGAAAGCCTCGAATTCTCCCAGGTCGCCAAGCTCCAAAGCGGAATCGAAAGCAGCCGCAGCTTCTTCATATCCCTCACCAGTTTTCTTTTCCATGGCACGTAGACCAGCTTGTAATTGTCCCTTTCCGGTGTCCTCGGCAATCTCAGCGCTGGACTCTAGGCCAACTGGTGGAGGGCGTGCGCGGAAACTTTGGAGGTAGTTTGTGACAAAAGTAGGACTGGGCAATCGCTTCTCCTTGCTTGAGAGGATAGCCTTTCCCTTTGCCTCGGCGACTTTCTTCAGCAGTCTCTCAACCGCTTGGGCACTCGCCTCATTTCGGAAACCATCAATGATACAGCTGGCAGTGAAGTCGAGAAGGGCTTCGCTGAATTTATCCATATGCTCATATGCGTTTGCTCTCCGGTTCAAGGCCTTGACATATTCATTGTCCAAGTTGATCGCAGCTGTGGTGTCCTCGATGACCTTCTCCCATTGTCCAAGTGCGTTATAACAGGCAGCGCGGTTCGAGTAGAAGATAGGATCCGGCTTGCAAAGAATAGCCTTCCCGTACAGCTCGATAGCCTTTGGGTAGTCTTTGCTGCCGTATGCCGTGTTGCCGGCAGCCTTCAATTTTGCGGCATAATCTTTCCTGTCTTGTTCCGATAGACTACCCACAGTTGTCTCATCCACCTCAGGAAGTTCGTCTGCGGACTCGACGGTAGGCGCTTTGGGCTTTGGCTCGACTGTGCCCTTTTCCAGATCTGCCGGCTTCTTCTCCTCGTCCTTTTTCCTCCGCTTCTCCTTCTTGCTGGACTTCTTCGGTATATCGCGTGTGCTTGTAGATGATTTCTGCCAACTTTAGTTCATGCACACTTTCATCGACCCGTAATGATTAGGGGCGCATCAAGGCTTCTCACCGAATCAGTCAAATAGTATGCCACGCCAGCTCCCGTTACTACAATTGCGACACCAGCTATGGTGTACACAACAGCCTTGTTTTCAGATGCCCATGTTGATATCCGGTCCCAGGCTGATGAAGAAGTTGTTGATGACGCGAAATCTGGGATGCCGCTCCCAGAGGCAATTGGACTTTGTGCAGACATGTGGAAGAGAATTGGTTATTAAAAGAAGACGCAAGATAATCAAAGGAAAAGAAATGATACAGCGTCTCGATGATGTCGAGGGCAGGCTGGACGTTGGAATTGGCGTTCACACTGCTCAGCTCAAAAATTTGGCATCTGCCAGAGCTCGGGAGAACGGCCTGAATGATGCGTCGTCCTAAATTGGACGCACTAAGCCCAAAGCGAGCTCCTGGCTGTCGTCCTCGATCTTCCGTACCCAACGTACCCAACGGACAAATTCCAGGTATGCGTTGTATCTCTTTTTGATTTTTGCTCCAGTAGCTGAAATTTCTGCCTGTTGCATTGTCACCAGCGTGATAATAATCCCGTCGCAAATGGTTGTTGTACAGTGCTTCATAGGCTGCGGTGACGTCGTTTTTTCAGGTCAGACAAGGCAAGGCTCATGAATATGAATATTACATATCCCCTCTGAGATTAGATTGTTGCTTGTAATAGAGGACTCTATTTTAGTTTAAAATCTGCAAGTGTAGTCAGAGAGGTTTCTTTTTTATTAGGATAGAGTGCGATAGAATAAATTTTTCTTGGATTTTCTTGACCATAATCAATCCAATTTGGCGCGCTTTTCACCTTCTGATCGCTCTTTAGGCACTTAAGATGGAAAATAACAAGATTGAGATATTCTCGTCCCTGCGTTACGATCCACTCCTCGTAACCATTCCCGCCAATACCGAACTCTGGGAAAGCAACGGAGCCAAGCAGCCTAGCCCATTCTATATGCTTGCACACCACCGAGACAGAATCCTCCAAGCAGCAAAGCACTTTCAATATGATCAAGCCATCAAGGCTCTCCAAGGCTCTCGAGGACTTGAACGAATCCTTCAGAAGCTCTCACAAGCTATCGATACTCAATCATCGAGCCCACTAAGAGTCAGAATTGTCGTGGACGCCGATGGCACTATCAAGGTTGAGTCAAACCCGGTTCCTGCCGTTGCAAAGGAGAGTCTTTACCCATTAAGACTACCCCCACCGATGGAGGCCATCCAGATGAAAGTTAGTCCCCTGACTGGTGGTGCCTTGACACTAGGCAACGATGATTCTGTTACTGGAGATCCGCCAACTATAAACCCATGGGATGTTGTGCCGGATCCAAAGCAGACTCCCCCAACATCGTACACGAGTTACAAAACCATGAGTCGGGACATGTATACTGCTGCAAGAGAGAGAGTAGGCATCAAGGATATGGCTGAGAAGAGAGAGGTTCTTCTTGTCGCAGACGAAAACGATGAGATTATGGAAGGGAGTTTGACAACCCCTTATTTTTGGAGAGACGGAAGATGGGTCACCCCACCCGTAAGCAGCGGTGGTCAGATCGGGACATCAAGGAGATGGGCGCTGGAGAAAGGGTATGTTATGACCTAACTTACAGGTGATAGCGAGCTAACCAAGTGGTAGATTATGTGTTGAGGGTGTGGTGAAGGTCCATTCTCTGGTCAACGGTGAATTATGCTGGTTCAGCAACGGTGTCAGAGGATTCCAGGTAGGCAAGATCAAGCTCTCGTGATGTTAGATAAGGTAATTGTGGGAAGCCTAGAACGTGTATATGGGCCTTATAGATCTATTGCATCTGTATGTAAGCTGGATCAGAATCATAAATGTGTCAGGGTTCAAGTTTCGGATCCGCCAATGCTTACCCTTACAAGGAACACAAAGACTAAGATAGTATTTCGTCAGATAATGATTATTTCCTAAACCTGAATAGTATTCAAATGAGTGTAGGTAGGTCTATATCAACTAACAAGTACGAAATGCAAAATCAGAAAGGGTCCAGACGAATCACAACGCTAAACAAAAATAATCGACCAAGATTCAAAACAAACCCAAAATCGCCACGCAGGAAACAACCAGCAATCCTCCGAGTCTATACCGCAGGAACCCATTCCATCCTCTTTCTCTACCCATACCCGCCGATCACCAGACCTGATGTGCTAACGATCTAGCAAAACTGACGCTGCAAGGTGTCACGAACAGCAAAACCAGAGACACCGAACTTGTCTGGAATAGTGTTGTTGGCATCCAAGAAGGTCAAAGGAGCATCACAGCCAAGTTGGGGGTTCGCGCCCAGAGGAGCAAAATCTTTGCTGTTGTTGGCGTCGTATGCAAGAGTGACGTTTGCAGGAAGGTTAGGCGACGAGTACAGTGTGCACGAACGCTTGCCACCATCCAGACCAGCCATGAAAGTGTGCTTGAACACCCAGTTGGTGCAGCTGGCAGAACGGTCGAGGCAAGCTGCCGCGCAGTCGCACGCGTTTTTGATGCCGTCCTTGAAAAACAGGTTGACTGTGGTTACAACGCCGGTCATGTCGATACCTGGGTAGTAGCGCACGCAACCACCTTCGTGGGATGGAGCTTGGAGGTTGGGGAAGCGCTCTTTAGTGATCCTACCGCGGCAGATGGCCAAGTCGTTGTAGCTATCTTCGGAGGGGAAGATGTTGAACTCGCGGTTGGAATCATCGTCTTGCTCGCGGGTCTTGAGGCTGGACAGAGGAGTTGCTAGTACCGAGGTGGTGACGACCAGGAAGGAGATGACAGTGGCTGTTGAGAAATGCATGGTGAGTGATTTTGCTGACTTGATTGTGTGGATGAAAGTTTGACGAGTATGAAATAGGTTGAAAGATAGTCGATAGGAAATGAAGAAGGAAATAGAAAGATAGGAAAGCTTGATTGTGTTTTTGTTATGGTTTTGCTGTCTGATAGGGGACTATTCTATCAAGGAGAACACCTTGTTATATAGAGCTTCAGCCAACCTGTCCAGCATCCAGATTTCTCTCCCTTACTCTGCATCAAGTCTTCAGGGCATGCCCGATGCCATACACGGATGTCCGTGAGAAAGCTTCCACGTCATGGCTGCTTACCATAAGTATTTTTAACGGCATGAGGAAGATTTTGATTTCATGGAGTCTGACAATACTATAATGACATATGGATACCATTTCATTGGAGAACGACTTTTATGAAGGGTAATTGATTACGCTGAAATAGCTAAATGCTCACTGCCTGCTTGAAGCCCGTCAGAAAAGGCTTGATTCAACATGCTGAAGGCACGGAAGCTGGAGCGAGTATGCTTCGAATAGCTTCAAGCGAGAAGCGAGGTGAAGGATCTTGGCACTGCTGGTAAGTGATCACAATGAGATTGGGCATTTGAAGGAAGTGACCGCAGGCTGAGAGGCGCCAGCATGGAATCTTTGCATGTTGGTTGTTGTCGCTCTCTTCAGTCCATTGGCTTGGCATTCAACTAAGGGGGCGGAGTCTTGGCAGTTCGAGCCAAGCCGAGTTGGGGATGCATGTCACGGGGTGCATGTGAACCAAAAGCTGGTCTGCTTTCAGCCCCACGACCCCTGAATATCTCAGCCATTCACATCTCCAAGGATGGAACAGGGCTGCAACGCAGCCCGACAGTGTCGCTCAGCTCTGCTGTCTGGCGCTTTGCGCGAGGCTCTGGAAGCAGAACTGCGTATCTCTCCCTCTCTCATCAAACAAAACCCCTTTGAAAGTTCTTCTACCTTACGTGCCTGGTTTGGCCGGCCAGCATCTTGCCTTAAGTTCTTATCGCTACTGAGTGGCATTCTTAGCCATGGATCTTCTTCTAGCTATTGCGGTGCTTGGGTTGCCTCGCGCCTATGCTCAAAATACAACAGGAAATTCAACGACGCCTGATCACCTTGGATGGGTTCCATCTTCTTCTGGTAGAAGTACTATGGAGATTGTATGGTCGTGCTTATCAGTTTTACTGGTTTGTTCGTACAAGTGCATCCATGTGAACATTCCGAGCTTCGAGGAGAAACACGCTGGATGGCACAGATTATGTGGAATACCACTCTGGCCAGAATATCCTCTTATCAGAAAAGCGTTCCGGAAAGTCTACCTCATGGCTCTTATTCTCATTGCACCAGAAATAGGTGTCGGGTTAGCCGTTGACCAATACCTCGCTGCCAAAGAAGCTCTCGAGACCGCTCGTAAAGCTGTTCCGGAAATGGAATTAACCTTGACCCATGGCTTTTACTCAATAATGGGAGGGTTTGGTTGCATCACCGTGGAAGGCGGCCGAGTTGAGTTTTCTCAACCATCGCAGCCAGAGGATGAGGCGGCACTTCTAAATCCTCGGCGATCAGTGAACTTCCAGACTACCAGACTCGGACAGATGAGCAGTAATGAAGAAGGAATCACCCAGGATGATAGAAGATCTTCGAGAAGATTGAAAGCCGCCACCTTCGACTCTTCTACAATCCGGAGGATAAGTCTAACCACATACGGTCAGTGACATCGTTGCGTGCACTTCTAATGCGCTTACTAACGCCAATGAAGCAAAGATATGTATGACGCTACCGCCAGATTCTGATCTTATTGTCAGCGAAGACAATCTTCTTGACAGGAGCAAGTCGGATTTTGTGACCAAATTCTTTGCTATTTTCCAATCAACCTGGCTCGTAGTCCAAAGCATAAACAGAGTATCACATGGATTGCCAATAACTGAATTGGAGCTTGCCACAATGGCTTACATCCTCTGTGCTATTGTGATGTATGGGTTTTGGTGGTTCAAACCATTCGATGCTGAGCATATTATTGTCATGCCCATGCCAGCGAAGCTGGAGGTGACGGATAATATGCCCCGCTGGAAAAGAGTGAACGACATCAACACAAATTTGCTGGACGAGATTATGTCGACGTGGGACGATCCTGGTTATAGGCAAATCTTGTTCTATTTGACGGCTGTAGCATTCTCGGCCATCCATCTAGCAGCGGTAAGTTTTGATTGTCATATGTGTCATGATTCCGTCAATCTGCAACTTGGTTTTGGACATCGTCCGTTCATAATACGAAGATATTGGGAAAGAGCTAACTATTGCTTGGTGTTTAGTGGAACTGGGATTTCCCATCGCCAGTTACTAAGACCTTGTGGCGAGTTTTCAGTACTGTTGCAACAGCTGCTGTTGTAGAATTGGTCTTTCAAGGCATAATGATTGCCCAGATAGAATCCATTGGTGAAACTACTGATAGGATGCTCATAGTGTTGTTTTTCTTCGTAATTTTGGCCTTCGTTGTCTGCCGAATCGGTATTATTGTCTTGATTGTATACTGTTTCAGATCTATGCCTGCAGCTGTGTATCAGACAGTGGATTTGTGGCCAAGCTATCTTCCTCATTTTTCTTAATTTTTGGAATCGAATCAAGAGCAAGCAGGCAACTAGAGACATACCAGAGGGTGTAGTGCTGCTGGAGATATGTGAGTTTCAATCAACGACCTGTATAGGAGCACCTAATAAGAACAATTTGAGAATTTGAGACTGGCAACGAGGTTTCAAACTTCCTCCGAGCTCTGTGAACGTTCAAATATGTAGCTTCGGTTGGAAGGTGCAAAATCAAAAGGCATTCACCTTGGTGAGGCTGTTGTAGACCACGTGATCGAGAACTGCCCTTTCCTTTTTTTCAGCTCCTCCATTCCAAGGCTTCAAATTGCCAAGACTCGCCTAGCCCTACAAAAGAAGACTTAATCCCGAATTGATGCATGCATGCTGATCAGTCCCGCCGCCTCGCCAAACCTTGAAATCGGACGTCGTCTGCATTCATCTCCACGCATCACCATGTCCGAAGCGGTGCAGAACTCTAGATATAAAGGAAAGAAGTTTGTTGAGGGTCGCTTGAAGCTCAGTACTTCATGTACGGAGTGTCATCGCCGCAAGCAAAAGGCATTTCCTCCCACTCCCTGGTTGCCGTCAGGCTCAGGGATATGAGCAAGGACTCAAGACTAATGAACAATGTAGTGCGACCAACAACAGCCATGCCGCCATTGCAGTCGCAGATTTCCTCAGCCGTCATGTGTCTACCGTAAAATTAAGTATGCAAAGCGGCAGTCGTAACAGAATTTGGTATTAAACGTATTTCACAGGGACAACAAAGCTCCTGCGGAGCCTCTAAGCGGGGCTGAAGTGGAACAAAAGCCAAATGAGCTCTCTCGGAAATCGAGCCCTGCGGAGGGCAAAGCGGTTGAAAAGGCGGTGGTAGCTGTCTCAGTTCCACCGCCACCCAGCTACGATGCCGCTCTCGAAGAGTTGCGGAGCGGAGCAGATGAATCCAGTCGAGAGATCAGCTTATCGATCGACAAGATAGATGAGTTTGATTCTCGATCCTATCAAAACCTTCTGAGCAATATGGTATCAGTACAGTGTTATGACTTCATCCGTAGCTATGACGATGTACCTGAAGAAGAGGCTCAAGTGCAGCGCCACAGAAAAGTATCACCAGATTTCAGCAAGGCCTTTCTGGATACGGACGCCCCGAAAGTTAAATTTCAAGGATTGAAGAAAGAAAATCGATCTGGAAAAGATGTCCCCGCGCCTAGTCGGTTTAGCATCACTTCTGTTGATCCACTACATTTCCTCGGAATTGTTCCCACTAAAGATAATGGAGAGTTGCTGCATGCATGTGAGTTCACATTCTACCTCCCAAGTCGTGAAAATTCAACATGTTGACTTTTCCAAAGTCGTAACCATAATAGTGAAATATCCATTCTCAATTGACGGCAAGCCTTCGCCAAATTACTACAACGATTATTGGGTTTCATGGTCAGTGAAAGTACCCATATTAGCATATATGGGCATATTCACCGCTGCCTGCTATCAATCGGAGACCATGAAGATCCCTCCGAGCAAATCCCCGGTGGTACTTGGCTACAAGCTGAAAATCATCAACATGCTGAATGAGATGCTTAACGATAAGCACACTGCAACCTCCACTGAAGCGGTTGTGGTAGTGATATATTTAATGACCAATGAGTGGTATTGGAGTAATTACGAGAGTGCACAGGCACACATGAAAGGCTTGAAGGAAATGGTCAGGCTGAGAGGAGGTATAGAAGAATTTGGAATGGGTGACTTTGTGAAAAGAATGATATTGCTGTGCGTCTCACACCATCCATCGCGCAAATTGGACTCGCTGACCGGAAACCGTATAGTAACGACTACTACCTTGCCTGCTCCTACAACTCCGATCCCCATTTTCCCCACACAGTCATGTTAACACCACATCACCCTCCACAGATGGGCACCCCATTCGTTGTCTCAAATATCACATTCCTCTCCACCTGCGACGCGCTCAAAATCAGCCCAGAAACAGCCATGATCCTCGATGACATGCGATTCCTAATGTCTTCCATTCTCACTCATATCTCAAGCGCCCCCTCCGATGTTGAAAAGTCTAAGTTTCAAGCTACCGCGATTTGGGTTTACGACCGTATGCACGCTCTCCCCGATGGCACCGCACCAGAGAGTCCATTAGCTCGTGACTTTATCTACAAATCGGTTCTCATAGCAGCCCTAATTTTTTGTCGTGCAATCACGTCACGATCACGCCTGTCAAAGGCCTGTTCCTTCGCGGACTTGCAGAGATTGTGGGCGAACATGTGGAAAGTTACTTTGTCGCGGTGGAAAGAGATACCAGGGATTTTCTTGTTTATTATTTTGGCTGCTATACCTGCAGCGCAGGAGACACCACATGGGAGGTTTCTGAAGAGCATGTTGAAGACAACAACCGCGTATATAAGTTTGGAGAATTGGGATGTGGTGGACTGTACGTTGACGGCCTATGTGCATCTGCAAAGTTGGTTGAGGGGCGGGGAAGAGGGAGGGCCGTTTGGGGATGGGACGGTCAAGTCATTGGATTTTGTGCAATTCTATCGGCAGTAACGATTTAATGATGTGTTGCATGAGTTTGTACCATATTGTAGGACATTGATGCGAAACCTGCCCAGGGCCAAGAGACCCTTGTGGCGCATTCGCTAATTACCCCGCGTATAACAACTACCTTCGTGCACTTCAACACTCTTATTCTTTGAATCACAATCGCATCTAAGAGCAAAAGATGTCCTGACATAATGAGGCATTTGATACTCGCCCTGTACTTGCTATCTGTCAACGCTCAGAAAGCGAGCCGGGCCTCGCAGCCATCTATCCCAGACTATGTACTCACATACGGCATGGTTAATCTTCCTTCTATAGTGACACACTTACTCATAACAGATGAAGCTCCACTAGTGTATCTCGATCAAAACGAGCTCTACCTCCCTTCAGACATCCAAAGCCAAATAAACAACACCACTCCAACTATAAACTACACCTCGATCGACCCATCCACCATCCCCAGCCCCCTGACTCTATCCAACCTTAATGCCCTCAACAAGCTGGCCAATTGCACCTCCTTCGCATCCTGCCCGATATATCTGACGTCTTCTACCAACATCAACACTAATCCCTCTTGGCTCTATGGAGTCCTCCCTGATCCCACGACGCGCCAGACAGTCGGCGCGAAAACATGCGCCGTCATCGTGTATGATCACGAGAACGACACCGGCACCGTCGACGCGTTTTACATGTATTTCTATGCTTTCAATCGCGGCCTGGAGGTTCTAGGGGAGGTCTTGGGGAATCACGTGGGGATTGGGAGCACAGTATGGTGCGGTTTGTGAACGGGACGCCAGTGGCTGTGTGGCTGAGCCAGCATGATGTGAGTCCTCTGCTTCGTGTCCTGATATCCAGCTGATGATATGTGCACAGTACGGTCAAGCATTTAGCTACTCGAGTCTCAGCAAACTCAATTCACGTCCCCTGATCTATTCAGCCCTGGGCTCACATGCCAGCTTCGCTGTCCCGGGGACACACTCACGAGTTATTGCTGGCATAACAATCAACGACACGACCTCTCCAGGCCCGCTCTGGGATCCCATCCTCTCCGCCTATTTCTACACCTATAGCGGTACGCCCTCCGACTTGTTGCCCTTCACTTCGGCGACGGCCGCTAATATCAACAACACGACACCTGCACCCTCGTCATGGCTCTCGTACTACGGCCGCTGGGGCGACAAACGCTACCTGGACGCTGATCCCCGACAATTGAATCTCGCAAATTTGAATGTCACTTGGAAATATGAGGATGGGCCGACTGGACCAGCTGACAAGGGTTTGGTGAGGAGGGAGACATGTCCGGACGTTCAGGGAAGGACTTGTGTGACGTCAGCTACTTTGCCAAATATCATTGGGAGTAGTGTACCCGCTACCGTGGTGAGAAGCAGCATGTCAGCCAGTGGGACTCTGGCGGGGACAACTTCGAGTGCAGTGTCCTCGGCGACGGTGAGCGCTACGGGTAAGAGTGGTGCTGGTGCTAGGTGTAGCTGTAGGATTGGATTCCTGTCACTTTGCCTTTCGGCAGTGACAATTTTGATATATTTAGCATGAGAGAATATCTTCATTATAACCACAAGTGTCCCTCCACTGTTCGAGCCCTTGGTATCTATCCATCTAAAAATGAAGCACAATCATATAAACGTGTACATTAACTCGTACTTAACAATCAGCCCGCACTGAATCTCATCCACCATGGTATCATCGTTACAGCAAAACATTACAAAGGCTCTTTATCCTATCTAAGTGTCCTTCTCCATTGAGCCACTAGCATCAGCATCCTCCTTAATCTTCCCCTCGAGTTCCCCGCTAACCACTGGGTTCTCAACAAGATCATCGATCGTTCTCACGGGTCCCGTGAAGAAGGTCTTCCCTCCGAAGCCCGGAATGTAATAATACACAACGCAGAAAATAAGCACAAAGCCTAACACCACTACCGCGTAATTCATTTCTTTCGGGCCTGGGTTGGGGTAGGTTGGGAAGAGCAGCAAGATGAAGATGAATGTCATCCAAGCGACGGAATAAACCGCCGAGATTAAAGACAGAGTGTCTCCCATGTACCACACGCCTGGAGTGAAGTTTCCGAAGATGAGTCGTGCTACTAGAGGCATGCAATAGGCGAAATAGAGACCCATAATTGCAAGGTTGAAAATGGAGTTGATGGCGATGGTGTTGACGAGCATGAGGAGACCTTCGGCGAGAGTGCAGACAGCAACGAAACCGACTGCCCTTGCAGGAGTCTTGTTAGAGGAGAGAACACGAAGGAAGCCAGAGCCTGGGAGGCCGTGATCTAATTTCTGTCAGTATTTTTTGAACTTTGAAATTGGTGAAATACCTTACCTCTGGCGAAAGCAAAGGTCTCACGAGATGCGGCAACCATTAGAATGGAGCAATTGCAAATCGAACTGAACCATAAGAATACCAACAGGGCGATACTGCCGTTCTTGCCCAAGCTGTTGAACGCAATCTGTGCCAATGGCTGGCCGAGAGGAGTAGTCACTATCCCAATGACATCTGTTCCCATGCAGAATGCAATGGTGATAATGACAGCCCAGCCAGTGACTGCAGCTGTTACGAGCGACGATATCATAGCAAATGGCACAGCCTTGGCGGCGTTGGATGCTTCTTCCGCAATCGTAGCAGAGGACTCAAATCCGGACACGACCCACACGGGTGTCAAAAAGCTCATCATGAAAGCCCAGCCGTTGTTGGTCCAGAACCCCGTGTTTTCGAATTCGGTGAAGACGAAACTAGCAGTATTCTTGAGCTCTGACGGAGTTCCTGCTGCCAAGGAAATAATCAGGGCCAACAACATGGCGAATTGAACAAAAATGTAGGTCATGTTAAGCTTATTGAGGACTTCAGACGACACACAGGTCATGCCAAACGTCAGAAGTGTGGTAGCTACGAACATGCCGTAATTTTGGTACTTAGTCGCGAAATATTCACCATCTGTTCCGATCGAGCATGTTGCGCCCAGAATCAGGGTTGCTGCATAAATTGTCGACGCGTAAATCGAGATGTATCCCAGAACATTCATATAGCCACTATTCCCAATATGTCAGTCTAGATAGCATATTGCAGGTTGCAAGAGAACTTACGCAAGCCAGCACATGAAAGCTCTTTGTCGGGTAGGAGTAAGACGTGCAACCCACTGTAAATTTGTTAGTGTCTATTTTATATGTAGTTGAAGTTTACTTACATAGTACAAACCGCCAGATGTGGGCATGCTGCTTCCCAACTCTCCCAGACTCAATGCGACCGGCATCAAGAGAATGCATCCTACTAAATAGGTCCACACCATGCCCGGGCTGCCAGCACTTCCCAGAGAGAAAATAATGGATTCGGCAATGGCGGGCGCAATTCCCATAGCTCCGAAAGACTGCCCAAAAACCGTCAAGTACGAGAATTCTCTCTTCAATTCTGCCCGATATCCCAAAGAAGCCAAAAGCTCATCATCAGAGTCCAATGCCATGGTAGAGCCCGCCTCCAATCCCAGCACCGCCTTTGCCTTGTTCACTTTCGCATCTTTCGTTATGGAACTGTCTTGACTGACTTCCGCCATCTTGACAATATCGAGACGTCTAATCGGATTGGCGCGGCAGACTTTGGAAATGGAAATTATCGACCGTCGTTGAAGGAAGAAGCTCGAGAAGACACTCAATCCCAGGACCTCGGGGCGGGGAAACAGAGTTTCTTATTGCGCTTCGAGACAGGGCTCAAGACTTGGTTGCACATCCCGTTTGCTGGATTTTCGGGCGTTCTGATAAGCAAAGACTGGAACAGGATCTGGACCAGGGTATGTATGACAAGCTTGTTGAAATGGTATTTATCATGCACGTTATTAGGATTTACCTTATGGCTGCTTGCGCAGGCATCCCCAGAGTCGTCCCATTCGGCCAACTTGCACCTGGTCGGGGTTTCATCGCAGATAGCATGGTGTCCCGTTGACAAATTTGGCAGTCGAGCATTGTCAGGAGAAAATCATTTCGATAAGCGCTCCGGAGGAAGCTTGCTACTGGACCACCATGCCGATAAGAGAGTCGTTCCAGGATCTGGCCGCCTCCAAGACGGCTGATAGCGGGAGCTATCTCGATTCGGAGTGACACTCACAAACGCAATCCATTATCCAAACATTTGTAACGACTACAAATAACTCATCCAGAATCCCACAGGATTAGAGAGGCCACTGGCCGGCTCCCATCGCTGCGGATAATTCTCGAATTTCTGTTGACACATCTGCATGCAGCAGGAAAGAAAAACAAAAAGCTGATCCAATTCTGTGGAGATTGGATCAAGACAAATCCACCACAGTTGACGAGTAACATCTCGATAAAGGTACGGAGAGAAGCAAACCAGGACAGGAATGTCCCACGCAAACGCAAGGATACGCTCGACGGCCGACATGCACGGCACCTGCCTGGATGCCGCGTCCGTTGTGGAGCTCTAGTACAGTCCCAATTGAAGATCTTAATTGGATCACTCTTCTCGTCTCAGAACGTCTTTTTGAATCGATTGAAGGCGTGCAGTCCAATTCGTCGATTGATGATTCATGAAGGGAGGGCGGAAGTGCAGACACTGATGCAGATTGAGACCTCCCCGCGGGCTTTTGAGGCTTGACGGGAAATGGAAGGAAGAAGCCATTTCGTCGTGCAAGCCGCCTTGGCAAAGGACTCATAAGCTCAAATCAGGAACAGTTCGATAATGGCGAGTGAGCAGGCTTCTGGAACATTTTCGGTCTCGGTGAACACTTATATCAAGTCGAATAGTAAGAGTGAAGCGCAATCATTCGTTGTGAGTCCTTGAAACACCATGTTTTGCAGTGAACCCTGAGTCGCCTCGGCGGGAGGGATGCTGTGATATATACAAGTGCGCAGACCTGGATCGTTATGCGCCTGGCCCAAAAGGTTCTTTTTTCGGTTCAATTAAAGATCGAGTTTTTCAAAAGAAATACGAGCACGTGGGCATAACTCAAAAGAGCTCTCAAGCTTCTCCAGATTCTCATGCGAGTTTGGATCACCTGCGAATTAAATCGGAAGATGGACTTGATATTCAAACTGAGGAATGATTCCATTACAGAAGGTTTCAACTAATATCACATGCTCAAGCCGCTAGACATAACCCTTTCTATTTCATCATTATCATCGTCTACCAAGATCCCTCCCTCTGATGATACAGCCCCGACACTGGCCCATCTTGGATACTTTTAGTGTGATCAATGACGTTCGTCTCTCGAAAATGGCGAAAACAGAATATCAGACCTTGCTTGTGCCATTTCTTTGTGGTTGGACATGCACATTCGAAGTTGCACGCTCTTGGGCCATTTGACGATGATATGGCGGCGCGATGTGGTATACGGCGCTTTGGATTAATCCTCCAGTCAATGGGCCTAACCACCAAATCCATTGATCTGCGACCAATGAGCAACCTGAATTTGAACAATCGTACAGAACTTACTCTTGAAATCTCCTCTTGCTACGGCGAATGCAAAACATCGAGCTGGGTTTGTGCCAGCACCTTCAATCTCGAAACTTAACGTTTCGTTTTCAAAGAGGCTGATGGCTGGGGGTTCGGGCTTTCTCTTGGAGCAGCTCACGTACCTGGGTATCCGGGGGCAATGCCAACGCTCGAGAAGCTAACCAGGCCAATAACCACTCCAACTAACAATGGGCCTAGCTTTGGACCAAATACTTTGGCCTGTCTGGGGTCCAAACCTACTCCGAAGGCTAGAAATCTTTTTTGTGTAAGAGAAGAGTTAGAAATATGTGGTTGGCATTTACTAACACAGTACAGAAGCACAGCATTGACTCAATGATATAAGCTCGTCCCTGTGTAATCAGTTTAGAATCTAGATAGCAGCCACCACCATGGTATCTAATTCTACATTAATTCTGAATTTGATACTTGAGCAATGGTGGCTTACAGGAGAGTGAGGTCTTGGCCAAAGCTTCCTCTGATCAGGCCACCAGCCAGAGCAGCTCCCGTCGTTTGCGCGATAATATATAATAACCCTCGTGGGAAAGACGTCAAACCCGTTACAACTGTTGCGAAACTAATCATGGGATTGATGTGACCGCCGGACGCCGGTGCGAGGGCGTATATAAAGAGCATTATAAGTAATACGTTCGTGATTCCCACGTACCCAGCGACTTGAATAGTATCCAAATTCCCAATTGTAGTCCCTATCATAGCAGACACATAGCACAAGCATGTTGAGCCAACGAACTCAATGAACTAGGAATGCAGACTGATCAGCTCAACAAAGCCAGCACCAATGCCATGGTCATACGCACAGCAGATTTCCAGATGCCAATATCTTCCCAGCCTTCTAGAAAGAAGATGTACAACACCGTTTTCCAATCTCTTGATTTGGAGTATCTCCTATGTTCTTGCCGCAGCTCTGAGGCGAAAGATCCAGGAAATTGAGCCCCGCTCGTGGGAACGAGCTCATCACCCTCTATATTTGGGTTGGACATTTTGAGAGACTGAGAAATGAAGTTTGACAGGTTTACAAATAGCCATACGAGAAAAAACAATGAGAACAAGAGGAGCCTCAATGCTTAGCCAGATATATCAAAGCAACGCTAATTGAAGTGATTATATGTGCTGCATAAGGCTGAGTAATCAAGGAAAGAAAGGGAATTAAAGTTTGAAAATTCAGATTTTTGGGCATCTTCCAAGTCTTAAATTGGAATTGTCAAACCAGGTCGGCAAGTGAATACTCTCATCAATTTTATGGTGGACGCCTGAATGAACAAGATTATTTGAAGATTTGGCGTTTAGTCACGTGATATGGATGATTGCCTTTCGTGAAGCTCTGATTGGATTGCTGTGGATCTCGAACATCATCACGACTTTGAACTTCCAAACAGCCATTGCGCTCTGCTACCGCGACAATGGCATCCAAAGTCACTCCCTTCGTCTTTCGCTCGGCCTTCCGACCTATCCGAATAGCTTCTCAGTCGCAATGCCGGTCTTTCTCGGCCAGTCAAAGAGTGGCCAGTGATACCCTCCAAGTTGTGCGTTCAACAAATCCCAGAGCCATATGCTCAGTCACTACACCGTTCCGCCACTGACAGACCCAATTAGCACCGAGACTCTCCAGAGAACAATGCGAATATCCCATTCAAGTTCACCGAGCAGAACAACAAGCTCATCGAAGAGATCCTTAAGCGCTACCCGCCACAATACAAGAAAGCTGCTGTTATGCCCATTCTGGATCTGGGACAACGGCAGCATGGATTCACGAGTCTGAGTGTGATGAATGAGGTTGCGCGGTTATTGGAGATGCCCCCAATGCGAGTCTACGAGGTTGCTACTTTCTACACCATGTACAATCGGACGCCGGTCGGAAAATTCCATTTGCAGGCTTGCACCACGGTAAGCAGATGGACACGGGATCTCAGTTCGCAGTACGGATCACTGACGAAAGTTCTAGACTCCCTGTCAACTCGGCGGATGCGGTAGTGATAAGATCGTGAAGGCTATTTCGGACGAGCTTGGCATCAAGGCAGGAGAGACCACAAAGGATGGATTGTTCACTTTTGTTGAAGTCGAGTGTCTGGGAGCTTGCGTCAACGCACCAATGGTCCAAATCAACGATGACTTTTACGAGGATTTGACACCCGAAAGCATAACCTCACTCATAAAGGCACTACAAGCTAGCGCAAAGGATATGGGTTCCTCGACTTCATGGGTCGAGGCTGGAAAGGGTGCTATCACTGGTGAGGTCAAGAGTGTAGAGGATGGATCAATTCTTACGCCTGGTCCGACGAGTGGAAGAAAGACCTGCGAGAATCTCAAGGGTTTGACGAATTTGACGAGTGAGCCGTGGAGCACAGAGGTTTTCCGCAAGGATTTGTAGGGATACGTTGATGGCTGACAACGTGTATATATTGTACTTGGTTAGAGTCAACGGAGCTTATTTTACTGATAACAAAGCTGGTAGATGAACCTGCTGTGGAATATTCAACGTGCTTGTGCCCTGTTTCAGCGAAACCATCTGGATTGATTCTCAAGAGTGCAGCCAACAACCGGGTAGCGCTTCTTGTGCGAGAAGCAAGTGCTCATCTCAAAATCGGCGAGTCTTTTGACATGCATGTCGCAAATGAATGTTGGGTTGACAGGAGATTGATCTCGGTCCGCATTTCCACCTGCTGAAGCTCGTTCTGGATGTTGAAGGATGGGAAAGAATTATAGAGGCAGTACCTCTATAGTACATTTCAGAACATGTATTTGCTTTATCTCTCAGCATTGCTCGGTTTATTTTTGGGGATAGAACTCCACTATAGAGAAGCTAGTGGCCAAGCCGGTAGGTTGCCGCAAGACTTCAACGGTCATTTTTCATGAAATTGCCAGCTGTCTGGATTTAGTTTGCTTGGGGAGCCATGGGGAATATGACATTTTGACCAACAACTTCTACACGAAGGTCAAAACATCAATGATTGATGAAGTACAGAGTTAGTAGCTTGAGCAGGATTTCCGAGTTTTCGTAGGAAGAACCTAGCCAACAGCACTCATTGTGCGTTGTTGAATGCGTCTCAAGACTTGGGGTGGGATTCATCGAGTTCACTACGGCGTATTTGGGGAGATAACATGGAAACCCACATAACTGTGATGCCGGGAAGGCAAACACATGGTTCCTTCGACTTAAATTGATCCTCGAGTTTAGAATGACGTGAACGTTGAAGAAACTGCCAACATTCCTAGAGCTCGTCTGTAATCTAGGCATCCACGACCCAACGTCCGGGTAACTGGAACAGCTGCAGGAGACTGCCCGCACTTACGTATAGCACCGTCAATTATAGCAAGCACTAGTAGCCTGACAATGAAATACCACTTGAGTAATGGATACAAAGAGAAGCTTCCCATCATCTTCCCCTCTCCATGTTTCGATCTCTGGGGGGTTGTCTCTCCACTGCCAGTAACGATGTTGAGGGGAAGCTATGAAGAACCCTTTTCTTTGAAGTCCTCGGCCAGAGTCAGGCCGGAATATCTTGAATTATCGTTTCGTTTAACATTACCAATCTCCACCAGATAAGAATGCAATAAGGAAGTACTTACCCGTACTTCAGATGTCAGCCTCTCCAAGGTGAATTGGGTCCATGAGCAGCTGTGCAGCATGTGGCAGGGTTAAGCCACAACTTGAGGCGCAGTCAATAGTCTGATCTGACACACTTGCAGTCCACAACAGCATCAGGCTCAAGCCTTGTTTCGCATCGAGATCTCGATGTCTAAATCTCTATGTGGCTGTGCCACTCGGCTGCTTATTCACAACAATGATGCTCAGCATTGTCGGAAACTGCGATGCCGTTGTTTTTCGAGATTTGGACAATATTTCTGCTCATACTAAGCCTTTCACAAAGTCTCTGAGCTCTACCGTAGGGATTTCTGGTCAAATCCAGGCAGTCATCTATCATCTTAGAACCTTACTAGGTAGTAACTTTTCCCTCCACACGTACAAGGTGCTTATCACGTGTGGGCTAACTTGTTTCTCACTAGCAAATTTAAGCGAGGCGTTTACTTCAACGACAAATCTGCCCTGGCGTTCGCACTTTCAATAATCCTTCGAGACGACGGACTTCAACTCCCTGACTTCCAGCAATCGCAGCTGCTTTAAGTTCTGCCTCTGACTCTTGCGCAGAAGCTTTTCCAGATGCGGTTGCTATTATGGGAAAATGTGACGCTGATATCTGATCAGTAGATTCTCACCACGTCCCTGCTAAGCCTCGGTCAACGAAGAACACCAAGAAATAATGGTTGGTCAGTTACTCCTTTGAACGCAAGATGCAACCACTGAGGTTCATTTCCAGACGTCATTTGGTTCTCGCGCGGGTAATTCCCATAGCCGTCGGCGTTTAATCCCTCTTTGAGGCTGTACATCAGCCCCAGGCTACAATTTTGGCGAGCTAAGCACGGCAGGATCCCCACCATAAGGCAGCTGAAAGTACTTCCGCAAGCTCTCGCCGTATCAAGTGAGAAGTTAAACCTTAATACATACCGCTGCCAATTTGCCTGCCCCCTTGGCGCGTTACTATTTCGGTTTGTGCACCTCGATTGCTTATTTCATTGGCTGCCCTATGTACCTCATCCCCAAGAAAGTTCCCCCACACAAAACCGTCAAGACTTTCCCTGCTCTGAGACCCGAGAGAGAAATGCGCTTACTTCGCGGAAGCAAGGCTTCTATGGAATGCAACAGCAGGGAAGATCTCTCCACACACACCAGGTTACCTTGGGTTTCATTTGCCTGGGAGACTGGTACCATCCCTGTTTAAGCCACCCGCGTTGGTGACTGCGAATGACGGACGCGGCGAGCTCAAGTGAGGTAGTCTTCGAACGTGCAGCGGAGATCGGATACTTGGCACCCTGCTGGGGTCAAAGTCACCTTACAATGTACGCTCCGTCTGACTGCCTCGTTTATCATATGTGTTTGGCCATTTTCAAATAGCGCAACGTCGGGCCGAGAACACACTTTGAGTCCAGCACGCATGCAGTTCCCACTGCCAGTGGCTAAAATGTCGTCTGCAGGACTAGCGTTGCCTAAAGACGTTCCAGATTTAGCAGAGTTGCTAAAGAGTGTGCAATCCTAGTGATTTTCATACGTCGAGGATTTCCAGCTTTCTGTGGATACCTAAGACAAATTCTTTGGCCAAGACGAGCATCAGCCCTGGCGGCTGGCGACCAGGTGCCCTCATCCTTGTCGCGTTGGAAAGGCCATGATCAAAGATGCCTTGAATCGGAGCCACCCGCCTCAAGGCGTCCATATACAGTCACTTAATATGCCGTTGCGCATTGCGCTTGAGCCAGGCACGGTACTCGCAGTGTGTGTGCCATCGGCGAGCATTCATGGTATGTGTCGCACATTGAACTCGACGGCATTGTCCCAATGGGTCTCAAGTATTAGTCCGCAGGCTTCCGGAAAGAGACCCACAAGGTATTGCTGGCAGCCATCCTGATCTTGGCACAGGACTGCTGATGCCATCATCTGCAAATTCTAGAAGTGAAGTCATCTTGAGCTAATCCAGCAACATTTACCCGACTAGGAGAATCTCTTAGTTCTTTGAATAGATTCTGAGGATGGGTGGATGTGCCAAAGATCACGCAACAGGATTTATGTAGGTCTGTATGACCTTACAAATGATCCTTCTCCCAGTGAAATCCTTCATGAAGTCCCTTGGACGAATGGAACCATATCTCCAAGTGGAAGTCCTTCTGGCCGAATTCCTCCTGGAATACAAGCCCTCAAAGAAAGGATTTTATCATTTTGAAATGCAATCCATGGTTGCAATGAAGTAACATCAGCGGGCAACGTTGCAGTCCCAAAGTGCGCCGTGGCAGGACTCATTCAGAAGGCTGCCTCATTGAAACTGGCTATCTCTTACTCGGGTGTCGATGAAAACTATGAGTAATATTTGGCGACTTTCGATTGTCTGAGCTTTCATTCTGCCCGCTCTGCCTCGTTGCAATTTCCTCGATAGTTCAAAAACTCGTCAGGTAGTAGAATATGTAGAGGGTCGTCAATATGAAGGATCTGGCGATGTTTAAGCTTCAGCTGATCAGGGCACCCTTTTACAAGGCTGGCGGTCTGATCCCTCTGGACTTCCCCAAGGAGCGAATATGGCGTTCAAATGGAAGTTTGCCGAGTCTTATCTGCCTATCCATGTGCAGGGGTGCCAAATGTCTCACGATCGAGTGTAACGGCTGTACGCCCCCGATCAGACAAGACGGTCTGCCACCCGACCGGAAACGCGTTGACTCAAGAACCGAGGCTGAGGCGCAGAAAAGATCCTGCCAGTATTACAAAAATATACTAGGGAACAGCATTGTGCTGTCACGCGTTTTCGGGGGTGACTCTCAGCTTGAAGGCCTGCCACTTTGGGCTTTCAAGCGTCGACTTCATTGGCCAGCCCTACCAACAAGCATCAGCTCGAAGTCTCAGACAAAACCTATTAAGCCATGTGGAAAGCAGCCAAAAATCGAAATGATATCCATCTCCCTACACTGTCCCCGTTTCCGTCGCAAAATACAACGCACCAAACAAAGATATCAACCTTATCGCCGAGATGATGCATGGATCAAATTCTCGACCAAGACAGCGTACCTTTACATCTTGTGTAGAGTGTCGCCGTCGAAAGCAAAGAGTACAAGGATTCGCAACGCCGTAAAAACATGTCTAACAGTATACAGTGCAACCAAGCCAAAGACCGGCCATGTAACAACTGCTCGAGACGCTACCCGCCAGTGCTATGCACATACCAATCATCGAGGTACAATACACGTTCTACCACTGCTTCCCGCATCAGAAACTTACCCAGATCCAGTCCGCCCCCATCTTTTGATCGCATAGTCGACCTCCGTGACGACCAGGTGGCGGCGCGGCAGGATTACCACTCCATTGATCGTGGTATGAGCGCGGCGGGTCCTTCTTACGTACAGACCACCGGGTCCGATATGAGTGGCCTACCTGCGACCAGCATGTCAGATCACAATTACTACGACAATGCAAGAACATATTATTCCAGTCCATCGACAAGAAACGATTACAGAACGTACTCAAGCGAGACTTCAGGCGCCCAACACGTTGTAACGTCGAATTCGTCTTACGCACCTCTTGATCAGAGCTACTACCAAGGGGGGCAAATGAGTTATAATTCGCCACCAACGACGCATGGTGGTTATTACTCGACTTCGACCACACAGGGGGTGGGGATTGGCTGTCTTCTAATGGGGACCCGGGTGTATTCGTGGGTGCAGGATCAGCAGACTATTATTATGTGTGCGATCCGGACCTTGACAATTCAGGGCCGATATCTCCAAGACGCTAGATAATTACCCTCAAAGCGTCTCAGGAGAACGAATTTGGGATCAACAAATGAACATTGGGCCAGGAAAATAGCGTAGGTACGCGACTAATAGCGATGGATGGAGCCAAGATCGAGAATCCGAAGATCTGGGACGAAAGAGGTGCGAAGGCTTGCATAAGAGGCTTCATGGGCGTTCAGCAGAGCTAGAATCGGCATATGGTGGTGCATTCAAGGATGGTGGGGGCGGGGGTCATTCGAAATTCATAATTGGCATAGCAGTAGCATAGTTTGAGATCTAGTTTGATACGCGTATAGAGTGTACAGCTATAGCGTCGAAATTATTTATGGTTTGTTTTTTGATGACTGCTCTCGGGCCTGAAAGTAGAGAGATTATTATCTAGTTTCTGGCGTACGTGATGCAACGATCGCCCAACCCGACAACTCTGCTTAGAGCCTCGTGTTGACGAACAAAACCCCTTGCAGGAGCGATGACTTTGCTTCATCCATTAAAGAAGTGGAATAGCGAACGAAATGGATAGTGTTTGAGAGGTCATCCAGCAGTTCTGAGACACTAACTCGTTGGGTTGAACATAATTCCCATACCCTACTTTCCGGAGACGTACATTGCGAGTGGTAACACTTCTCTTGCCTGAATTCAACTCATACGCAAACTATCGCTATCTGGAACCGTCTTGCTCATTGGGAATCATTTCATTGTCTTTCACATGCCTGCTTTACACATCATTCCTTGACCCACTCCAATATTCTCTTCCAAATTTGGACACCGTCATGGCTGCTCTCCATCGACTTCGACAATAGTTCCCTCTTGGCATCATCTATACCCATATAACTCGGCGTACTTGCCAGTAACATCTTTGCCAAGTTTGTATTCAACTCTGGGTGTCCTTGAAACGTCATAATCGTATTTGCCTTATTGACAAACGACTGGTTGCCTTCAGCAAGTGGTACGAAATCCTCCGCGGTAGCCTTGATCTCCCGACGGTGAAACTCGTGTATTTTCAGGTACCCCTCTGTCGCGGCAAATGGGAACATCTTCTTCCCTTCCTCGGTCAAAGGCACTTTTGTCACACCGATCTCAGGGCCGTCCATGCTCCCGACACTGCCCCCAAAACTTATCGACGTTGTCTGGTGGCCCCAGCATATCCCCACAAACTTCTGCTTCGGGAAGTTCTTGACTGTCGTCTGCAGATAGTTCTGCAGCTTGAGCACCCATGGGTCCGAGCCCATTGGATCTGCTGTGCCACCGCTCAGGACGATTAGGTCGTACTTCGTGGGGTCCGGATGGATTTGAGCCACAATGGGGTCATAGAAGTCGATGATTGGGACTAGTGTCCCCGGGACTGAGGCAGACTCGATGGCAGACTCGAATGAGGCTCGTATGGCTGGTGTGGTGTTGGATTCAAAGCCGTTGATGATAACGGCAATCTTGAGGGCTGTCATGGCGGTAAACTAATTACGCTGGACAAACGCAACCAGCAGATTGATTTCTCCATGTCTTATGCCTTAAAGTGATGGCTTAAGAAGCACTTTTGGTCGGCATCAAAGGTGGGAGCGGAGTGAGGGAGGGTGGGAGTACATGAACACGCAAAGGTGGGTGACCGACGGGGAGCTGATCACATGTTCCACGAGTGACTTGCTCGTTCTCTTCCACGGTCAGCCTCATCGCCCGCGACCCCAACCCATGGGTTCCGTCCCATCCCATCCCACCGGACCTGCAGTCGGCGCCGTCCTCGTTCATGGGCTCCGAAGCGAGTGCTGCAAGCACAGTGATGTGCTCGCCTACGTCGGGACTCCACTGATTTTCTATTGGTCCGAATGGGCCTCAGGTCACCCGAAATGGTCATAAAGTCCCCATTTATGCCAAGCACCTTATCAGCTTCCTGAGTTCTGTCAAGGTTCTGACTATGTCACATCTTCTATCCGGAATCTCTGCCGTGACGACTAGTGATGTGACAGCTTCGAAATAGACATTTGATGGAGCGCCAAGCATCTTGGCTCTCATTTTGGAGACGGCCCAGCGAAAACGGCGATAAGAGATGTTGGAACGGAAGGCACAGGGCCATGTGTAGTGGTAGGGAAAGTGGGATCAGTACTTAAGGGCAGGACTTGCCCCGACGCGCTGCGCGTCTGCTGCTTGAGCTGTTTGAAAGCTGTACACCAGGTCGTTCAGAAGGCTACACACGTTTCTCCGGAATAATGAGCGCTGTGAGTTAGATATTTGGCACCTTGACTTGTTTGGCTACTAATAGCTAGGATAGCCTTCTTTCAATGAATCCGAGCCAAAGGGCGGAGACCCTATGCTCGTTGATGTCAATGCCCAGTATGCTGGACTCGAATACCACTACACTTACTTGATCTTCTGTGGATTTATTGTCTGGCTCATTATTCCTGGCATTGGTCTTCTCTATGGAGGTCTTGCAAGAAGAAAGTCAGCTTTGGCTTTACTCTTCCAGAGTCTAATGGTCGCTGCGGTGACAACTTTTCAATGGATGTTCTGGGGTTATACTTTGGCCTATTCTCGAACTGCAGGTCCATTCATCGGTGACATGGCAAACTTTGGAATGAAAAACGTGATGGCCGCTCGTATGTAGCATTTCATATTTTCATTCCCTTAGTCTTAATGCCGAAAACCGAAAACTTCATCTGCGAACTTACTGACACAGAAGCAGCAAGTCCTGGAAGTGCCGTCATTCCTGAGATCGTCTTCTGTTTGTACCAGATGCTTTTCTGGTAAGAGACTTTGAATTCAATTGTGTGAGAAGAACTTACTCATCCCCCATAGTGCCTGTACAGTACAGATTGTCATCGGCGGTGCCTTCGAAAGAGGAAGAATCGTTCCATCATTGGTTTTTGGCTTCTTATGGGCAACTATTGTATACTGCCCAATTGCATGCTGGACATGGAATGCCAATGGATGGCTGTACAACCTTCCATCTCTCGATTTCGCTGGAGGTGGACCGGTCCACATTTCTTCAGGATGGTCAGCTCTAGCATATGCTTTCGTTCTAGGAAAGCGCAAGCACACTGGTGACAAGGCCCACGGCAAACCCCATAACACAACTTTGGTATTCCTTGGAACGATTCTCATTTGGTGTAAGCAGCTATTTTCGCTATTTCCGTTATACACAGATCAAATTTTCTCTTTCAAGATTCTTCACATTTGAGAGAAAAATACTGATCATGCGGTGTAGTTGGATGGTTTGGCTTCAATGGAGGATCAGCTCTCAACGCATCCGTTAGAGCTATGCTTGCAGCATTCAACACCAACACTGCTGCATCTACCGGTATCCTTGGCTGGGTTCTAGTTGACTACTTCAAGCACGGCCGCAAGTTCAGCGTTGTTGGCGCATGCGAGGGAGCCATTGCCGGACTGGTTGGCATCACACCAGCAGCTGGTTATGTTGGTGTCTGGCCTGCAGCAGCTATTGGTTTCATCACCGCTGTTGTGTGCGCTCTCCTCCAAAACCTGAACGAATGGCTCCACCTCGATGAAGGTCTCGAAGTCTTCAAGCTCCACGGAATCGGTGGCATGGTTGGTAGTTTCTTGACCGGCATTTTCGCCTCCCAGACCAGTAAGCTCCTCCTTTCACATGAAATACATCAACCACCGAATCTAACAACTACTAGTTAGCATGCTCGATGGCGCCACAGTTGCCTCCGGCGGTCTCGACGGTAACGGCATCCAAATCGGCAAGCAATTCGCTGAAATTACCTCCATCTCCGCCTACTCATTCGTCGTTTCCTGCGCGCTTCTCTACATGTTGAAGTTCATTCCCGGCATGCACTTGCGTGTAACCGAAGAGGCAGAGATGAATGGCTTGGATCTCGACCAGTTCTTCGATGAGCAGATTGGAGATTGGGGAATGTTTGATGAATTGAACAGGGCGAAGATGGCGTTGGAGATTAGCTCACCAGGCTCGCCAACGATTGAGCCAGCCGTTTTGGAGCCGGTTATGGAAACAAAGAAGGATTAAGTGTGCATGAGTTGATAGGTGGTTGTTGAGATGCAATGAAGACTTGGATAGTTGAATAGTTGTGGTGATGGAGGTAGATAATAAGTGTTAGCAAGGCGGTGGACTTTTGCGTTGAATATATACCCATTGCTGTTCCCTAATTGTGTGCAATTTGTCGTCTTTCATAATATCAGTTCCATATGCCCGTGTCTGCATGTCGAATCACACTCGTTCCCGATTGCAAAATAGTGTTTTTTTTCAATCTCATGTCTTCATTCTCTTGATATATAATATCTTCTTCCACAGGAAGAACGATTCCCTCGCGAAACCAATGATGACCTAAAGCCCTTTTCAACGCCATCGCTATGCAAATCAAAAAGGTATAAACACAATTGAACAGTTCTAAACACTTTCAGGCACCCCAACCATCAACATCTCTAGCATTCCTTTCGTCTGACACGCCTGCTGGGACCTGTTCACCTCAGATCGCACTCTGCGATGCAGAGTTCGGATGTTCATGTCTAACTCTGGGGAACTGCCCATGTGCTCAGAATAGATGTCCAGCAAGAGCAATGCCGAATCGACGCAGATGCTGATATAGCGCGGATCTGTGATGTGTTTGATGACCCATTTGAGAATAGGCTGTACAGACGTCTCATCTCGGCCTTGAAGAGCTATTCGCATTGCGCTTCGGTGTCTTAATGCGGTCAGCACAGTGAGTACTGTAACTGGTGGCTTCTTCTCGCTCAGGACGGTGTCTAAGGCTCGGGCATAGTTGCCTTGCCGGAGATCTCTTTCCCAAACGGTCTCAGGCTTCTTCCTCCTGCGATCGTTCCCCTCGACTATTACATCCGCGCCCTCACCCATGAAATCCAGCCCTCGGAGCTTCTTCTCAATACCTCTCGTCCGTTTCTTGTTCTTCTTGTCATAGTCGTCCAGAGTGCCTTCGATCAAGGCCTGCATTTCCTTTGCTCTTTCGCGCTCTTTAACCTTCTGCTGGCCTGAAAGTCGAGTCTTGATAGAGAGAATTCCAGATTGAAGACCGACAACCAAGTGTTTATCCTCGCGATTTGCCCCCGAATTGATCACACTGACCGAGAGGACTGGGGAGGCATATTTAGATCCAGAAACGACATTCCATCCTGCTGTTTCAAAGACCTTGACATGTCCGTCCAAGCCTCCACTGACCAGCCTTGTTCCATTTGATGCTAGGCACAGTGAAGTGACCGTCTTCTGATGGTTTTTGATGATGTGGAGCGGCTTGCCAGCTACCAAGTCAAGTACTGAGATTTGGTTGTCTGCGGACGCGAGGACTGTGGTTCCTGATGGCATTGGCAGAACTGACTCGACTGGTGCAGCGTGCTTGAAGACCATCGCCGCTCTGCCTGGTATCCTGGGATCCCACAATCTGACCGTCTCGTCGTAACTTCCCGTGACAATCATGTTTGACATTGCTCCTGGCATAAAGCTTCCGCTTCTAACATAATCAGAATGTCCCACGAAAGTTGTGGTGCTCTCTTGACTTGGCAGATCCCATAAGCGCACAGTTCGGTCATCACTCGCGCTCATGACCGTGGTCAATTCAGTTGGAGAGAACTTTGTCGTCCATACCGGCTGCTTGTGTTCCTCCCATGTTTTCAGGATTGCTCTCGAGTTGATGTCGAAAACCTGGATCTTTCCCGTCTCGTCACCAGCCACCATAACACGACCATCTCTGCGAATCTCTCCACTATGCGCAATATCCGAGAATCGAGTGATAGTCTTAATGAGCTTTCGAGTTCGTGTTGAGTATAATTGAACTCGTGTGCCTGTCGTGACGGCGAAATAATCATTGGTCGAAGGCAGGAGGGGATTGCTTGGTGGAGGCGGGAACGAGATGTGAGTTACTGCAGATTGAGAGGGGATGTTTTGCGACGACCGGAATTCTTTCCAGTATTGTTGTTCTGGAGTCAGAGGTGAAGGCCCAACGGGCAGTCTCACCTGCTGGAGGTGGGTTATCGGCGCTGCCATTGTGTTTGCATTGGCAGACTGTTGGTCTCTACAAAAGCTGTGCACAAAAAAAAGTTTGGACCTCGATAACGAAGGTTATTTTTCGCGGCTTGACTCTCCTGATACAGCTAGCGCGGGCTTAAACCTTCCCCACCATCCGCTCACATGACTACCCGTACTGCTTTGGGATCAAGACGCGTCTCCTTCACTCATTCGGCCAATTGGTGGCTCTGTGTTTGATCAAAATTTATTTCATTCAATACGTCTATGCCAAAATCATTTAATACCAGCTTGCATTAGGTTCGACCTGCTGCATACGTGCACCTTATAGTCAACCATGCTACTGACTATCTAGACCCCGAACACGCGTGCCGTTCTATCGACATCCAAAAGCTGGGTATGCCACAGGCCACAACAGCTTCACCCATTGACATGGTGTGTTGGTTGTTATTTTTTTGATCTACACCTGATTTATCTTTTGAGGGAGACTTTTCTGCGCCCTCTTCATATCCAATCCTCCAGGTCTAACCCACTTGTGTTTGCCTTCTTTATATCTTTCAGGATCTCCGCCAGCACGCCATGACCGTCGCGCTCATGTATCTGACTTGTGCATGAGGTTGTAATCCTAATAGATGCGATTTCTCCCAAAAGAGTTTCCCAAGACATTGTGACATATAGCGAATCCAACAGTGGCCACATGGTCAACTTAGATTTGAGGTCCCGGAGTAGAGTCCCCAGAATAAGTGCATCACATAGGTCGTCATCCTTAACGTAGGGCCCTCGTCTGAAGAGTCCTCTAGTGCCACGATGCCTTCCATTTCGTGTCGTGTAGTGGGTGATATGAAAGTCGAGAACACTGTAGGCATGACGGAAACAGCTCCTGCGTTTCTCGGCGATATGGTCTAAATTTGATTAGCTGGTAAATTTGAGACCTGGGGCCGCTGTGGAACATTACCAAGTGCTTTCATTGGAAAGGGAAGGTCACGCTCTAACCCAATCATGGCTAAAGCTTGCTCACAGTCCCAATTCGACAGCCCGATCAACACTTTCTCAGTTACTGCTTGGAAAATAGTAGCCCTGCGAAAAACCCAAGAAATACAAAGCCAATAGAACAACTCTACTTGGCTACAAGTAGGAATCGAATCCTGGAGAGCAGCCATCCACGGATCAGAGAAAACATCGACGGCATCGTAAAATTGGTATTTGTCTACCACAACTGCCATCTCTACCAGAAGTTTCAGAGATACTACGCGAGGCACACGCCTTCCTCGGCCATGGATGATGTCCATAACGATAGAGAAAGCGGGGGGATCGTCGTCAGGCAGTGATATATCAGCCTTGCCATAGGTCCGTAGAGCTTCACCTTCTGCAAAAGAAGATTTCAGCATCGCCTTAAAGACCGTTGAAGCTAACATCAAATGCTTCGAAGATACCTGGAAGCGCACTTCCGAGTAGGTGGTTGGGTTGGCTGCTGCTGTTTCTATATCCCTGTTAGGACGCACGTTAGTTAACGCTGTAGAGAAATTCGAATTATCACGCTGACATTTCCTCTGCGCCACTTTCTGTCTCTTGATCAAACGCTGATCCTGCACCCCAAAGTTGGTCTTCCCCCGGAGATCGGTTGATTCAGCGACCGAGAAAATTAATGTTAAATCTCCATCAGTGTCAAATATCTGCAAAGAAGAAGGCATCATGCAACGAACTACACTGAATGGTATGCTGGGTTTAGTTGAGACTCAAAAATTAGAAGGGTGATTTGGCTCGGGGGTCAGCTCTTCAAATATACGAAGTAGCTGCCGATGGGCAAGCCTGCCATAGGCGAAGCTAGGCTACAAAGACACACCTAGGTGCTGGCCACTGCAAGAGCAAACGGGCAGCTTCGACAAGTCTTTGTTGCATGATTCTTGTACCACAAAATCTATATATTTCGTTCCACTTCAGTTCAATTCCAATATGAGTGTGTTTCCGGTAGTTTTATGGAAGTGAAGCTTGCTCAAAGTCATGTAACAGAACTGTAACTTGACGATATATCGTCCATAGAGTCTCTTGGATCACTCTGAGCCTCTCAGCCCACATGTTGACCGCTAAATCCTTTTACCCCTAGTTCTCATGTCAATGCCATGCAGACGGCAAGAATTAAACCCATAACAGTTCGCCGAAACAAAAACGTCCTCCCAATTGTCTGGATGACTGATACATCCGTGAGCAATAACTCACTGGGCACTAAATCCCGCCCCCAAACTCCTTCAATGCGATGCAATTTATCATTTCCATTCGATCCCTGGTGAAGTATCCAACGAATATGGCGTTAAGACTGTGAAATGTCGTCCGTAACGCCGTACCTGTCTTCTTTCAATAACGCCCGCCTCGTTTGGGATGTCTACTCGTTCAGCGAATTATCTGGACACCTTTCGTCCATATTCGTCCAAAAGCTGTGGACCCGGTGAGTACCGTGAGAAATCTTTAAGGTTGAGCCCGGATAGCTTGTTCCGTATCTTTTCCATTGATGAACCAATTTCTGCTTTAATCCCATGAGACTTCGAGGTAGCACTAGTATATGCAGTTCTACTGCAGAAAGAAACCACATCCAGCTGGTTGATGTCTTGGGCAAGATCCTTGAACGTCATCCCGACGTAAGGCGGAGGTGGGGGAGGCCAAAATCCAATCTTGGTCGCGCTTACTAGAAGTGAATCCAGCAACTTTGCGTCGCAAGTAAGGCGGTGGGATTCAGGCGCTTTGGAATTGCAGCGCGTTTTCGGCATTTGAAGGATATCAGTCCAGCTATTTATCATGTCAAACGCATACTGAATGGCTCTTATCCTTTTCCTGAGAATAGTATCTAAAATGAAATTAGCATCTATCAACGCGATTCTAAAGCTAGATTAACTCACCAGTGACAACTTGTGGTATTGGCAGATATTCTTTGATTTCTTTGGAGTATGTCTCTTGACCGTTAGTTTCTCCATTGCTCTCCCGTTCTAGTATACGGGTAATGTGATTGAACTCTTCCGATGCTTGAAAGACCCAGGAGATGCTGAGCCAGTGGAAGATGTCTGGAGTAATAGCTTGGGGTATGTCTCTCTTGATTGCGTCCACCCAATGACCTGAAAACCTCGACGCCGCCTTCTGTAGTTGATACTTATCGACTAAGACCGACAAGGTGGTCAACAAATTCAAGCTGACTTGCCGAGGGACCCCGTTCTTGCCATGAATGATGTCCATTAGTATGGCAAAAGCAACTGGGTCATCGTCAGGGAGAGGCACTTCCACGCGCCCTGTGAAAAGAAGTGTTGCGCCTTCAGGAAAGTTTGCTATATGATTGTTAGTAAATACCAAAGACTTCGGAGCCATGGAAATTTGAGTTTCAACGAGGCAATTGTAGCATTTGAAGTGCTAAATTGGATCTGAAGCATCTTTCCAAAATCCTTCGAAGGCCAGGGATAGTCTTACGTTTGAGCATAGCCTTGAAAACAGGAGATGCACGTATTAAACATCTCGACGATGTTCTCATGTATATCGAAGAGTCCTTGGCTGGGGTTTTGTGGTATCTGAATTCATTTTAGCTACACCCTCGAGGTCAAGTTCAAGGATTTCGAGGTACATACAGAAATGAGCTACTACGCCGAGATTCTTTGAAACGCCCTTGTAGCACAAACGTGACATCGCCTCGCGAGTCGAAGCTATGAAGATTCGGAGGCAACATGATCAAAAATCAAGTTGCCTTTCGTGGTCCTAGAAGACTCTTGATCTAACACCACAGGGTCCGTAAAAGTATTGAGAATCAAAATGGGGAGTGGTGGCGGCGAGGATCCCAATCAGAGTCGGCATCAAGTGGCTGTGGCGATGCATTTGAACCCCGCAATTGATGGCCTTCCAAGACACTCACGCGACACCACCAAGGACGGTCCTGGGCGAGTGTCTGAAGTTGCAAACTTGTCGTGCCTACTTTCTGTAGAAAAGCAAAGGCCACATCGACTTGTCAGGGTGTCGCATGGGCAAAAGAAGGGTGTGAATGGGTGTAGAGCGCGTATGATGAAGAGGTTGGAGTTAGGGCCAAGGCGCTAAACCATGGAGGGGCAGCACCGCCTTGCTCACTTCCAAAGGGGGACGGGCAATGTGACGAGATGAGACCTTCGGGTGCGCGAAAATACCTTCCGACGGGCCTTGCAGCTGGATGTGCATAACCAGCCTTCAGACATAGAACCTAGGACGAAACAGACAGGTAGCAACGTGGTGCTGTAGGTTCACGTGACCACATCGGACCCCCATTCATGCGGGCGATTCCGTAAATATAAACACACTCCGAGCGGTTGCGGTTATCACGAGCACGACAGCACATCTGAGTGCTGCCGACTATGGCGACCGGTACGTGCGAGGCCTTGGCAATATTCATGGCTTTGACCGAGTATTGGAAAGGGGGCTAAGAAGCTTGTTGACTGCAAAAATCCCTCAGGGGAAACGGCTCGGATCGGCCACAGCTTGGCTCTGACTTTCCATGATTTAAGCCCAACAGTCCCAACTTTAATTCGCTCATCGTCATTTTCCCTCAACGTGCCTGGGATTGAACTTTCAGAAACGACTTGGATCAAAAAGCACACGCTTGGCAGGTCGAGAGTGGGATGGTCTCCATGTGGGCGAAATGTAAGCACTGTTCGGGGATCCTCTTGGCAATGAGCTTGTGACGTCGGTCAAAGTATCTAATAAACCCTATCTTCCTCGGAGCTGATGCATATCTTCAATTCTGGTAGTTTGGCTTGGAAATGCTGGATATGTTTTTACTTGTGTGCTACTTGTCCTGAGAATCAATCTCAAAGATGTGGATGGATGCCCCCACAATTTCCTACGCCAGGTAGCATATTGGCCTCTTCGCTCTTGGCCTTCGACGGCGATAGGTTGTATAGCCTCGGAACATGGAAGTCCCATAATAACTTCAATGAAGTCAAGTGTCGATCGATGGTGGGAGTATTCTGAGGGAGTAGGCAAAGTCAAATTTCCACTCTCCCACCTAATCGATCTTTTGCAAGAACAGAATCTGATATTTACTTCGTATTCGTACCGCTGATTCAGCTTGATTATGTCGATTTAATGTGCGTATCTATCTTAGTCACTTGAGTATGTCTCCTCTAATGCTTTCCCTTCATTGCTAGTCAATAAGTGTTGATTAGATAGAACCACCCTCTCAACAGAAAACTACCAACTGCGGAAAGAGTGAGAGGAATAGAAAAGGCTAAAGATTGCCCAGAGCTATGCATGCCATCATGCAGTGTGAAGGGGAATACTTCAGTTCAGTGGTGAGATTTTGGGGAGTCGCTAATCATTGTTATGGTGTGACGAAACGCTCACTTGATGCCAATTACGATGCCGAGTTGCTGGATTCTATAAGAGCGCGTCCTGTTTCCTCCCTAGAAGATTAACTAGCTCTGGGCCATGATGCCCACCATCCAGGTGCAAATTCTCTCACGCGTTCCATCAGGTAGAAGACATTGGTTTGATGTTAGATAGCATATTATTTTGCTTAATTCCGGTCAGCTTTCTGCTCTACTTCTAATCTTTTTCTAACACTCTATTCTAAACAAAATGAGCCTCGGATTTTTGCACAATGACATCGAAACAATACTTGCGATGTGGATGACAATCTCCTTCTCATTGCATGTCGCCCAGGATGGGTGATGGAGGATAAAACACGTGATAATGATAACAACGGCTTAATACCCAGCCATCTGTGGAAAAAGCCTTCGTACTCGATCCCCTCCGCTACCGTTTTCAATAACCTTGGATTCGAGGACCCAAATATCGAAGGTCACATGCTAGTTTCCGCCAAACACATAATGAACTCCATAATTAGTAGGGAAAGATATCTACGTGAAAAATATTGCTTGCGACCGACAGGGTTTTTGATGATGTTCATGGACATTCGATGTAACAGGAGTAGCTGTGGGGAAGTACAGGACTTTGCGGGGTAAGTCGGATCTTAGCCATCTACGTACTAGTCGCGATGGCGGGGTAACTTTCAACGTTGCACCCAGATTAGGACAACTCTTGTTCCCTGGGCTGGCTATTGGGTCGGGTACTGGAAGAAATTCCGTAATAACTCCCCATACGGAATGTAAAGCTTCAAAGTGGGATTTAAACCCACTTTCCGACTTTTCACTACATCCAACACCCTATAAACATTTTACCTTCATTGGACAATTTAGCTCCTTGCAACTAGTCCCTTGAAGAATACGCTCAAATTGAGGAAGGTTTCTTAATCACCAGCCAATGAGAGCCAGAAGGACCAAAAGGTGGGTTTGACAGCTCTTTCAAGTCGTACCATCACATCAAGTCCCTGCACTCATACGTTATTATCGTGGATCGTCGAACTTTCAAGCACTCGAAGCATGCAAAGACGTCATTTCTGAAAACGGTCCATATAAGTACGATGGATGACACGACATTTTATCGTCTCTCACCTTTATCCCAATTCCGGCTCCTTCCATCTTCTAGTTCCATCCCAAATTAATCATATTCAATACGTGAACTCTGCACATTTGCCTGGGTTATCTTAATAATGACTAAGTCAAGATTAGCCATGCTTCAAGTGCTGATGGGGTCGCGCTTGCCACATGTCAGACGACTTCATCAACCTATAGCTCGTCAATTATAAATATACCGCCAGCATCAATTACACTCAGTGGAGCCACCATCGCGAACCCCACAGCATTTACATCGCCTCTCACAGTTGACGTCGAAAACTTCTGGAATCTGTTCGTTGGACCAGTGTCGACAGCCGCTGTTACAACAACAGTTGAAGCGACTCCTGTCGCAGCCAACGAGCTTATTCCTCCACCAACACTTCACTATGCTCCATTTCCGACAGGCCAGCAACTTGCCATGAACTCCAAGAACCAGACCTGGAAATTCCCAGCCGGCTTCTGGTGGGGTGTCGCAAGTGCTGCGTATCAAGTCGAAGGTGCTGCTAAGGCTGAAGGACGAGGTCCATCAATCTGGGACGTTCTCCTGCATCGAGTCGTAGGCTATTCTGTCGCGAACCAGACGGGAGATATAGCAAATAATCAGTATTATCTTTACAAGCAAGGTAGTACAGCCCGACAAAAAGTCTCCAGAACGATGAACACTAATATATTGCTAGATATCGCGCGAATTGCAGCTCTAGGTGTCAAGACCTATTCATTCTCAATCAGCTGGTCGCGCGTGATGCCGTTTGGAAACGGGCAAGTGAACGAACTAGCGCTTGCTCATTATGACGATGTCATAAATACGTGCATCCAGTATGGTGTGGAGCCTTCCGTGACCCTCTATCACTGGGACTTACCGTTGAATTTACAAAATAATTATGGAGGGTGGCTTCCCCCCAGATTGTGAATGATTTCAAAGCATACGCGAATGTCGTATTTAGCCGATATGGCAATAAAGTCTCTCGTTGGTTTACTGTCAACGAGCCAATTGTGTTTTGGTAAATCTCCCCTCCAATTACGCACAATCAAATTGTTAATTCAGACCAGTGGGACTTACCCTTTGCCCGATCATTACTTCACCAATACGTCTACTCCCAAAGCTCAGCAACCGTACTGGTGCGGCCATCACGTTTTACTAGCTCATAGCGAAGCATATCGTCTTGGAAAGTCCATATTGGGATCCAATGCAAGTATTTCGTTCAAAACGAATGGCGGTTACAAAATACCGCTCACAAATTCTAGTGATGATGCCCTTGCTGTCCAAAGAGCCTGGGACTTTAATGAGGGCTGGTTTGCAAACCCGACGTTCATCAATGGAGATTATCCCAAGTATCTAAAAGACTTCGTTTCTGGCTTTTTGCCAGAATTCACCACTGAACAAAAGGCAATGATCAATAGCAGCTGTGATGTGTTCGCTCACGATGCTTATACGTCTCAATTCTATATGGGTGAGATGGTCTTCTAGCAACCAAAGACAGCAAGATTAACAGATCGCTATAGCCCCGGATACAGGCGTGGCTGCTTGCGTAAGCAATGCATCTCATCCACTCTATCCGGTATGCGCCAACACCACGTACACGTATGCATTGTCATCAGGAGGCTGGAACCTAGGTCCAGCTGCAGATCCACTCTCGCCATGGCTCCACGCAGCAACTGACTGGGTTCCTGCTTTCTTGCACTATATTCAAGACACTTGGAAGCCCGCTGGCGGTGTTGCAGTGACAGAGTTTGGCTTTGCTGAACCTTTTGAGGTACTCAAAACTCTCAAGGCAGATATTCTGTTCGACCCGATTCGCAGCAGTTACTATCGATCTTACATGCAAAGTATCTTGATCGCAATTAGTGAAGGCGTCAATGTTGTTGGCTGTCTTGCGTGGTCTATCGTAGATAATCTAGAGTGGACAGCGGGATACCAAGACAAGTTTGGAGTACAGTGAGTGGCGCAACTTCTTCCATTTACAACTCAGGAATACTGACAACAAACTCAGGTTTGTGAACCTTACGACCCAGGAGAGGGCCTACAAGGCGAGTTTTTTCGAATATGTCAATAGCTTCATTGTGTATGGCACTGATCCGGTGGTGCCTCACTATGTGTCCACGAATGGCACTGCTGCCTCACCTGCGCGACATTAGTGATGTGCTGTCGCTGGTGGAGGCGCGGAAAATTATAACAACTCTCCCGTCGTCGACAATTTTGAGGATCCTATGTTTCTAAATTTTGTAATGTGTCTTCTTTTCAAGCTCATTGAAATGGTGCAAGACGCATGAAGTGACTGCACTTTACTACTTAACTCCAAATTCACCCGTTAAGCGAGACAATCAGGGGGCAAGGAGCGATAAAGTTGAGAGCCTTGAGTAAACTTTTATTTATAAGACTGAGGAATCGTAATCAATCTATATACAACCTGTAACTCCAATTGAAAATGCCGCCATACCCGCCAACAATGTTTTTGGACTCGCTAATCAATATGTGAACAAAGGAAAAACCACTAGATCGGAGTTGAGAGTCCAATGATCTACACTCCGGAATCCTCCTCCTCAATGCTGTTGGCCTCAGCGTATGTAGTCCAGGCCGCGCAAGTAGAGTTCAAAGTATCATAGTCGATCAGAGCAGATATTTCAGAGTATCGCTCGACCAATTGAAGGGCAAAGCCTTCACTGGTGTGCCAGCCGATGTGGCAATGGAGCAACCAAGCACCTGGGTTGTCGGTATAGAAAGCAATGACCAAGTAACCAGAAGATGGGAGCATGGCTACATCTCTGCGGGGTGGGTTGGTGGTTGTCAATGTGACAGTATCGCTAGAGTATGTTCCGGAGCCCTGTGCAAGGACATAGAAATCATGGCCGTGAAGATGGATGGGATGGGGCACAGCCTGGGTGGTTTCAATGATGAAGTACACCCATTCGTCAGCAGTATCAAGCTCAATGACGTGGCTCGAGGTGGTAAAGTCGGTCTCGTTGTCGTAGATTTGGAGGAGAGTTGGGTCTTCCCATTCCACAGCGAAGGTTGTAGCTGCCATATACCACTATTTGGACATGTTAGTATGTATTTCAAGAAACCTGAGCGCCTCAGGCGGAGATTTACGAACCTTGAAGACATTGTTACTTCTACCAACAGTAACTGCAAAGTCATCCTCCACTGAATCAGCGCTTGCGTCAAGAGCCAGGTATGGAACAAGACTGCTCATGTCCTCGTCATCGCAAGAATCGGTGTATGAGTAAGCTGAGGTAGTAGGCTCTGCTGTATTGGTGCTGTCATATTTCATTATGCCCAAGATGTTGTCGGCGTTCTCGTTATCACTGCACTCGACTTGTGGGATTGCTCTGATCCAGTAGTTTCCGGAGGTCTCGGTTGCGTTGACAATGACATCGTATCGCTGGCCCATACCAATGCTCAACATGGTTGTTGTGTAAGGAACAATTGGAACAAGATCCATTGCAATGACGGTCATTGTGTGATCGTCGATTGAGAATTTGAAGTGGGTGTCGATAGCGCCGTTGACCAATCTGATTCTGTGTGACTCGCCTTCTGTCACGGTCATGTTGAATCTTGAGCCGAGCTCGCCATACACATTGGTACCGTTGATAAGACCGTTATCCAAAGTAGGAGGACCAGAAGACTCGGCAGAAAGGTAGACTTGATCCGCAGTAGCATGTGTCCAGTCGTTCAAAAACAGAACACCCATATCGTTATCATAGTTGGCGGTGGCTGGGCCATTAATTATGATACCGCCAAGAACACCGTTCCAAGCCTGAAGAGCAAAGTGTGAATGATACCTATAAGCTCGTTAGAAATGAAGATCTGCCTAGGAATGGTCTTAAGTTGGGGGTGGGAAAAGTGCTTACCATGTGTGACCATATTGAGTCGCCTGCCAGGTGTAAGTAATCGTTTCTCCCGGAGCAGTCGGGCACTGGGTTATTGATGCTACTCCATCCTGCTGGGTTGTATTCAACTGTCTGATCCCATGGAAATGAAGACTTGTTCCATTATCAGCCAGTCCATTGTACACAGTGACCTTGACAGTGTCTCCCCAGTCCGCAAAGAGCGTAGGTCCTGGAAATGTGCCGTTTACGAGTAGTACAACTCGCTCAACGCCATCAAGAGAAGCTGTGGTATTTGTTAGTTCGAGATAGTACTGTGAACTGGTAAGCAAGTGATCAAGTCAAGACGTTGAGGTAGTTGTATAAAATATCGTATCACGTGATGGGAACTAACCTCTCGGGTGACTCCTGTATCAGGAGTCACTGAGTAGTAATCTGTGGATAGATCGTAATCGCCCCAGCATGATCTATCAGAAGCAGAATTCGTACACCTCTTTGCCAGAGGAGAGCGAGCGACGTGGGGAGCTGCGAAAGCCCCGGAGATGAGGATGGCCGGAGCCAGTAAGGCAGAAGAGAAAAGCATTGGTATAAGATATTCGAGTGAATGTGCGTAAGGATGAGGGAGAATGAAGTGAGAAGGTATGAGAGTGTTGATGAGTTGATGGCTGATGATGAGTACAAAGAGACGTAAGTCCTTCGCTATATATGCAGAACACTCGCTCAACGACTTCGGTCAAAATTCTATACTTGGAATACTTAGCCATACTTGCCCGAACTCAGCATTGGATCGCCAGAACGCGCATTAGGAGACGAAATTCACGGGCAGTGTCAACAACGACAACTCACAGATCGCAAACCTAATTGGGATGAACAAAGCAGCAAACGTGCAACTCAGCCCTGCACGCCTTACCCCGTTCCATCCACAACGAGATGGGTGTTTTCATGCAGAACGTCCATGGAAGCTTAACGTGCGGAGTCTTCCACTTGATTGCACCTGAATAGATACAGCACTGGCCAACGGGACTGGGGTTGAAACATCTGAGGGGATCGCCGTGTATGTCCGACGTAATGCCTCCTCAGGAAACGCGTAGCTATAGAATGTTCATCTGATATGGGCTAAAGATTAGAGTTGTTCGGTAGCTGCTGACAGCGGGGTGCACAGGGCATGGTACTATTCTTGTCTTCCTGTTCACCCAGACTGGGCCTCATGAAACGAGTCACGTGTTCGCTAAAGACCCCTTTTGGACGAAAAGCCGCGAATGTCCACACGTCCGGCGGAGGTGTCCACTCATAGGGCTTAAGGTGCTATGACGAAGACAATGGAATATGCTCGTTGGACGTTTCAGGGGACAAGGCAGACTGGCAAGTGCCGGACTTGTTGTCGTGGGAAAACAACGGTGTTGAAGTTGACAGGGATGACGCATTTCCACGAGTACTGAACTCAGCCTCGTTGATGGAGACGTAATTTCGATTGTGCAAGCAACAGCGGATCAACAACGGTCGAGGCATGCGTCACCATTAAAAAATAGATCTAGGAGCTTTGAAGGGTTTTCTATAGTGAAGTGGACGACTCATGTTGGGAAGATTTTGATCCTGTACATAACCATTGATCTTCGCTGAAAGAAGAGTGCCAACCCAGCCCACAGATTCTCATCTATCTCACCTCCATTCTACCCTTCATTCATCACCTAACTCCTCCAAAGCCACTTACCATTTCAAAATGCTTTTCAAATCTTTCACCTCCGCCTCGCTTTTGGCTCTCGTTTCATTATCGAGCGCTTCTGCCCTCAAGAAATTCAGACGTGCATCTGAGTCCGATGTGACATTATACTGTTATGGCTCGTACGCCAATGGCGCTTCTATATTTTACGCCGATGGTAAGTTTCCGAACGACTGTCCCTATTGATAACCGTGATTGACTTATCAAGGCTATGCGTATTTCGGGGCGGGCCAAACTCTACCTTCACCGGCTCTGTCGTGACACCGGTCACCTTTACTGTTGACGCCTCTGATACAACTGTGGCATGGACGATCCAGCCTAACTCCTCAACCGTCTCATTCAACTCCACCGAGTCTATGTACATCATTCCTACAACTAGCTCTTTCGCTGCCGTGGGTTTTGCGGCCAGCACCGACACTCTGCCCGACGGCGCAGTTACGGATGGATTTAGCTTCTTCGGTACAAACGTTGCGTACGCTGCTAGCGAGTCTGATTATCAGATGATGTTCTGGGGTGCAAACACAACTACCGACGGAGTCTTTGCTTTGTATTGGAACGCTGCCGCGACAACTCTACCCGACGGTGCCTTCCCCGTTACTGTCAAAACCACAGCACCAGTATCCTTCTCTTGAGTTGAACAATAAATCGACTGCACGAAAACTTTCTTTGACTGTCTCGGGATGGTGGACTGGTGATTGGATCTGGGTGTTCAAATTGGAAAAGCATATGGGCTTGTTTGGAAGATTATGACTGTACATAGACATCTGGAACTTTGGTATTATAACGGGAATAGATTTTCATCCAACACCGCTATACCGTGACTGAAGTGGACGCAAGTATCCTAAGTGACACTTCGACGCAAGGTCGGGATGGTCCAATGATGCCTAGTGAGCTACAAACACGAACACATTTCCATGGAAAAAGGGGATATTCAGTACATACTAAAGAAAATGACAGATTTATATCAGATTCCAGTAACAAATTAATAGTATTACAAGAAAAACCAGATCCCAGTATTACAAAGTCACTACAATAGTCTTAGAAATACTAGGCACTCCCACCTTGTCTATCGCAAACAACATCCAGTAGCCCGGCAGCGCAACACCAGGGTCGCTAGGAACCTTAAGGCTATACGTCCTCCCATTCGTTGCACATGGAGTGAGTACAATTCGGCGCTGGTCTGTGTTAACCGTATGCGTTGCAGAACCATATCTTATGAGCGAAAATTCAGTAATGGCACTGTCAGCAATGACAGTGAAGCTGGAGCCTACAGATACTGTGGTTGCCGAGAGAGATTTGATAACGGGCCTGGTCGCAAGCGTTCCATTTGAGGTGAACAAGTATGCCGGGCTGTAGATCTGTGCATCTTCGTGGTTTTGAGCGCAATATCCACAAAGTCCTGCACCACCTGTGAAGACACGTCCATCTTGCATCAGGAGAGCAACGCTATGGTAGTTTCTTGGAACAGTATGTGCTGGTAGGATGGTAAATTCTTGTGTCTCTGGATCCCAAAGTTCTGGGTTCAAGATCGCATCCGTATCTGTGAATGGCACAGCATATGTCTGGCCGCCTGTGACGAAGATCTTGCCGTTGGGTAAGATTACAGAGTTGGCAAAAGCGCGCTTGTAGTGCATAGGCGTGAGTGTTGTGACATTGGGTGTCGATGGTGGCGCTCCGATTGTGATGTGGTATGCCAATGAGGTCGCATTGGAGTATTGATAGCTTGGCGATCCACCGGCACAGAATATCTTGCCAGCAACAGCGTCATACATGACTGGATTACCGTTCATGCTGTCGGGTGCATCATTTCGGAGACCCGCTGCCACCTGAGAGCCGTTTCCTGTCGTGCTAAACCAGTTCATTGCCGAACTAGGTCCGGCTCTGTGCAACATCAGTATTGTCTATTTTCAAGACAGATTTTTGAACGTACTGAAATACCCAGCCATTTGTCCAACCGAATAGCCATGCATGGCTATCTTGTCGATATATGCCCTGCGCATCTTGGGTGAGAATAGGTTCAACAGGGCATCCTGTCAAGTTGGTCCACGTGTTTGTCGAGGGATTGTATATTTCTCCGTTCTTGCCTCCCTCACCCCCACTCCATGAGCCTCCAATGGTGAATATTCGGCCATCAGACACTGTAGCAGAAGATTGATACCCCCGACCTATTCCCATCTCTGCACCAACAGTCCAACTGCTTGTGACAAAATCGTAGATGGATGTCCTTTTCGATGAGTCGCCTCCAGTTACCACGGCCTTTCCATCAAAGGTGAAGGATAGGCCAGGACAGAACATGTCATGCGAAGTGTTGATGACATCAAGCTCTATTGGAAGAAATTAAGTGTTAGATTTTCAACTCAGTTGGTAGAATTTAACGAAATGCGGCTGGAGCACGGTGGCATTAGTGCACTATAAGAAAATGCACACGTCTCAAGTCTAGAACTACATAGACTATAGAGGAGGGAACTCCTTAAATATCTTTCACTCGCCTGTGATAGCTCCAGTGGAAGGATCATATGTTGCCGTGTAAGTGTTATTTGTCGCGGTGGCGGCAAGGTCAGGATAGTTGTTGAACTCATTCGTTCTGTATGATGAGAAGGTAACAATTTTTCCATCAGGAAGAAGGAAAGCAGCGGCAGGAACGAGAGGAAACGCGATCATAGGACTCCATTGTCCGCCAACCGTCGACGTTGGAGCCGTCAAAGCACTAAAGCTTGGAGCCGTGTTCCACGGAAACTGCGTTCCAGTCTGGGTGAGACCATTGAGGCGGACAAATCCAGCTTTTGTGTTTGGGAAGCCAACATATTTCGTGGAATGGTCACTAACAAAAGTGCCATTGGCTTGTGCAGTCCATGTCGTGTTGTCAATGCTGGTTTCCACGCTGTATTTGTGGATTCGGACAGGCGCGAGATGCCCTCCTCCAGAGACGTAGGCAATTCCATTGATCAACTGTGTACCGTTCAAGTCGAGGTAGGAAACACTCGAGGAAGCCGAGACAAGTCCCAAATAGCCCGCATATGCGTCTACGAGAGCTGTCACTTCTTCTTCAAGCCTGTATACAATGTCTGCATTAGTCTTGCATGTTCAAGACGACAAGCACTTAATCAGTCTGTCTGCATTCTGGGAAAACATACACAACGATCTCGTCTAGATCAAAGGTCAATGCTGAAGCAACACGGAGAGCCACCAAGAACGCGGCGAAGAAAGATTTAGTCATGGCGAGGAAAGAGTGACTGCGCCTGAATGCCCACGATCCAGACACCCGCAACTCCTACCCTGCATGGCATATATCACTGCTCAAAATGACCGCCTTCTTGGCCGCCCCCTTTCTCTTCGAACGCCCGAAGTCACCTCGAGACTCACATAATGTAATAAGTCATGAAAGACAATTGAACATGGTAGGAGTTGCGATAAATGAAGTGCGGAATGGGGTTACGTACGCGTTCGATATTTGGAGATGGCCTGGATCTTCGGAGCTCGACTGAAGGATTTCCGGGTTTGCCGGGCAAGAATCGTGCCATGTAGGCTTATTGAGCACCTCATCTACATCGAATATGCTTGGCCATTGGCTACCTCAGACCGGGTCTGTGACCGGCAGGTTCCGATACCGCAATCCACACTTCCCGGTTGCCGGTATAAACGGCTCTGTCAAGAGCCTCATTCGCTTAAAATAAGGTTTCACATCCTTGGCTAGCAATATATTGTCGGGATTGCGAGCACATGGAAGGTAGAACACGTGCGCTGAGGTGGTGATGAATATGTAATGTCAGATAAGCAAGTGGACGGAGTGCTCGCTCTTCGCGCGTACCCATCGCCCAGGACGGGTAGATATTTGTAGCGGGATACGACATACGGGTGTCGGACATAGTAATAATGCACTTTACGGGCAAAGGATGATGATGTAGGCACTTGCAAATGGTACTTGTGAAGAGTAAACACGGAAGATACAGTACAAGAGAAGCTGATGCATCAGTCCCGTTGATGTGCCGACGTTTTGCCGCCACAGTCCTCATGTACGACATGGATATAAAGCTCTCCATTGCGCATACTGGCGAGAGTAAAATATCAAGTGGAATCTGTCAAGTATTCTGTACTTCCGGTAGTTTTGACAAAGCGTTCGAGTTAGACGACAATTGAGTTGGCCGTGTCTCGTACTTCATCGTGGGGCGGGCATATTTCGCTGGAACAAGATAGGTGATGGTGTCACTTCAAGTGGGACATCTTTCTCGGTGGGGTGAGAATCAACTGTTTCATTTGGCGATGCACAATATGACATAGTATTAAATCGTTATTTTCTCTCAATCCACTTCATTATATGGCGAGCTAGTAAAACTATATACTGCTCCCGACTCCCAAATCTCCAAATCCCCAAATTACGTCTACGATCGAAAAGGTCTGACCTGGCAAGAATGAACAAAGAAGTTGCGATTTCTCGTAGAAATCATTCAATCTAGGGTCGAAAATTGAGCCAGAGCTCCCGAACTTGCTTCTCTAGCAAGTTCCAGCTCCCCAGCCGCCACAGTTGCCTCCAAGGAAGCTGTTGCTTGGGCACCCACCAACGGCACAGATTGGGCCATAGCTGGCAGCATAGGTAGCGTTGGTGTAAGAATAGGCCTGGCTGACACCCCACCAGTCGCTGCCACGGTATTGTCCAATGTTGGTAGCATAGTTGGAGGCCCAGGCTTCGCTGTACATGGCGCAGTAGATACCGGTGGGCAGGTTGTTCTGGCTCAACACGTAGACTACGGCTTGGTTGCAGACGGCAGGCTTTCCAGTGGACGGGGGTGGCGAGAGTTATAAGCAGTTTGGCTGGTGCCTGTTAAGTCAAGTCAGTTATCTGCATTCCGTCCCGAGTGCGGCTGGAGAAACTTACAGGCTGCGACGCAAGCTTGAGCACCGTCGTTGAAGCTCTGGACGGTGGAAAGACTGAAGAACTTGTATCCCATGTATGTGTTGGTCTTGGTGACAGGGTCATTTGGTGCGTTGATGGCACCTCCCAATGTGACAGGGGCGGTGAAACCATCCTTGACTGGTGGGCCAGCAATCTTGTTGTAGCCGTTGGAACCAGCAATGACGACTTGGAAGTCATCTAAAGTTGTTAGCATGTATATAACGTCGACCTAGTATTAGTGACTTACCTCTTGGCTGACCATTGTTGGTTGCAGTCTCAGCTTGGATGTTAACACCCCATCTGGAGCACTTGATGTTGGTAACAGATGCAGGGTTAGGGCAGTCATTCGCGTTTGGATCCTTGCTTGGGTCACGTTCGAAATAGATGTTGAACGCAACACACTTGGGCTCCTGATCGCAGTAGACCTGGCAAGCCACAGGGTCGTAGCTAGAAAGGGTCTTATACCCTAGCCAACTTGCTGTTTGACTCGAGGCTTGCAGGTTCGAGAACGCAAGAGTGTATCCTTGCGGGACGTTAGAGGGCTGGGCGTATTTTTCCGCCGTGGTCTTGAATGGAGTATAAGCCAGGAACGAGGCAGGAGTGTCATCGGGACTATTGTGAGTCAGTCTCTTATTCCACATGGCATGTTTGAGAAAAGGGGTGGTAGCATAAGCGAATTCACCAAGCGAATCCAACACGACGGAAGCGGGCAATTGCACAAATACAATAGAGGTCGTAGTAGAAAGACTATAGACAGAGGATTGTTACTTACGATGAAATTTGAGGTCCAGTTCCGGCAGGCTGGACCTTGCAGTCACCATCGCGCTTGACAACCTCTCTCTTGGTGGTGGACGCTGTGTTGGTCACGGAATCGGATCCAATAGCTGTCACCTCAGAAGCTGGTTGGATAGCAACCACTTCAGACGTTCCGATAATAGGAGGGGTGACAATATCGACATCTGGGGCTTGGTCGACGAGGTCCCATTCGATGCTTTGTGGGCGTGGTGCCGCAAGCGTCAATGATGCAAAGGCGGCAGACAGAAGCACAGTAGAACGCATCTTGAAGAAGGCTTGTAGATAGAACTGAAGGTAACGAGCGTGGTAATGCGATTGTCAGAGTGTAGTGCTGAGATGTTGTGGCAAGGGAAGGCGGGTTCTTTATACAAATAGCTTTCAATAATATTTTGACCTTGCAGATGCCAGGCTCATGGCCAGTGCCACCGCTTGTCCAGAGGCTAAGATCCAATGTAGCACAGCATGCGCCCCGTCACACAACTTCGGAATGCCATGAGAAATGAGAGGGTCTGGCGTGTAGACGCTACAGTAGCTGACACTGAATATGGAGAAGTCGGTTCCCTCTTGGGGATAGACAGATGAACGTGGCTGCCGTTGACCACAAGTCTCGAAGCGTGGAAGCTCCAGAAATTTTCTGCCCATTCCTGTTCCAGTTAGAGACCACTTACAATAACGTTGATCTTGGACTTGCGCTTTGAAAGATTCGACAAGGCGCTGAAAGGGGGAAGGCCGAGTACATGGAAGCAAGGAGACCATGTGGCGCTTTAAGCATCGGTCCTCTGAACTGCTTTGGGATGAGGGCGAAGCCGCGGGAAGCTGCGGGAATGTCTAGGACATTTCACTACAGAATACGACAGGAGAGATCCAGCAGGTGGACGCACGGGGTGTAGGTCTTACAAACAGGATTCCATCATGATCCAGAGCACGGTGTTCGACCCAGCAACGATGCGAATCGCTCGAGACCTGGGCAGACACAATACTCTCGATACAGGACAAGAATAACTCATTTGAAAAGTGCGTGGTTCGGCACCGGCGCACTAACAGCTGGCTCAGGAACGCGCCCCGACTTAGGCATATCCACTCGAACACTAAGCGCCACAAGAGCACCTAAACTCCACCCCGTCCAGATTTGGAAATAATTACCAAGCCACAAGAAGGGAGAACGGTAGGCATTTCAGCAAGACCGCTTGCGTGAGAGGTGCAGATACGCAAGTGTCCAATCCACGTCTATACCGACATTTGCGATTCGTGTGCCGACGAACCTCGAGGGCTCGAGGCACAATGCGCCTATTCCCTGATCAAATCACCCATACCCAGCCACCATCGGGATGGAAACGTACCATCGTCTGTGCGGGGAAGCAGCATTAGGAGCAGCTTTGGGTTCTAGCAAACGGCATGCCAAAGTGGTGCGCTTCTGATCGCGAGGCGGTTTGAGCAGGTCTCAGAGATATCCGGTTCATTCACAGGTCGTGATACGAGACCCTCGAGCCAACAGCCTCCGCTCCTTTCTTTTGCCTGTCCCACCCCGATGAAAATGCAGCAGGATTACCCGTGCGGAATTTGTGGGGGATCTCCTGCGGCCTCGCAGCTGATCTTCAGCTGATCTCCCGCTATGATCCAGCCTCATGGACTCGCTAAGGTCATCCCGGGCACTGCACAGATGTCTGCAGAGAATGCCCCTGCCAAGCAGCCGACTAGACTTTTAGCTGCTCGATAACGTGAAACTATTAACGCGACGCTCCGCCCAGGAGTGGGAACGAAATTACCACGGGAGCCTGTTATTTACAAACAACAAGATCAAGATGCGGAGGGCCCGGCTAGGCCGAAGCTCCTCGCAATTCCACGCGAGATTGCAATGGTGGAGCCGATGAACTTGTTCCCACCAAGGCTCACGCAAAGATTGAGGCCCATATGCGGATCCTCTTGACCGCTACAGTATGCTTGACATTAAGCATACAGCTGACGTATGGAGACAGTAGCAATAGTGTATCTGGTCCTCCCGGCTGCAGAGACGAAGACAAAAATCCGAGTCAGCCTCCGAAGGCACGACAAGCCACCGAGTCTCAAAGGTGAGGCTCGAACGGAGCCCTCACGCCTTTCCCTTGCGCCTTCCAGCCAGGAAGTCCCGAGCTCTAGGACTGAGGGTGGTCCACTTCTCGTCAATATTTTCTTTTTTGCAGCCGGTGAGATGGGACACTGCTTCCGATTTCCGCTACGGAGGATATATTCCCAGCTGACAGTATTGGCAAGCCACTAGTACGAGTGATGACGACGACCATCCGAGAGAATCTGATTGCAAAAGATAGGCACTGATCTGAAGACAACGACGGACGTGACCGAGAGGATCCTGGTAACTCTTCTAATTGCCTCCGATGAGAAATAACATCCATCATGTTTGCCGAGATGCCAACGAGTCCCTGAGCAACAGGTGGTTTGTGAGACTACACGCTCATTTCTCTCGACTTTCAAAACCGAATCTTCTCATTACTGCCGTCTTTTCAACTACTCATAGCATTGTACTATACATCCCAATAAGCAAATTAATTTTACATCTTCTCAAACACTTACACTCATCTGCTCAAGCAGCTGGTCTTACAATCCATCTCAAAGTTGGCATCTATCCAAACCCAACAAGATGCGCCAGTTTCCTCGCACTTTTCATCCCCCGCTCAACTTTTGAAGGCGTCCATTTTGTATAACCATTCTTCTTCAACCACTGCAAAATATCGTTCTTGTCTCGCTCCAGCCACTTGGCCCTGACAGCGATATCATCAAAACATCGATCAATGTCCTTTCCAAAAGTCTGCTATTCATCAGCCGCCACGTCTCACAGACTTGGACAAAAGAAAGTCAAGAATACATCACATACACTGGTATTGTATTTGCTCAACTGCTTTCTCGCGCCCTCACATTGCTCTAGGCTGGTCAGAGAATCTAGCACCATCTGCGAAATGGGCGCCACACGTGCCATGGTCAGATCCGGATTCTTCGTCCATGCTCCCGTAGCCAAGAACCGCCAGAGGACCCAGATACCTCTCTTGTGCGTCGTCAGTGGCTTCAGTGTGAGTGTCATTTCCGAGTTCAGTAGGGACTCCAGGCTGGTGGCGCGCCTCAAGGTCTCCTTGATCGAGCCATAGTGCGATGCATGGCCCAGTGACGATAGGATATCGCCCCGCACAGGATCTTTGGCATGCTCAAGACAGCGGACCAATTTCCGATACTTGAACTATCAGCTAACGCTCCATAAAACGGAAAGGTAACTCACCTCTTTCTTTCCCCCCTTCCTTAACACAATCTCAAACACCTCCGCCCGAATATTAGGATTAATCACTTTCGTCTCGACGCCCGTCCACCGCTCAAACATCGAAAAAGCAGCAGTAGTTACCTTCTCATCATTCCCCGAGTTCCCAAACATCAGCGCCTTAAACAACTGCTCATTCAAATCGTCATATGCACTAAACGACGCGTTGCGATACAAACACCTGCTCACGAGGTGTCGCCAGTACTGCTGGAATGCATCCCTCAGTGCTCGTTCTTCAAATAGGAAACATGCGGAGATGCGACGCAAAGACGAGACGATGACCTTCCAGACAAAGTAGCTGGTCTCGTCTTCAAAGTTTTGAAGGAGACGGAGGAGGTCCGAAGTTCGGATGCTGCTGTGAGAGGAAAATGCGAGGGCGGTTACGTCGGATATCAGCCCGATTTTGTCCTCCACAGACATAGCTTCTCTGCAGATGTCGTTCCCTAGGATACCTAAGCGTAGTGGACTGTAGGCTACTCGGTAGAAGCCTTTCTGGCCTGCATTCACCTTGTAGCAGTGCGTTGGCATTTTGATGACTTTCATCTTGCCGTCTAGTGTCTCTTTCACTATCCCAGTAGGTGTCAAAATATTGACCGGTATTGGGTACAAAATCTCGTCAATTTCTGTGATCTCTCTGTCATCCATGGAGAAGCGGTTTTGGTACAGGGTGAGCGTTCCAGCAGCTTTATCCTCTTCGACATCAACAACGGGGTATCCAGCATTCCGTGTCCATATTCGCATCATACCCGATACATCCTCACCACTAATGCGATCTAACACCTCCCAAAGATCATCCGGCGTCGCCGTCCCATGCAAATGCTCCTTCAAAAATGCCCTTAAACCTTGTAAAAATACCTCGATTCCCAACTCCCACTCCACCATCCGCAGAACCGCATAGCCCTTCTTGTAGATAGCATTATCGTACATTTCCCTCACAACTTCACCACCCACATGCACAGGCATCTCAAGTGGATGACTGAACCTGCCTTCATCACATTTCAGCGCCAGCTGCAGACTCTGACTCGCCACTTCGGGGCCAGTCTCGCCGTCGCCCAGGCGCGATCGGATATACACCGCTGCCCACTCAGCCAACCCTTCTTTCAGCCAGACACAGTCCCAGCTCTGCATCGTGACCAAATTGCCGAAATATTGATGCGCCAACTCTTGTGCAATCAGCTGCCTTGAGTTGACTTTGTCCTTGGCGCTGTGCTGTGCTCCGATCACCAAGGCAGATGGGTGTACGGTGATCAACCCCCAATTCTCCATGGCCATCGTGCTGCCGGGTATAGCGACAATGTCTAGCTTTTCAAGTCCACATTCGATCCCGAAATCTTTCTCCAAAACAGTGAGTGCGCGGGCAGCGAAATCAAGCGTTGAGCGGCACTGTTCAATCTCGTGCTCACTCGTGGCATAAGCACGTAGCGGGATGCGAATTGAGTTATTTTCGACATAGTGGAGATTTCCGATGACGAAAGAAAAGAGGTAGGTTGGAAGCAGCGGTGTGAATTCGAACTCCACGACGTTTTTCGATGGCAGCAGAGACAAAATGGGACGCTCGGCTCGGATGGATTTGACGGGTGTATTGGAGAGGGCAGTCAGGTGCGTGGGAAGCACAAGCGTAAGTGCGAATGTTGCTTTCAGGCTCGGATCGTCGAAACATGGGAAAACAGAGCGCGCATATGCAGGTTCCAAATTCGTCGATGCGACGCGTGGCATATCTGGGCTTGTGGGAGACTGGGGAGACAGGAAGAAGCCTTTGCAGGACTCATCGCTAGCCAATGTTCCGGAGAAAGCCTGGTGCAGAAATACCCTGGAATCATACGGAAGAGGTACCGCTGGCGACACGGTAAAAGTTTGTGTCACGGCGTCTGCTCTGGTTGAGGCAAGCGAGATCGACAGACCTTCTTCATCGTAAAGTATCGTACTGTGAATAACAAGATTCTGGGTGTTGATTATAATGGAAGGAGATTCTTGTAGAACTTCAATCTCGATTGTAATGTCGCCTTCGAAACGCGCTTTCTCGAGATCTGGTTCAATTCGCAGCTCATAATGATGTGGTTTTAATGGTGTTGTGGATGCCAGGTGGTGATCTGCGTCTTCCTTCGCCACTATTTCCACAGCTGGTGTCATTTGCGGCGAAGTAATTAGGATGAATTAAAATTAAGGTAGCACTTGCAAAGAGAATCTAATATTGATACATGAAGCGCGCGTATAATAAGGAAATATCCAATGCCAGAAACAAAACATACATATCAATAACATATGCATGTTTTGAGACCGGAGTCTATCTTTAGACCCGTTGATATCTTTAGATGCGGCTCTAGGTAAGGGAGAGGCACATTCCCCACACGCTTAGTGGCAAGGAGTTCGGCACCCAACTGCAGTGTGTTGTCAGATGGAGACACCTCTGGTTGATTTGCCTGCATGCTAGTGCAGTCACTTGATAACGGGATGCGGGAATGAGTTTTATAACGACGTTGAGAGAGATGAAAATCCACGAATCAGGCGATTTTTAACGACCAAAGTGATGGATAACTATGGAAACGGTAAACAGCTGGTTCCAAAAATAACCTCTTATTCACCATCCTTCCACTTGCAAAGAAACTTTCGTATTCTAAGTATATGAAAAGGAGAGCGTCCGACGGTCCAAGAGAGACACTCGGTACTAAGGAATTCGGAGACGGTACGTTCCACGTGTTCACGCAAGGGATAAGCCACTGGGGAAGATCTTCACAGGATCTGGTTAGCGATGAGATCTGAAGATCTGAAACGCGTTCTAAACTTAGATTCTCATATCTCTAGTCCTATGAATTATAGTAAGGCTTCGGTATGGCATGTTTTGTGAGTTGATTTGAGCGGAATGAATGGAAGGAGGGCCGAAATAGCTCCATTGCCTATCACACCAAACAATCTTCAGGCAGAGAAAGAACGCTGGGTTTTTGACGGGCAGAAAAGCACTCAAAGGGTTAAGTTAAGCCATGGAGACTAGACTCATGTTAATGTGATGTCTTAGTGAAAGAGAAAAGGGCGTGCTTTGCCATCACCCATCCCTCGACTTCGGGATGATCATAAGTGTATGCTAATAGAACACAAAATGACTATAGAGAGAACTAAAAATAGATGAAACATTGATGGAGCTTTGATAGGCAACACATAGTTATAATTGTGTTGGCAACTGGCCTTGATTTGGTTCATGTGAGCTCTGATGTCTGGTGGACGTTCCGCGGCGGAATTTCCAAAACGGGACATCCGCCCGCTCCACTTTTGTTGACCTCGCTGTGCACCAATTCTCTGGTATATCCGCATCAACAGCTTCCAAGATTGTCGGTCCGACGTGGGAGCTCCATACTATTGGTCTCTTGGCCATCATGGAATGGACTATGACTCCCAAAGAAAGACGGGCCGACAGCTTCCATCGCGTCCCCAATTTACCCGGATTGCTAATGACGCCAGAGGGGTTGAGTGAAGAATGTGAAAGACTGCTAAATACCCAACTTCAATTCCAATCCAACTTTCAAGCTCGAATCACGCGTCAAGATGTCAATTGGAGTCGCCATCATCGGGAGTGGGATCTTTGTGCAGGAGGAGCATCTGGTACGTAGCACATTTCAACCCCGCAGAGCTTCTTCACTAACCCCACCTTCAGCCCGCAGTTCAAGCCAGCAGCGCCCACCTCACCCTCAAAGCGGTCTATTCGCGATCCTTGAAGTCTGCAAAAGCTCTGCAGACTGCAGATACTGTCGAACTCTACTCCGACGATGCAGGTGTCGGGAAGACGTACCACGATCTCCTCCTGCGAACTGATATCCATGCAGTGATACTTGCCCTCCCAATCATCTCTCAGCCAGAGTTTATCGAAGCAGCACTTGCAGCAGGCAAGCACGTCTTGTCTGAGAAACCCATCGCGAAGGATATCAAGGCGGCCGAAAAGCTGATTGAATATTATAAGAGCGACAAGGTGACAGGAGGGGCAACATGGGCTGTTGCGGAGAACTTCCGCTTCCTGGATAGCTTCGAGTATGCCAGACAAGAGGTGCAGAAACTGGGAAAGGTCTTAGGTTTCAGAATCAAGACGTTTGGGAATGTGAAGCCAGGCGGGAAATATTTTGGTTCGGCCTTCTCAAATGTGTTCGACGAAATACTGACTGTGATTAGAAACTGCGTGGAGAAAAAAGCCTGAATATCAAGGAGGATTCCTCCTTGATGGAGGTGTACATTTCGTTGCAGGAACAAGACTGCTGCTGGGTGAAGATGCAAAACCAACGGCTTTGGCGGCATACACAACTCTCCTGCAAGAACATCTCCCACCAGTCGATACAGTCAACTCGGTATGGCAGACCAAATCTGGCATATCGGGAACATTCTCTGTATCCTTTGGCACGACGCTTTCTGGCAGCGAATACACTGTGGCCTGCGAGAAGGGCAGTGTGACAATTGTCAGAAGCAAAGTCACCGTTCGGGAGGGAGAAGAGAATGAAGGCAAGTTCACAGAGAAAGACTTCCCTGGAGAGGGCGGTGGTGTCAAGCAGGAAGTGGCTGCCTGGGCAAGCAGCATTGTAGATGGAAAGGCCAATCCGAAACAATCTCCTGAAGAAGCACTTGCTGATCTGGAGATATTGGAGAAGATGTTGCTGAGTGGGGAGGCTCAAGGCAAGTCTCAGACTTTGGAATACCAAGTATAAATATGTATCTTACACTCAAATTGTTGCCTCCTTCACGAGTAGAGTTTGTCGAAATTGTATGTGTTCCAACTCATATTTCGCTTCATATGGAATCAGCCAATTCAAGGTTTGTTAATGTCACACATGGTGCGATATTTCTAAGCTTGCCTATTCTCCCTCCATTGACCAATCACCGGTTGTTTTGATTTCTATAAAGAGCCTCGTCTTCTTCTTTCATATATTTAGATCTGCGGATGTGTTTCTGGTCATTGAAATTTGTAGAATCTCATTTTCTCTCCATCTTGTCTAACCAACACTCCACCTGTTATCCCTGAGTCTATGCAAATTCCATAGTTTACTTCAGATTAGCTTTCACCTTGAATTCGCTTTTGACTTCTGATATTCGCCAATATTTGACAGATTTTTCACGCGACCACCTTTCCCCACTATATAATCAGCTTGATCTCGGCTTGTTTACAACCTTCCAACATACAATCGAACCAACTTTCTATTCAAAGGTTCAAAAACTCAATATTCAGATTCGATATCCCAAGCTCTTAATACAAGAATATGGCTTCCTTCACCCCAAAATACGAGTCCGTGTTTCCTACCCTCCGTACCAAAGCGACTACCGCCCCATACAGCTTCGACGCCATCTACTTCAAGGCTATCTGCAACCATGTTCGGCGGTGCGTCTTCGCTCACATGAACGAAACAGATAATTTCACCCAAGAAGATGGTCTCTGGCTGACGGAGCGACTTCTCTGGGAACATTTCTGTAGGCACTTCCCCCCTCTTCAATTTTGCTTCATGACCTAGCTAACGAAATCCGCAGTCCCGACCGAAAAGAATGCGTTCCCAGGAAAGCGTCCTTCGGATCCCAGCTCTCAGCCCAAGGTCCCCAGCGGCTATTTACCTGTGTGTAAACAGTGCGAGACGACTCGGAATCTGGGAATGTGCCGTGTGGTATTCACTGCTTGGTGTCATAAGGCAGAACATCATGGCTATAAGGTTCGCTATGGGGCGGAGAATTTCGAGGGGCCTGCGTGCCCGGAGTGCTCGGAGGAAGAGAGATTGGAGAGAGAAGATGAATGGGTCTTGCTCTGAGAGGATAGCATGGTGGCTGCAGTGGTGGGCTAAGGCAATGGATATAGAGCTTTGAGTTGTACCTTTGGTACTGCATAGGCTTCCTGCTCTTACTGAATTGAGCTTGAGTTGTGCAGCACAAATACTTTGCCATGGCATCAAATTGAACAAACTTTAAGCGTTTTCGAAGTAATTTGATATTTGAGATGCATCTGAAAACGTGAATGTGAGTCTGAAGATTGCCAGACTTGTTCTCTTCTCATCTCTCTTTTGCAGGTGCCGCGACCAGTATGAACGATGAGCAGAATTTTCCTTTATGACACGATGTTACTCGAAAATTTATCTGTGGACACCTTCGATAGCCCTGTTTTCTTCTATTATTGAAGGCTGAAAACCACCAGCTTCAGTACTCGTCTAAGTAACCCCAGTCACCCAGTCCCATTACCAAGCTCAACGTTTGCAATCATCATCCTAATCCGACTCGAAATCACTCCAGAACATCCAGCGTTCCGCATTCACTCAGGTATTGCCATCCTCCATCAAGGCCGGCATGATGGTCAAGCGCGAGGCACGACGACGAGAGTTCGCTTGGCTTCTATCCAACATGAGAAAGCTCATGTCACACTGCAGCAGTAGAGGTAGGATACTGCTGTCGGTAAATTACTCCTGACCCGTAGCCTCCTGACGACGATACACAACATCCGTTCCGTTGGTGAAAGTCGGCGAGAGCGCCGAGCGTCACACGAGCGAGATGCCGATGGTTAGGTTGCATACGATGACTAGGATGCTGAGGAGGAACGAGAAGCGGAGATGCATGGTTGAAGTGATGATGTGAAGCCATTATACAGATCGGAGTGGCTTATGTGGGCGTATGGATTGGTGGTGAAGAGAATAGGGTTTGGTGCAGGGTTTGAGTGAGTGACCGCTGTCTTTTACTGATTTCATCAGTGTCAATCAGGACTTATGTATCTACAGCTCATATACAATAACAAACATGTCAAAATACCAGCATAACAGTAGAACAGGCCATGAAGCGTATCCAAACACCAACATGTCACAGAGTGAGTCCATTACCCATTCACGCAACAGCACGGCCCGGTATCAAAGTCCCAACAACAGAACCCACCTATCTACACATCCCACTTTCCATCAAAAACCGACCCAAAAACCCCGATATGCTTAATAACCATCTACAGGTGGTAGTATTTTAAGCTTATCCCTCCCGGCCTCCCTGCCTCCCTGCCTCCCTGCAACCGACCGACCCACACAGCGCTTACGGCAAGACCAACACCGTTTCCACTCACGCGGCCATGCGACCTTGACGCACGCAGACGTGCCAGAGGCGAGATCTAGATCTAGATCTAGAGTACCCGACAATTGCGAAGGCACATTTTGAGAGATGGGAAAGTAAGTTGTGGGTTGGGCTGAGATGGAGTGTTCCCCCCTGCGCGAGTGCAGTAAAGACGACGCTTATTGGGTGAGGTGAAGAGAGGTGAAGAGGAATGGTAATGGTTATGTATCGATATCAAATTCAATAGATTCACAATCAGTCAAGTTACTGAAGTGAAGTAAAGTCGAGCACTTCTCACATGACGTGTGGCATATGCCCTTATTCCGTGGTGTGACTTAAGCGAGGGCGATTCAGGGGTTATCGCATATATTAATCTCGACTTGGAGACACGAAGGCAGGAATGCACTAAAGGTTTCCACAACTGAAACTCGAAGGAGCAAATGAAGCGTCGAATTCCAAGTACAGAGAATGAAAATCGTTGCTATCATCATGGTTTGAAATCTGCGCATAGATGCTGCGTTGTCTCGGCTGTCTCAATGCTTGGAGATTGCAAAGTGTAGAATTTTAACGTCCAACCGCACTCAATACCAATTTCGACATTTCCTCTGTTTCATTTCCTCCGTTTCAAGCCCTGTCTCTACCACTCACAACGCCTTCTTCACATCCTCCACCACAACCGAACACGCCTTGATCGTATCCGCAACGCCCAGCGCCTGCTCCAGCACACTCACGCTATCCTTTGCCACGGCAGCAACAGTCAGCCCCGCCTTCAAGTCCTTCAACACTTGAACGAAGCCGCCCGCAGCACCGATCAGATTGCGGAGCTTACTCAGCTTGGCGACGGGCAGGGCCAGGAGGGCGATGTCGACAGCACACTTGCCGACGTCAAAGGCGGTGCTGTTGTTAGCCACATTGCCCATGCAGGCCGCGATGCGCTCGACGTCGCCCAGCAGGTCAGAGAATGCGTCGCGCTTTTGAAAGAGCCCACCGAGCGCGCCGCCGAGCTTGTCACCGATGTCTTTGCCAATGTCTTTTGTGTCGCCGAGTTTATCGCCGAGCTTGTCGCCAATATCTTTGCCTATATCTTTTGCGCCGTCTTCGACCCCTGATAGCAGGTTGGCACCGAAGCTCGCAACGAATGTCCCGATCGGTGCGACGAGCGCTGTGAGATCTGCCTCGAGCCCTTTCCCGCCCGAGGCCAGGCAGGTGCCGACGCCAGAGAAGAAGTCAGAGACGTCCTTGTCGCCTTTGGCGAAGACGGATTCGGGCACGCTGAGGACCAGTTGCAGGAAGGCGGAGAGGTTGGAGGTTGTGTTTGCTGAGAGCGGGAAGGTTGGGAGGGTGACGTTTGGGTTGGTGCTGGTCCAGCTGCTTGCGGTTGTGCAGGCGGCTTGAGCGGAGGCAGCTTTCATAGTAGCTTTGACTGTGTTGGTTTTGTTGCCATGCGAGTGGGTGTGCTTGCCCATGCTGTGTGCCTTGCAGATCACATGTGTAGTACACTGCTCCAAGATTGCAGAAGATGCTGCATTTCTCGTGACATCGGTTGACTTGGACTGTTCAGAGATCGCTTTCACTGCTTTACTGGTGCAAGGCGTGGTGGTTGGGACAGAGGAAGAGAGAACTTCTACTCCTGATGAACTCGCCGAGCAAGGCGTGGTGGCGGCGGCATCTGCTGCAACGACAACACTCTGCAAAATAAGAGCCCCAGAAGTGGTGAATGGCGGTAGACTGATGGTGCTGGTTATCGTAACAATGTAATATGCCGAAGTGAGGCGTGGGAAACAGATGAGAGCGCTGTAGAGGAAAAGCAAGGTGACCTGCATCTTGACGTTTGACGGGTTTTGAGCGAGAGAAGATCAGAAGATGATAATAAATGAGAGTGCAGTCCCGCAATACACAATGAACGCAAAGAACGGAATAGCAAAATAAAGCACAGAATAAAGAAGGCCCGCTAGCAACCAAAAGAGCACCGCGAAGAGAAACCTTATACCAACATCCAAATCCCCATAAGAGGAGCGGCCCACGACCGCACTGCAGGCCACCTCGCTGTCAAGGCGATCAAACGCAGAGAAGGTCTTTGGGAGTAAACATCAAACGTATATAAACAGCGAACTGGCCGATGCAAGGTTGCCGAGGCCCGGCAGCCTTGAGGCACGGTATCTGGGCCAGGTGCATCCTCATAAGGCTCTCTTCCCCTTCTCTCGTACCAGCCTATCGCAGACACACACACCACTCGAGCGCCGTCAGGGTGTTAGCAGAGGTGTATCATGTGCCGGCCGACGATCAGCCCTACCAAGTGAAGTAGGAGACCGCAGTCTAGACTATCTATCTATCAAACTTATCCTCCACAAGCCAGCTACACACTTACATACCACACCACCACTCCCCCTGCCCCTCAGCCTTGGAGATCTCTGCCCCGCCTCCTCTTTGCATATCGATCTTAAAGTAAACCACCTAACCTTAAGCACCCGGCGCTTACGGCCCCATCCTTGCACGACCCTTGCACAGTCCCAGGACTTGAGGTGCGGCAGACAGGGCGCCTTGCGCACGCATGAGGCTCTTTTCTATTTCACGTGTGTATCTACACTCCTAGTGTAGGCAAAGCAAGTAAGGTAGGTAAGACGCAACAGCCGCATCCCACGCCCGGCACGAGACCGGCGCTTAAGTGAGACGGGGGACGAGGAGCTTTGCGGCATTTAGCGAGTTGTGGGAATTTGGCGATGAGGGTGGGAATCTCATCCCGGCGATGATGAATGGTAGAAGGATGGACTAACTAGTGACTATGTATATATCCCGCGTCTCCTTCACCCCCTCCCTCCCTCCCTCCCTCCCTCCCTCCCCAGCGGAGAGGGATGATACGAGTATATTTGCTTCAACAACACCACACTACACTACACTACACCATTCCAGTCCAGTCCACACCACCTCAGTCAGACAGTCAGATAGATAGGTAAAACAAGCCAAACTGCGCTCGTCACTCTCGACTAGACGAGGAGCTCACGCGGCAGGCGGGACGAATGTGCAGACTACCTACCTAACTTATCTTAGATAAAGTAGGTAGCTACCTAGGGTAGGTAGATAAAGTAAGTAGGTAAGCAGGTAGGTTAGGAAGATACAATGAGTAAGGTAGGTAGTACTGCACCTGCGCCTCTAGCGACTTGAGATTCGCTACAGTACCTACATACCTACCTACATAAGATCTTACCTTATGAGATTGGCTCACAATCGCCGAAACCCTACCTTAGGTAAGGTACATAAAACACCAACAGGAACATACATCAATGTAATAAGGTATGCAAGGATCGATTAATCGAGGGCCACTGGGCCACTGGGCCTCGCTCGCGGCCAGCGGCAAAGCAATGCGCGCTCACCCGCCAGCTCAGTCCTTAAGGTAGGAAGAGGCAAGGGGCAAGACAGACCACAGGGCGAACGGGGCACGGCATAGCTGCAGTCTCTCAAACGACAGATACTCTTGGCAATGCATTGCAATTCTTATTTTGGCTTCTTTTCTTTTTGGCTACCACACACTCGCTCAAAGTAGACGTCGACTGAAGTTACAATGTAGTATAGACAATACAGACAGGAAAGGATCCAAATTAAGCAACCAAGACGCAGGGAATTTTGGCTCCAACCACGGATTTCCATCCCATCTCCAAAAAAACGCCGTATCCAGATCAGACCCAAATGAACTGAACGCCCACGCAATGCTCGTGATATCATCTCGAGAGATCGTCCCTTCCCTTCCCTCTCACACACATTCAAGCAAAGCTCCGGCCAGCCTCCGGATGCTGATAGATGGGTGGATGGTTCTGCCCGCTGGCTGAGTGGTTACCGTACTGTGGCAGGTTGATATCGCTCTGGCTCGGCCCGCCCATGGTCCACGGCTGCGCCTGATACCCTCCGCCGCCAACCGCGGCGTTGGTCTTCCGCTTCTGCCCGTCCCTTCTCCAGCGCCAGAAGCCAAATGGACCCATCACGATGACCACCAGCAAGACGAGCGCGAGGAGCGCCCAGTTGTACCGGCTGTTCAGGGCTAGGGGGAATCCGAGGAAGCCGTTGGCGATGCCGGCCGGGATGACGATGCGGCCGAGCCAGACGTGGATGGGAGCGAGCTTGGTGGTGGTGAGGGTTTGTTTGTACATCCGGTGGTGGAGGAAGCCCAGGATGAACTGCCCAATCATCAACACAATTATTATCGTTCCGAAAATCTGGTGAGCAGAGTTGTAGTTTTTGGTCTGTGAAACACGCACATTAGTTCGCACATTCAAGAGGAGAAGTGTATTAGGAGGGGACACTCACCCGATTGTACATTGTTCCTGTATAGACCCCCATAGCCCCTCCCAGCAGCGCAACGGCAGCAGACAATGCTTGGTTGACCCCATGCCACTTGGGACTGTTCATAATCCTCAAGATCAGAATCCCCACTGGCATCAAGCCCACAAACGCCAGAATCATCAAGCACCCATGGAACGGCGGGAGGACGTCGTGATCCACCTTGTACTGACCCTGCACGGTGCCAGCTGTATCCGCATTCTGGGAAACGGGCACGGCAGACGCGCCCAGCGCCTTCGTCAGGTCCATGGTGAAGGTGCCATAGACGGCATGGCGCTTGAGAGGTGCGTTGGGGTCGTCGCTGTTGATATTCCCATTGGGGCCCGTGGCATAGATGAACTTCTGCGTGGTGGATGTCGGGTCTACGGAGCCGCCTTTCCAGGAGCGACAGTTCGCACACATGGCGTTGACATTGTAGTTCCCATTCGCGATCCCCGTGCCCGGCAGCGTCTTAACGGTGATATTCGAGCTGTAGCTGGGTTCGACGTTGCCGTAGGACAGTCGTGGGCTGAGCTTGACGTCTTTGCCCGTCGCGTCTGCGTAAACAATGAACATCAGGGAGTCGGACATCTTGTCGCTGCCCATGCCAATTGCCTGCACCAGAGCCTCGCATTAGCACAATCCCCTCGCTGGTACAGATGTTCTTCTGCGCAGGTAACTCACGATCCATGAGCTCGACGTCGGCCCATACAGGGTGAAGTACAGGTCCTCATTGTTGTCCTTCTGGGGGATATTCAGGGCAAAACCCACGCCGCCATCGCTGGATACGAAGCCGGACGCGCTGATGGTTGAGACGGCGACGGTTCTCGAGATGAAGGCGATGCCTGCAGCCGTGTTAGTTGATCTGCTGCTGCGCTGTATCCCTCCCTCTCGTCTCCTCTGTTCCTCTGCTCCTCTTCCCCTCCTCCTTGGCCGTCTTGGTGTGCGTGGCCTGGGGCCCGTGGTGGTCCTAAAACCGGGGCATCGCGACAACCAAGCCAGCACCAAGCACGGCATCATTGGACGGTGACAGGCAGTACGTACCCACTGTCGCCAGAGCAGCGAAGCTTAAACGGACCATCGCGTCGCGTCAAGTCAGGTCAAGTCAGGTCAATTGAGTGAGCGAGCGAGTGTTGTGTCGGTGCAAATTCGATGCAGACGTGCAAATCCCACGTCGGCGCAGGAGAAGCAAGTTTGCACGTTCAGGTAAGGGAGAGTAGTTCTAGTCAGGTTTCTGGCGAGATGAGGCCAGGGCCGGGATACGAGCTGGCGCTGGAGCTGGAGCTGGAGCGCGCCTTTACTCATGATGACGGCCGCCGCCTCTTCGTCGCCGTTGTGATTCGCGCCAGGGAGCAGCAGCCAGGGGGGGTTTGTCACTGCCGTGTCTTTTGTCGTGCAGAATATCCATCCCATCCCTTATTATCGAGTCCCATCTGCTCCCATCTGCTGCGTCGCACCCTATCACACCGTCCTGTAGCAGCCCCTTTCACGTTCAGCTTGCCGCCGCTCCACGAATGGCTGCTGCCCTCGCGCCCGCCCTCGTCTCTCGTAGCGCGGCCATGGATCGATGCGGAGGAAGTGGCTAATGAGCTGGCGCTGATTGGTTCCCCAGAAAGGTTATATTCGGACGTGGTGGCGTTGACAAGGGCTGCCAGGATTGGATCGCGTGCATCTACTTCTTGTCTGTGGGAGATGTACAGAGGAGAGGGGAATGATGATGGCGATGGGATGTTTGCAGCAGTTGTTGTTGCGGGAGATGGGAGATGGATTGCTAGAATACCTTCCATGTTGATCGATCCTTTGGCATAGGTAGGTAGATTGAGGAATATCCTCTCGTCTCGTGGGCTTAGGGCCCCTGAATGCATACCTTGCGAAGTTAGTCGAATGTCACTGGCCGTTACACCTCCCGCAAATACATAGCATTTTATGTTCTGAAGCACATGATATGATACGCATTAGACAATAACTAAGTACAGCTTCGTCTTTATATTATACGGCATTGTACAAGTTCTACAATTCTCTCCGGTGCCTTGCGGCGAACGATATAGAAACTCTATCCACCCGCTCCTCTCCCATCCAGCTATGCAATTAGGAATAAACCCCCCCAGGAACGATCAAAACCCCAACCACAACGCCGTGCAAATGCAACAAAGGGAAAATGAATAAAGCACACTCAAGGCCGCAACAACCACCTGTTCTCCTCTTCCGCCTCGGCCTCGGCCTCATCATCGCCCTCCAGACGGATTTCGTGTCCATCGCCTTCCCTCACCCAGTTACTGGCAACGATACTGCCAATAGCCACGGCAGCCAACCCCCAGAATACGGCACCGACGACACCCATCTTCAGTCCCTGGCCGTAGAGGAAGCCTCCGAGCGCCGGGCCGATCGTGCGCGCCGCACTCGACGCACTCTGTCCGATGCCGTGGATCGTGCCGAGCACCGACGGATGCGGCGAGCAGTTGTTGATCAGGATCGTGGTGGCGGGCGATGCGAACGTGCGGCCCACGACTTGGATGAACAGCAGCGTGGTCAGCGACGCCCAGATCGGCACGCCGGTCTTCTGGCTCGGCGGGGGCGTGGTGGACGGGATCAGCGACAGGAAGGGCACCAGCAGGTACACGACGGGGAAGCAGTACAGGAAGATGCGCCACGACCGCACCGTGCCGAGACGTGTGTTGACCAGCGGGTAGAGGAAGAGCTGCAGCGTGATGCCGATGGATCCCAAGATGGCCATGGCGAACCCGACTGAGCGCGGCGGGAGACCAATGCCACCAGTGAATATGAATGGGAGGTGCGGTTCATAGCCGGTAGGAGGATGCTCGGGATTGTAAACCGGCGTGGACAGGAAGGAGTACCAGATGTTGTTAAAGGTGCCCATGGACCCGGCCATCAAGCCGTGGCAGATCAGAGTGCAGATGACATTGTACGTAAAGATCTGACGGAAGGGGAGCTTGTTTCTATAGCGAGGTGCGACACGCTTTTTGGGTTTGTACACCGGTGGCCGAGTTGCGTGGTTCTCATCGTCAACGAGAAGGGGCTCGTATCCTTGCTGAGAGCTCTTTTCCCCTTTGCTGAAGATGGAACTGAGTGAAGACGACAGTTTCCGGCGCAGCGTAACCCCGACGTCTCTCTGATCCGCGAATTGCTCGTGTGTCTAGGACGGTTAGCATGCAACAACCAGGTGAGGTAGAGTGGCACGACCAACCTCTTCCAAGCCAAAGAAAACACCAAGTGCGGCACAGGTGAGGAACAGAGCACTGATGATGTTGGGCGGGGAGTAGGGGAACTTCTCGAGCCATGCGATGCCACCAAACAGACTGGGATAGTTGCCGGCCGGATCTGAAGTCAGTCCTCCCATCATCGGTCCGATAATGACACCAATGTTGGCGCACATGGGGAGCAGCAAGAATGCCCGTGATTGATATCTGAGGGCGATTAGTATCTTCGCACCGTGGTCACTTGCATTTGGCTTACTTCTTCTCTCGGACGATTTCACTGATCATCGTTCGCATGACGCCCACGTTGCCGTTCAACGCACCACCCAGCATGCGGAAGATCATGGCTTGCCAGAACGTCGTGGAGAATCCGAAGCCGAGACACGAGATCATCGTCCCAGAGAGCCCAATGAGCAGGACTCGCTTTCGGCCCCCTCGATCGGAAAAGCGTCCCCACAGCATCGCGGTGCAGAGCTGGGCTGCTGCGAAAGATCCTTGCATGATGCCCGCTTGCGAGGCAATGACCGAATCGGGGAGGGTCTTGTCAAAAGACTTCAGTTGATAGAATAGATACGACTACGTCTGGTCAATATCAAGTGCTAATTATGCACATTGGCCGACTTACACGTAGAGAGGTCTGTACGAGAGGCTCCGAGAGACGCGCGATAGTCAAGATGGCCAGTTGGCTCTTACACGGGAGGCTCATCCAAGTGACCGTCTCCTCTTTCTTCTTCATCGTCGCTGGTTCTATCTGCAAGGGGTCTTCATCGTCCTCCAGAAAAGACTTCCTCCTCGCCCGGTCGGACGACGGTTCCCCGTGACTCGGTTCGCGATAGTCGGTTCCATGAACCGATCCGTACGAGACGGAACTCTGGGTATCGCAGTTGTCGGTACTTCCATAGCTCCGGATGGAGGTTTTCGGTGATGGGGGCGGCGGTGTCATCTTGTAAGATTTTATTTGGAGATGAGATGGACCTCGACCGACGTCATGCTACGTCCACCTGCTCGCTGGCTGTGTTGTCGCTATCGCAGAACCAACTTTGGGACCCGGGTCGTCAATGGATACACGCGATAGCAGAACGTGCAGGCGCCAGACCAGACAATTGTGGCAAGATGAGAGCAGAGGAATGTAGAATGGAACTGAGACGAGATGAGATGAAATCAAATACAATAAAATAAAACAAATTGACACGCCCCAGAAGAAAGTACTTTCGGACCAGAAACCCACGCTAAACCCCTGACAGATGCAGTGCAGAGACAGCCTCCACGACACTAACACTAACAGAACCCTCCCAAACCCAACCCCAACCCAAGTCAGCCCCCAGCGGATCCAGGGGCACGGACTCGATATTGGGGCATTATTTTCTGTCCTCGGCCGACCTTCTCTCCTGCAACTCCTACATCCCTTGCCGGAGAACATACAAAAGATACACATCGATACGCTGCATGCCTCGGAGGACACACAAGAGATGGTTCATGCTCCCTTCGCCACAGCAACAGGCTTTCTGCCCTCGGTTTTGCACGGGTGAAGGCGGAACGTGACTCTGCCGCCGCAACATCTCGACGGATGCCGTTCCTGTACATGTACACAGCCTCGCGCGACGTAATATTGCCTCACGCCGTCGCGCACATGATCTGCCACCTCTGCGGGGTCCTGGACCAGGCTGCTGGAATTCCGAATTGTTCCAAGCCTTCACCGCGTTGAGTGCTCAAGCGACACGACGAAGTATCACAATCCATCCCTCGTCCGCCGCCGAAAGCCTGGCTGAATGTTTCGCCATGAGCTGGACGCGGCGTATCCAGCCAAGTGGCGTTCTGTCGCAGCTGAAGAACCTTCCCGTTCGTTCAATGCGGCTACGGGATTGCTCACCCTGAGAGGGGCCAGTCGTGCGATGATCGGCATAGGCAATACTTCCTTCGTCTTCCCCTTCAGCAGCGCGGCATCTCGAAGAATCTCGAAGAGAAAAGCAATGCAGTTATTTTATTCTGTTTTCCCTTTTGCGTGGTTGTACATATATCCGACTGCCTGGCAGAGGGTATCGCGTGCGTTGAGAAAGGAGGGCGCACGGCAGACCGAGTGGCTTGGGATTGGCTTGGCGTATCGAGGTCTCAGCCTCACCCTCGTCTGGCGATGGTTATTCGCTCCCGGGAAATGAATGACGAAAGATGTTCTCTTTATTCAGGAGAGAAAGCATTCAGAGGGTGGATGAAGACGCGAATCCCAAGTGCGGGACATTTCTTATAAGTTCTTCTTTATGCACCGTCTCCACCTGGTGAACCACCTTCTACCATTTCTCGCGGGCCGGGTTACACAATGATCCTCGACATCGACTCTGGGCATGCACGAACAATTCTCAGAGCGTACTTTACCTTTCTTGCCATTCTCATAGGGGTGGTAGGTAATTCATGTTGTGGCCTCCGAGCTCAACTGAGTGTGGTCCGCAACCAGCATGTTGCTCTACACAAGATGACCGGTTGGCTGAAGGGCTTCGACCTATTTGCATTTGGGTGGAAGTTGAAGACTCTACCAGGCGGATGGATAGGCATCATCATGATACTGGCGACAGCACTGTCTCTGATAAGTGACTTAGCAGTTGCTGGCCTCGTCAGGTCGATCTCTGTTCCGAGCCGATGCGATTTCGGAATGGGTCTGGTTATCAACAAAGCTAATGGGTCTTTGGTTCGACCATCTCCCAATGGTGCCCCTGTCTTCTTGGCCGCCCAGGCACAGATGACAAGTGCTAATAATAGTGGGCTAGAGGGGATCTACCGAAAGGTCAACAACGCGACAAGCTTTCGAGCAGATCCGCAAGACATATTAGGTAACTGGTACTGCGCTGATCAAGGGAGATTGAGTTTCGATAAGGTTTACAGTCCGAAGGCCATCAGTGATGCCTTGCGGGCGAAGGGTTACCTGTTTACCAATTCACCAGGAAATGAAGTTACAACATTTTCTACATCCTCCAACTTCTTCAATGAGGCAGGGAACTTCACCCATCTCGTACTATGGGATACATCTCAAGGTACCACGAGCGGCCAGCCATTTGAGGTGCGCGCTGCAATTGATCTCAACCCCCAGATCAATACCGACACAATGATGTGGAGCTTTTATTGCAAATTGAACGGAACGGATGCAGAGTACATCACGAGCAAGATGGCGAGCCAGCTTGTGCTCCGCTCATGGGCATCATATCTCCAAGGAAGCGTGTACAATGGGGCTGGAACCCCAGCTTGGCCAAATTCCGGCCAAATTATTGGTCGTAAGTCTGATTTGTTTTCCTATGTTAGATCTTCGATTTAAGGCTGTCACTCGAACATGCATGTCCGTTTTGCCGATTTAGGCCATATCTCCTCATTCTCTCATCCAAGCTTGCAGTCCTATTTGCCTTGAAACTGATTGTGCCCAGGGTTGCTCAATACAATGACAATGGTTGCAGGCGGTCTCAACTTCTTGCAATCAAGCCCACTGAGCTCGGCTTACAGTGACACAACCCAAGGTTGCCTCGCGGTCAAAACCTCGATTCCAATCGCCGTCATCATCATCTTTCTAGCAGAAGCCACCATCACCCTCTCCGTGGTCTTCCTGTTCATGTATCTTAAAATATCTCTGCACTTTGCCCTAAACTCAAAAGGAATAGACGCAGATGCAAAGAAGCAGATCAGCCAAGCGCCAAATGATCTCATCGACTGGATGGTACATGCTGTGCGAGAAACGGCCGCCGGTTATGGCGTCCATGCAAAGCAGGTCAGGAGGTGGAAATTCGGACAGGATGGGTACGGGTACGGACTACTTGGTCCAGGTCGCCCAAATCAGGACGGCCAGATTGAGTATCCGGTTGGACATGGAATTGAGTTTGGGCAAAAGAACACTTATTCGAGACTTCATCACGTTGCGATCTGAAGCAGCGTGGATTTAGAGATGGCTGTGCGTCTGCAACCGGCTTGCATATTTGGAATGCAAGCACGCGCTCACTTTTCTGTTGCGTTAGCTGCTGGGGTATGTCCGGCTCAAGAAGTTGCATGTTGATGCACAACATGATGTCCCCATGACCTCGATCCTTTGAAGGTGGCATCTCTGGGAATGCACTAGCAGTGACCCGCTTCTTCAACGCACCCACCTATTTACTCATATTTGAAGCTTCAGAACGATCTGTTCACAACCTTTGCTTTCATCCATATCGATGTCAGACTAACATTCCGTTGAGAGATAGAGCTGGCTCCTCATACTTGACTTCACCCTGATGATGGCTACCCAACTTGGACACCCAAGCAGCGGAGAGATGCATGAGCAGCACAATCCGTAACTGATGAGGCCGAGAGCATGATCTCGTCGCGTGCTTACTGATGCCCAAAAGCTCTATTGGCTGTTTCCAAAGATAAACACGCCTTCCTCAGCCTTCACGTCAACCATGTCCTTGAACAGCACATCAATGACGCACAGCCAATGCATCCTCTTGCATGCTGGAAGCAAGGACAACATAGCTCCCGCTGCACGCAAGGCCTCCCAAATCGATCCTGAAGCTGCACTGGCGGCTCAACTTTATTGGCAAGTCCACGACCAGCAGCGGGTGCGTCTCGACGACTTGCAATGAGGGGTACCACGTGGAGTTGGGCAAAGAGAGGGAAGAGCCTTATTTGGTTTCAGAATAACAATCGGCAGCGCGCTGAGCGCTCCTCGCTCTCAACGACACTACGGATGGACCAGACCAGCTGCCTCGTCTTGGCTAAAGTGGGATGTGGATATGCATGAGTCTACCGGATTTGGCATCGGGATATTCATGGACGACGGCAAATTCAGGCAAGTCCGGATCCAAAGGAGCTCGCTCGTCTAGATGCAACCATACGCATGTTTTGCACGAAACACTCTTACCGCTCATATCCCTCCCGATCAACAACAAGGGAAAATCGCCACCGCTTGGAGCTGGACATGCGAAACATCGCGGTGCAACTCGCCACCAACCATCCATCGCTCGTATCAAGGCCCCTCCCGTGCGACGCCTTGACCAGGAGGGGTAATATGGCCACGTGACCGTGTACACCGCTTCTTGCACACTCACGCATATCACGCATCGTCGACCCCTCACCCGTGGCCAGCGCAGCCTGTAGCCAACGGCGCGACCCGCAGGACGACGCGTGCGGCATCCTGATGCGTTCGCTGTGCAACCAGACGCTCCACCAGCTCCACACCGCTATGCGTCTTGCTCGTTAGCCCGGGCCAGTGTCGCCAGCCGTGCAGGAGGGTCGAGAAGGGATCCAAGAAGGATCGCAGGAACGACTCCACCGCAGCGGCGAACAGAGACACCAGAGCCCGGGGGCTGCGCGCATCAGCTGCAGCCGTGGAAACGTAACAGGATGAGATGGGGCCTGGGTATTTCTGCGGTTGGTTCGGAGGCGCCTGCATGCGGGCATGCGAGGAGGGGGAGGTGAGACCTGCTGGCAAAAGCTCAAGTGCGAGCTAGCTTGGAGGGCCAGGACCTGATAGCTCCTTGGTTGGTGAATGGCGAGATGAGTCTTCACCGTCTAGGTGAAGTGAGGGGGAGAAAGGTATCAAGTGAGGAGGTTGGTTTCTGATATATTCCAGCTTGGCCCCCGTTCCTCTGTCGAGTCGCTTCACAACGTTCATAAATTTTCTGTTCTTCTACTTGACTTCTCCTCGTGCTCTTCCATCGACCCTTCACAAAGTTGTCCTGTTGTTGTATCTTGTATCAACACACTTTACTCACACTTCTCTCCGTATCTACCTTCCTTCCTTCACACTACATATTTCAAAAATGGCTGCCGCAGTCCTCCAACCTCTCCAGGGCCTCTCCCTCAACAACGGCAATGCCATCATGGACCCCTCCCCCATCTCTCCAAACGCCTCCCGCCACGGCCGTTCCAAGCACGGCGGCAGCGTGGCCAAGTCCAACAAGCGAGGACGCGGCTACTCCGTCGTTGACGACCGCGAGGCCCTGATCGCCAAGGCCTTGACCTTCGTTCTCAAGCGTACAGTAGACGAGGATGCAGAGCAAGAGGAGGGTGAGGAGAAGCTGGTTGCTGATTCCGAGGGCTGGGCTGATTGCGAGGATGTCGTACGTTCCCCCCCTATTCCCACTCGGTGCTTGCAGCTCGAGAGATTCCAAGAAAGGGAAAAAGAAAAACACTAACAAACCACCCAGCTCGCCCGCCCACACCTCACCGAGCTCGAAGTCACACTCTCTGAGCTCAAATCGCTCGTCTCAGCCCCCAAATCCCGCTTCGCACTCAAGCCAATAGCACCCAAGATCGACGAGAACGACGCCTCGGACTACATCATCCGGCTACTCCCCGCCGTACCACAAACGCCCACCGCCGCCACGGCAACGGCAACACTGACGCCGCTGTCGACGACGACCGAGGACCTGCCAGAGCTGATCGTGTACGAGTGCTCGTACGCATCGTACCCGCTGATCCTGGCGTCGGGCGGCATCAAGCGCGCAGGCGGCCAGGCGCACCTCACGTTCCAGAGCATCACGGTGGACGAGGACGGCACCGAGAGCCGGCCGGCCAGCAGCGCCGACGTGTCCATCTTCATCAACCTGCGCGCGGCGATGGAGGCAGCGCCCAAGATTGCGTGGGCCCGCACCGAGACTGGCAGCGTCGTGACCGAGGGTGACGAGGCCGGTGTTGTGGCTAAGAGCTTCTGGGGCAAGGTCGTTGCGAGGCGCGCGGATATCGGCGTGTTGTATGAGAATGGCGAGATCAGGAAGGAGATCCCCGTTGGTCTGAGGGGGAAGGGCGTCAAGGCCAAGAAGGGCAAGAGCAAGGGCGCCGTGGTGAAGGAGCTGAAGGCTACCTCGAGCGGAGGCGAGAGCGGGAGTGAGTAGATAGCTCCTCGAGGGCTTGTATAGGGGGTGGGCAAATACCCAATTATGGATTATGATAAGATAGATATCCTTCATTTCAAATAGACATGAATACATGAATTTACGGCCAGATACTGTATCTAAGTCAACCGTACCTAACACCGTCCTGTTTCCTGGGTATCATCCGTCCGTCTGGGTATCATAGCTCATCATCTTCATCCGTTTCCGTTTCTTCGTCGTCTTCCAGAATAGCTTCAAGCTCCCCATGACACTATTATCCTCCAAATCCTGCGTAACATCCACCGAAGTGTCCGCAGCCAGATCTACCTCATCAACCATACCCGGCTGCTGAACCGCCCTCTCCTCCTGTGTTCCCTCATCGCCTCCACTACCAGTCAGAGTATCCCTCCGTGTCAGATAAAACTTCTCCAAGACATTCGTCCTCTGCTTTTGCGTCATACCCTCCACAGCAAACGCAAACTCTGTGGCACTGCCAAAACCAAACATCTCTGCCATACTACAGAATTGTCTCTGCATCACCTCCTCTGGCGGATGGAATTGATATCTCACCCGTTTAACCCCACCATCCCCATCGACAAGCTGAGATTGCGATTCAGCAAACAGGCGCTCCTCTCCATATTCCACATCGTTTCCTGCTTCCTCAGCCCGGCGTGAGAGCTCTGCTTCCACCCGAGAGGAACCAACGACTTCGGAATTCTCATGTGTGTATTGAACACCGGCAGCGGACAGAATAGCTTGGATGGGATCGACTTTTGGGCGTGGTTTGGGCTTCGTTCTGCTGTCTTCGCCTTGAGTGAGAAGGGCAGCAAGCTGATTCATCGCGGCATCTTCTCCGGCATCATCTTCTACTCTCAACGGGTTATCTTCGTCATTTAATGCATCGTCAACATCAAAATCGAGGACATCAACTCCACGTTTGGCTTCGGCTACGTTGGTCTTGTTCACGATATCTCGAAGAACAATATCCTCGCCGTGGAAAGTGAGAAGATTTTGCAAGCCAAAGATCTCCCCCTTTTGGTCTTTGTTATTTTGCACACCTTTGAAGTAACGCCGTTCGGTTGAGGCGTTGTACCCAATGTTAGCTTGTTGTTGTTTGTAGATTTGACGAGCGTAGACAATCTCCTCGACCGTACCTGCAGAGACCAATCGGTATACCTCGACATCTCTCAGTTGACCTATTCGATAGGCCCGGTCTTGTGCCTGAAGATCATAACTAGGATTCCAATTGGGATCAAAAATCACCACTTTGTTGGCACTCGTGATATTCAGACCAACTCCGCCTGCTTTTGTAGAAATCAAAAAGACGAACTGACTTGGATCCGAGTTAAAGTCGTCAACTGTCTTCTGCCTATCCTCTGTCGGCATAGCTCCACTGAGGAAGCTAACGTTGTAGCTTGTATTATGGAAAAGATGTTCTAGCATCTTGAGAAGTTTGACGCTGTGAGAAAAAATAAGGACTTTGTCACCATTCTCATGCCAGTATTTCAACAACCTCCTCAGAATTTTCCACTTCCCACAAAAATTAGGATTTGAGAGCGTTGCAATGGAGTTTCGATTTTCGTATAGCTCTTCCCATTGATCTGGAACCATAGCCTGTAGAGAGTCGAGGTCTCTATTCTGTTTGTCGAGCTGATCGGTCGAATTTGGAAGCAAAAGTGCCAGATGGTTTGACAGCTTCTGAAGAGTTGTAATTGCTGGAAAAACCATGGCCTGCCACTTTGTATCCGAGTCACCTATGGTAGCATAACAACACCATCCTTTTTTCTTCCCAGAATTGCAGTCACAGTCTTCAGAAGAGGTCTTGATTGCTTCGATGATATCGCTCTCCAGGTATCTCTCATATGCCTCTTTCTGTATTTCCGTGAGAGGGCAGAACACCACTTTGTCAGTCTTCTTGGGCAATTGATGTGCAATCAGACTCTTCATCCGACGTAAAAAGAATTGTGGTAATAGATTGTTGACTAATGCCCTCGCTGTCTGTCGTGCAATCTTAAGCTGGTGATATGTAGCATCGTGGGATTGTCCAGTTTTCAAAGGCTTGCTGATACTGGATTCCCAGGTCGACAATGGCCCAAACCGTCCAGGATTTGTCCAATTGAGCAAAGTCCACAGTTCCTCATATTTGTTTTGAATAGCGGTACCAGTGAGGCCAATCCTGCAAAGAGCGTTGATTTGGTTCATGGCTTGGGTGACTGCTGATGACTTTTCCTTGATCATATGACACTCATCGGCCACAACGCAATCCCATTGGATCATGTTCAGCGAGCTCATATTGATCCTGTAGGTATTGTACGTTGTGATAACAACCTCCAGACGTCCAGAAGTTGCTGCCTCCAGAACGGATCTCTTCTCTGCAACGCTCCCATGGAATATATCAGCGTGCCACCATCCCCAGCGATCTAGCTCGTTCTTCCAGTTTTGCATCAGACTTCCCGGACAGATTATTATGACTCGAGGGTACCACCGTTTATCTCCAGCTCTTCTCATCTTTCGCATGCGTTTAGCATCTCTTTCATCGCCGGTCTTACCGAAGGCCGCTGTCAGGAAAGCGACGACTTGTACTGTCTTGCCCAATCCTATGCAGAAAGTCAGCAAGCACAAAGTTCCAGTAAATACTTTGGAGCATACCCATATCATCGCCAAGTATTCCCCCTTTCTGATAAACGAATAACTCGTGTAAGAAAGCCGTCCCATCAACTTGATAATCTCGTAAATATTGCGCAATAGACGATGGTATGAGACCCGCCGAATGCGGTAATTCAATATCCTTATACCCCCTCGAAGGCTCAATAGCGTCCCTAAAATCTGGTCTTTCAGCCAGATCTGCTAGCCTCTCATCGTCCGAGAAATCTACATCGTGGTATCTTGGAGGTAGCCTCAATCCCGCCTCATTCATGACCTGATACTCGCGATCGAATTTCTTCCTCCTCTCAGCTAAGTATTCAGGTATATCCTCATCCGCGAACATCCCATCGTCTTCCTCATCTCTCCGGTTCCTCTCCGTTGAAGTCTCTCCATTCTCCTTCGCTTTCTTGCGGCTCTCAATCGCATCCTTTGTCTTGGCATTCAGCCTCTTCTTGTTGGCAGCGAGTTTCTTCCTTTTCGCCGCCTTCCGATTCTTGAACGCCTCGTAGGGATTCGCATCACCATCTTCGTCGTCTGACCAGTCTACCTTCTCACCAGCCTTGCGCTTCCCTTTCTCCCGTGCAGATGGCCGAGATCGAGATGTTGCGCCTTCAGAATCAGAGGTATCGTTTGAGGAGGCGCGTCCAACAACTCCTATCTGTCTGTTAGTTGGTGCACATCGCAATTACGACATACGGGCATTATTACGCGCAATGTAATCATCGGTACCAATGACAGGACCTCGCTTCCTAACAAAGTCCTCCTCTTCGGTCGTCTGGTCGTCTTCGGCGAGTTGAGCCATGGTTGATAGTGTTCGTGTGTGTTTCGCGTTGCGGGGCACAATCTTGACGCGCCGCTGGGCACTACAGGTGAAAGGTCGACTCGGCTAAGGATTAAAAGGGGAGGTGATCTCGTGGAAGGCACCTCGTGCATTAGAACGTGGACTTGACGAGATCAGGAGATATTTCAACGTATCATTCTTCTGGTGCTTTTCGAACGTGATTTATATATGTGGCATACCATCTTGACTATAATTTACAATACATTAAACTACTCGCATTCGTCCCAAGCATAGTCGTATACTGATCGTGTGCTTTTGGTATTTACACCGATTATATCCCAGCCCAGCCAACCCAGGTATGTTACTTTAACAGTTTCCGTTTATATGTGCACCCCGACTCCATTCCAAAGTCATAGCATCGTTATATTCTCACATCTCAGCCATCTTCATCACACGCCCCCATTCGTTGTAGGGATCGGGAACTCCGTGAACCTGCATGCATCTCTCAGCTCCGGATATGCTCTTTGAAAAGGCTCATCCAAGCTCCAGTTCGAGAGATTCATTGCATGCTGAATGAAGGCCTCTGATGCCTTGACGTCGTCGCCTTCGAAGGACAAAGCGTCCAGCTCGCGGTATGGCCAGTTCAGATTCAAACTCGCAGTGTAGACATGTTGGAACTCATCTGTTGCGTAACGTTGTTGGTTTCCGATAACCATATCTCTCAGCTTTCCCCAAGCAATCTATGGAAATGTTAGCGAGTAACCCGAGTGCCAGAGAGGAATACATACCAAGGTCGCCCACACCGGATGTGGGGTGAAATGCTGCGACGCTCGGGGCACATACCAATCCGGGATATTGTTGTATGACTCCTGAGTGGGGGAAATTTGCCATTGGATGATAGAATAGATGATCAACATCGCTCCAACCTTTTCAGGAAGGGATCTGAGCGAGGTTCGTTGCAGGAGATTTGCGATCACCGACGCGACGGGGTGGACCGAGTTTGATTGCTCTGGATTAACAAGGGCTTTGAGACTGGGCGATACTGGACCTATGAGCGAGGGTCCGCTCATGCCCTCAAACGGCGAGCCTCTTTGGCGCTGCAAGAGGCTGACTAAAATGCTATCAACAGGGCCAGTCGGTGTTATGAAACGAAGAGGAATCTCCCAAGATGCAGGAGATGGTTGGTCTATGGCTCGCGTTGGGAGTTCGTATGTAACCGCATCTGCTTGTGTCGCCATTGGTACATTATCCAGCCCAACAGGACCGCCTCCGATCATTGGATTGCCAGTCATCATAACAGGCTCAATACCTGGGGACATTGGTGGGTTCGCGTTGAGACTCATCTTCATGGCTGGTGAACTCAATGCAGTTGCAGGAGAAATCGGATGGCTTGTCAATGGTGGTTGACCAACTCCATTCATCATCAAAGGACTCATGGCTTCTGCTATCGGATGGCTTGTGATCGATACACCCGACATGCTGTTCATCGCTCCATGCATCCTTGTTGATGCCAACGTTGGAAAACCTGATTGATATGATGGTTGGCCTATTTCATTGTCTTAGCGAAGGCCCAAGGATTTAGAAAGGAGTATCTACCGAGTCTTCCATTTGGATATGATCTACTGCGGCCAAAATTGGGCCGGGAACCATAGCCCGGACCTCGACTCCTTGGTGAGTTAGAAGAGACCATGGATGGAAGTGGGTTTGTCACTTCTGCAAGGCTGACACCAGCACCGAAAGAATCAACCCCCGAGCTGCTCGGAGCAGTATATCTAGCATTGATATTTGAGTAATCAGGAGCGAGAGATGACAGTAAATCTCCGGCACTTGAAGTAGGATAGGGCGAGTAGGTTCCCGAAAAGGGATTCTGCGTGCTCCATTGTGGTGTGTATTGGTAGGGATGCGGTTCCCCCAAGACTTCCATTCCGTATCTTGCTATACCAAACTTACGTCAGCGAGTCATCCCATTTGACGTCGAATATTGCTAAAAGGAGGCTACCTGGGACGATTTCACTAGAGCAAGGAAGCTGTCTTTCGAATTCGTTGCCCATTCAGCTCAGTTGAGTCCCAATGAGTACTTACATGACAAAGGTGTCAGATCCGGTGACGAAGTGGACGACGCAGAGGACCCCACATTGCTATCCGGCCGGCCCAGAATTTCCTTTAAATGTCGAAGCTCTTCTTCTAGTTCAGAGTTCCGGCGCTGCAGCTCCTCAATGTTCTTCTCTTCATGGTCGCTTGACAGATCTTGAATCCGTCGCTCCAGCTCCTCGATATGGTTCTTCGTGCGCTGCCGTATAGACCGCTGCGCCTCTCGGTCATTTGCCCTCTTGCGGGCAAGTTGTTCTGGTGTTAAAGATGCAACACTGCGAGTCCCAGCACGTGAAGCTAGGTGATGTTAGATACTGCTTGAAGGTAACACAAGAATAGGACTTTTCTCGAAATCCACGATGAATGGCATACCTCGGCGTTTGGGGGCTGGCTTGGGAACTGATGTATCGGTGTCATCACCTATACCATCATCGGACTCTCTTGAGTCAATGAAGTTGCGTTTATCGTCGGACATGCTCTGAGGAGCGATGGCGCTTCTGGCGCTTGGAGTCAAATACGCGTTCCCAGAAAAGTTTCCAACTACCACGGCAAAACCCCACTCTTCAACCGGAACAGTATATATATACGTGAAATGAAAGGATGAATGGGAAATGAACAAGTATCAGCAACTGTGCTCAGGCTGAGTAAAGTGGAGGGATGGTATTTCGAAGATGTCGATCCACTGCTGAGGAAGATGCAGTTCTTATGAAAGACATACGGAGGGGCGGTCTCACGGCCACGGACGCTAATGCGATATCTAGGCTCGGGTGGCTTGAAATGTAGTTGAAGAAAATCCAAATTGGTTCAAACATAGCCCGTAGAGGTTTGATGTCGAACCTTTTGAAGATTGTAAATAAAATATCGATCGAAAAGTCGGTGGTTCAATCGTTGAATAAACTTTCCACTAGTTGCTGTCACAAAGTCAAACTGCGATCAAGAGTATGGGATTGCCTCGAAGGCGACGGCACCAAGGGGAAGCCTGCTTCTGTGACCAGCTCAGAGATAGAACCCCTCCACGGCGACTGAACGCGTGGGTTCAAACGTCGGCGAGGGGAACTGGGAGGAATTGCGAGCAACGCCCAAGCTAGAATGCTTGGAGCAATTACAAGGGCCACTTAGCCGGGCCTTAGCTGCAGGCCTCTCGAGTCTATTGCTCAGCGCTATGGGCGTTCGGCGGACCCTGAATTTGCAAGCTTGGACTAGTTATGCTTTCTTAGCAACTCTAGGGCCTCCAAAATCCCGATCTTCGTCCCTCGCCCTGTACATGCCAATCTCTGCCCTCTGTGGCGGCGAGACAAGAGTCAGGAGGACTGTCTGATCTCTTGGTCGCATGAATCGGGGGGCTAATGGGATGTAGCAGTTGTCGCCAAGCTAATCCCTTCGGGTCTTTAAGGTTCGAGGTAGTCAAACTTCCTGGACTGGCTCTGTGGCAGTGTAAAAAGAAGGTCGTTTCAACGGTGAAGGCAGAAATTTGAGACACAGATCTGTGGGTCAAATGCGCTTCTTCACGCCCGTGATCAGAAACCTGCAACCTGTTTACTGAACTACGAGGTTGCATAAGGTTCATGGCGTTGTGGAAATCCGCTTGAATTGGTACTACAGAAGCTTCGCAAGCCACATGGAAGGCTACGCGATCTCTGGATTTTCTTCTTTCACCGCTTCTACGAGAGCTTCCATTCCTCCAACCTCGGTCGGCCCCTCCTGACCCTCTGGTGGGAGTGCCCACAATGGAAGCGGGGAGACATAACTCCATGCTCCGCCGGCATCCTCATACCGAAGACTATGTAACCAAAGGGAAAGTTCCTGCTCACCAGGATCTGTATAGAGTGGCGTTAGACAGACCTCACATAGCTCTCCTGACATCTTCTCTGCTTTCTTCTTGTTATATTCATCAACCATTTCATCATGATACGCAACAGCATCTGCCACTTCTTCCTTCCCCATTCTTGAAAGTCTAGTGATAATATCTTCGTCAGTGTCTTGCGTGGCGTCCAAGTCATTGGCTCCAAGATTCGCGCCCCACACGCGTCTATTTGAGTAGATAGGATCATTCGCGATTGGATGCCCTAAGAATTGGAGATGAACACGCAGCTGATGGGTTCTTCCTGTCACAGGAAGGCATCTCACAATTGAGTAACCTGCCTTGTTTACACCGGCGTCAGTTTCACATTCATCGACTTGCTTCGATGAACCTGGTGCTTCAGAGGTGCCAGTTGGTGGATAGTAAGCAAGCTTTTTGAAAACGGTCCGGGCTGCTTTCCCATTTGCTCGAACTCGATTGAGGCCAAGCTTGGGGGATATTTGTAGGATTGGCATGTCGCAAACGACTTCGCCATCAGGAAACTCTCCCCTGACTCTTGCAATGTATTCTTTTCGGACTGTTCTTGAAGATATCTGCAGGCTCAATTCCTCCGCAGCTTTCGCATGTTTGCCAATAAACATTACTCCGCTGGTCAACCGGTCGAGTCTGTTGCAAGGTAACGGGTTCCAACCATGGCCGCGCTCTGCTCTCATGATCTCAACAACAGAATTGTAGTTGTATCGTCCGGCTGGATGTACAGGGACTCCAGAAGGTTTGTTGATGACAATCATATCCTCATCTTCGTGCAGAATACCAATAGGCAGAGCTGTAACTGGTGGCTCGTGCCGGTGTAAGGTGTGGGATATAACGTCTCCATTTTTAACAATGTGGGCGGTGGTTTCGACCGGCTTGCCGTTCACGACAACTGCTCCCCGTTCTATGGCATCTTTCTATGCTTGTCAGCATGACCTCATGCGTATTCTTGTCAGCAACGTACATAATAAGCAAGTGGCCTGTCCCTAAACTCGCTTGCAAATATGTCTAGAAGCTCTCGTCCCCTCCACCTTTGCTTGCAGTATGTATTGTAGGTGTAATGGTATGGTGCGACGCGCCGTAGACCATTCTCGAGATAGTACGGACGAGGCCACGGATCTGATGGGGTTACAACGACCGGAGGTGGCTCCTGAAATGGTTGCTTTTCCTCTAATGGCGGATAGGATGTCGGCTGGGGTATTTCCATAAGTGCCATGGTGACCTGGCGGCGGCTGGCCAGCAGCGCTATGACTCTCGCAGAGGGAGCCAGCGGATAGTTGGAAGGAAGATGGTCTGCCAAATCTGAGTCCGCACGGTTTGTTGGCAGTCGTATTGTGGTGGTAGCGCTATCTCGTTGAGCGGCGATGATCTGCTGACGACGATCTAGCAGATGGATATTGATCATGAATTGCTTCAAAATAAATTTCGATGACCTTGCATGTGCGCACGGACCGGCAGAATGTCGGGTGGAGCGGAAGCCGCCAAAGCGGTAAGGATAGTCGCAGCAGATCGGCCAATCAAAGGCGTCTTCGTATTCGAGTGGACATGGACGTATCCAGGCCGAGGGAAATTCGAACCGACCACCGCGAACCGACCACCCGGACCGACCGCATCCAGTGGACGCAACTCCACCTCGCCTCCGCATCTTCCTCCACCTTCCACCCTCCGTGCCCTCGTACCTGAACTCTCCTGCTTCCCCTCAGTTGATACAACAGGTTAGTTTCACTGCTCAGCTCAAAAAAAACCCACGTTTAGTCTGCATCCCTCTCTTCGATCCCTGTAGTTCCTCACGATTCGGAGTACATATCAGATCGAGCACAGTAGCTTCGCAGCAGTGCAGCTGGGATGTCTCACCAGGAGTTGAAGCAGCGAAGGAGGAACGATTATGCATATCTGAAAGACTATCGGACTCGGTGGTAAGAGCGAATGTCCGATCCTATGCCCGTCCGCAGAAGCTAAACCTGCTGCTCCCTAGGGCTGACAATGATATGTACGATCACATGAATAATTCGATTTACAACTTTCTGTGAGCAAAGAGATCTTTCATTACGAGAATCCGCTGATCCGATCAGATACGACTCAGTGATCAACACATATCTGATAGAGGAGTGCGGGTTGAACCCACCTACATCTTCTCAGTACGGCCTAGTCGTCCACTCGCACGCAGACTTCTTCGGATCCATTGCTTTCCCGGCCGTTGCAGAGTTGGCACTGCGAGTCAATAAGCTTGGGAAGAGTAGTGTTACTTACGAGATTGGTCTGTTTGAACGTGGTATTGACGAGGTAAAGTCAGTGGGGGAGGTTATCCATGTTTTTGTTGAACGAGAAACTGGACGGCCAGCAGCACAGGGCATGAACAACCGCCTGAAGGACGGATTGGAGAAAATTCTGGTATCGAAATCTAAACTTTAAATTTCTTACAGATCTTGCATACTGCAAGATAATTTCGAGGTCGAAAGACCATGCATTCATCCTACATGTTCCTGTTTAATTACACCAAAGTGGTGTCTACTTCCTGTTCGCTGCTAGATCTTAAGAAGAAATCAAAGACAGCAGCCGAAAGTGCGTTTTATTCGGGATTCAATTGGTGAAAGTCTCACCAGTCATAACTCTTGCCATCATTGGGTGCTGGTGCTGGTCCAACCTTGATGTCGAAGTTCTTCGAGATTCCTGTGTGGCCAAGAACCTGCTTCTCTTGGACTAACATGGCTCGCTTTCTGGTCGCAATTGACACAAATATTCTATATTCAGCTTGCGAGAAGTTACAGAAGAATTTGGCTGTGAATTGGTTGCAGCTTCCAATGAATTTCGCATTACAATTTCTCCTCGCATATTCAACAAGCCTTAAGCGAGACGGACAATGTACCCCTTTTCATCATTGAACGGAGCCGAGTAGAACAATGGCGACAGCAGTAGTGCTATTGTTACGGCAGCTGTGATTGTCATTGGAGATTTTTCTAGCTCCCATGTATTCAACCTCATGTAACCTATCTATTCATCCATTTTCTCTCACGACCATATTCTTGTTTGCCTGGATTCCTTCGTCGCACTTCCTTCACAGATTCTCTTCCACGGCGTCATCGACTTGACACTCCCTCCTCTCAACACTCACTTGTAACACAATGTCGGATAAGAAAGCAGTACCAAAGTTCAAAATCAAAAAGGAGTTCAATCCGCTCTCGTCAGTAAAAACCTTCATCAATGTGAACCTCGGTCGCAACGTCGCTTCAGACTGTGGCTACTGTTTCACACATAATACAACATGGTAGTCAACTAACTTCGGATAGTGGACAACCGCACACCTGGAAGTCGAAGGTTCCTGGCAAAACACCATGGATGCATGACTGGATGACACAGCACAATGATCAGATGCCAGAGCAAGGTCTCGATCCACGCAATCGTGATATCCCCGATGATGGATTTACACTTGGTGATCCCCTGGATGATATCAACCACTGGGAACTCGAATGGGCTGCTGGTCGAAGGCCATCTGAGCATGATGATGTTGGCAGCACTGACGCTGCGGTTGAAGACGGAGAGCACAGCGAATCAGAGGATTTGAATGATACGGATGTTGACCCTGAGCTTTCAGATGGCGAGTCAGAACCCGAAGGTGTTGAGATTGGGGAAAGCAACGAGCCAGCAAACGATAACGGACTCTCTCCTGATGGGGTTATCCATAAAGGAGGCCAAAAAATAGAGTCAGACCATGATTCGGACGAGGATTCTCCTTCCGATATCGATGATACGCCCGACAGTGATAATGCACCTTTATCGCATCCTCCACCCCCTCCACCTCCGCCACCACCAAAGATGATCTCTTTCGAGCTCCGCATCCCGCACCCTCCTCAAAACCGAGCTCTTAAACCTTTCAGGGTACAAATATTCCTCATTGATACTCCAGAGCAAATTCTCTACACCGTCGAGAACTTCTTCCGTGGAATTCACAATATTGCCCGGGTGACCGGCTTCGAAGACGAGGATGGAAATGCATTCGTGCCTCAATACGAAAACCTGGTCCACGATACAGCTGTTTACGTACGGGCCATCTTCGCTGAAGCTGACATGGCTGGGGAAGAGAGCAAGAAACCTGAGACCCCTCTTTTGGCGACGCGACAGTTGGCTAAAGCAAGGCGGAGAAAGCTGAATGGTGGTCTGACAAAAATCGGACGAAAGCGTGCCTGGAAGAAATCTGGTGGGCTCGAGAGGAAACGTATCAATGGGAGATTTGCGAAGACAGAATGAAGATCACGATTGTAAGTAAGCTGCTGCAATCATAAGAGTAATTAATGTCTGATTCCAGACCAGGTCTTACATGGGATGCAATTATTGGGAGGTGCAAGTCATGTGCTGGCCGCATGCCACCGGCCTCTTCTGCAAGAAACTGCTGAGGTGACACACCATCTGCAAACTCTCACTTGCAGCCTTCCTCAACCAATCAATTTGATTCTTTCCTGCCTCTCTTTTGTCGATCCCAACTCGAGGTGTCACCACGGCACATCTGAATGGCCAAGCTTCGCCCCTGTCAGATGCCGGCGATGATCATTTCCAGCCATCTCCCCGCAATCTCCAACTGCCCCACGCCAAAACTCGCCTCCAACGTCACTCTAACGTCACATTTTCATGCACAAGAGCCGTCTTGAGTGGTCGGATAAAACTGCGGTCAGCGCAAATGTACCCGTCCCCTGCCTTTTCTGATGTTGGAATAAGCTCTTGTGCCAATGAAAGATTGTCGATAGACCGACGGTTGTATGCTTCCTCTCCGTGTCTGCTCTATTGTGTTTGGTTGTTCCCCCGTCTAAAATGTTATCGTACCTTCGTCCCACTTTGCAACTCCTCCTGTGACCAGTTTTGAATTTCGACTGTCAATCTGAAGCCAGAACTACTACTGTATTATCTTCCATTGTGCACGAGAAAATTCATAACAAAAATGTCCGACTCCAGCGATAAAGTTGAGAGAGGTCATAACAATGGCGAAAGAAGTTCATCTTCTGAAGATAAGGCCCAGGTGCAACAAATAGATGACGTTGATAAGAATGGCATCGTCTCACCTGGACAAGCCAGGACCTTTCAAGCCCCCGAGTTTATTCGAAATATGACTCCAGAAGAGAGGCAGCGGGCGGAACTAAGATTGAGACAAAAAATCGATTTGCGATTAATGCCGATGATTATCTTGATGTATATCCTGAACTATCTCGATCGTAACAATATCGCCGCTGCGAAGCTGGCAGGGATCTTAACAGATTTAAACTTGAAAGGCGTGGAATTCCAGGTCAGTTCTTAGATCCAGGGTAGGGAATACAACTGAATATCTTCCAGACCTCCGTCAGTATCCTTTTCGTCGGTTATCTGTTGATGCAAATCCCCTCCAATCTGTTCCTCAACAAGATCGGAAAACCTGGCATCTACCTCCCAGCGTGTATGGTAGTATGGGGTATCATTTCAGCAGCAACTGCTGCGACACAAAACTATGCGGGACTCATTGCATGTCGTTTCATGCTAGGTTTCGTGGAGGCGGCCTATTTTGTAAGTTTAGAACTCCTTACTCTGAAGCATATCCTTATGTATATGTAGCCCGGATGTCTGTACTACCTGTCTTGCTGGTACACGCGCAAAGAGCTGGGTTTCCGCACAGCACTGTTCTATTCTGGAGCGTTGATTAGCGGAGCTTTCTCTGGACTCATCGCAGCAGGAATCAAGGCTCACATGGATGGAACTCGAGGACTGAGGGCATGGCGATGGCTGTTTATTATCGAGGGAGTTGTCACCGTGGCCATTGCATTTGTGTCGTTCCTTGTTCTGCCCAACTTCCCACGGACAACATCGTGGTTGACAGAAGAAGAACGCGCTCTGGCTGTCTGGCGTCTAGAAGAGGATGTTGGTGAAGATGACTGGGTAGACAGTGAACACCAGTCTTTCGTTGTCGGGCTGAAGCTGGCGTTTTCGGATATCAAGACATATGTGCTGATGGTCATGCTTTTTGGATTTGTCGCTTCTGGGACTGTGACAAATTTCTTCCCGTACGTATTAATTCTCCAAACCTTCGTCTCGATGTTGACACATTTAGAACCGTGGTCGCGACCTTGGGATACAACAGCGTCAACTCCCTCCTGTTGACAGCACCGCCGTATGTGCTCGCAGTTATCACAACCTTCCTCAACTCCTGGCACGCAGGTAAGAGAATCAAGTTCGAGTGCAAAACACATTGCAATACTGACATCAAACAGATCGCACTGGAGAACGTTTCTGGCACATCATCACGCCTCTTTTCTTTGCAGTCTTCGCCTACATCCTTGCAGCCTGCACCACGAAGACCGCGCCACGTTATGTCGCTATGATGCTCATGGTTCCTGGTGTATACACTGGCTACGTCGTTGCTCTTGCAGTAAGTTGCCTATTCGCATAGACTCATTCTGCAAGGAATTTAACCGATCTCGAGAGCCTCTGCTTACTTGTTTCTGCGCTCCCTTTTGGAGATAATGAATACTAAATTTCTCCCTCAGTGGATCTCAAACTCCCTTCCCCGGCCACCAGCCAAGCGTGCCGCTGCCCTAGCTTTTATCAACGCCATCTCAAATACAAGCTCTATCTATGCGAGTTACATGTATAGTGCGAACGCGGCACCAAGATATGTGGTTGCCATGAGCGTCAATTGTGCGATGAGCGCGACGGCTATTCTAGCAGCGGTGGTTTTGAGGTTTATGCTAGTTAGGCTGAATGCGAAGTTAGACAGAGGTGAGTGGGTTGAGGGGGCGATCAATGGCGGTGTGGGAGGTAAAGGATTCAGGTATAGAATTTAGGGAGTTTTGATGCGTGTTGTCGGGTCATACCATGATACAGAGCGGATGGAAATTAAAGGCGGATATCTTTTTATAGGTAGATCACTTGAACCCTTAATTTTTCTCGTAAGCCCTACTGCTGAGACACATGGCTGCAAATTTCTGTGCAGACATATGATATGTTCACTACAAGGTTTCTGGCCCCCAGCACGTAACTGGAGAAGTGTAAAGGTGAAGCCGGAGTCACTTCTTGAACGGGTGCTGCTGTTGATAGATTTTGATATTTGATAACCAATAAGGTATTCTATCTAATTGAGTACATAGAAATACACTCTGCTATCATCTAGATGCCTCAGTCGCAAAGATGCCTTGCATCTGAGCAATTTACCAAGTGTTTGGATGCTCACATAGCCAGGCTCTGTTCCACCACAGGCAAAATAAAATGAACAACCATCTAAACTATCTTGATGGGTAGCATAAAATCGCCCTACTAGAATAAATCATTCAATGAAATAGCGACAAACCTATTATCCCGAGTTCTTGTAGGTGTCGCTGATTTCGGCATGAAGACTCGCTAATGTAGTAACAGATTCAGGGGTCAGGTGTGATTGATTTGTAAAATGCGAAGAGACACAAGATTCGATGAACTGCAAGCAACGATGTTTTAGATATCAGAAAAGATTCCTCCCAATTCCCGAAATCGAGCGAAAACTCAAATTTGCAGCAGAACAACCAAGAATTGGCTTGCAACTACTCGAAAGCGCGTCACGACTTGCCCGAGGCTTTGGCGAGAATTCTGCCAGCCTTGTGTTCTGCCCTCTCATCCAGTTCGAACGAAACATGTTCGAGGAATCTTTTTATAGTTCAGCATAAACCCTACGGTGTTTTGCACTTGCTTTCTAGCCAGGACTCGGGACTTTCAGTTCGTCGACAAGACCTGTTATCGCAACTACGCCTCGACGTTTTGAAGTTCACCTTTTGCAGACACACGCATCAAGAAACCTCCAGTCATTACCCACAACCGCAATCATGAGCATGCTTCAGATCGACTCTTTCCTAGCCCCTCGTCCTCAAATTGCGAAGCTGCACCGAGAGCTACAGCCTGAATTTGAGCATTACTTTATTTACGGAAACCATTACTCCTTTACTGAGTTCAAGATTCTCTTTCCAGACGCGGAATTTAAAGGCCTTGGATCGCTCGGTGGCTGGCAATGGCATATCAACGAGAGAGGTGCGTGGACCCTTCTAGATCTTCTGGATAATGCAACTCGTTTTGCTAACGCAGCAAGCAGGTCTACCTAACCTGCGATTAGCTTACAGTCGCGGCGGTCCTCCCTTACTCTCAGACCAGCACTTGATCCCAACCCCAGAAACAAGTTCGACGCAAGATCATCCCACCTTTGTCCGTGCCTTTGGCTACGTCGTTCTCCTGCCCAAAAGGTCTGACCCGGCACTGCATGAATACATGGCTAAGCAGGGGAACCATCGGATCTCCCAGTTTCTTAATTGCACTCAAAAATGCACCAACGAGTACGGTCATCAAGTAGATATAAAGAGCCGGTTGAAGGTAGCTGTGTATATCGACATGAGACACACGCGCGATTCAGGCTTCAACATGATTAAAGACCCAGAAGAACGTGCAAACTGGCGCGGAGGACTCATGGAGCTGAAGAACTTGGGCGCTCCAAACTGGTATCTCCAACGGATCGAACTCAAGCTGGTTGGGCATCCAGTGCAGGTCGAGCCAATCTTTGTCATGCGCGATTTCAAGCTTGCTCTCCGGGTTGAGCAGAGGCAGTTTGAGGAGACAACCAGAGAGTTCAACAAGTACTTTGAAGAGGAGAATATGCGAATTCAAGACGATATTGCTGCGAAGACTCGTCAGAATGAGTTGGCGGACGAAAATCGGAGACGAGACAGATTAAGACAGCAGCTGAAAGCCAAGGAGAGAGGGTTGAAGCGGAGAATAGAGGAAGAGGTTGCTAAGAAACCTGTTAGCAAGAAACATAGGATGGAAGATGAGAACGAGAATTCCGAGAGAGTTGGATCGATTGCTAGCCGTGTAGGTGCAAGACAGGTGAAAAGAGTTTCGTTCGTTCCTCAAGATCCAGACGAAACGGACGAGGACGAGAGAATGAGCATTGACGAAGTAGCTTGATTTTGGGTACTGAGGTGCACAAGCAGACTTGATTGAGGGAACACCTGTACGAAATAGATGTAAAATACTTGGGATCTCTCCCGTCTGGCGCATTGAAAGGTGAAAGACCCGAGCAAACAGCGACTGCTACTCTTATGGTTCTTGCTCGTAACAGGGAACAAGAAGAGGGAAGGGAAGGGAAGGGAGCTGTTAGACGCACAATTAAGGCTCACAATGTATGCATGCAGGGATGAACACCTTGTCCGTTCTCCGCCAGAACGCAATTTTATGCTAGGCTCTTGTGAACATACGGCTCGGCGATACACACCACAGATCGCCCACACACGGCAGCTTTGATTATCGAGTCCTCCTTGACGATTGATGAAGAAGGCCGGCCTTTGTCGGGCTTACGACTCTGGGCAGTTCTCCTGCCTGTCTTGGACACTTGTCCAGCCAACAGATCATCACTAACAGACAATTGCAAGCTATTTGTGGTGATTTTAATCCACCGTAGGCAAGGTGGAGACATTAAGTGTGAGGAGACTTCTGACAGCGACGAATCAACAAGGAGTAGATCCAAGTTCAAGCATATGCTACATTAGCTAGCCCTCACTCGAGGCGCTGATGCATGAGGCGGATGTGTCAGGAGACAGGCCGCAGACGCTATGTCGGACTAAATCACCTACTAGGTGCTGATTGCAGAGTGCCGGCCTCCATAGTTTCATGCCGCAGAAGACTCCGGGCAAAGCTCTCTAAATTACAGTGAGGTGTGAAGCAGATTGTTGCATGGTTTCTTGGCCGAGAAGTCGGTGTTTGATCACGTGAGTATCATCCCTTCCCCAAATACGCCGCCAAACGCCGTCGTATCTTCAACAACATTCGCTGACGTCGTCCTAAATACTTTCTCCGCCTAACAGAAACCGTCACATCCGTGAAGACGACCTCATTGCTTATCTCGCTCTAACCGTCGCCTTAATTAGGTCCCCAGTCACATGCACGACAAGAAGGACCGAAGCTGGGCTCATCAAGTGGAGTTGCGTTTGAGCATGCATCTCAACATTGGCAAGGATCGCGGAGGCGGCGGTCTCTGATTGGAGGAGACCCCAGGTTTGATGTCGATAAACATCTCCATCTTCAGGGTTGCATGCGGGGAAGAATGGCAAGTGCCAAACTCTGTCTTCCCGTTGTGGCGCCATTGGCGCTGCGCTCCCGAGCACGGCGTCGGAATGTGTTACAGTTGTCATGGATGACAATGTCGATGCAACACGCAAGAGACCTGGATGGCTCGTTTATTTGGCCCGTTGATCCAACTATGGCGATGGCAGGTCCGGTCTCTTGTCAGTCGGGTCAGTGCTCGACTAACTCCCCTCGGTCCTACTTGACATCCTTCAGACAAGGATTAGAAGGGCAATTAGTACAGAGCTTCGAACTCTATTACAGCGATCTTTCCTCCTCTGCACGCAGCGTTAGTTGAAGCACTAGGATGCGGCGAAGTCTCCACGGTCTCCAGGTGGGGAGAGCTATTCTCCCCAGAGAGAAGCCCACGGCTGTGGCTTTTGTATAAAGCTCGCGAATATCTCTTTCAGTTCGGTCTCATTTCCATTCATAACTCATTCCGTTGATCAAAATCCAACTTGAATAAACACGATGGGTATCGGTTTGAAGAAGCCTCAGGGCGTTCCAGGCAAATCATGGCCTGCCATTGTAATCGGCTTGTTTGTTGCTTTTGGAGGTGTGCTTTTTGGGTATGACACGGGAACCATCAGTGGAATTCTGGCAATGCCGTAAGACCCTTTGACCGAATTTTAAGCTAGCCATCTGATATCATCTCCAGCTATTGGCGAAAAGAGTTCTCAACCGGCTTCAAAGATGTGTACGGCAACCCAAACATTGATGCTAGCCAGACATCAGAAGTCGTCTCGATTCTCTCTGCTGGTACCTTCTTTGGAGCACTTGGAGCCGCCTTGATTGCAGATCGCATCGGCCGACGATGGTCCTTGATTTTCTCTGCTGGCGTTGTCTTCAATCTAGGTGTTATTCTCCAGACAGCAGCCACTCAGCTGCCCATGTTTGTTGCAGGAAGATTTTTTGCAGGACTCGGCGTAGGATTGATCAGTGCATTGAGTAAGCTCAATCGTTTCCTCCTTTGCGATTACATCAACTCATAACGTGCTATAGTTCCGTTATATCAATCAGAAACAGCACCTAAATGGATTCGAGGACTTATTGTAGGATCTTACCAACTTGCCATTACCATAGGTATTTTGCTCGCTGCTATCGTCAACAACTCATCAAAAGGCCGTGATGATACAGGATCATATCGCATTCCTATCGCCGTTCAGTTTGCGTGGTCTTTAATCCTCATCATCGGAATGCTCCTTCTACCTGAGACTCCCCGTTACTTGATCCGATCCGGGAAACCTGATCGAGCTGCCCTCTCTTTATCACGGCTCCGTCGACTGCCAGAAGACCATGAGGCCATCCGCGACGAATTGGCTGAGATTACTGCTAACCACGAGGTGAGATTTCCAATTGAAACTTCCCGTGACATTTTTCCCTTTGGATTTCCAACTTGTCTGTAAACCATATGAAGGAGAAGACTGACTCAGAGATCCTGTGTACTAGTACGAGCTCACTCTTGGAAAAGCAACCTACCTTGATTGCTTCAAAAGCCCTGTACGGAAGCGACTTGCCACTGGATGTTTATTGCAAGCCTTGCAACAATTGACTGGTATCAACTTCATTTTCTACTATGGAACTCAATACTTTCTAAACTCCGGCATTACCAACCCTTTCATTATTAGCATGATTACTTCGTGTGTTAACACTGCTTCTACATTCCCGGGCCTCTATGCTATCGACAAATTCGGAAGACGCCCATTACTTCTCTGGGGTGCCATCGGAATGACCGTCAGTCAATTACTTGTGGCGGTCCTTGGTACAACCACCACAGGCCAGCACCCCGATGGAACTGTCTACGCTCTAAACGTATCTGCGCAGAAAGCTTCCATCGCATTTGTGTGTATCTATATTTTCTTCTTCGCCTCAACCTGGGGACCCATTGCTTGGGTTGTCACCGGCGAGATCTTCCCACTCAAAGTCCGTGCAAAAGCACTCTCCATGACGACCGCCACCAACTGGCTTCTGAATTTTGCTATCGCCTACGCCACTCCTTACCTGGTGAACTATGGCCCTGGTAATGCCAACCTGCAGTCTAAAATCTTCTTTATTTGGTTCGGATGCTGCTTCTTGTGCATTGCATTCGTGTACTTCATGATCTATGAGACTAAGGGTCTTACCTTGGAGCAAGTTGATGAGCTGTATGCCGAAGTTAAGGTGGCTCGTCAGTCACCTGGATGGAGACCTACCACCACCTTCCGCGAGATCAGAGCCAGCATTGCTGCTCAAGGTGGGGCAACTGGCACCGGTGCCTATGGTGTTGACCTCAAACATGAGAGGGCAGGTTACAGTGAGAAGACCGAGGGAGCTGAGTATAGAGCTGAGAATGACAGTTGAGGAGATGGATTATGGCTTACAGAAAGAATGGGAAATTGGGATAGGGATGAGAGGGGTTTCATTGTTCGAATGTATGCAGTATAGGATAATCTATTGGATTTTTTATTGAGACTGTGTGATAGACTTTGATCAATGGCTTTTCAAATGCGTCAAAATCTCCAAACCTAGATCGATGTGCACTTTAGATATGTTACACTGAGAATGAAAGACACATTGAACACAAAGGCAATGCAAACAAAGACATCTACCCACCATAGGTTAATTCAACGGAACGAATTCGTCTTTTCGCCAGACATTCTTGTGACATCCCAACGATTTATCTCAGGATGTAATATTCCATCCCATGAGTGCTAAATCGCGAAACTTAACAAAAGCTGCTCAGACACCCGTAGAATGGTGTGGGCTTGCCCACACCATTCTGTGCGGAACTCGAACCCACAGCCTCAAGATTAGAAGTCTTGCGCGCTACCACAGCGCCATTGGAGAAGTTTTTACTTGTGTGGAGACTTTACTACCATCGGAGTCATATCGGGTCTGGTCTCGGGCAGGACTGTCATGTGACCCACAACTTTGTGGGGGATATATACTCAAATAAGGCTGTGCCGTACATCAATCAGCTCAGATCTCATCTGTTCTGTTCAGTACAGCGCCCTAATGGCGCAATGGTAGCGCGCAAGACTTCTAATCTTGAGGCTGTGGGTTCGAGTCCCACTTAGGGTACAACATCTGGTATTTCTTTTTTGCCTTTCTGATGTGTTGAATTTGTTTTGGGATTGTAGGATTTTTATTCTGGAAAGCCCGCTCTTTCTCTTTTCGGCGGCTATTACCCGGCTCTCGCTTGCAGTCTTTTGCATAAACCGCAACTCCGAACTGGACGTTTTACTAGAACTATGTAGTTTGGACAAAGAGGAGTGAGACAAAGGAGAAGACAACAAAGGAGAGGACAATATAGAAAAGGGTAACAAAGCGAATGAAAGGCTTTGCCCGTGGCTTCTTTTTTGCAGGACTTATGCCTCCAAGAGGGTGAATGCTCGGTTGCATCAGAAAGTCTCTCGGTAATTTTTACAGTGGCGGCTTTTGAGGCGGGGTCGGCTCGGCACGGCACTTGACACAAAGTCACTGACTGTATACGTCCCTTTTCTCAGCCTTCACTATTATTTTTCTAGGACTCACACATGCTCACTATTCTCTGATATTAGGCTTTATCGTTTGAGGAGGAGCAAGTTGAATTGCCTATCTGTCTGGATTCAACCTAGTTAGATTTCATCAAAGTAATTTTTGGGGGATAGAAGGCATGTTTACTGGGGTCGGCTACTTTATTCGTACTCTTGCTGTTGCAGAACTGAAATTGATTTTACCTGTAGGTTTTCAAGGAATATATGTTAGCTGGACAGCTGAACTAGCATGCTTCTATTGTGATATTCAGCTTCATTGAAGTCGCCCTCGCGACTTCCTCTTCTGCATCTCGACTGAATCGCGATAAAAGTCAAAGAGCCGGGTTCCTTCTTGAGAGTTACCTTGTGAAAATGATGAACCTTCACCTATTACTACCTCTTTCGATGAATGTCCTCCTGCTCTTTCCGTCGATCACCTCTTTGACAAAAGCGTTCCAACTCTCGGATCTACCTTTCCATGTATCTCGACAGCATCTCTGCCATAGCACATGCACCTCCTCCAGACCAAATTCAAAACTTCTAAAATAGAACATCCGAAATTTGTAAAATATTGCAACTGTCGGACAAGTAGTGGAGGGCTGGAAGATGCCATACGAGAAAGCAAAGATTTCTGTGGCGCCTTATTCTACACTCAACGGTGATTATATCGAGGCCGAAATGGCGAGATCTCTCATAATTACGAATCCGGATTCTAGACCTGGGCATTTTGCAAACTTCTTCGAGGAGATCGTGTTTGTTTTCACAATTATGATGGCGACTGCTTCGACGGCGAGTCGCACCAGACATTGTGGGAGCTGATGCTGACGTCTTCAGACATTTCTTCAGGGAGTCATCATAATCAATACGAGCACGATTGGGAGAGACTTGATCATGACTACGGTTGAGGTGGCTTGGATAGCGGCGGCAATCGGGTAAGGTCAAAATCATACCCCAGAAGTTGGAACACCATTAATGCGTTGAAAGACTCACCAGTGGCTCTCTGGTGCTCTTCTTTGGGAAAGCCGCAGACATTATCGGCGGGAAGATGCAACTTGTCGTTGGAACGGCGTTCCTCGGCCTATTCTCACTCATCACCTCGTTTGCTCCAGGACCAATGTCAATGCTAATCTTCTGTGGTTTGCTCGGTATTGGTACAGCAATGATCGGCCCCCCTGCCATCGGCATCTTGCTCGCCACATATCCAGAAGGGCAAAGAAGAAATCAAGTGACAGGTGTGCTTGGTGCTGGGAATCCCTTGGGTTTCATACTAGGCAGTGTTTCCTCGGGACTTGCGACAAAGTACTTGAGTTGGAGATCTTCTTTTCTGGTGATTGCTATTTTCTTTTTGGTCATGACGACGCTTGTCGTATGGACCGTGCCGGCAATTCCACAAGCAGAAAATTGGAAGACGATGGTGCGACGCTTTGATTATCTTGGTGCTGGGTTGATGATCGTAGGTATGGCGCTGGTTTCGGCATCACTTACGTGAGTCGTACTTTTCATACAATCATGGGGAGCCTACTAAAGTGACCATAGTGAAGGTCCAGAGCTCGGCTGGAACTCTTTCAAAGTCATACTGATGCTCCTCATTGGGATTTCCTGCATAATCGGATTTTGGGTGTGGGAAAAAGTATCCGCTTTTCCACTCCTCAGCCCCGAGGTTTGGTCCAACAAGACATTCACTCTCTGTGTACTTTCAGTCAGCTGCGGATACATGTCATTTATTACGAACGAGTTTTGGATTGCACTTTATATGCAAGATATCCAAAAACTCGCTCCGCTTCACATTGCTGCACTGTTGTTACCGCAAGCGGTTTCTGGAGTCTTCTGGAGCTATCTTGGCCAAGCTCTCGTGTCAAAAGTCAGTGGCACAATCATCATGGCTATAGGAGGGTTTTCGTACCTTAGTGGTGCTATCCTCCTTTTATTCATCAAGGAAAATACCAGCTACTGGAAGTTTCTTTTTCCAGCCATGCTAATCACGGTAATAGGCGCGGACTTTCAGTTTATTGTATCTAATGTTGGTCCCGTCACTAATTATCTTTACTAGTCTGCTAATCAAATGCCAGCTATATGTAAACAAACAGATGCCTACCCAATCATCACTGGCAGCTGGAGTTCTTCAAACAGGAAGAAGCTTGTCCATCCCTATTGGCCTTGCTATCACCTTTGCCGTCTATGGTTCGATGGCAAAACCACCAGAAGGAACATCCGACCCCAATGCAGCGTATCGCCGTGTCTATATCTGTACAATTTTGTTTGCCGTCATCAGTCTCTTGTTTATTCCCTTCATGGATATTGAGAAGCAAGGTAGCGAGTCATCCATATCATCAATAGCGAGCAGCAGCACAACAACAGTAAATGAAGGAGACCGTCCTGTGGAGATAGATGGTGCTCGAGATCATGGCGAGGAGCGTAAGGATAGGAGTCATAGCTTGGCACAAAAACCAAGTGAGGGCAGCCTTTCCAGCGCGGCCACCGCAGGAAGTTTCGATTCTTACTTTCCGCGATGGAGTTGGGAGCAGTTGAGACGATGGCCAGATGATAGACACACATTCGCGGCAGAAAATGTAGTTTATGAGGTGTGCATCAAGTGCCTGCAAGAACGAAAAGTACTAGTGCAGACGGAGAAGGGGGAGCCTGAAGTGTCGACGAATGTTGATCCTGATCTGCAATGGGACGTTGAAGGACAGCAGGGCCACTCGTCTATCAACATTCCGATGGAAGTGCACGACTACCCCGATGAGGACGGAAATGGCGACTCAGATATGCGTTCAAGTAGAAGCATGGTACCGAGCGTTGCCCGTCTTCAATATGGACCATCAAATCCGTATCGACAATCAAGTCAGAGCTGGATATCTAACACGATGGAACAGTCAGTTGCAGAAGCTCAACCTCTGTCGCCGACTCAGCGTCGACGAACATCCAGCAAGAATCCTTACCGTCGAGTGCCACCAGAAGTGCGCTATGATAACCGTGTGACCGGGGAGCGTGTTCTTTTTAACGGGTACCCAAGTCATAATACGAGCATCTATCAACCATATTCGAGTCGACGGAGCTCTAACAATCCATATCGTCTAAGTCTAGTTGATGAACCTCCTGTCTCCATGCCAACATCAACCCCTCCGCCTCCGCCAAGGTTAATATCCCAGCTGCCCACTTCTCCAAGTTCTTCGCGTAGAGGGAGAATGTGGATAGATCGACAGTCAACACAGACACTAAATCAGCAGCATCAGACAAGCTCTTTTCAAGATGGCGATACAAGTTTTGAGTTCCCGATTGCCACGAGCGGATTAGATGTTGTGAGAGAGAGTCCAAAACAGTATAAGATCGAAAGGTCGATCATGTCTCTGATGCATACCCGAGAGGGGTTTACGAACATTGAGTTGACTCGCGAAAATGATCAATATGCACGACAGAGTGTTATGACATCGCCGAGAGTGCTAAGTAGTCGCGAAATGGCGGTTGAGTACTCTGCTAGGCCAACATTCAGAAGAGATCGCGTAGGACCAAATCTCTATGGTGTTGTCAACGCAGGTGGTTACGATCAAAGGCTCATGAGGGGTGGTGGTTGAAGCTAATGAATCTTTTGAGAGGAATGTCTTTGAAGCAGAAAAGTTGATATTAAGGGTAGAATGAGATTAGAGTTCTCAAGCTTACGAATGAGGATGTTAAGGAAGTCAATAAGAATGATATGGGACCAACCATCTTGAGGTGGAGCACGAGCGTTCGAGAAAGACCCGGGATTTTGGGAACATGGCGATGGTTATCTGCTGGGCTGAGCGTGGCGGTGATTTTGTTTTATAATTACCAAGGTTGAGTTGAATGGCTCTGGTGCGGATGGATAGTATTGCAATGATGTACAGTGCGAGTATTCACTTGACCATTATGTAGCTGGGAGGGATGGTGTGAGAAGTCAGTTGTTAAGAATAGATCCCATGTGGAAGTGTACAGTTTTGTTGTATTAGGGGTGAATTAATGAACAAACGAATGAGCAAACGGAGACTGGAAATTATATGGTAAAGTGACGCTTGAGGCGAAGCTGTAAGCATCAAAAGCGCAACTTGTGGTCGAAATTGGTGAATGAGATGAGTGCATGCGGGACATATAAGAGTGAATGCATCAGACTACATACCGTCTCACTACCCGGGAAGTGAGGCTAATCAAATCTGTCATCACCAAAGGAAAACAGCAGAAGGGGGAAACATCAGGATGAACATATCTAAAATCCCTCAAATTCAACTGCACCTTGAAAGCATATTCCAAGAATCTACCAACTGAGTTGCACATTGTGGGCCGGTATCATTAAAAAATCTCCTAACATCGTCGTACATCGAAAGGAGATTTACCTAGAATCTTCTAAACTACGTAGCACATTGAACAAATATGTCATCAGAAATGTCCTAAGCTCAGTGGCACATTGATTAGAGATACACTTAGAATCTCCTAAAATACGTAGTACACAGAGGATGTATAGAAGATAAACCCCCGCTTTTGTAGAGCCAGTCGTATGGGCTGTCTCTATCAAGAAATTGTCTCCCAGGACCTGGATGCGAAGTGAAAGAGCAAGGTTAGTTTTAGATCACAGGCAGATGTAGCCATTGTATCAAGATTATCGAAATGCACGTCAAATGGAACTAAATTTGCCAAGCATGTATTTCATTTCTCGCTCGCTCGATCATGATCTTGTTCTTGCCCGTCCGTGTCGTCGTAGTCGCATGAATCTTATACCCTTCCTCTCTCACAAGAGAGCAAACGCATCAATCATCCTCGTAACTTCTCCGCCCGCCGTCCATTCCATCAACCATCACCGCACAAGGTGTAGATGCAGGTCCAGAGTCCTGATCTTGTCTCTCCCACCCTGTACGCACCGAGAACTGCTGTGCACACACGCCATACAAAAAAGCACTTTTAATTTTTTGGAAAATTCGCCCGAAAGTTCGCTCGAGGCACTGAGAGAGCAAGCAAGAGATGAACCCAGTAGCGTCCGAGGGAGCCCTGAGAGGCTACCGCAGACCGCAAGAAGGAAAATCGGGGGCTACCAGCCAAAGGATTGCCGGCAAGAATTTTTGGTTTTTCGCAAAGAGAAACACTGGGGAAACTGGGAATGAAAAGAAGGATTGGTGTAAGGTTGGTGTGAATCGTAGGTAGTATACAAAGAAGGCCGGCCGGTTCGGTGTTTGTGTTTGGTGAAACAACTAGCGGCACATCCTCAAATCAACTGCGGTATTGGTCTGCAAGCCACCCTTTCCAAATGCCCGGGGTATTGTTCTGGTTTCTTTTCTCGCTCAATCGTTCTGCATGCATTGTCGTCTGCTTCTCGGAAGTTCGTGGTCGGTCTCAATTGTATGTTGCCATGCGTCTCGGATTTAGTTTGGGCATTGAGCCTGGACGTGTCCCTGTTTTTGAAAGTCAGTAGTATTCCACTGCAGTAGTCTTTTTGGTCATTACAGTCTGTTTGCACTTGTAGCAAGTCCTCTCTGAGCTGGTCTCAGATGGGCAGTCTCTTGACAAGTGACCTGTTGGTAGTTAGTACATAGATTCATATTTTATGTCTAGCAATCTAAACATATTAACAACGGATTTTTGGGGGCACACGTACCAACTTCTCCACAGTTGTAGCACTTCTGCCCTTGGGTGCAGTCTCTGGACATGTGTCCTATGTAGGAGTTAGTTTGATGCTGTTGTGGTTGAAGAAGAAGGGCAGGCTTGGAAAAAGGGGGTGGTTTTGTTAAGCGAGACCGCTCCAAAAACCCAACCACACTTCTTTAACACCACCATGAAGAGGTTAAGACTAACCGAAACCACCACAGCTGTAACTGTAAAATAGTTAGCACATGTTCCAGGCGAATTGTATCTAGAAATGAGGGGTCATGTGATTTTTCGGAGCTTTTGAGTTCCGAACACATCGAACATGAGCACCCCTCCAGAAGAAAATTAAAGGCTTACCATGTGCTGCCTCCACGTCCACCACCGAAGCCACCTTGTTGACCACCGTATCCGCCCTGTTGGCCACCGAATCCACCACCGCCGTAGCCACCAGCCTCTGGGCAGTTGCGGGCAATGTGTCCGATCTTGGAGCACTAGAGAAATAATCAGCAAGTTTGAAGGGCATTAATGTGCGACGTCATACCTTGTAGCACTCTTGGGATCCACCGCCGCCGGAGGAGAATCCACCGCCACCACGACCGGCACCCTCAGAAGCTGGGTTGGTGCAGTCACGGGAGATGTGACCTGGCTGGCCGCACTGGAGAGTATTAGAGATGGCCAAGCTGTGGATTTTGAGTGGTAGATACCTTGTAGCAAGTCTTGTCCTTAGGGCCCTCGGGGCATTCACGGCTCATGTGTCCTTCACCTGGAGATAATATTTTAGTCTCCGATCATTTATCCAAAGCGAAATAGTCGACTAACCTCCGCAGTTGTAGCTTCAAAAAGTTAGTATAACCATTGAGGCAGTATATTGAATCAGAGACTTACCACTTAGCTGGGCCACGGGTGGGGCAGTCACGGGCCTAGAGATCGTTAGTACGGGGAGAGGTTGGACGGCACATTGGACCATACTTGGTGAGAAGCATCGCCACCTTGAAAATTATAGTTAGCATTGGTCCAAAACTTCCAAAGTAGCAAAAAATCGAGATCCTGCATCTCGGTCTGCTCTAAGCCACTTGACTTCAGGCTTTATAGCATGGCAAAAACACCATTGGTCCACTCGGCATATATTAAGCAAGCTGAGCTCAAATCGTATGCAAGATGAGCAGCAGATTATCCTGTGCCTATTCGGAATGGACCGGACCATGGTATGCTCCGCATTGGAGTGTGGATCGATATGGAGGTGAAATTTTGGACGTACAGTTGTAGCAGCCTTGGGCACGGGGAGCACCGCCGTATGAATCCATTCTTGCGAAAAAAGGGGTTTGTCTAAGACCAGAGGTGTTAGAACTTGTTTTGAGGTATGATGAGCGTGGTTGTGGATTGGCGGAGAATTTCTCGAAGAAAAGTGAAGGTATGGTGGGGTCGGATGAGGGACCGGTGAAGGCTTTTCGAGCTCGACTTACTTTGGTCTTGAAAAAGATAACTGTACAAGGGTACAGCTGAAGGGATCGAAGATGGAAAGGAGAACCGGTACAAAGATTGCAGGTTCCGAGTTTGGGATTGGAGATGTAGGATTGAAGTTGCAGTGTTGTCGTCGAGATGGGAAGAAAGTTCTCAGAAAATCGCCTCTGCAACTTTGTGTGGTGGCCTCAAGCTAGTGCCAAATGCGAGTCTCTGCAATCATTAGCGACCTCACTGGACCATTCACAACAAGTGACAGCGGAGCGTAGTGGGGTAAGCTTTCCATGGACTGGCCTGAGAGGCGCAGTGGCGTCGGATCTGACACCTGGAGCTTGTCAGAGCCAGAGGAGGCGGTCAGGGTCGTCAACAACACGTTAGGAACAGGAAAGGTACGAGATCGGGGGAGAGGGGTGTGCAGTATCTACGAGTTGTGTTTGGCTTGAGTAGGAGGAGAAGACTTTGTGCTTTCACCGTTGGCTTTGAAGCATTCTCTGCTTTCTCCGCGCGAGTAGCCGCAATCGCCTTTGCAGCTCTCAAATCTGCAGCTACCTTAATCTAAGCATAGTCTGCTTTGATTAGGATAAGTGAAGGCGGGGTCTTACCTCCTACCGCTCTTTTATCTCATTACAAGTATCATACACTTTTCAATTGTATTGATGTTATAATTTTCACTTTGCAACTCGGTTTTGGAAGGCTTGAGGTGGGATTCAATATCAAACGTTGATTGCATGATCTGAGCAAGGTCTCATCGGTTCCCCGCTTACAGGGGAAGACTTCGAGCTTTCTGCTTGCGACAGGCGCAACTATTTGTGCATGTCTTCAATCTGGCTCCGAGGTTATTAAAATGCAGCCCTCCGCTCATATAGAGCTGTTGTATTATCTAGGAGGATAATTATAATATATCCATTGCGAAACGCGACCTTGTGCAAGGTCATATGTTTGGTCATGCAACTCTGGTTTATAAAGTCGACATCGCGTACCGCCGTGGAGAATGTAGCTTAAAGAACGAGATACTAACACATCTTAACCAGCACCAAGGTCAATCAATGCGTCTTCACGTTTCGCTATGTTTATTTATGTCTGCATCTGCTGCCAGTAATGATGGTAGAAAACTTATAATTTCTTATGCTGAGTTGCCAAATTTCTATACATGTTACTTGCATCACTGCCTCGTCGTCTTCCAATATTCGTCGCTCTCCCTCATAACCACCTCATCCATACCCTCCACCGGTCCAATGATCTCAACATCCTTCTGCTGATCCAGCAGAATATCCCTGGTGTGCCATTTCATCGTGAAATTCTCCTTGTTTCCCGGTCCAGTGAGAGTGGCGAGTTGTTCATTTGTTGCAGCGTAGACAACGCGTCCAATATGTGCCCAGTAAATTGTTGCTTTCAGTTGTTAGCTTGGGTGTTTGGAATAAGTGCCGTTCGAATAATGGAGACGGTCAGGGGGAGGTGCGTCCGGAGGAAGGAACGAGAGAGGGAAACGGGAAGTGAAAGAGCAGGGACATACCAGAACACATTGCGCAAGGTTCCCAAGTAGAAACTAGAGTGCAGCGCCAGAGGTATTCCTTGGAATAATGTGAATACGCCAATCGGGCGAGAGAACTCTGTATTTCATCAGCTCTTGCATCTCCTCCTTCTGTCAACGACCAAGCCGCCACATCTGCCAGTCTACCCAACACATCTGCCATCACGATAGCACCAAGAGGACATACCTCAGCATGGTTGACTTGATCAATGCTTTGGTGCATCAACAAAACAGTCTCATTATCAGGTCCCAACAAGCAGGCCGCAAAGGGGCGTTTCCCAAACGTCACTGCTCTCCTCTGAATCCCCAGACAACACTCTATGCCCTTCTCTATCTGCGACTTTGTGATTGGCGTCCGTTCAGGGAAGAGATGAGGCGCGATTTCGCGCGCTGCAGAAGAGGTAAGTGCTGCTTCGGATGCCATGGTCGCGGTGGTAGTCGGATTGGGTGATCTGCTGGGCACAGTTAATTGGGGGAGGACGGATAGCAATTGAGCTTGCAGCCATACCTGCAACGGTTCTCTTTGATTTGATCTGTAAAGAGATGGAGAGATGCGTTGCAGGCAGACCGACTTGAAGCACTTGTTTTGTTAATGGAGACCGGGACAAGAGTGGGAAATTCACTATTGTCGCGATAGCCTCGTAGGCGAGCGCCGATGTAAAGGTGGGGTTTTGAGGCGGAAGCTTCGATTTTGTTTCCTTTCGTTACTCTTTACATCATAATACACATTATGCCATGTTGCCGATAGCCCGTTATTCAATCCGCAAGATCCACCCATCGCTTTCTCGCTCATTCTTTCCGTTCAATCCTCCCCAAAGCAAGATGCTACTCGGATCCAGATCTCCTAGTGTAGAACTGGCAAACCAGCCTCTCTCTGAGGGGACAAGCTTTCTGACATCGTCACCCTCAGCTCCCTCGGCATAGGCGACTTGCATTGGACTCCAGAGTCCCTCTCCAGTCTCCCGTCCTAGGGCTTGCCATGTAGCGTCCTTGAAGCTGGCTGCAGTCATGCCCTGAGGGGGGCATTGGAAAGCCCACACATCGCCCCAGAACTTCCCTGCGCCGTCATGTCCTTGACTGCTAGGATCCCTCTCTCCAAGAAACAGCACCAAGTATTCTCGACCCATTCCTGTCGTAATGGCTTGTAGACCAGCTACACTCCGGTTACCAGGGAATGCCATACTCTCTTCCTGGAAGTTCAAGGTCTCCCACTTGCCCTTCTTTGGTACAACTGCGACTTCTCCAGCTCCACTTGCGTCGTTAAATGTGTCTAATCCCAGCTCCAAGATGTCGATATAGCCACCCTCTTCACCTTCGCCATTGAAACCTCCGTATCGATAAATTCGCTGCTTCGACACCGCAAGAGAAGTTCCACCTCTCGGCTTACCTGGCGCTGTGGGGTATTCCATCCATGTGCGATCTCGAACATCAAATCCCCAAAGATCGTTGGTTCTGCCGCTAGTTGGACAACCTGCGTGCACGAAGAATGTCCCATATCCTCCCTTCTCTGCGTCCGTTTTGGCGGCCTCTGCTATCTTGCCCGCCTTCGGTTCCTCGGTTGCTTGATTGTACTTCATGTTATTCATGCTTGAAGGTGCAGGTCTCTCGATTGCCACACTGGAGTGATACGATCTTGCCTCAGGGAAAGGAGTTCCGGGCATAGGATCCAAATACGTCCAGGAATCAGATCTAGTATCATAGACCCAGACACGTCCCTTCTCTTCCAATGGCTTCATATCCTTGCCTCCTCTGCCGCCGAATATGAATATCCTTTCTCCAATAATTCCAGCTGTATGTCCAACCCTCTTCTCAGGCACTTCTCCACCATTGATCTCGGGTTTGGCGGGGATGGTTTTGTAGTCTGCGGTTGAAAGATCACTATAAGGTAAGGTAACGATGTGCATATCATTGTCGACTGGTTCCCTAGGACTGATTTCTCCTCCAAATATGTATGCTCGGCCTGCAACAACAGACAAAGTGTGTGATGAGCGGGGTAGCGGGGTAGTGTCGATACGCTCCCATTTCGCTTTTACAGGATGCGTATGTTGGAAGAGGCCTTTGACAATAGTTGCCGCTGTTGCTGCTGTTTCCATCATTTTGGAGTTAGATGCGGGGCGTGTTCTAAGCGTAGAAGGTGGACGAAGAACGAATGGGCAGAGGCAGACATTTATGTTTCTTGTTTCTCAAGCTCCAAACACCTTGATGAGCTCATTCTTGGCAATAGCGGGGCCTTGCAGGGGCCCCCAATGCAGCTGTCCACTGAGTGCCTGCGCACCTTGATGATGCTTCTACAACATCCGCATCACAACTGCCTCGAACTGATCTGCAAGACGGTCAAGCCCAACCGCAATGATACCGCCTATCTGTATAGCATCTGCCAACCAAATTCCTGTTGATTTCGCGGCTTGAGCCCATTGTGATGAGAACCTGGCTGGTGCCGCTGTGCAGCGCAAGGCAGCACTGAAGATTACTGTACAGTGTTGCATATTTTCCACTTGTCGTACCTGAGCATCACCCACCGAACCCTTGAACCTTACCAGATCGCAAGCTGTCGCGTTAAGCCACCGTAAAAGCTCCGCCTCGGCGACAAGATGCTTTCACGATCCTTCTTCCAAGCTCCCAGCAGAGCCATCTGCCGCAGCTCCATCCGTGGATTGCGAACAGCTCCCCCTCGTCCCAGCATTCTCACCTCTCCTGCCCAGCGCGTCCCGAAGACCACATCCTTCACAAGACGATTTTCTGAGTTCCAACCTCTTCGCGCCGATCGAAGACCTCGTCGCGTTGTCCACATACGTTATGATCCAAGAGAAGTCGAAAAGGCGAAACCTCTCATCCACAGCGAGACCATCCGCGATATATTACGAAGCAGTGGCTTGAAATGGATCGGGGTGTTCGTCTGCGGGTCTGGAGTGGTATTCTACGTTTCAAATCTCGAAGAGGTTCCTATATCTGGGAGGAGGAGATTCAACTGTATCAGCGAAGATGTTGTCGAACAGGAGGGTGAACAAATGTATCAAATGATAATGGCCGAATACTCCGGCAAAGTATTACCTAGCTGGGACCCCAGAACCCAGATGGTTGGGAGAATCATGAGGAGGTTGATTCCTGCATCAGGGCTCACAGATGTTGAATGGGAAACTTATGTGATCAGATCCGAAGGTAAGTTGTTCGTCAATAGCTGGGACGATGGCTGATCTCTACAGAACGTAATGCTTTTGTGATACCTGGCGGGAAAGTTTTTGTGTATACAGGACTTCTTGACATAACTCACAGTGAAGACGGTCTAGCCGCTGTTCTGGGACATGAAATAGCCCATAATCAGGCGCGTCATGCCGCTGAGCGCATGAGTAGCCAGGTTCTGCTATTACCTCTCCGACTGGCCTTTGTAATCCTCGATCATTTGAATATGACTGCAGGGCTCAGTCAAGTGTTCGGGGCATATTTGATGGAGTTTGGCATCTCGATGCCGGCATCACGGACTCAAGAGAGCGAGGCGGATTACATAGGGTTACTAATGATGGCTAAAGCTTGCTACGATCCCAGATCCGCAGTTGGAGTGTGGGAGCGGATGGAGAAGGCAGAAGGGGGTAAAGGTACCCCTCAATGGCTATCAACTCATCCTTCTGTGAGTTCCATAGGTGCAAATTAGATGGAAAATAGGAGAAGCTAATTTGGTACTAGAATACAACGAGAATCGGATCTATCAAAAACTGGCTCCCAGAGGCTGAGCGGGTAAGGAATGACAGCGAATGCTCGGTCACGATGGGCTATGTACAAGACTTCCAAGGAGTCTTGAAAGATCCTTGGGCCATGTTTAAATGATGAGGGGTCCCACATTTGCATAGCGTGGAATTGGAGTGTTTGAATAGCGATTTGTACGAATACCAGGCGTTAGGAGTCTCTCCAAGTAGACACAACTCATATATAGATCAGCAAAGAAAATTTTGCGCTTCTACATCTCAACGAGGACTTGGAGTCCTAGACTAGCACACTCAGTGCCACCTTTTATCAGCTGTCTTTAGTATTTCTTAGTTTTTTTTTTTTTTTTTTTTTGGAGGGCTGAATACGAAGGCTGCCATTTCCAGTGTCAGGAAGCCCTTCGAGACATATTCACTGATTCATCAAGCTGCTTCAAAGGTCAGTGCGGTCGGATATTCTGCCTACACACCTCTCATCAGTGGGCAAGTGCTCTGAGAAGAAAGGAATTGCAATAAATTTCTAGATTTCCGTGTTCCAGGAAACGAATAAGCAGATTATTGATACTTCAAATGTTTATATTTGTGGAGGGGTGAGAGCGGTCTGAGAACCTTCATGGCTGGAGATGACGAGTGTGAGAAAACGACGCAGTATACTGTCACTTGAGAACTGAACTAGCAAGTACCTACCTTATCGTAGGTAGGAAAGGATAACTAGCCGATGAACTTGCTTTGAACAATACCTAACACTCTTATCCTAAAGGACCTCAACAATTTTATCTCAACACATACTGTAAAAAATCTCTACAGCACCAAGACACCCTCGAGACACGGCGTGACCGCGATCAAGAGCTTGTTCTTCCGCTGTAAAGCACCGCGAGATCCTAGAAAATAATTCGAATCACTCAGGCGTATCAGTATATGCATGATTCGGGTGGGATGTCGAGTGCCATTTTCGGATCAACCGAGGTGCAGATGAGGCTTGATCTCTGGCCGGAGAGTTGCTCCGCAGACCGGGATTTGAGCCAAGGGGTACGGAACATGTGTTGTCCCTTCCCGGAGCTTCTACAGTTTGTGGAGAATCTTGGTGGGTTATGTGCGTTTCTTGTCATCGTTGGGTTGCGTCACGGCTGAATAGATGCCTGTAGGTGTGCGTGTAATGCTCTGGAGAGATTCTGAGATATTGTTGTTGCTGTGGCATGATATTGAAGTGAAGGGCATCATCGCCTTGTCGCCTGACCGGATTCCAGCTTCAGTGGATGTGTAGAACTGGCTTTTAATCTTCATACGAGCCGCTTGAGGTAAAATATTTAAGTTGCTGACATGTGTTTGTCTAGACTTCTGCTCCGATCCCAATGGTGCGCCTCCCACAGTTTGGTTGAGCTGCGGTGCAGAAGACTCCGTTGTTCTGCGTGTCGGGTCTCCGCTAGATCACCTTGTCAGCATGCAGACATGCAGATCGGCAAGTGATATTGAATAGATGTTGTTGTTGTCAAGTGGCGTTGTCACTTCCAATTAGCAACTTCTTGCGGTGCTACTTGCAAAATTTACCCCTGCATACTCAAGCTTTTTATATTGCAACGACGTCAGTGTGAACGGGAATTGAATAGTAACTACATACTCTTTCGCTGGTCTTTGTCAAGAAGTCCTAAGTAGAAGACCAATCTAGTAGATAGGCGCGTCTTCATAATCCGGATTCAAGCTAGCAAACGGATAGTCGAGCAGTTTTTTTTCTCTCGGAGACTGGTGCGAGCATTTACCTTTGTGAAACCTAAAGATCGATTTACTCCTGCTGATCAATGAGCTATTGGTCACTAGAGCAATTACGCTCTAAAAACGAGTGAACGAGGACTTCAAAATAGAACCTCCAAAAAAAAAAGAGCCGGGTATATTTCTACGAAAATAATCGAGCTCAAAAGTCCAAGTAATGCTGCTTCTCCCATTTCCGATTTCCTATCCTCCATTTCCCATTCCAGATTCCCATTCCTTCATTTCCTCGTTCCCAAAATAAAACAGCTGCAAATAAATAGAGCACTAGTTAGATTTCCCATTCGCCTTTCCATTCGCCTTTCCATTCGCCTTTCCGTTCGCTTTTGCACTTCCGTTTGCTTTAGCGACGCCGTTGGTGTGTCCGTTAGCGTGGCCGTTGGCGCTGGATTTCTTGCCGATGTTGCCATCAATCAGGATTCCTACTGGCCATGCGAAGCTAGGTCCGATAGGCTGGCCGGCTTCCTCTGAAGTAAGGTACTCGACAAGTGCAATGACTGGACAGTGTTAGCCTACGTTTTCCACACTTCCAACAAAGAAAGAACAAGGGGAAACTGACAGATGTAAGCACCGACACCAGTGAAGATGTGCCACCATCCGTGCAGCTCGAGAATGAAAGACCATGGCATGCCAATTCCGCGCTTGATGGAAGTCAAGGAGCCGCAGATGGCATTGTCAATATTCCAGATGATGAAGCCGGTTACGAAGATGACTTTAGGAGTTAGTGAGTTACTTAAGCAGGAGTTGGCAGGATAAATTGCATACCGGAACCCCAAGTAGCGAGCTTGGTTACCTCAGCGGCGACGGTTGGGTCCTTGATTCTAGTGGCGATGACCATGCGGGTTTTGATGCCGATGATGGCAATCATGACACCTAGAATTATATACTCGTCAGTTGATGTTTAAGTTTAGGGTTAGAGGATGAGAAAGTACGAACCGAAGAGAATGGAGTGCATGGTAATCTCATCCATGTAGCAATGCCACGTGCTGAACACTGTCATAAAGGTGGTGATACCTACACCTGCCACGATAGTCGTAGTGGCGGATTTATCGAAGGTGTAGACGCGGTGTAGTACAGTGGCTGTTGCGATAAGCATGGAAAGGTCGTCGCCTGCAAGTTCGTTAGTCACAACTCCTAGACTATGCTTAGGCATCTGCGCGACTCGATTTCATTGTAAGGGAAACGCGAGAGCAACCTCTTTTCGTTGCCTAGACAGTGGCACGGGAACACACGACTACGCACAACTCCAAGAGACGGCCTGGAAATGCGATTTAAGATAAAAAAGATGGGAAGTCTTACACCATTGCGTGTAATTCTTCATGGTCGCATGGAAGATAAACGAGCCGACACCAACACTGGCAATACCCAAGTAAGGGAGATTTCTCAGTATCGCATCCTTTCTATTCTTGTTGGACTTGATGCCATGATAGGCATAATAGACTGGTTATCAAGTTAGCCTGGATCCACAATTTGGTTGAATTTAGTTGCTTTTGCTCTCAACTCCTTTCTTTCGTAAGAATGGATTTTAAGTTGAAGCAAGGACGCAAAAGCACCACATTATAAGAGAGCTTACTGTAGATGAGATTGGATATCGTGTTGATGAACTCAGCAATGTATGCTGTGAGGATATAATCCTAAAAGTGGGCTGTCAGTCTCGTCCCGTGACTGGAATAGCTGTTGATATTCAGCCATTAATTTAGACTGCTCACCTCTTCACAGAAGCTATTTGCGTGACCTGTCAGTATTTGATCTAAAGTAGCGCTGACGGATTCTTACTTTGCCTGAGCCGTCACTGGGCCCCAATATGAGGGGTGCGCATGAGGCCGATAGGACCAAGAGATAGCCATCTTCTCAGGTTTGAGTAACGGGAGAAGAGTTCCGCGAATCTGAATATATCCTTCGCCGAGCAGCAGCAGCACCAGAGGAGATTGGCCGTTCACGGAGGAGGTGTTCTTTAGGAAACGAAAACCTGCTCGGAGGACAACGTGAGTCTCTTTTCTACCCCGTGCCGGACGCGTTCAAAGTCCACGGAAAGGTACCGTAGGCAAATGGGCCGCTACGCGACCAGACAATCTCCTTGCGCCAGTACGGTCTTGCGCAGAAGGCTTTCTTCTGTCCAGCTGCGAACGCCTCGTACGCATTGTACCGCCGAGGCCATGTTTGCGCCGCCCAGATATCCTGCTTTTGGGCATGGCGAAGGTCGCCAGCTTCTCGGCCGGTCTATTGCGATGCGCATGCTGCGCGCTGCGCGGGTTCAGGGTCCGGCTCCGTGGCAGGGATGCACACGACGCTCGATATGGACGGCATCGTGGTCGTTTGGAGGGCTGGGAATGGAAGGTTCTTGGGCCCTGAGCACCTCGATTGGAGGAGACGTGCTCTGCTTTGCCTCTCGATATTATCCTGACTTTTGAAAGGTGGGGTTGACGGAGTGCATTTGGAGCCCGGCTGGATGGTTGGCTTGGACCCTGAGGACCCTTAATTTTTTTGAGTTGACCCGGTTGGCTTGCAGATTGCGAGCTGCAGAATGGTACGATTCGATCGATGGAACTTCAAAAACAAGATAACAATTAATTATATCGTCTGACTTGAGAGATGGATATGCAATCACGTAAGATTTATCTATCAGATTTAAACACAAGTATAAGGCATGATGAGGACGGGAGGGGTCTATATATCACGTGCTAATATTAGTTATACAACTATTCAAATACCAAGTCCACATGCATCAAGCGTATATCCTATCATGGGATTCGCATCGGCCGGATGGTGTAGTTGGTTATCACGTGTCCTTAACATCGTATGTTCGGACAAGGTCCTGAGTTCAATCCTCAGTTTGGTCAATCCACTGAGAGTATCTTCAAGATACTATTAAATTTTTTCAATTTTTTTTTTTCTCCAGACATTGTCTTTGTGCTCACATCTGGTCTCATTTTCCTCTCTGTGCTGCCTGATTGTGTGTGTGGGACTACGGATAAAGTAGCGGTGGAGCAATCCGGCTGAACACTGATTTGTGGGACCTTTCGCGCATATAGTCAACATACAATTCGTATGAAGGTCCAAGGTGAAGTACAAGTGGAAGGACGCTACTGTCTCTGAGTGTTCTTGTGGCGAGACTAAGCCAAGCTACATGCGCCATGCAGAGTTTCCACTGACCTAGCATGGTTCTAGAACTACTTTTATACTTCTGCTGAAGAAAACCTTGTGAAGCCCTCATGCTTGACTTTCGGATGTCCCATTTCTGTCCGGACGCCTCATGATAAAACTTCCGCATTAAACCCTATGTCGGGAATTCATTGTCCCTGCTTCAGTCAGAAGTACTTACTCTACATTTTTGACATGTGTATGAGAGATTCAAGAAATTGCGATTGAAAGCACCACCACCAATCACGGCCTCTCAAATGAAGCTGACTCGGTGCCGTGCCGTGCCGAGGTTCATGTCCCAGTTCCGCTATCAAAGTAATCCGGGGTTACTCCACCAAACCGGACCATTCTCACTAATACTCCCCTCTCCACACGACCGTTGCCCTTCTTCTCTGCCATTGTACATTTAGATCTGTCTGTTCCTCTCCCATAGAACCGCATAATCACCACCACCTTCACACTCTCTGCCAACTTTTTCACGGACTCACGAAAGCCAATCGACGAGACACGATATCCAGCGCAAGATACGAAGTACACCGCGCAAGTAAGGAATAGAAGAAAGACAGGCACGAGGGACAGAGCGCATTCAATAGACGAGCAAAAATGTCGAAAACTTTCACCACAGCCGACGTGGCAGAGCACAAGGATGCCGAGAAGGGCATGTACATCATCGTCGACGAGAACGTTTACGACGTCACCAGTTCGTCTCTCCTCTTTCCCAAACACATCCTCTCTCCCCCTGCACTACCCTCCCAAAACCCAATCCATCCCACGCAACAGCGACGAGCAGCGTGCTGACAGAAACCCTCCACAAACAGGCTTCGTAGACGAGCACCCGGGCGGCGCAAAGATCCTCAAGCGTGTCGCGGGCAAGGACGCATCGAAGCAGTTCTGGAAATACCACAACGAGAGCGTCTTGAAGAAGTACACGGCGCGGCTAAAGGTTGGCACGGTGGCTGAGAAGGCGAAGCTGTAGATGGAGATGGAGATGTAGATGTAGATTTGCGCTTCGGGGGTACCAAGGGGTGTGGAAGGGATGGCTTGGAAGGAGATGAGGTGAATGGTGGGTGTTGGGTATTGGGATGTACTGTGGAGAGGGGAATGTTGAGATGAGAACTGGCAGAGAGGAGTACTTTATTACTATAGATGAGATGAACATACTACATCAGTTTGGAATATGCTACATCCAGTTCAGACTGTGAATTGTGTAATTGAGCCTGGCAAGTTAGGACAGTCCACGAGGGTTTCGCACACATTGGGAATCCGTGATGAATGTTAGATTTCATATATGCTGTCAAAATATCTATCCATTGTCTCATATCTCTACACTCGTGAGTCCATAAACGAAGTAAAGCTGTTTCCTACACACTCTTCGTGCACACATACATAGGTAATCTTTACAAACGCTTAGAAAAGCAACGATCCTAGTAAAACCCCCCTCCCAGCCCAGCCAGAGGCATCCCATAGCCCCCGCCGTATCCATACCCATAGCCCGGATATGGCCTTGCATACGGCTGCGGCGGACGCAGGAATTTTGCATTCGGATTACTATACGGGCCTTGCGTATAGGGATTGTAGCCATAGCCGCCTCCATATCCACCACCGCGGCCATAACCACCTGGTCCTCCAGGAGGTTCGATGTACACATCTTTACCGTCCTTATCCTTGCCCAACAGCTGCGGTACACCAGTTTCGGCCGCGCGGGACATCTGTTGACGGATGTGTTGGTGCCGTTGGTACATCCGTGCTTCCTCCTCGTCTCTCTGGCGACGCTCAGCGACGCGCTGTGCGTGCGTCGAGTGCGTGAGCTTGTCCTTAAGCTTACGGCCAAACTTGCTGCCTCCGCTGGCCTCGCCATCCGCTGCAGACTGTCGTGGTGGTAGCTCGTAATCATGCTCGTGCTCGTCTGCACTACTCATATCATCCTCTGGGATCTGATGCAGATTCTTGACTCGCTCACGCTCAGAGGCAGAGAGCGTGGAGAGGTACGTCTCGTCGTCGTACGGATGGTGCCATATTGAGCGTGGCGGCGACGAGTGTGTGTCAACGAAGAATTGGTGATGCGATTTGCTGTCGTATTGCCGCACCCAGCCGGCAGGAAGATCGCGCGACTCATCTTCCATGGACCGTCGGTCGTGTGGTGGGATTCCATTGCGGGCTTTTGGAACTTGTAGGTGTGTTGGGTGGGATGAAGACCCAGCTGCTGTGGGTAAGGGAGCTGTGGTGTTGGTGTTTGTTGTGTTTGATGCGTCAGTGTATGGTGGAGGTGGCTCCTGTGGTACAGTATGTGAAGAAGACATTTTGCTGGAATGTAGTCTGTTGGTTTGTCTTCTCAAGAACAATACAATTGATGTTTTGATTGATATCCAGCAGTTGGAGGCGGTTTTGATATTGAGCATTGCCTCCCACATGGAAGCATGAGATAGGTTACGTCATGATCTAGAATCGCCTCTTTGTAGTGCTCAGCTACCTATCATTTCTTCAATTCGGCACTGCCACGACGGGGCATTGCAGTGGCTTGTGCCATCAAGACTGTTGTATGCAGAGGAGCTCCCGGGAGCGATGGAATCTCTGAGAGGTCGTGTGAAGAGATGATTTGCTTTGGGTCTGATACAGCCGGATGCGCGGCAACGCTGATTGCTAAGCACAATGCGCAGAGGAGGGAGAATGATTGCATATTGAAGATAGAGGCAGGCAATTGATAGGGAGGATATGGTAGACAGGTTGGGATCTAAAGGATGGTAATCAGAGCAGCAGGAACTATTGGAAACAATTGCAAAAATGATGAAGAGTGAACAGAGAACAACAATGGGCACATCAATTCGAGGAGATGCTTTAACACTTGCTCGTGCAAAACATCTGCCGGTAAATGATCTACCATCCCCATTCCTGCCAATATACTCAGCAGCTCACGACGTCCTTTCAGCTCACCCACGTGGAGTATAAGTGGGGCCTCGATCTCCATGCTTTAATGAGCCGGGAACAGGCGACAGGCAGGTTAATCAAGGCATCGAACTTTCGGGCTTGCCTCGGATGCGAACTCATCAAGACGAGCTTGAAATGCTCAGGACATCTGCCGCCATCCTGCAACGTTGCGGTCCTGTGGAATTACTTGTAAAGAAGAATTGGATCTTTCATCGGCAAAACAAATCATGCTATGAAACGGCAAGGTACCTAAGCAATCTCGCGCGTCGATCTGCAGTCACGTGTTTACAATATCCACTTCACATCGCCCCGAAATAGAATGAAGAAAAGTCCTGGCATCTCGCCAAAATACCAGAGGCAGCGGCACGTTTTGTTTGATCTCCCAGACGAGACGAAATAAGTGGAAAGAAGACCCGAGATGTTTTCGTCCGCGTTGACCACTGATACGCGGCGTGAAATGGAAACACTGGCGATCTCATGCTTGTGTGAGTACCGTAATCTGCCTTGTTGATTTCCACTCGGGATGAAAATGTAACTCGAGGCGGGTGGATCTGGGCATCAGACATTCTGCACGTCAGACATGACGCCGCAGGGTATCAGAAGCGAGCACGAACCCAGGTGGACGTGGGATGTGGACCGAAGTTGTGATGATTTTCGCGTCTGGTACGGCGTGAATCTGATATTCGCCAGGAGGCTGGCGGAAACAGGCCATATGGAGTCAGGCATAAGGCGTTCGTCACTTCTTTCCTCCCGGATTGGCATCCGAAATCGAGGAGTGTGGATGATGGGTGCTTGTTTTGATGCAACCGGTCCCGGTCCTGGCAATTACCAAACGTTGCTTCGACTTGCTTAGTGCTCTGAACTTGAAGCTGAACCTGAAGTCAACGGTCCAGCTTGTCGATCGCAAGCCTGAACGGTGATCTACACGCGTCGGCCAGTCGGAGAGATAATATTGTGCGGTCCCGTAGCGCCGCAGTCACGGATCGACCTGAGATGGCAACGGCATTCCCCAAGTAGGCGATCCCCGTGCTGTCAGAATCGCATGCATGATGGCGAAGCAGCTACTAGGCAACTGTACACGTCGAATCTCTTGGCACCGGCGTGCAGCTATCTTTTATGGGGTTTTTGTGAAAGTGGATGTTATATCAGGGCAAAGTTAAGGCTTGGATGGAGACTGAGATGGAGAATCGAAAGATTGGTGGTTGGGGGCGGGGCAGTAAATTTATGCCCAGCATGCAGTGATGAGATGGGGGTCATGAATTAGGAGAATCAAGAAATTATTTGCTAAGAGGCAGAGTGAGGCTGGTGGGAAAACCAGGAGGGAGGGAGGGCAGAGGATGTTGTGAAAATGAATGACGCGCTTATGATATCCCTTAAGCGAATGTGAAGAGGCGAGACATAGTCACAATTTGAAGCTTGGTAGAATGAGGTAAACGACCTGAGTGCATACAATGCTACTCGGTAAGAATGCAATTCATCATCGTTAGATCAAGGCTTTCAGCCACGATCTGTCTATCTAAACCCAAAGAGGAGCGCGAAACCGTCCCAACCGTAGTGTTTAAGCAAGTCTGTCGAGCCCCTGAGATGAGTTCTAAAAACCAAAAGAAAATACATGAAGTGATTTGATAGGCTGCTCTAGCACTGTCTTCGCTAATCAATATTGAATCGTCCTCCCGTGGTTGAGGTGTCCTCCTGTTCAAACGCCAGATCCGATGCACCAAAAGAGAAACCGTGAATTTGACCTCTAAGCCAAGAGCTCTCCGATCTCCAAAATACCAGATATCTCGTCGTCGTCGGCCATAGCAACCAAGATAGCATCGTCGCCGAATTTCGACTCCCCTCTTGATCGCATGCTCATGACCCACTCCTTCGCCGCTGATATATTTGTACCTCCTGGGATCGAAATCCAGTCTTTGCTTTGAACCATGAGTCCTGGAATGCAAGTTGCTGGCTCATCCATATCATCAGGTTGAAGTCTCTTGATATGTCTTGGTGCTATGACGATGTCGCTGCCGCTTCGGACCCAACCGGATTCCGATCGATACCCTGACATGAGGATGTGCGCACCAGTGATGGTTCCCACGCCGATCTCAGGGATCTCTGTGAGTGGAATGCAAATATCGGAGACTTTCTGTGCCTTCTTGATTGCTTGCCCAATTGCGCCCCCGGGATGGTTTTGAGAGAAGACGGCTTGTACGTTTATGTGAAGCTCGTTCGAGATGACAAGAGCGAGAGCGTCTCCTAATGCAATGGCCATGGTAGTTGACGATGTTGGGGCATTAACTCCAAAACATTCGCTTTCAGACTTGTGAATCGGAGCTGGGAGGAGGATGGCGCCAGGTCGCTGCTTGACGATTCCACAAGTCGATGGGTGGGTGTGAGATGTCATAACAATGACGGGTATGCATGCATTCACATGTGGAAGTAGGGTAAACAGCTCAGGCGTCTTCCCTGAAAAGGTGATGAACAGAATCGTGTCGTGCTTCGTGACAATGCCAAGGTCGCCGTGGAGCGCCTCTGTTGGATGCAGATATACCGACACAATCTCTAGACTGTTCATTGTCGCAACCAGCTTCTTGGCGATATGACCACTCTTCCCAACTCCACAGATGACGAGCTTTCCCTTCTCGCGTCTTGATCTAGTGATCGCTTCTACAGCAGAGTTGAAGCCTCCACGTGCGATAGGATCCGTCTCATACAGTCTCGTCAATGATGACAGTGCGGTCGCTTCCGTGCCCAAAACATGAACTGCGGTCGAAAGACGTTGGCCATAAGTAAGGCAGTCACCGATTTCTCCGATATCAGGAGGTGTCATAGACATCAAATCGTCCAAGGGGGGCGACATTTCGCGCTCACATGGTGTAGCTGGAGAGGGTGGTGATGGTGGTGGGATAGATGGCCCGTGTGACGAGTGTAAGAGGTAGACCTCACTATTCTGTACGGGGTGGTGATCCAGCGCCATTGTGATGTAGAGAGAAATTTAAAAGTAAAGATGAAGTTTGTGAGGGAGCGTCCCTTATATGATAACAGGAGGCCGGACTTTGTATTTACTCCGGGGTGGTAGAGTCCGGTTGGTAGTGCGCCAGAAGGCTTGGATGAAAGGTAACGAGATTAAAATGCTTTGAATTGAAGAGGTTAGCCTGCACCTGTGGAATGGATGATCAAGTCGAACTAACCAGAGAGTATATATCTGCTTATATTCTCCAGCCAAGTGAGTAATCCACCAATTTCAGAGAGGAATATTGATAACGGGTAGGGCTCCGCGTAATCTTCTGGTTTCGAAAACAGACCTCAAATAGATCGAAAGGTGAATCTTCGTTTGCGGATCATTCTGAAAGCATTGCTGGTAGGAGCCATGAGGACAAGGTCATGTAGCAGAGCTGTGGATATGAGTTTGAGGGGGGGCTATCTCGTCCTCATATGGAAAGAAGCATAAAAGGATAAGAAATCGAGCTATGGATTCTTATTCCAATCGATGACACAGGGTCCATCTCGGTCGTCGGAGTTTGGAAGGTGGGTTGCGCAGGGGAGGATAGTGGACAGCGGTAATTTTAGTCGACTCAGTCAACCCTGTAGATCTCCAAGCCCTGGCCCATCCCAGTCAATCTCATCGCCCAGTGCCCACCGTCGCGGCCCTGGCGGAGGCCGGTGCAGCAGTGCTGATTTGGTCGCTCAAACGCACATGCTTGGTGCATTCCTGGTAGCACGCAATCGTAGTGCCAGAGTGCCACTTGACATTTCCTCCCTCGCCTCCCTCTTCCGGCGCCTTGTTTTAGCCTGGCTTGTACCGCGCCTTGTTGCGAGAGCTGCCTGCATCAGCTCTGGACCTCAGCCGGACGTAGCTTGCCCAGCATGGAGCTGGAGCGCTCACCCATTGGCTTCCACCAGCGTTGGATGGGGCGGCACTAGCGCTTTTGTGGCAATCATAGAGTCATGGAGTCATGATTGGAAAGCCATTTTCTCTCTGGCGGTCGAACAAGAAACCGAGCGCCGCATCTGCAGCGAGCAGGAATATCTGCACGTCGAGCACACCCAGCTGCACCAAATCCCCCTCGCTGTATGTAATGTACAGGGTTGCTGGCCGTAGACGTCGCTGGGTGTGTTGGCGGATGTCCCATGGGCGGAGATCCTCGCCAAAGCAGTGTTTTGATATGTTCGCAAGCGAACGTTGGATGCGAACGCAGGCCGTGGCTTGGCAGGTCGGAAGATCCTGGGCGACGCGCAGGCGGTGTGGATTCCACTTGCCCAGTGCGCCGAGTCAAGCGATGATGGCACCGCACGTGGAGATGTCTCAATCGACAGGCCACGGCAACCTTGAAGATACAGGAAGTACGGAGTACAGCATCGCTTTTGCTTTGCCGTTCGTATCGTGGGACAAGGCAGAAAGCGGGGTGCAAGTGTATGTGTGTGTAAGTGTCCGAATCCGAGCATTCCGCAGCCGATGGCATATCAGTTCATTTCCAATAGGTGCCAATAGCCTCGTCACCGGTCTTGTCAGCATCTGCCCGTACAGTACACACGTCTTGTACGCGCTCGAACATGTTGTATCACGGACGCGGTTGCTGGTCTGATAGAGTTCATCCTATCCCCGTCATTTCTCGAGGAATGCAACCCGGATATCCCTTTTTTTGGAAACAGGCTCAGACGAGGCCCCCACACCTCACCTCACGATTGCAGCAAGTAGAGATGATAACAAGACGAGCCCCCATAATTCAAGCATCGAAACTTTGATCCCAGATCTAGACAAAAAACCCGTGCAACGCTGAATCGAAATCAGAGTCAGAATTACGATCGTTCCATGGCCTTGGGTGGGCACATTTGAACGGAAGAAATCGGAAGAAATTGCGAGTCGTATCAAATGCCCACTTGCAGTGGAACTAGGAGGTCAGCGTCACATCAGATCGCAAGTGCCGAGGCGGGGAGTACTCATGACGTCGATGTGTTGTACTGTTAAGATCAGACGCGCGCCTAGACTTTGGCAAAGGGCGCCAAGCCTAGCATCAGCCCATTCCACCAAGGGAACACTCGCAAAATAAAAGTATATCAAGTGCTCGATCTGTGAGGCTGACTCTGACTTTTTGAATCGTCTCAAATATGCACTGTCAAGCTTGTTTCCTGACACTAAGCTAAATGCAATCACAGTGTAACCTTAGCGCAGTTGGAGCCCGATGGGGAGAATAAGACCAAAGGGCGACGAAATCGAGCTGAGAGTCGTCCAGATATCGAAGGACACGAATTCGATACGTTACGATAAAAGTTCGTATTGTTGGACATCGATCTGGCACATGTTGACGGATATATACCTTTAAAATCTCTGTTCGGGGCATGGAAGAGCCTTTTCCAGTTCGACATTCACCATCGATATAGCTTGGAAGGGTTCCTCATTCGTGGCTCGCGCATTCGATGGCACAGACAAGTCAAATTTCATCACTCTGTGACTTGGGACGCGATGTGATGTCTCGGATTCAACAGTGCGAGCCTAGTCTCCAAGCCATGTTGCACTTTTGGCACTGCGACTTCCATGGCGAACATGTGAATATCATCGGAAGTGGCGCTATGGCATGAGGTATTCTATGACGAGATGAAGGAGTCTAATCGGTGTGTATTTCTGGATGTGGAGGTGGCGGTTGATAGCTCATATTTGGAGGTTGAATGAAGGTTGGAACATTGCTTCGTGACCGAAACAACTTCCTCCCTTGTAGATTCTCGGCTGGCCTAGGTCCGGCTCACATCGGCTCGGCTCGGCTATGCACTTCCAGAACCCGGTCAACCACGGCTCCTGAAGGGACCTTAAGCTACCTTAGGTCGGTATGCACGGTGCCTTACTAAGTCTTAGCCTTAGAAGACCTTCAACAGTTTCAAGCCTATTGACACTCAACCGAAATTAGACTATAGAATCACAGGCTTCTCCTCTCCTACGTTGAAGTTGTTCTTCAACTGTGCAATACTCTCTTTTGTGCCTCTCTACACTTACCAAGTGTCCCTCAGATCTGCAAAGCTGTAGTAAGCTAGGTTACCAGTGTAAATTAGCAATGATATTTCCTGTAGTGTTCAAATGCAGATCTGAATGCGCTTTTTTTCTTTGGCAACTCGCCAATACCTCAAGTGTCTCCGAATAGAGAAATAGCATAGCAAAGTCGTTATTGTCTACGATCTGCTATACTTCCCCCTAAAAGGCAACAACTTGACGCTTTTTGCTACTGGGCATATGTCCAAGGCTAGTTATTTTTAGGTCCAAGTTGATCTCGGAGAAAACAGTTTGTTTGCTGCTACGGAATTGGCGTTCTACCCTAGGTAGGTAGATGCCATGTCTCGTCACGTGTAACATGTTGTTGGACTTGGATCGAACGCGATTCTTTGGAGGCGGGAGGTTGTGCCAAATAAGAATTGGTGCAAATAGCTATATCGTGCAATATTCTTGGGTTCTTTTCAAACTTGCATTGTCGCAATCACCATTTCACATCTTCACAACTATTTACTTGACTCATATAGCACGCCTTTAGCAATCTGCATGTCCTCGACATATGTCTTCGTAGGCTGTGACGAGGCGTCAAGTCTCATGACAACGCATTTTTAAATCGTCAGCCTTCTTGCCTTACTTCAAGTCTTCGTCTCAGCCAATCAGCAAAAGGCAAAAGAAAGGCAAGAGGAAGGCAAACGGTAGGCGACCCGACCCGTCTCTTCAATGGTGTTTCCAAGCACACGAGACGAGGCATTAAGGCATGCATGCATGATTTCCAGCAAAAAGTCGAGGAAGTTTAACGCGAATCAGCCAACGATATCGTTTAGTCCTGCAATGCACGGACGCGATAGCGAGCTTGCATGGATCTAAGGAGTCACCAAGGTGTGCACATCTCTCGAATCGAGACAACCTCTTGCTCCTCTGTCTACCCCACGCGACGAAGCTGCGTTGACTCCTGCAACTACGTTAGATTTCTTACCTGTTTCTCTCCTATCCATTTTATCAATTATATTCACGATTCACGAATTTTCTACGTTTTTACAATTCAATCTGGGCTTCTAGGAGGTGAGTAGCTGCCTGGTTGCTTCAAGGCTCGGTGAACACCAAGATAGATATGCTAATGCCAGCCTCAGACTTGCAATGCATCCAATATAACCCGATTGCGACGCGTTGTCCGCCTCACTCTTTCCGCATGCGCATTAAGCGTCAATTGCGAGTACATATATTGCCTCGAAACCCCTCCGGTCAATGCCCCGCGAAGAAAAAGAGACGCGACGAGAAAATAACCGCCGGCCTGCCAGCGCACCGCCGAGAGTTGTTCCTGCCCTCAATGCGACACGGATCTGCGAGGCTCTCCCCTCGACCTAGATCTGGATCTTCATATATACCGGTGCTTGTAATTGCTCATGGCTGCTTCGCATTTACGGACGGTACCCAATACTCCACTCCACGAAAGACTTGGAAATAAAGAGGATGTCATTCAAATTAAGCTCCCCAGTGGGAGCTGTAATTTTAGGAACCTAAACACAGGAGGGAATGCAGCGACGTGCGGTTGCAAGCGGTTTTGGGATCAAACTTCAGATTCTCTCAGGGGCTATGGAGAGACTAGAACGCAGACTAGGTTGGGATTTTGCATGTGCGAGCACCATGCTTGTTATCACGACGAGCTCCCAGAAGCTCATCAGGAGGCTTTCAGTAGCGCTACCAGGGCCGAACCACAGCAAGGAGTCTCAACTCATCCAAATATAACACGGAGGCCAAATTACTTGGGTCAAGGTCCTGCAAGTGTGGGGACCACGGAATCTGGACGACCACCTTCCTCTCTTCCGGATACGCTTCAGTACAGCCGCTACATACATACTGGGTCATCTTTAAGACTACCGGCAATTCCATCCCAATGTCTACTTCCCTCCGAGAATGGTTCCATGACTTCGGGAAGTCAAGATAGGTATACCCGTCCATTTGGCGGGCTAGGACTCGGGACCTTGAGCCATATTCCAGTCCCTGCGTCTGGAAATAACGCAAATGCATTCAAACAACCGCAAGCGGAGGAACGCAAGATGCAGATCTATCGCGACCCCAATGGCAATGAATACTTGCAAAGTCTAACTGAGGCTGCGACTCCCAGCGCGCATACATCTCAAGGACCGACCGAGTCTGAAGCTGGTAAGAACGTCACCGGGGTTCAAAGCGGACCAGACAAGCTGGTACAGAAGAAATCCCAAGGCCATAGTGCAGTTGTACTTCGACCGGTTTCAAAGGGAAGCCATTCCACTGCAATCAAGCAATCTGCGTCACATCCAGGTTTGGCTCTTGATGAAATTGCCAGTGATATTGAGGAGGACGATTGTCTGATGCCCAGGCTACGAAGTCTTGTCCATCACCTCTCAGATGTTCCCAATAAGGTTCAGAATCACGAACACCGTTTGGAACTTCTGGAGAACGCGTCTTTCACCAATCCAGAAATCGACGATCTACAAGCTGCTGACGATCGTATGGAGACACGAGTCGGCGATATCGAAGATCGAATCCTTGAACTCGAGAAGGTTCATGCTGCTTTGAATGATGCAAGCAGTGTTGGTAGCAAGCACCTCGTTGACAGCTCATTTGGTTCAAGAACTTCGGTCACTTCATCTGCAATGATAGCCTCGGCGCTCAATCGCATAGATCCTTCTCGTATAGAGGCTCTCGAAGCTCAGATTGCTGAACTTCAGGCTACCGCTCTTCCATCCTATTTCCGGCCCTGGGAGGTTGAGGTTGTATTTCTTCCATTTGGATCACGGCTCATGGGGATTTGGTCAACACAGCATACGTCAACCCAGCGTTCGAGGATCAATAGCACTGCGACGAATGGTTGTACCCCAACTGGGCATAGCTCTATGGTTGCAGCGCAGATGCACCTTGTTACTCAGGATCAAGTCTGTGCATGGGAGAGATCTGCTTCTGAGATCGATCAAGAGGATACATGCTGGTCAATGGCGAGAGCGTGTGGGAGAGGCAGCAGGGTTGACGAACGACTCAGAAGTAGAGGACTAGTGAAAACTGTTCAGATTATGGGACCGGATGCGAGGGATGTCCAAGCTGCTATGGCGACTGCCTTCGGGGATTTGCCAGCTCTCCTGAAGGAGGATCCTTACACCAATCGTGCAGAGAAACCTGGGGCGGCACCAGGACAACTGAAGAACTATCTTGGACTCCAATCACCCTGGGCACCACTGCGCAAGGTACACAAAGATTCCTGTCTGCGATTCCTCAATCCATCGGAGATGGCAACACAAGCGCTCTGGACAGTTCCTTTCTTGACCTCCAGTGTCGCGATGAGGCAAAAGGATATCAAGCGACTATATGTTACCCAGAGCGATAGCTACATTCAACATCTGAGCAATGATACGGCAGATTGGACGTGGAAGAAGCTGCGACGCCTACCTCGAGTTTATCCTGAGCAACAAAGCATCACTCACACGCCCGAAGGAGACGCAAATGAGCCATGCTGGAACTTCGATGACCGGCTTGACCCAGCTCAAGACAGCCATCACTCATCCTTTGCTTCCCACATATCTTCACTCAGTATTCGCTCTCCTATTCTTGGTAACGATGATAATGAGCCAGCGTCTCAATCTGATCACTTCTCATCCGCGCCCATCTCACCGAACTTGTCAACAACGTCTACATCGGTCGCTCAAACACATAATTTTCCATCATCACCAATAAGGGAGCGTCACCCTTTTCGGCCAATCCACACGCGAACACTCTCTATGCCCTCCACTGTTCCCTTACGGACTTCTCAATCCATCAAACGTCGGATCACCTCCTTTGAACAAGAGACACGCTCTTCGTCCTCTCGTACACCATCCACATCTGCCAACCAAATTGCACTCAAGCGTCGTCGTATCTCTCGCTCGCCAAGCAGGCCCCGCGATACACCACGGTACAGCAATGGCCCGCCAAGTCCCTACAATTACGTGGAAGAGGGCGGTGGCAAGCGAGAAGATCGTTTGACTCCCTTTGCGTACGCCACCCCTCATAGTAACGCCCCTTACGTGGAACATGCGCGCCCTCGCAGCGGAATCGGTATCTATGAGGATGAGGACGAAGAAGATCCTGGTAGTGCAACAGATGACATGGATGCGGACCTAGGAGCCGAAGCCAATGCGCTGAGTGACTCTGACGACGAAGCGAGGTATGCTGAGCAGGAGAGACAGCTGGATGAGGAATGGGAGGGTGTTGAAGATGATGACCATGTGATGGCCTATGAGTCAAGAGCTGCGTTGCGGCCTGATATTGAGGATGACGAGGCCAGCGAGGCAAGTAGTGCGGGCGTCCCGAGTGAGTATCCAAGCACGAAGCAGCCTGATGGTCTGTTTCCGGTGGGGGCAAAGGCTGCATTTAGGATTCATATTGACGAGGAGGTTGACGACGGGTATTTGTAAATGTTTGTTTGGGGTAAGATCATTTACAGTACACAATTGCTTGCACATGTTCGCATGTCATGATCTATATATCGCACATGTCTTGTTATTTTGGAGTATCTATACCAACACGGAGCGTGGGCGTTTTAAGGCAGGAGTTTTGGGGTTTTTTCAACGTCAGCGTGCTCTGGTTGTCATGCCTGCTGTATCTTTTTCTTTTACTTGGGCTTTGCATCCGTGTGGAGGATTAAAATTGGTGCGAGACGAGGCGAGGAGATGAGGATTGGATTTGAGCATGCACACTAGACTGCGCGAACTGGCTTTTGGGTCGAGCAATGCTCTCCACTTTTTGTATACATAGATGGTATACACATACACTACTGTCAATCGAAACATCTCAAGCAAAATCAAGCCCTGCGGCTTCACAGGACATCGTGATTGATAAGACCGCAAATCCTGATGCGTGAGCTAGAAGCATTCGTTTCTGGTTTGTTAATAGAGGTTTGGTAGCTGCGTGTTTCGTGAGGAGGGAATATCGTGGCCGTGTTGTGGTGCTGTAGACTTGGAACTATGAGTGTGGTCTACTTCAACGGCTCAAAGTGACCCACCCTGTTCTCTCTCTGAGAATGATTCCGAGATGTTGATAAGTAAAGGTACCTTATGTGCGCACACTTGCAGAGTGGATTTCAAGAATCAAACAGCTTCACTACTCATCGTAATACATCACTATATCATCTTCACCTTCTTCCATTTCCTCGCCTTCCTGCCCATCACCATCGTCCAATTCCATTCCTGGCGAATCCATATCCCCATCCTCGTCTTCATCCCCGCTCTCCAACTCTCCGACCTCACTCTCCGCCTGCACACTCTCAGTGCCCACACTATCATCAATCAAATCATCCAGTTCCCGGATCAATGGCACTTTTCTCGGCCTTCGCGTGCCGGCCCCTCTTCTTGTCTTCGGCACAGCAGTCCCCTGATTTGTCTTGGTCCGTTTCCGAGCATCATTGTCCTTTGCCTTGCGTTTGCCATCAGGATGCAGCCCCTTGCTTCTAGCTCAGCCTGTAGTCGGTCTTCCTCGGCATCAATCTCCCCAAGGCGCTCTTCTGCCACTCGAACCTCATGATCGTCGGGATTGCCCTTCTCTATAATATTTGCAAGGACTCGTCTTTCTTTTGCTCGCTTTGCTTGTAGGGCTACAACCCACGCTGTAAATTTTGGCCTGGCTTTTGTCATGACGGTAACGAGGTCCTCTTCGCCTTTCTTCTCCTTGATTCCAATCAGTTTTTGCAAAAATGCAGCTTGCTCTTTGCGCTTTGGCAATGCCCCAACGCCAACGGGAATTTTCAGCGCCCGAATGTTGCCGTGTGGCCGTTTCTGTGGTCGCGAATCGGCTTTCGTGACTGGCTTTAATTGTACGGAGTGAGAGACAATGCGTGCAGTTGACATGGCAATCAGGTCTACACCGCCAGGAAGTGAACGGATACCTGGAATTGCAGTGTCGTTCTGATCATGCGCCTTGAATAGCATCTCCGTTCCAACATTCTCAGCCCATTGACACGAGTAGACATGCCCATCATAAGACACCACGGGGTTTTGCGTATGCAAGTCCAGAATTTGCACCTTTGTGGGCCGGTTTGCAGACAGTTCAGCGCCATTTTCAGCAGCTGGTTGCTCGAAGTCTTCATCGTCGTCCTCTTCCTCTCCATCGATTTCTGGATCTCGAGCTTGTTTCGAAGCAGCTGCAGCATCTTGGGCACTTGCCTGTGGAGCCGAGAAGGTCGGAGGTGGGGGAAGTGTGTGTCTCTTCTGCTTCCCCAAGCCAGGATTTGTCCAGCGCCCAGCTCTGCGATCAGGAGGGTGTCGTGCTCGGCGTTTGGGAGGCACGTTGGGTGTGGTCAGGTCGAGAGTCACATAGTATGTCTAGTTTGTGAGCCTTGGACTGTGATCTGCGATGAGAAAAATACCTCGAATTCTGTAGTAGAATACTCGTATTCCCAATCATTTTCATCCTCTGGTCCTACAGTAGCTGTCATGGCTGCTGTATACGAGTGCTGTGGTGGGGTATCGAGTGGAGGGGTCATGAACGACATGTTGAATTGAAATGCTAAGGGGTGCGATTGGAATGGAAATATCTCGTCAGATGCTGAACGATAGGCATCGAAATATACTCCAACAGAAGATGGCACGTTAATTTGGTTGCAGCAGTTAGATGAAGCTGTGGATGAAAATGAATGTCGCGGAAGCTTTTTTGGAGAGACCCATATTTTCAGCCTGGTATGCAAGGCTGAATTCCTAGTGTAACCTCACCTCATTCCCAAACCTCTCATACTCGCAGCATCACAAACTCTCTTATTCTAATGAGAAATTTAATCACGGATTTTTTGGGGAAAATCCCCCTTGCGCTAATAATGATGCGGGGTGAAAAGATTGCGCCGCCTTCGTCGGCTGGATCAACCACGTTACTTGGTCAATACCCCCATCAAGTGTGGGACACAGTGATACTCCATCTTGACTTCATCCTCTGGCTGCTTCAAATCAACCTTGCTCCAGCTTCCGCATTCTTTCAACCATTTCCCCGTATCTCGGGTGATGGAACAGCCTCCAAGGAAGTGTGGCCAAATCACATCAATAGCCGCTACATTGTATTAGCCGTCATCCCATCTCAGACCACAGAACGGAAAACTCACCTTGGTACCAACTCATGAATCGCCCTTGATGTCCAAAGACAATCACATGCTCGTACAATATCCATATTCCTCCCTCTTTCAAAAACCCATACAACTCCCCTATCATCTCCCTCGGTTGAGGAACACTGCACAAACACTGGACAGTCACCACCGAATCCACACTCCCCTTGTTGACCTCCCATGTCTCCCCTTTCCCCTTGCTCAAATCTTCCACTCCTACGGGGCATATTACATAAATATCCTCTAGTCCGGCCTCCTTGATCTTTTGCATGAGACGTGCATGGTGGTCCTTATTCGGCTCCACGCCAAAGATCTTCACAGCCTTGGTCTTGTCAAAACAGCCCACCCACTCTCCGCTTCCAGGCCCGATGTCCAAAACGACACCTGAAGCAAGGGCGATGAGAGGTGCCGCTCTTGGCGTGGCATTCTCGCGGGTTTGTGGCCCAACCGTGGCCCAGAAGTTGGCGAACCAGGCGTCCTTAAACAGCGATGGGCTGATGAGGGATCGGAGCTGGAGCGTGGTGACGAGGTTGAAGATCGTGGACGGTATATATGATGCTGCATAAAGCAGGAAGTGGATTGGATCCACGAGCTCCCAAAATATCTCGACGGGGGAAGTCATGATTATGAGATGGCGGTTATCTGGATGAACAAAAGTGGGATTGGGTGAGTGACGTTTGGTAACAGGATGTGGGCGATCGGGGCCTTTTTATATGCACTCACTGGTGGAGCTTACAGGCATATATTATCCCGACTTATAAATTCGACTGTTGATTTTGTCGAACATAGCATATGCATGCCACTGTCACTGTCAGATCCGGAAGGTAAGAGCCGATAGCTCGGCCGCGTGCTAGTGGAACACCAGCTCAGGGAGCAAAGACTGTTCGAACTTCACTCCGATTTCTTCCATGATATTTATTTCGTCTATATGACTTGCCTTATCGATCTACTTTGTTCATATCTCTCTCATACTTGATTCTTGACCTTGTTTGGAATTTAACTTCGGCTTGTTTCCTGGTACCTCAACACACGTCCGTCCATATAACATTTCGGGGTGAGGAAAGAAATCAAGCACCCTCAGGCCCAAGAACCAAATTAAAAGCAGACTGATATATACTGCAGTATCTATATCGTTCAAGAATTGTATCCATGCGGACGAATTTCTGTTTCTGGTAGAGAGTATCATGATCACGAAGGGCCCCAGAACACTACTACAGTCGAGCGCATCCGAGAATTCCTACCTTCCAAGAATTAATATGCAGTTGAATGAAAGTCCAGTCACTGCTTGCAGTGAATGCCCCCAAAAATCAGAAGGATGATGGTAGTGCAGCCATGACTCCCTGACCTGCTGTGCAGTTGTAGGATAAGGAACCTGTCGATATGAATGAACGAGTCAGGGACAGTAAATTGAAGGCACCTCAATCATTGATATTGCTCTGATAGCACTTAATCTACATTTATAGATGGAGACACTACCAGAGTGGTGCGAACTCAAGTGGCATATCTAGGGCATGTGAGTTTGAATAACTCCGAAGAACGGAAACACTGAAGTGACCTCGGATGAAAACTGTAAATGTTTACCCGCTAGTTTCACAATTCCAGCGAGGATAATCTTCTCTCAATATCATTCTCTGAACATTCTCGAAACGTAGCGCCGTTCGATTGATGGAGGATGCTGTTGTGGATTTTATGCATAACTCATTCTCCAACACTTCATGCCGAGAATCTTGTTCATGGCTGGGACTAGCATCTGACGTATACTTTACACATTAGCTGTTGGCAATTGGATAGTCGAATATTTTTCTGTAAAGGTGAAATTTGGTCCGCATCTCGAACTGTTGCGCAACTCAAAAATAACTGTCTGAGAGAGTGCTGCTAAAAAATGGCACCAAGCAAATAGATGTAAGGCATACACAGTCAGAGTTTAAATTGCATTATAATATCGGGATTTGCTTGCTACAGCGAGATTACGAAGATGCAAACGGTTAGAGACAACAAATACTAAGCTCTATAAACTAAAGTGTTTACGGTGTGCCAAATCTCCTTGAGGAATATTGCTTCTTGAATGAAGCCTGCCAGTACAATGGCTAAATGGAATCAAACAAGTTGATTATTACTAGAGACGAGATACTTGATCTGAAGACACTCCGTCAGTATCATGCAAAAGACCTCGAAAAGAAGAAGACTAAAAATGCACTTGCAGGATGGCCACTAAAGAAATTTCTTTTACGACCCTCGGGCTTGAAGTGTAAGCGCAAAGGAAATCTCGCCCTCTTCCACGGATATTTTGGCAGAATTGAGAGTGGAGTAAGATCTCAAATGGGTGGGTGGGTCGAAGGTATGAGGGTATTCGCAGATTTGCGCTAGTCTCAGTTTGCGCAAGCTCGGGCTTGAATGTCTCTGAGTGTGAGTACATTTGCCTGTCTGACTTCTCTGAACTGTACGACGTCACTTACAGAGTTTCCTTTGGAGCAGTTTGAAGCTTGCAAAACACCTGCACAGTTCTTTCACCTTCGGTTCCGAGAATCTTGCTATGCGACGCCTAAGTGGGCATCATAAGACTGGCCTCCTTCACAACAAAAAATGTCTTGTATTTCAGGGTCAAGAGGGGATTCGAAAGAAAACGCAAAGATGTTCCAAGCTACCTAGCTTTAGCATCTTTGCATGCCTCTTTTTGGGAGGTGCACTCCTGATGGTTGATCGTGCAAGCGCATGTCGCGCCTACACCGAGGTGGAGACATGCCCGATAGGAGAGATGAGCTTTGCCCTTTGCATTCTTTTGCGCCGGTTGAGCGAATGCATGGAGCTGTATCGCCCGCTTCGAAATATGGGAGCTTGCTAATGTATTGTCCAGGTACAGACTTCATTCATATTCCTTGCGACATAGCGTTATCGACTTGCGATCTTATGTACCTTTGTGGCCACTTGGCTACGTGCTTTTTTGGTCTGCCAGTGTGCGAGATGAAGACATCCACTCCCTTGCTGCAGGAACAGCATCGCAAGAGGCCGAATTCATGTGACTATTGACCGTGCGGGGCTCCTCGAAAAGTTACGCCGAGGATGTGTACTCTAATTAAAGCCCCTGAGGTAATCCACTGCCAACCCAACACGGCCGCCATCCGACGAATAGGATGTCCAGCGGCGTGGCGAAGATGGAGAACAACGCTGGTGTTGGTAAGATCGGGGAACGATGCCTCCGCTGGTACCTGCAGATCAAGTATTGACGCAAGGATTAAAACTTCTTCCTCTTGCGGCACACTCAAAGGGTCAGCTTAATTTCGGGTACCTTGCAGCTTCCTCTCTCGCGATGCAACATCACCACACCGACAACAACAACATCGCTATCAACATCAACGCGTGCAAGAGCGCGCCATGAGCCAAGCGGCGCGGCAGCAGGCTGATACTCGCTGTTTTGCATTTTCTATTGTCTTCCTGTTGCTTCCTGTTGCTTCCTGCTGCGCTCGCGTTCGTCCATCCCGCTCCGTCCGCACTGCAGATGTCGATCTAGGGCTGGTGTCGCGACCGGACGAAAGCTAATTTCGTGGGACCGTGCCTTATCCAAGCACCAAGATCAAGGGTGACGCTCACGAACATCGCACATCAGCCAGCCATTGGCCGGTGATGCGCTGGTAATCTCTCCACACTTCTTCCTGCCAGTGGCATAACTCTAAACCTCCCTTGTCCGTCCCACGCGGGTTGGTGGCGCAAGGCGGCGAGCTGCCCAAATCGAGCTGAGGGATATCATCCGAGTTGCGGCACGGCCAGGGGACCGGCCATCTGTTTAGCCAGCAGTGAGTTCAATAAAACTCCGTGGGCGCCCAAAATGTGAACGGTAGGGAGTCCGAATACGCCATTCTTTCACCTTCAGTCAGTCTTTCACGATGTATTTTCTTTCGGTCAAGGCACTCATTCCTGCCATCACACTCATTTCTGAGGCTCTTGCCCTTTCCGCTCGTTCAGCAAAATATAATGATACCCTCCCAGCCTACCACACTGGTGGCCACAAGCATGCTCCTCATGCTAACACAACAGTGCCATGGACCGGTAGCAAGACCAATGGAGCAGACAAAGTCAACATTGTGACGGTTGTGATCAAGAAGCCAGTAACGACGATATGTGTTACCGAAACTTCAGGGAGTCTGTCGGGATCGGTCTACACGTATTCCACCTATACAGGACATGGATCACTTTCTTCAAAGTCGTCCAGCCCCACCAAGGCTGGATACACTACTTCCACAATCCTCTCAACTGTTACCTATACAATCACTTCCTGCGCGCCAACTGTTACCAAGTGCCCGGTCGGCCTAGTCACCGAGACTGTCTACACTTACACGACAGTCTGTCCAATTTCTGAGAGTAGCTCTAGCTCATACTCATCGGCCCCGTATAAAAATTCCTCAACAGCTACATCAAGTTCCTCTGCATCAGTCACATCCACTGCTTCTGGAACGATTACACTTTCGTCATCATCTGGAAGTGTAGTTATCTCGACTAGCTCGTCTGCATCAAGCACATCCACGGCTTCTGGCACATCGACGCTCTCATCCTCTTCAGGAAGTGTAACCAGTTCAGCTAGTGTATCGGTCTCTTCCGAAACTTCGTCGCTGTCTTCATCTGAGAGCGTGTCCATCCCCACAAGCTCGTCAGTTTCCTCCGGAAGTGTCTCAGTATCTAGCTTCACATCCGCATCCTCTTCGCTCATCAGCTCGTCGACTTCGTCGGATGTCATCTCTAGTTCAAGTTCTACATCTGCCCTCTCGTCGTCTTCGAGCGCATCAGTGTCGAGCTCTACAACTGAATCTTCCTCGGTTATCATCTCCACATCGTCGCTTAGCTCCTCATCCTCATCAGCAAGTGTTACACCATCCACCACCAGCTCAAGCTCAGTCTCTTTGAGCAGCAGCAGCAGCAGCAGCTCTTCCTCTGTGGAAGTGACCCCTACCCCATCAACAAGCTCGACCAGCTCCTCTTTGTCCTCGACTTCGTCGTCCACCAGCAGCAGTGTACTCTCAAGTTCTTCGACCTCGAAGACATCGAGCAGTAAGTTTTATTTTGGGATTCAAGAATCAAGTTAACACCGAAATAGGCTCTCTCACATCAAGCACCCCATCCAGCTCTTCAATTTCTAGCAGTATGTAAATCCCACATTTAGATATGCTTCATTAACTAATTCAAATCCAAGGCGCCGTGATAACTTCATCTTCCGCTACGACATCTAGCAGTAAGATGCATGAGATCTTACCAAGATTCAGTTCACTGACTCAGATTCAGGCTCATCAACATCAAGCTCTCTTTCATCCTCATCCAAAACCTCGAGCAGTAAGCGGATCTCATTCTTAAGTGCAAAATCAACATGGAAGTTGACATTGTATTTGTAACAGGCACCCTGAGCTCGAGCTCCTCTTCTTCGTCGTCAATCGTGTCGAGCAGTAAGATTTCCCGCCAAAGATCGAACTCGAGAACAAGACAGAAATTGACCTTACTTTATAGCATCTTCCACATCCTCCAGCAGCTCCAGCAGTAAGCTAAGCCTGCTAAGTCATTTCTAAAGCAAATTTTGCTGACACATACTACAGGCTCCATCGCCACAAGCTCTTCCTCCTCGTCAAAGACTTCAAGCAGTAAGTGGCCTTTTTTTACTTATTCTTCTGTCCTGATTTGCGACTTGTGTGGAAACAATGGCAGTACGTGTCGAATATCTTGCAATGCTAATCAGTCCTCCAGGCTCTGTGATATCGTCGTCGTCCTCATCATCGTCATTGTCATCTTCTACGAGTTCTAGCTCATCCTCCAGCCTGTCCTCCTCGGCTTCCAAGACTTCCAGCAGTTCCATAACGTCTAGCTCATCTTCCAGCTCATCTTCCAGCCTATCTTCCTCGGCTTCTAAGACTTCCAGCAGCTCTGCGACTTCCAGCTCATCCTCTAGTTCATCATCCAGCCTAACCTCGTCAAAAACTTCTAGCAGTAGCTCGATCACATCCAGTTCTTCATCTTCTAAAACCTCCAGCACCTCAAGCTCGACCTCTAGCTCGGCAACACCAACGCAAACCGCTTGCTACTACTGGATGGAAAATGTTAAGAAGCAGGGTATTGCTCCTTTCAATGCTGCACCGGGTACCTACCAAGTATTCAGAAACGTCAAAGACTTCGGTGCCAAGGGTGATGGAGTTACCGATGATACAGCAGCAATCAACTTGGCAATTAGCAGTGGAAGCAGATGTGTTCAAGGTGGCCAATGCGGCTCTACTACAACATCACCCGCAATCGTCTATTTCCCATCTGGTACTTACATGGTTTCCGCACCGATCATTGACTTTTATTACACTCAGATGATTGGAAATCCAAATTGTATGCCTGTTATCAAGGCTACCTCATCGTTCAGGGCACGCTGGGTTGTAGAAGGAGATGCCTACATCGGTGACAAGGTTCTGAGTTACGGCCCAACCAACGTTTTCTGGAGACAAATGCGCAATTTTGTCATGGATCTTACTTCTGTGCCAGCAGGAGTTGAAGTTGCTGCTATCCATTGGCCCACATCTCAAGCTACCTCCCTGCAGAATATTGTATTCCAAATGTCTTCAGTCAGCGGCACTAAGCACGAGGGTATTTTCTGCGAGAGTGGCTCTGGAGGCTTCATGACCGATCTAGTTTTCTATGGTGGTCTTCACGGCGCGTTATTTGCCAATCAGTAAGTACAGCGATTCTGCTCTTGAGAATTTAAGCTGACAATCTTTAGGCAATTCACGATGCGTAATATGACTTTCTACAATGCCGTTACTGCTATCTCACAAGCTTTCGATTGGGGTGTAAGGAGATCTTTCATGGCAAATCTAGGCGAAGCTAGGCTGACAATCACCTCTAGTGGACTTACAAGGGACTTAGCATTAATAACTGCTCTGTGGGAATCGACATGAGCTCTGTCGGAGACGACCTGATTTCTCTTTCTGTCGGTTCTGTTACCCTCATTGACAGTGTTTTCACCAATACACCAATTGGTATATCGACTGGCAAGAGCTCAACCTCTACACCTGCAACTGCCAACAGCTTGATCATCGAGAACGTGCAATTTAAGAACGTACCAGTCATTGTCAGTGGTGCGGGATCAACTGTCTTACTAGCTGGATCTGCTGGATCTGTCACCGTCGCAGGCTGGGGTCAAGGACATTACTACGCTCCTGGTACAACTGGACCATTCGCCTTGCCAGGAACCATTACTCCCAATGCCAGAACTGGCCTTACCGCAGGCGCAGATTTCTATGAGCGCTCCAAACCTCAATATGAGAAACTCTCTGTTTCTTCCTTTGTATCGGTGCGCAGCGCTGGTGCCAAGGGTGACGGTGTGACAGACGACAGTGACATTCTCATTTCCGTCATTGCCTCTGCAGCCGCGTCTGGCAAGATCGTCTACTTTGATGCCGGTGACTATCTTGTCACGAAGACGATCTATATTCCGGCCGGAAGCAAGATCACTGGAGAGACTTACCCTGTCATATTGTCCAGCGGTACTTTCTTTGCTGACATGAGCAACCCCAAACCTGTTGTTCAAGTTGGCTTGCCTGGTGAAACTGGAAATGTTGAGTGGTCTGAAATGATTGTTAGTACCAAGGGCGCTCAAGCTGGTGCCATCTTGATTGAATGGAACCTTGCAACAACCGGCACGCCTTCTGGCATGTGGGATGTTCACACACGTATTGGTGGCTTCGCAGGCTCCAACCTGCAAGTTGCGAACTGCCCCAAAACTCCTGCTACCGTCATTACTTCTGCCAACGTGCCGGCACAATGTATCGCTGCTTTCATGAGCATGCATATTACTGCCAGTGCCACTGGCCTGTATATGGAAAAGTAAGTCTCCACCCTTTGCGCACCCTCATCATCACTAATCATTTGTAGCGTCTGGCTTTGGGTTGCCGATCACGATGTTGAGGACGCAGCACTCACTCAAATCACCGTATATGCTGGTCGCGGACTTCTCATCGAATCCACGCTTGGTCTCATCTGGCTTTATGGAACCGCTGTCGAGCATCACACTCTGTACCAATACCAACTTGTTAGCACTGGCAATATCTTCATGGGCCAGATCCAAACCGAGACCGCGTACTACCAGCCCAACCCCTCCGCAGTCATTCCCTTCCCCGCTGTCGCGAAGTATAGCGACCCCACTATTGCAACCGGAGCTTCGGGCTGGGGTGTCAGGGTCCTCAAATCAGGGCCGGTTCTCATCTACGGTGCTGGGCTTTACAGTTTCTTCAGCAACTATGATGTCCACTGCTCTGATCAGGGCAACGGAGAGACGTGCCAGAGCAACATCTTCAGCATTGAGCAGAGTACTGTCATGTTGTACAACCTTAACACAGTTGGTACCGGTTCGATGATCACGAAGGACGGTGTGAACTTCGCCGCTTACAGCGATAACTTGAACGGTTTTGTTGACACGGTTGCATTGTATAGATCGTAGATCTTAGGTGGTAGAGGTAATTGGGCATCCAGACTGGCACCGGCTTCAAGAAGTGGCTGAAGAGCGGTGTTGGAAGGGTTTGCCTGTCTGGATGTCGGGAGTTTCGGGGGAGGGAGGATACCAGGTGGTTTACGACTTCATGTAATGTTTTGAATACGAGTTGAGGTGTCAACTTGTCAAGAGGCTACCTCACTTGAGGTAGGCGCTCGAGTAGGAACATTGTATTACTTAATCTATATTTCGCTTCACACTGTTGCGAAGTGCTTGTTTTTCTCTGTGTCTGACATCAGACCTTAATGTTCTCTACAACCCGTTGATTGGTATGCACGTATCGGGACTCAAGAAATACAACATGAATAAGGTATTTCAACTAAGTCACGATTTTGCTTACTGTAGCGTCGAAGAATTACCAATTGGCTTAAATACCTTGTCTACGATATTTTCACTCTATCGGTTGACTCGGAGCAACGAGAATATGCAAGTCGTCCCGTAAGCAAGCTGCGTTTTTGAACGAGGATGTAACATTTTGTTCAGGACAAACTGGTAATCATCATAGCTAAGGCAGGGAGGGACAGGTGAGGTTTTGGAAGTATGTAGGCAGATAGGTGGAGGTCGACAAAGCAGGCTTGGGATTCTTGAGGAGAACGAGTATTTATCCGAACGAGGTGCTTTCTCAATTGATATCACGTGCAGCATAATGTGACATCTTGCTCTACCTTAATGATGCCAATTCTGGGGACCCCGAAGTCGCTCGTCCGCCCGCCCGCGTTCCTTTGATGCGTACCGCTATTCCCCTCACCTTGGTATTGCCGTACCGTGCAGAGGTGAGAGAGGCTACGGCTTGGACAGCTCTGGATCGTCGTCACATAAGGTTTGGCAGCTGCAAGGCAAGGCAAGGCAATGCCAGGCGATGTACTGCAAAACCCTGCAGAGGAACGAATGGTGGAGGTGGAGGTGGAAGAGTGGCAGACGCTTGAAACTCCTCCTCTCAGGAAGCCGTCAGATATCTGGTGGTGACAGCATCCTGCAGCAGGAAAACCGGTCGAAGATTTGGTGGACGAATCCGGGGGCGAGAAGTTTTGCTGATCGGTTGGAAGTGCGGCCCCAAGCGGATATCGTTCAGCCCTGAAGTGAAGTCATCTGGACCCCCAATGTTGTCGGGCGGCCGAGGTAGGCCACTCGCGCTCACAGTTGCAACTCGGCGGCCAATGGGACGCGCCGGTGGGAAACGAAAAGTGGAGCCGGTCGTCCGCTTTCCGCTGTGCACTTTCCTTCTTTCTCCGAGCGACTATTTTCACGAGCAAAGAGAATTCATTCGATCCTCTATTAATTCCATCGCCGTCGCCCTCGCCTCCCCCCATTGCCCTTCGATCATCATCAGCTTCACGACGCCCACGACCTACGGCTCCTCATACTACCAACTAATCGATCCTACACAATCCACCCAAACCATCGAGTCTCCCTTTACACGCGACTGGCCCATATTTTCCCCAAGAAACCTTCACTAGTCCTGCACCTCGCACACGATCACCATCAGCGATGAAGGTTTTCTCGAACACCTGCGCCTTCGATTACTCCTGGGAGGAGGTCTCGACTGCAAATTGGAGAAAGTACTGTCCGTGGAACGACAAATCCACCCATGTCATCGCCGTAGATACTTTATCGCGACATGTTGATTCGGAGACCGGAATTGTACGCCCCCTTCCCGCACGCTGCCAACTTTGCACGTACTAACATGCCATAGTTACGAACAGAACGTCTCATCACCTGCAAGCAGAGCGCACCAAAATGGCTGATGTCCATCATGGGCGGGAATGATACCTCGCACGTCTTCGAAATTTCATATGTGGACCCCGAATCGAAAAAAGTCACCATGGTCTCATCAAATATGACATTCAACAACATCATTTCAGTACGCGAAACAGTCACCTACCAACCCCTTTCGGCCACACGGACACAGTTTGTACAGGAGGCTCAGATTACAGCACTGTGCGGTGGCTGGCAGAAGGTTAAGAACGCAGTAGAGGATGCCAGTATCAACGCATTCAAGGAGAATGCTAAGAAGGGAAAAGAGGGCTTTGAGGCCGTCTTGGAGATGAGCAGGAGAGTTTTCAGAGAAGAGAAGGCGCGAGAAGTAGAGGTTCAGGAGAAGATGTTGGCATGATCGTGGTCCCGGCCCCCTTGGATCGAAGACTCTTTAACGACTTTCTTACAACTTATACTTCGATTAGCGATGCTTCGAGCGTGGATCTGGAATTTGAGTACATAAAAAAGTCCCCTTTGGCGTTCGGATAGGGATGATACACTGGATTTGATTATCCACGGCGTTTTGGGGATAGAGGAGAAGACGGAAGACACTCCACTGTATCAATGAAGGAAGATGTGTAATATTACGCCGTGGATGGCGAATAAAAGAGAGATAGAAGTCTTCGATGGCAATTAGAGGGATGAATGATTGGCACTAGATATGGCCAACTCCTGCGTCGAAGAAGGGGATGATAGAAGCTAGAGAAGTGAGAGACTTTGAAATAGAAGCATCTTGAACACTATCAGCGTGTCAATAATCTGCGTTATACTTGATCGGTAGCAAAGGACATTATCGTCTTTCTGCTGTGAATTGCTAGTCTCAAAGTCAGCTTTAACGCTTGTTCATGTCTCCTTTCGCTCTATGGGTATCATCACGGATTCAACCATCCACCCTGTCCCTATGTATTCCTCTATGTTTTCCTTCAACCACCCTGACCGTCATAACTTCCGATTCTTTGGAAACTTCAGAATTTGCCTGCACCAACTCTCCCTTTTCAACGTCCAAACCTCAAACTCCAATCTTCACCAGACACCGCCCGCGATACCCCTCCAGTACCTTCCTATACTCCGCATCCAGATCCCCCTCTAACGCGCGCTCGGCCAGCGCCATCGCATCCTGGTACCGGCGATGGAAATACAGCTCTTCGATTGCGTGCAGAATTGCCTGCGAGAGCTGCTTAGAGGGGTGGTTGCTGGGTAGAGGGGGGAGGTGCAGGTGGAGCTGTGGATTGTCAGTGAGGGGATGGAGAGGGTGCACTGGCAGTTGGTGCTTGGGCTGTGGTGGGGGTTTCTGATGGTTGGTTTTGGTTGGGAGAGAATAAGGGTAGAGGAGCAGAGGAGAGGGGAATGAGAGGGTGGAGAGAAGTAGAGGGTAGAGGTAGGAGAGTAAGGTAGGAAGAAATACCTCGCCATCCTCAATCTTAGCCCTATACTCTCCCCTCGTCGCCTGGAACGCATCCTCCGATAGAAAATCTCGAGGCACTTTCTCCTTCTGCTGCGCCTCGGAGGCAGATTGCTCCTCATCAGAGAAATCCATCGCGAAGAGAGGATTCTCCTCTTCCTCGCCATTGTCCGCCATCGTACCTCACGCGTCGCGCGCCTCCCTCCCTCTTGCAAGACTCGAGCACTCTAGAGACGGCGGGGCTGCTGGAGCTCCGGTAAGTTACCTTAGGATATGAACGTGAACATGAGGTTGGGGAATCTGGGGAAGTGCTGTGAGGACGAGGCCGAGGACGAGGAGTGAGGATGAGGATCAATTGGGGTTGAGGGAGCGAGCGGAAAATTTAAGTGGGGATGCTTCGCTATCGATAAGGTGCTTGATGTCATTGGTGGGGTGGGGTCGAGGCGAGAGCGGGAGGCTTGAGAGGGGGGAGAGGGGAGGAGAGGAGACCCCTCCGTACTTTTGCCCTGCTTTATTCTATCCTGAGTTTTCTGACATGTTGGTTTGATGAGTCGTGAGGTTAACTTTCGTTGTTAGAGTATAGGCTTCAATTCGATCGTGACAGGTGCGAGGACGCAGAAGAGATGGAGGAGCAAGTTGATCGTCTGGTGAAGAAGGTCTGGTGTAAGTGACCCCTCCCATTGCCTCGCTCTTCGTGTACCAAGCTCTTGGGCGGTGGTTTGAGGAATTGATGGGAAGTAGAGAATTCGCGCTGAATGTACAGTGTAGCAAGGTTTCAGGACATCCCAGCTACGGAGAGATATCTCATTGCCATCAGTGGGATTCCCGGCTCTGGTATGTATTTTACATTCTCATGTTCTTCCTCGTTCTCATTCTCATAAAATCTACTCGCCTCAGCCAGAGACTGACACAACCTAGGGAAAACAACCCTAGCTACCACCGTTACCAAGAGGCTCAATGCCCTGTCCTCCGGTCGAAATGGCAAGACTGAAACACCCCCGATAGCCAGCTACCTGCCCATGGATGGCTACCACCTCTCCCGGGCCCAGCTGGACGCCATGCCAGACCCCAAGCACGCACGAGACCGGCGTGGAGCCGCATTCACGTTCGACGGGGACGCATTCATCGTGCTGCTCAAGACGCTGCGGCAGCCCGTGTCAGCAGTGACTCCGACCATCTACGCGCCGTCCTTCGACCACGCGCTCAAAGACCCCGTCAGCGACGACATCCCGATCCCGGCATCGGCGCGCATCGTAGTCATCGAGGGGAACTACCTGTCCCTGGAGAAGGAGCCGTGGAGCGAGATCACGCACCTCGTGGACGAGAGCTGGTTCGTGGATGTGGATTTCGAGGTCGCGGGGACCAGGCTGGTGCCCAGACATGTCAAGGCGGGCATTGCGGCGGATGAGGAGGCCGCGTGGGAGAGGGTAAGAGGTAACGATTTGGTGAATGGGAGGGAGATTGTGGATTTTAGGGGCAAGGTGGATGAGGTTGTTGTAAGTAGGGAGGATGAGAGGTTTAGGAGTTCGGGGTAGATGAATGAATGCGTGCATGCACGAATTCGTAGAGAGGTAGTCTAGACTCCTGAGAATGCGATTTAGCCTAGTAATTCATTCTTGAAGTGCTCTGCGTCGCGTAGTAAACGCAGCAAGTCGGATACTAAGTACAGACTCCCGGCCACGACGATGGGTCCTCCGTTTGCAACGGTTGCTGCCCAGCGCAGCGCGTCAGAGAGATCTCCTCCCGCATTATAGAGCTGGCTTGGTTCGATGCCGGAGGTGGCTGCAGCTGCGAGGATGTCTTCTGGACTCATGGCTTCCACCCACGGCATTCCGTCTACAGAGCCAAACTTGACAGCTGCTACGCAGTCGCCGGCATGCAGTATGGACTGCAATATCCCTCCCAATTCCTTCCCTTGGGATGCAGCGAGGACCCAGGTTACTTTCTTGGTCTCGTCTCGCAGCCTCGTGTCGACGTAGCGTCCGAGGACCTCTGCTGACTGGACGTTGTGTGCTCCATCGAGGAGGATGGACTCGCGCCGTCCGGTAACGCTCCTGACGTCCACTGTTTGCAAGCGACCTGGCCAGTCGATGTTTTGTATAGCTGGGAGCAGGCGATGCAGAGGTGAGTTCACTTTGGTATACGCTAGATGGAATGCTGTGTATGCACATGCGAGATTTTGCCATTGGTGAGGCTCGTAATCTTCTTCTGACAACTCGTCCAAGAAAGATGACTCGGTTGAGCTGAGGATAACTGTGGTCCCAATCTGCTTGGCGTAGTCTTGCACCACGTTCAGCACAGCAGGCGGGTTGCTCTTGTCCAGCACACATGGGACTCCTGGCCTCATAATGCCTGCTTTTTGGAGTGCAATTTCCTCGATTGTGTTTCCGAGGAACCCTTGGTGATCTAACCCAATCTTGGAGATGACTGTTACGGCCTTGCTTTCCATCGCATTGGTGGCATCCAGTCGACCTCCCAGTCCCACTTCCACAACGCCCATCTCGATCTTCTCCCGTGCGAAAATTTCAAAGGCCGTGGCAGTCAGGAGCTCGAACTCGCTTGCCCCAATGCCATCGTCAAGATTCCGGCTCGACACCAGCTTTTCGGCCTCGTGAAAGATGGATTCAGAGACCGGGGATCCGTCAATGGAGATGCAGTCCCAGCGGTCGATGAGATGGGGAGATGTAAAGCGCCCAGTCCGTACCCCTGATGCCCGGAGCATGGAAGAGAGGTAGGCACATATTGTACCTTTGCCGTTGGTGCCGGCAACGTGAATGGCACGCCACGTTTGGGGGGTGTATTTGAGAAGTCGAGTTATACGACTTAGGCCCAGTTCGATCATACTTGAAATTGGAGGGAGCTGTTCATTGCTTGCAATCGAAGAGCATGTGATATATTTTGGCCAGGCCGCTACTGTAGTGCAGGTACCTGATTGATTAGATTGCCTAGACCAAGAGGTGGATCAATGATGCCGAATCTCTTCGTTCTAGACAGGTCGTATGGTGTTTCTTGGTCTACAGCATCGAAGGAGTCATGCTTGCCTTCGTCGTTGTGCTGATCAGATTCCGGTGAGTCAAGTGAGTCAAGAAAATTGTCGTTGTCGATCGAGTCGACAGTTCTCAGCCTCTCAATCTCAATATGCTCGGCCCCCTGTCGTTCCATGACTTGCAGGACCAGGCGGACCAGCCTTTTTAGCGGTGAATCGGATCTGGCGCTAGTCATCCTGAGGCGACGGCGATCTTCCTCGCGCAGTCCCTTTCTTTTTACTCCGTACGGCAGAATCAACAATTCCACCCATCAACCGCGAGTCACGAATCATCAGAAAATCCATCCCAACCACATCTGTCGCAATCGCATAACATTGACCAGCGCGTACCTCGAATTTCCTCGCTCCAAATCGCCAATTAGACGCCGAAATGGGTATCCCGTAAGTAGTGTCAGCCTCCTCAGTTTTTATGCGCGGATGCTAATTATAAAAGTTTGTTTATCACGCCAGTCGAGCCAGATGTCGCCAGCAAGGCTGCAGAAAAGACGTCTGCGAGGCCGAGATCTTCAATTCGCCGATTGAGGACGGTGGGACATCCTCGCATGTCCCCTGAGTCGCGCCGGCGCAGGTTGATGGGCAGGTTGGCAGAGTTTGATCGGCCAGAGGAATATGAGGTTGTTGAACCACCAACACCAGGTGGTGCCCCTCCCAGAGATGAGGACGCCATTTCGGTGCCCCATCCTTTCTCCAGCAGGTCGGCAAGTCGTTCAGAGTATGAGCGGATGCGCCTACGCGACCAACTCAGCTTCGAGCGTCAGAGAACGGGAGCTTCTGAAAATGATGGCCCTTCGTTACCTCCTGCACCTGAGTCGGAAGACTTCAATGCTCGACTCGAGGCTGTGCGACAAATGCAGCGGAGAGAGAGGGAGAGTTACTCTTTGGCGGAGGCAAGACGGAGGCAGGACTTGAGAAGAATGGCTAGACGACGCACCGCTCCAACGCCACCATATATAGAAGGGGAATTTAGCTATAGTGCTCGACCACACAGGCCAGAACTCGAGGAGCGGAGATCTGTTTTGACACCGGCTCGTTCTTCATCGCGTCCTTGGTCGGACTACGTGGATATTATGGAAATCGGCGCGTCTCGATCTGATGTGAGTACATATCCCGTAAAATTGCAATGTTTTTACCCCTTACTAACTCGATACAGCCTACGACAAGAAGAACTGCCGGTGAGATGATGACCTCGAGAAGAGCTGCCTCATATAGAGCAAGGGAAACTTTCGAGGCTGCCGATAGAGATACTCTTAACGAGAGAGTGGCTGCGCTGAATAGAGCTACAGACAGCTTTGAGGCGCGTCGTCGAGTTCGTCAAGCTCGTTTAGATGGATTGGGTGACCGCGATCGGAGTCTGAGTCCAGAAGGCGCTACTTGGGATACTCTTCTATCAAGCATCACACCCGATCCACAACCACCTAGTGCCGGCTCGTCATTTGCTTCTTCGGCGGCAGCAGCAGCATCATCATCCGCTGGCTCAGGCCCAGCATCGGCAAGCACATCAATGACGAGCTTGGATGCAGTATCAGCCGGTGATTCGGCACATCCAGACACCAATGACTTTTGTGAAGCGTCAGATTCAGCTTCGGTAACTGAAGAAGAGGAAGAAGAGGAAGACATGTACGAGCTTCGAGAATATAACGAACCACATCGGAATCCCGTGGGCAGGACCTACGCAAACGCTTTATTAGCAGACCGTGTCGCTCGATATAATAATTCGACAGACACGGAACACTGGGAAGGGATGCAACTGATCATCTCGCGTCTGACGCAACGGGAAGATATCCCAGACTCATGGTGGGCTTCAGCTGGTCTGAGTCGAAACCTTCGCCGTGAGCCTTCAGCTTGAGCATCGATCGATGGCTTATATTATCAAATAAGAGGACAAGAGATAAGACAGGGACGATAATGACATTGTTTATGATACCATTTTGTACTATATTCTGTTCTGATAGCGTTCGAAAAGTTCTCGGGCCTTTCCTTTGGGTTACTACACCGCTGACTTGTGGCGGCTCTTGTATTTGGTTGGTGGGCGGGAGGGTACTTCGTGACTTGAATTTCCGAGACCCGAGCGAGACATGAGGATATGAGATTAGCACACAATTTATAAATTTAACCTGCATGTCATGCTGGCTCCTGTAATGTGAATCGGTGGTTGACATGGCGTCGGTGGACTTGAGATCTTGGGACCATGCAGAGTCAGGGGCCGAGCTGACAGGAACCGGCTGAATTTGTTTGGCCAACGTCTAATAACGTCCTCCTCCCAGCGAGACATATGTGGACAGTGACCAGAGCTTATTGGCCCCTGCAACGAGAGGTGGAACAGCCAATGGAGATAGGCAAAAGAAAGAAGTGAAACACGAATTATCTTGGGTATATTCTACGTGCCGTCTGATGAAGAGGTCGAGCATGCTCCAGGCCAGTGGGTGCGGAATGGCCCCGACAATCTTCAGCCTTACATGCAGGACGTCGCGATCCCAGTCAACGCTTGTTTGTCACTTCACATAGCCAATTTCTCTTATTACACCGGCCACGTCTGTCAATTTTTCTCGAGACAATAGAAATACAAGGCTTCATTCTCTCCCCCGCCAGAAGCATGTGGCCTTGTCGCCACTCGTTATGACTTCATCCCACTGACAGCGCACCGTAAATCGCGTTCACCGATTCCTTCGAATAGCTACCCGCGTAAATCATTAGACTAGGACCCACTCCTTATTTGACAACCTTGGTCTGGCCGTGACTCCATATCCAACCCCGCGAACAAGACCGCGCGACGTCAAGGGAGCTTGGATCTGCGAAGACGAAGAAGCAGCAATCCTGTGGGGATGAGACCCTCTACCGACCAAAAGATTCGTCAATCCATAACCACCACCGCCAACTGTTGAAACGCACTGTTGCGCGCCGAGAGGGAGACACCAGCGATGGTGTCCCACCCACAGTCTGCGGACAGGCAGGCGAATGGCAGATCTGGAAGTGGAAGCGGCAAGGTCGAGAGAACATCTGGGACACCGAGGAAAGATGGGAATCCAGGGAAGGAAAAGGCGGTCCAGGATCCCGGACTGAAGGACTACGTAGGTGTGATGCGTTCGGGGAGAGGAAACTGCTGATACATTGGACAGCGATTAGGGGAGTGCTTAGGCAAGGGAGCTTTTGGGTCGGTCTACAAAGCATTCAATTGGGGCACGGGCGAAGCTGTTGCTGTGAAGCAGATCAAGCTAGGGGATCTTCCGAGGAGCGAATTACGCATGATCGAAGTAAGGGAACTCTACGTGATTTGAAGGGCAGGTGCTGATAAAATGACAGGCCGAAATCGACTTATTGAAGAATCTCAATGTATGTGGGGAGAGCATAGGAGTCTCTCGGTGGACATGCTGACATGGAATAGCATGACAACATTGTGAAATATCTAGGATTCGTCAAGTCGGCAGACTGTCTAAACATCATATTAGAGTTGGTTCTTGCGTTGGAGTTGAGAGCACCTGCTGACTATCTTAGATTATGCGAAAACGGCTCCCTTCATTCGATATGCAAAACGTATGGGAAGTTCCCCGAGAACCTGGTGGGAGTGTATATGGGACAAATATTGTTAGGACTGCAGTACCTCCACGATCAAGGTGTTATTCATCGAGATATTAAAGGAGCCAATATTCTCACGACGAAGGCTGGAAAGGTCAAACTTGCAGACTTTGGAGTCTCTACAAGCACGCTGGCTGGAGCTGATAAAGAGGCCCAAGTTGTGGGCACGCCGTACTGGATGGCACCTGAGATCATACAATTATCTGGAGCCACGCCCGCATCTGATATCTGGAGCTTGGGCTGCACCGTCATCGAGCTTTTGGAGGGGAAGCCACCCTATTATAAGTTGGCTCCCATGCCGGCACTTTTTGCTATCGTTAACGATGACCATCCACCATTGCCAGAGGGTGTTTCTCCTGTAAGCAAACATGCGGTTTGCCTGTATGTGAGCATGTTCACTAACATATGGTATAGGCTGCGCGAGATTTTCTTATGCAATGCTTTCAGAAAGATCCCAACTTGAGAGTATCTGCTAAAAAACTGCTCAAGCACGCATGGATAGTTGGTTCTAGGAGGACCGATGCCCCAGTAGCAAAACCACCCGCCAACTTTAGTGAAGCGGTTGAAGAGGTTAAGCAGTGGAATGAGGCATTGAAGTCTCCTACTGGTGCTGGATCATTCCGTGCCTCGACCAGGTCGAACATGGCTAGTCCAATGCCTCCACGCAAAGACGCTGCTTTACGGAACATGCATAATGATCAGCAAGTCACAGCTCTCGTACTGCCTGCAAAAGGCCCGCTGTCCTTAGTAAAGCCTAAGAGTTCCGCTGAGGCCTTTCAATCTCCAGAAACTACGGGTGGGTGATAGTGTTGAAATCGCTGGTGCAGCACGAATGCTAACATATTGCAGCGGACGATAACTGGGACGATGATTTTGATTCCGCCATATCACCTAGTGCACTTTACTTGCCTCAGTTCAAGCCTCATGATAACTTTGGTGGTATGCTCTCCTCGGATCGCCTGAAAGCTTTTGCGTCTATCGATATGGCGAGTGAAACTAACGACAATTGGGACCATAACTTTGAGGGTGATCTCGTAACAATCAAGCCTCCAAGAAGGTCAATTGAAAATGATACCCATGAACTTGAGACCATCCGACCATACCGGGTGAAGCCAACAATAATCACTCAAGATATCAAGCCACTAATGAGCAAGACGTCACCTCGGAAGATATCGAGAACCGAGCCACCAAAGTCCAAGTCATCAATCAAAGCTCAGATACAAGCCCAAGCAGAAGGGAAGTTCGTTCTTCCGTCCAGACCTGCGATGATGTACCGGGAAATGTCTGTAGAAGACTATTCTGATTTGCACATTGATAACGATAGTGTATTCGATCGAAGACTCAACATCATCAAGGTTCATATTCACAAATCCTGTAATACTTTCTTTGCTAATTATTCTTAGGACGATGCGCTGTCACCAAAGCTTTTCCATCCATCAGATCTCACGAGCTTACCTCGGTCAGCGCAGTCACCTCTTATCAACGGCAGCGGGAGTATCAGAAGAAATCCAACTCCTCACGAGGAAGATCAGTCTATGCGTCGTACTCGTTCTTCAGTTGAGATCCAGAGATATGCCGAAAATGACGACGAGGATTTCTCCGATGTTTTCCCTGACACCGTTGTCTCAGAACAGGATGAAAGCGATCGAGGCTCTGAGGATGGCATGGGTGCGTTGATGCTTCACTCAAAACTCTCCAACAACTCGTGGCTTGGCGATGAAGACGACGAGGATGACCCATTTGCCTCGCTGGAGCAAGGGTTTGATGAAATGGATTTACAAGCCAACATAGCTCGCGACAAGCATGCTAGGCTTTGTACTCTGGTCGAAGGTCTAGTCAGCTCGTTGAAAGTCACTGAAGAACACGATGCCCTAGCCGACGTCGCAGAGCAATTGGTGAGTTCGCTATCCTTTCTGCGTTCTATATTCCCTTTTATTCTAACCGCCATAGCTCGACGTCCTGTGCGAGTCGGATGATGCGAGAAGTCTTATCATTAGTGCTCATGGAATGCTTCCCATTCTTGAGATCTTGGAACCTTGCACTGTGAAAGGTCATCAGTCTATGATTCTTCGATTGCTCAAAGTGGTAAACACAGTAAGTGCAGTTTCACTTTTTAGCTCCATGCTATGCTCACTAGCCATAGATAATCCTGGACAACGTCGAAATACAAGAAAACCTGTGCTTCGTTGGTGGCATTCCAATCATTACGAAATTCGCGGCAAGGCAATATTCCAACGAGATTCGACTTGAAGCAGCAGCTTTTGTGCGACAAATGTATCAAACCTCAACGCTCACCCTCCAGATGTTTGTCAGTGCTGGTGGTCTTAATGTCCTGGTTGAATTCTTGGACGAAGACTATGACGAGGCGAGAGACTTGGTTCTTATTGGTGTGAACGGGATCTGGAATGTCTTTGAGCTTCAGGTTAGAAGTTTGTCTTAGATGCATTGTCTCAATTACTAATCTATGAACAGGGCCCAACGCCGAAGAATGACTTTTGCCGAATTTTCTCAAGAAGCAAGATTTTGTCCCCGCTGGCCTTAGTCTTGGATCGTGTTCTTGACGAAGACGATAAACTTTCACAGCTCGTGGAAGGTCGAATCGTTAACATTTTTTACCTTTTCTCGCAGGCTGAGAATTACGTGAAGGAAGTCGTCGCTGACCGACTGGTACTGAAGCGTAGGTCACTTCATTTTTAATCCTTCCTAATACTGACCTGCTGCAGGCGTCCTCAAGGACCTTAAACGGATGACTCCAGCTCATCAGATCACTATGTTGAAATTCATCAAAAATTTATCTATGCTGTCCACGACACTAGATAGCTTACACGGTGCAAATGCGATCGAGCTGCTCATAGATCTGCTCAGCTCGAGCATGAAGAAGGATTCGGCCCACTTCCGAGAGATCTCCAATCAGGTGTTGAACACAATGTACAATCTGTGCAAACTGAGCAAGATTCGACAAGAAGACGCGGCTGTCAATGGAATCATACCTTTATTACAACGAATCATGAAGACAACGAGACCACCGAAGGAGTTTGCTCTACCAATTCTCTGCGACATGGCCCACTCTGGAAAGATCGTGAGAAAGTACTTATGGCAGAACAAAGGTCTGCAATTCTACGTTTCTCTATTGGAAGATCAATACTGGCAAGTCACTGCTTTGGATGCCATTTTCATCTGGTAAGTATAGTCTGATTTCCCCGAGAAGCAACTAATAACTGACCGTACCATAGGCTGCAAGAGGAGACAGCAAAAGTAGAAAAGTTCCTCATGGAGGGCAATTTCACTGAAGCCATTGTGCAATGCTTCAATGCACCAAGGGCTAGTGCATTTGATTACAATCTTCTCGAACCCCTTCAGAAGCTCTTGCGATTGAGCTCACCCCTTGCAAATTCTCTCGCTCGCCCGGATCTTTTCTCTGGGATCCTGCAGAAGCTGAATCACAAGAAAGCGGTTGTACGCTTGAACCTCCTGCGTATTGTTAGGAGTATATGTGATCCAGGTGATGAGCAAGCTCGGGGTGTGAGAGACCATCCATTGTTTGAGGCAATACATCGCTTAGCAGAAAGCGATAATGCCGTTCTGGTAAGGAACATGGCTAGTGAGCTTGTGAAAGCAAGTTTGGACGGCAGCCCAGATAGCGTCAATGGAGGGCGAAGGCCCGGACAAGCCAGGCGAACGTACACCCCTCCGTCATTGCTTCACAGTGTATCAGCACCGATGACCCCTACTCACCCAAGAGGCTCGTCACAATCATCAGCGTACATGGAAGGCAATGTGACACCTCGTCGATTGGTCGCTATCCCTACACCAACCGCAAGCGAGTCTAGCATGTTCCGGCCGAGGAGTAGAGACGGATCGCTGCCGCAACCGATAAGGAGAACAAGCTCGGAGCTCAACGGCAGCTCTGTGATGACCAAGAGCAGAGTTCCACGGCCATCAATGCTACGTGGATCGAGATCGTCACTAGCTGCAGTGACCACTGAGATAGAGCCGGCGCCGAGTAGGAGGGAAAACGGCGTGCGGCTACGAGATCAAACGCGCTATTCGGGCATCAGCGCGCAAGGGGGAACAGCACCACAACTGAACTCGAAACGAAAGACACGACAACCGAGTGGAGAAATAAAATGGTCATGATACCTATGAAGAAAGACAACGAAAATGCGAGCTAACACGAATGATCACGGATGGGATCGGATGGGACTCGACGGCATAAATGGACAAAGAGGCGTGTATTTCATATTTTCCTGTGTAATTCGATGGTGGGTTTGCATTGGGCGGAGTTTGGGGCCCATTAAATAAATTCCGAGTGGCTTCTGTGGCATAGCATGCGCATGTTTGATATGCATGGGATTGAGCGGCTGGATGGACACTTTTTTTTGTAGCAGTAGGTTGGTTGGGTGCATGCATGAGTAGGTAGGGTAGGTACAATGCAGAATACTGCTTGGCTGCTAAATTAATGTTGCGAGTCAATATCCCTCCCGTACTGTGCCATACAGTGAGTGACCTGCTGGGATTGGTACGTTTCTAGCCTGCAGAATTGTGGGCGCCGGTTCCATGCTGGTTCCAAACAACCTCCACCACTATTTTCCCTCCTCTTTGCATTCCTCTGAAGAGTGTCTGCCTTAGCTGATCTATGGATTCCTTAAGAGCGGGAGCTATATTTCGAGTTCGAGGAAGCGGGACTCTGCTTGACTTACTTCAAGCTGCTGGCTGAAGCCGTCATCGTATGTACCCTGGACGAAAACGTGCCTCTTGTTTGTATCTGCACTTTCGTTCTCCCAGGACATTCAGTCGAGAAACTTTGTCTGCAAAAATATTATTATGTTCTATTTATCCCATTCGATCGTCCCAATCCAGACTGACATCAAACCTCCTGTCACCTCTCCAAACCCTACTTCCATCATTCGATGCAGCCACAGCAGCTCTCAGATCATGTCCCATGCTCGCCGGCCCACTGGCAATGACCCTCGTCCGCCAATCATTGCTGGCACGCGATTCTATAAATTCCACCACGAGCTCATTCAACGACGGACGCTTCGCCTGGAGATATGTCATCTTGAAGTTTCTCTGCTTGCCGCTCTTCTCATCACTGCTGATTGAGGACCCGGATCCAGAGGATGTGTCTTTCATCGTTGTGATTGCAAGGTCTTTCTCGTCTACGTCCACAACTGGAACATCGGTTGCATTTGAATCTTCCTGCGTCACGAAAATGTGGATATGGAGATCCATTTTTTGCAAAGCTGCACGTCTCTTGAGTTCAGAGAGCTCTTGAGATACCCATTCCATGTTGCAGGTCCGGCGGATAATCCAAATGAAGTCAATTGCAGCACCGATGAACACTGGCGACGCAGTAGCCGCGAGTACCAAAGGCAGAGTGAGCGATATGCCTGTCCCTCCGGCGATAGCGAGAATGTTGGTCGTCTCTGGGGAAACTAAAGGCAGAAGAGCTGTGCCATAAGGACCGCTGAGAATGACAGGGGTTGTGGTATCCTTTGACTCTGCATCTACAAGAGACTTTAGACGGCCGGTCTCGCCTTTCCGGCAACGGATGATGTATGTGTGGTGAGGAGAGCTTGGGTGTGGCTCCGGAACCGAGGATACGGTGAAGGGATGCGATTGCCAAATCGTGAGGGCTGGGAATGTCAAGAAGAAGTGTTGGCCAACAGCCCAGGCATCATGATTGTGTGAGAAATCGAGGCGGATGACTCCGCCGTCCTCATCGTCGAAATATTGGATTGCGGATTGTGCAGAGTGGAAGCCGAACCCTAAGTTGGCTAGTTAGTTCATGTGGCGGCGTGAAGAGAGTCGAGAGAACAGTACCTTTTGAGCCATTCAGATAGCCTACGTGAATTAGGCCGGTTCTGAGGAAGCGAATCCCCCTATCTAGCCCCCATACTCCTAGAGAAGCAATCATCCAGCACGCAAGATGATCCCAGTGTGCCCAGCACGCCCCTATGTATATCATGGCTACCACATAATGCGTCTTCCTGAAAAACTCATGGCCAGTCAACTTGATGACGCTCTGCAAGCTGAATATGAACAGAAACGTGATCAGTGTCATAGCTACAATTCCCCAAATGATGTAAGGCTCTTTGATGAAGGTACGGTAAACTTTAGGTTGAGGTCTGTAAAATCGACCTTCGATGAGCGTCCATCCCAGAGTATGGATGAAGGACTGGATGTACATAATTCGCCCAATCCATCGATGGAGAAAGTTGAAGGATTGATACGGAATTCCTGTAATCAAGCTGAGTATCGATTCTCGAGCTGCGAGAGCTACGACTAATGGAGTGAGTGCGTAGGCAAGTGCGCCAACTCTGTCGCTGAAGCCGCCGAGTCCAGTTCGAGTATTGAATTCAGTACTTTTCTTAACAGGTGTTATCCAAGTCTTGTACACGATGCCCACAAGGCTTTTATGGAGTTAGCTGATGCATCTAAGAGCGGTCTTTGGGATGAAGTTGCGTCTGGACTTACGAAAATATCAAGAGATAGCCCAAAAGGATTGCGAGAACAACAATTTGCAATGTTGTGACGTTGCCAAAAACTTTCTGGAGTCTCTCTGGAAGCAATCGGCGTCTGGCGAAAGCTTGTATTCCACCGAACCCTCGCTGATAGGCACTTGATGATCTCTTATTGTGACCATTTCCGCTTGATCGTTGGCTGGATTTTAAAAACTATCATGCTGTCAGTATTTGAAGGCACAATTGTTTTTTTTTTTAAACAAAACCAAATCCAATAAAGCGGCCAAAAATCTCCAAACAGGATCAGGGCAGATTATCTCGAATCACGCTTGCCAGATGCAATCTCTTGCGCCCACGTCAAGGAAAGAAGTAGCATACCCTGAACGTAGCAATCGTGACTAGCACAAAACCAATGGCAGCCCAAAGAATGAATGTGTAAAGCATGGAGACATCATGCATCCAGTATACCGCATCTAAATACTCGCAACTCCCTGCATCGTTGGTGCATGGTAGAATACGTGAAACGTATCCCCAGTGAGGTTGGATTGTGCTGCTACTTGTTGCTGGATCCGCAATGTGTCGGGAAACGAGTGAGGCCATGTCTGCTCTATTCTGCCAAAATCTAGAAGCCCAGAGAGATCTTCAATCACCATGAGGAAACGTCCAGTCCTCCTGTCAAATACTGGAACGTCCCCAGATGCCAAGCTCCGACAGACTTCTGGTATGAGCATGTTTATCGGCACTACTGACTGGCACTTGCGGGCCGCCACTTTTGATACTCCCTAGACCGGTGTACTGCCAGTAAAAACATACGCATTCGCAAGAAGCCAAGAGCGGGCCAAGACGGGCGATCCACTTGACCCGCCGAACGAGCATGTTTTTACTTCTCAAATGCTCTCAGACAAGGGCCGACAATGCACCTTGCGGACCCAAAGGCAGAACACTTCTCCGCACAACATGACATGGGTTGTTGAGTGGTTCTGGAATGTCCTTGTTGTTGAGCGCTGTGGAGAGAGGTTCTCATGTCCAACATGAAATCCAGCAATGACTCGTCCGACATGCAACTAGCGATGAATGTTTCAAACCCCGATTGGGAAATAGATCGAGCTTACAGTAATGGAAACTCGCTTTCTTTTTAGTCGATATCACAATTGTGACAGCAATTGAGGGTTGATATTACCCAGTCTTTGTCAGGTGACACGGCCAACATGTTCCTGGAAGCCTTCCATCCACCACAGCTTCTCAAGCCACTGCTCACCTCTTCCACCGCCACCAACAGAATATAAGGAGAATCCGGACCGTTCCGCGCTTGATATCCTTTCTTGTGGTGTTTTTGCTTCCGAGACAGAAAAGAGATCTGAGAGTGGGTGCATCTAGGCGCACTGGTCATCTACCATGCATTGACGAAATGAGGGTCTCGAGTCGACATGTATATTCTCGGTCTCCCTTGGTTGTGATTGACGCCATTCGAATCAAGCAATCTGTCTGCTAGCGGGGAGCCTTCGCATGTCTTGCTTTCCAGCCCATTGGGGCTGGAATCTATCGCTGTGCGAGAGCTGGAAAAGACATGTTATGGCTATTGTAATCTTGAAATCGTCTGCCACTCTGCCGTTTCTGTGTTAGCGCCGTCGAGACATGTTGAAAGAAACAAACGACTCTCCATTGCGCTTAGCTCTTGGTTGTTACCTACCTCAGTACTCAATCTCTCTCAGTTGATGCTATTGTCCTGGAAGACCAAGACTCTGGGAGCCCAGCACCCTCAAGGGCAAAGCATTGGCTATGACGATCTCATGCAAATTGAAAGTTGGCGTGCAGCGTCCGAAAATATATATAGATGACTAGGTAACTTACGATCAACAGTAACCTTTGTCTTGGACTTGCTCAAATAACATGATAGACTTCATCTTCTGGTGTGAAAAGTATGCTCCATGAGCTCGTTCAACACTATCGAAAGAGTTGCAGGAGGTTGATTGTTTCGAAGAAAGTGCTCTTTAAATATCTCTGAGGTTGCTTTTATACACTCTTGACAGGTTGCCTGTTCATTATTTGAATCTTACTTGACTCTATCTGCAGGGTATTGCTGCTTGCTCTTACTTCTTTGATTGGAGTTTCTGTTCCGCTCATATGAACCCGACTGCCATCCACGAACTCGTCTTATGAATTTCGCTTTAGGTATTGATGTAATATATACTCGATTTAGTTCAAAAGTAATAATGTGTTAGTCAAGACGCATCAATACTGTGGTTATCAATTTCTGTATGCAAAGAATTAGAGAAAATCTCAAGACAAGCCGCTTGGATGCAACTCGTAACAGCCACAGTATGTTTGGCTCTTGGAAGCTGGAAATTATCACCAATTCAAACATAGCATTATATTGCTGGTGTTGATAGTCCATAGATACTCAAATCAGGGAGGGCTTCACTACTTTATTACGGCTCTTCGATGCAGAGACCAATATCAGTCAGTCTTCAATTTCTACTTTAATCACAAGAGCTTTTCCATGAGTTACCACCACGTCAGCAGATAGAGGGATCTGTCATTAGTCTATCACTTGAGCTCTGGTTTGGAAAATCTGCACCATATACACCAAGAGGCATAGTCGTTACGAGTACATGCCTGCTTCGAAATTAGAGTTTCATGGGTTTTCACTCGCCAGAATGTTCTGCTCCGCCAAATATATATAGTGAATTGCCATCCATGCTAACAGTTCGAGTCACAAGACGGGCAATTCTAGCCTAGTTCATCCAACTTGTGCCCGTTTCTACGCTTACGCGATGCACAAGTGAGAAGCACAAGTGAATGAGCCCTCAAGCGGCAGACGTTCATCCTACGAGTTATTAACTAATGCACACTGCTTCCGATTACTTTATTCCTGTTGACAACAATATTTTCTCCACAGAACCAAACTAGTTTTGAACTAATTGATTTACGTCCAAACTTTTTCTGGTCTCTAAACACCGTTCAACTCGATCTCGCCTGCAGAAAGCCGACTGTAAGACATACGTCCCCTGGTACAAAATCTCAGGATTGTAAGTTCTTTCAACGCCATCAGCTGTTTTGTATATCTTTCAACAACATTCTGGTGTGTTACGCCCTCAAAAAAGAGACTCTTGAGTTGGCCTGCTAAATCTGATTATTTGGATTATCATTTGACGTGCAGGCTTCTCTTGGTTGACAATTTGCGTCGGAAGGTCATCGTAATTGCAACGGCAACTGACTGAGATGCAGCGACGGAATTTCGAAAACAATAGCAACAACAACAAACAACACACACCTCGGTAAGTTCATACAGATCCTCTGCTTGGCTCTACCTCCCCCTCTACTCCCTCCGCTGGTTCAGAGTGATTGAAGCTAATGCAATCACGTGTCAGCACCGACACAAACGCGGCTTGTTGCAGTACAGGCTTCACCTCATTTGTTACTAGCAAACGAAACATCTGAGTTGGCTGGATCCATTTATCGGAAGAAATTTTGAGATTTGACTTTCAAAGGTTGGTTTTTTGTCACCATTTCTTTTCAATCAAGTCACGTTTGGCTAACAAGATTTTGTCACAAACAGTATCGAGCATCCAGCAGTTCTTCTGAGACTGTATAGATACACTTGTTCGTGCCAATCTTGTTAGTACATCCTTCTTTTCCTTCTATCCGCCGCATCCCACATCAAATCTCCCTTCATTTCGATTGTGTCTTCACATCAAAATGGCTCCCACGGAAGCTTTTCTCAATTCCTCCCAGAAGCATGAAGGCTCCCCTGAACACGTCAGATCTTCTTGTGATGCTTTGGATACTGAGATGACTTGTCCACTAACTTTGGATGAGAAGGAAAAGTTAAGATCTTGCTCGGCGTCTCCTGCAAACGACAATATGTCACAGTTCAACGGACGTGATCGTAGCCGAACCACCAATAGTTTCATTGGCAATAACAAAACTAGTGGTACTGGCATTCCAAACGATGGTCAACCTGGTAGTCTGAATGGAGGTTTCAGCACCTCTAATGATGCATGGCACTCAAGCAATATTGGCTTTCCTAGCCAAGGTAGCAGCTTCAACCCAACCGATCACGGCAGTGCCAATAGCTACTCTCAGCTTCCAGCTGCTTATGACCCTTCAGCACCAATGTTGGATAATATTCAGCGCCACCGATCGAACTCCATGATGGCAGCTGACTCTGTTCCATTGCGGTTGGTCAACCCAGGTCCTGTCTGGCCAAGCGAACACCAACTCTCGACTGCATTTGCCTACGGTGTTCGTAATGAAGATGGCACTGTTACTCGTCTGATCCGAGTCGATGATCTCAACAGATTCATTGGCTACCTCGTTCCTAATCGTCAAGGCGCTGAGGGCATGATCATTCTCCCACCAACTCGTGTCCCGAGCCCGAATTCTCGTGTTGGCCATGAACAATATGTTCCGCGCTTGGTGAGTTGTAACTGCTTCACGGTTCTGGAGGTCTTGCTCATGCATATAGATTACCAACCAATTGCCACCAAATCAAGCTAGACGACCGTCCATTGGAGAAGGCCGTGATGTTACTCAAGTAAGTCAATGTTGAAGTATAGTTATTTAGGATACACTAACAGCAAACAGATGCACATTGACAGCATTGTTGCTGGTGCTAATCCTAGGTCTCCTCCTCGCCGTGAGAAGATCTACTGCGACAAATGGATCCATGAAGGCGTCTGCGCTTTCACCCAGATGGGTTGCAAGTACAAGCATGTTATGCCTACTGATAAGGCCACTCAGGTCACCCTGGGACTCAATCACGGCTTTCCAAATTGGTTCCGTCGCGCTCACCGAGACATTTGCGATGGCGCTCCAGGCGCCCCCGCTCTCCCTGCTCCGTCTACTTCTCCAGAGAACTCTCGTGGCCGCATGGATGACAACTGGCGTCGTCTTGCAGCAGCTGGTGCCTCAAAGACTGGTGCAGGTGGCAACGTCAAGATTAGAGGCACTGCCCAATCTAATAACAGTGAGTTTTTTGAAACTGGTCTTCTTTGTTGTAAAGTATATCTACTCATCTTTGTGCGCCAGATGGAGTTTCTCTTGGTCGTGGCTATGGTCCTATTGCCCCTCCCCGTGGCCCACCTACTCAAAACAGCAATCCGCTCAATATTCCTCAGAAGAACGAGCCTACCGTTGACATCGATGATGAGGAGGATCAAATCACCTGGACTGGTCGTGGCCCTCAACGCTGATCCAATCACTCTACCCGTCTGCTCACAAGGCCGTGAAAGGCTGCTGATCTGAACTTGGTCGTCTTACATGACCATCTTCACCTTACCTTAATTTCACAGTCTTAGTTCGGTAATTTCTGGCGGAGTTCGATGTGTTCTCGTCATCTGCTCCTGTGATTCCGATCACTACGTGCGTGGCAACCATACATTCGTTTATGTTTGTTCACTCAACTGTTGCATTTTTCTTTCCTAACATGACGACTTCACTGGCTTACGACGATCACGATTCCTGCATTACTGGCGTCGCCTTAGATGGTTGTTTACATTTGCCCTCGGTGCATGGTGGTTTCTCCACAAGAAGGACTGCTTTCGGTTGTAGCATTTCATTGGCAGGGCTGGTGCTGTGTTGCAGATTGGAGGCTCTCTTTCTTGGTGGATTAAAATGCTTCGGGTTTCTTCACAAGTGCTTGTCTCTCTTTGATTCTTGACTTTGACATCGGATTGCACTCACTGGCGTTTGCATATGGGGTTTAGGTGGTCTCTCCCCTTCTTCATCACGAGTAACTTGGCTTTGCATAGTAGCCTAACGGCGTAAAGACGTACAGATAGACTTGGCAAAAAATAGATGCTCTTCATTTTGTTTGACTCGGCTGTGATCTCTTGATGTTTCACTTCCACTCCACGCTCCAAGTTGGTAGACCTCGACGGAACTGCACCACTTCTACACCATCTCCCTTCACAGACTCCTGAATGACCGCCCCGTTCTTCCTCAACACAATTGTCTCACTATTATCATCTCTGACACCATAGAAAGCTCGTCCATGACTACCCAGAAATCCTTTCAGGATATCCTCTGTGACTTCGTCTTGAGTAATAACTTTGCGCTCGATGGCTAGCTCCAAGGCACTCAGCACTAATCCCACAAGGTTGGGCTGTGTGAAGACTCCTGCACTAGTCTTGCCTCTACCTCCCTTCTTAGCTGCGATGTCGTGGGGTGCCGAATCACTGCCCAAAAAGAATTTTGGGGATCCGCTTACAGCGGCAGCAATGAGAGCTTCTCTGTCGACGGGCCATTTAGCGACTGGTTTGCTAAGAAGGAGTCAGCCTGTTTCTGACAGCATTTAATTTGTTAGTAGATTGTCGAAGAAGTTGAGGTATGTACCAGAAAGAGAATGGATCGTCGGCCCAATCGTCAACTGTCAGGAACAAATGATGTGCTGTGATGGTTCCGACAACATTAGGGCCGCAGGATTTGACAGCTTCGACAGCTTCCTTGGTTGTGCAGTGCTCGAGGACAATTTTGAGCTAGTGTAAATTACTATGTTAGCTAACAAATTTGGTCTTCGTGCTGCTAGTTCGCTGTCAAGTAACTAGTATGGAATGCCTTATAAGAAGGCTGACAGATCTAGTAACCGACCTACTTTTGGAAATCTAGCATGGAGATCCTTCAAAGTTGGCAGAAATGAGGACTCAGCATTCAGAATAGTTATGTTTTTAGCATGATCAGAAGGACATTCTCCGTGCAGGTTCAACACCATGCCACACTGCTCCATAGCAGTGAATACAGGATAGAATGGCTCATAGGAAATGACTCCTGAGCTTGAATTGGTCGTGACGCCTGCTGGATAGCTCTTGATACCAATGATGCCTTGGGCTTTTGCGCCTTTAACGACTGCTGGAGTGATCTTCTCGTGCAAATACAGTGTCATTAAGTAGTCCACTTTTGGGTCTTGCTTCTGCAGACGGTCCTTGTATGCGAGGGCGTCAGAGGCTGAGGTAAGAGGTGGTACCAAGTTAGGCATCACATATGCTACATTGGCTCCACCTTGGCGGATAGTTGGTGCGACGGCTTCCATCATGGCACCATCTATACGCAGGTCAGTAAAAGATTTGCAACGTTGTCGTGACGGCTGATAAGAAGAGCACCCGAGAAAAAACTTTTTTTGGGTTCAGCTCTTGTAAAACTGGAGTCAGACATACCTCGAAGATGAACATGAAAGTCAGCTGCAGCAGGCAACTCCAAGCCATCAAACTTGGAGAGAGACATGGTGCGTGGAGTTTTTAAAGAATTGCCTCAAGATCAACACGTTACTGACATTCCAGTCTGTTGATCTGTCAGAATGTATCCACAATTAGCGAAGGAAGCCCCTTACGTGAGCAGTAGCTTTCTACGGCTGGTCGTGAGTTGCTCCTGCCCAAGCTTGAGTTTTGCTTCGTTTGTCGTCAGTTGTGCTGCTGACTAATCCGACCACATGTGATTTAACCGAGTAATAGGGGCGGGCTTTGAGTGCATGACCTAAGGCATCTTAGTATCGCAAAATTGGGAGGAGTTTACAGATATCTCATGAATCAGAATAAAAATGACCATATAGATGTAGTCTTTTAGATCTCAGAGTCTCTTGGAATCTGACATGTTTTGAGCGAGTCAACTGTCCGATTTTGCCTGTGAACATCTATTGTGCCGGACTTCTGTCACCGACAAGCGTCAGTTAATCTCGAGCGGGGCAACTGTGATGATTGCAGTGAGACTGATTGGACACTCTGAAAAGATGACCGTCAACCGACTAAAACAATGTACCAACACCGGTTGAAAAGTTTGAGGCCGCTAGTCCTTGAAACATATTTACAACCAAAGTTGATCGAGAGGACAAACATTTAATCTGACACCTACAAGGCAACCCATGTCTATAAGTACTACATACAGAACTCGCATGAGATACCGGCCCACAGAAGAGTGAATTTACCAAATGTTCATATAACAAAACGCCACGCAAAAATATCATGGTGCGGGCCAGGGGAACATAAAATAAACGAGAAGTATGCAAGGATCATGGGATAAAACGAATCACATGTCGAGTCACGAAGATTTGTAGTTCAAGCTCTTCATTCTGCTCGGAGTGACTTCTCAAAGTCCTGAGCTTTATCGATGTTGCATTCCACAAGTTGTGCCAACTTGGAATGCTCTTCCATATCCTTCCAGTCCAAATCCGGGAGCCATTCGACCCCATCGCGCCGACAATGCTTCATGAAATCATCGCTCGTGAACTACAAATGCTAATGCTCCGACCTATCTCCCCAATAATGCGGCAGGACCCTTGAATGTAACAGCAGCGTGGTGTTTATCCACCGGGTATCGAAAATCGAATAGCAGTCTCTAATCCTTACGCAAATCTGCCCCGCTTTCCACCCCCACCACCACCATCCTTATGCCCTAAGTTCCCAATATCAAAAAATTCACCAAAATTGATCTTGCGCTTCTGCCCTGCCCTCTTCCGATGGAACTAGAAGTTCTTGTGCTGAGCCGCGAGGTGGTGTTGTTGTGTCTGGCTCGTGATTGTCGGGTAATCGTGATCCCGGGCGTATTCGATGAGACAGAACCATCGTGAGTTTGTGTTCGAGTATTGTCGGAGATATCAAGATCTGATAGTACGACATCCGCATCCTGCGGATATGAATGCGATGATCGGAATGTGAAGGTGCCTTGAGGAGGTATCATATTGACGGGGGTATCTTCGCTGCTTGGCGTGACGTTTGCCGGTGGCGCTTGAGGTTCTGGCCGCGCTGGAGATGCTGTTCGTATCGGATTCGAGGTTACGGATGTGCGAGTGGCACTTTGGGATCTTTGAAGGATCGGAGATGACCCTCGCTCAGTTTTGTCCGAGGCATCGTCGTCGCTCTCCATGCTCTGAGACACTGACTCTCGACCATCCAGTCTCTGAGTAGCCCATCTTCTCACTCTCCAACCTTCTCCGTCACTCAGCCCAATATCTTCCTTGTCTAGAAAAGCCAGTAGTTCATCCAAAGCATCCTGGTAGCCTTCCGATCGTGCCCTCCCTTGATTTGCAGCCGCACTCTTGTACAGATTCGTGACAGATAACGCCGCGGCTTTGAATGCTGTGAGAAGTTGCTCCGGAGGATCTGCCTGCGGCTTTGATGGCGTGGCCTTTGGAAGCGAAGTGTTCAGGCTTCTCATAGAATCCATGGTGGCGGAATGTGATCGTGGTATGAAGATAAGTGTTGTCAGCAGAACGATCGGGAAGCCGCAGCTCGAGGCGTGGGTGATTGAAGATGTTTCGAAGGCCTAGGCAGCAGATTTCGAATCCGAACTGCGAAACAGAAAGAAAGAAGTACAATAGAAGTAATACTAAGGGCCGCCGTGAAGGTTGCGGGACGTGTGGCTTGTTTGTTTGTTTGATGTCGTGGAAAGTTACAAAGTGAAAGAGTGATGAAGTGGGGAGCGAAGATATACCGATGATTCCCAAATAAGCTAGCGCTATTTCATCCACCTCCAGGTCTGCTAAAGTTGAGCGCGACAGACCAAAAAACGCCAACTTGCCTACGCCCTCAAAACATCTCACGTACTTCGTCCAACTATTTTGAGTAGTTTGGAGACGCGACCAACAAATCTTTCAATCCCATTACAGCAGAACAAGGATCAGCATAGGGGAGTTTCAACCACCAATATCACGGTATTCGCCCTGAAAGGCATCTTTCGAACAAAATGAAGCAACGTTCTTCTCGCGCCAGCGGCGCAGACACAGATACATCAATGGCAGAAGCTTCAGAACCTCTTAGACAACTTCCTGTCGACCCAATGGTACGTAAAAACGCGTTCTTACTCTCAGTACTTTCGCAGAGCCTTTCGCGCTTTTGCAGGGCCAGTTCCTATTCTGGCAGACGGTGTCTTCTGTTACTCTTTGTCGCGCGTCAAGAGAACCCCCTCCTGCCTCCTAGGCAATTCTGCAATGCATTTAGGAGCGATATCGGAACGTGAAATCTTTGTAGTTAGTTGGAACTGACTTTCTTTCAGGAAGTGGACGAAACCCCAGACTACACAGAGGATTCTGACACGAACCCCAATACTACAGCAAGTAGTGTTGTTGGGGACTCTCTTAACGCGGATGGTCGGAAGCGCAGATCAGAGGCAACTCAACTTCGGCGGAGTGTCTTTGGAAAGAAGCACGACGTTCTGGGAGAGAACAAGGTACGTTTTACGCTATTTTAGCATACGTTTCCTGGCTAAGTACGCAATTATAGGAAGATGATTCTATTCGGCGATTTCGATACCTCCTTGGTTTGACAGACCTGTTCCGACATTTCATCGAAACCAATCCCAATCCTCGAATCCAAGAGATTATGGTCGAGATCGATAGACAGAATGCAGCAGCTGAGAAGGCCAAGAAGGTCCATGATAGAAAAGGTGGCGCAGCCACTGGAAAGGCCCGACGAACAGAAGCAGAAGAAGATGCGGAGCTGCTGAAGGATGAAAAGGTTGGAGGCTCTGCCGAGACCGTATTTCGAGAATCGCCAGGCTTCATCAAAGGCGGGCTTATGCGCGATTATCAAGTTGCAGGGTTGAATTGGCTGATTTCTCTTCATGAGAATGGTATCTCTGGCATTCTTGCAGATGAGATGGGTCTTGGCAAGACTCTGCAGACAATCTCATTCCTTGGCTATTTGCGGCATATTATGGGCATTACTGGCCCACATTTGGTGGTCGTACCTAAGTCGACACTCGATAATTGGAAGCGTGAGTTTGCAAAATGGACACCGGAAGTCAACGTCTTGGTCTTGCAAGGTGCTAAGGACGAGCGAGCTACACTTATCAACGAGCGCCTGATCGACGAGAAGTTTGACGTGTGCATTACGAGTTACGAAATGATCTTGAGGGAAAAGTCACATCTTAAGAAATTTGCGTGGGAATATATCATCATTGATGAGGTATGTTAGCCAGCATTCATACGTATTGGAATCGTTCACTAATGAGACACACAGGCCCATCGTATTAAGAATGAAGAATCATCCCTTGCTCAGGTCATTCGTTTGTTCAATTCGCGAAACCGACTTTTGATCACTGGTACACCGCTGCAAAACAATCTTCACGAGCTGTGGGCTCTTCTGAACTTTTTACTCCCTGATGTTTTTGGAGACGCTGAAGCTTTCGATCAATGGTTTTCAGGCCAGGGTGAAGACCAAGACACTGTCGTTCAGCAACTCCACCGAGTGCTTCGCCCCTTCTTACTTCGACGAGTCAAGAGTGACGTCGAAAAGAGCTTACTTCCAAAGAAAGAGGTCAACTTGTATATTGGTATGTCCGATATGCAAGTGAAATGGTACAAGAAGATCCTTGAAAAGGACATCGATGCCGTCAATGGAGCTGGTGGAAAGCGTGAGTCGAAGACACGTCTTCTCAATATTGTCATGCAACTCCGAAAGTGTTGCAACCATCCCTACCTATTTGAAGGCGCTGAGCCAGGACCACCATACACCACTGATGAGCATCTTGTGTTCAATGCAGGAAAGATGGTTATGCTGGATAGACTCCTCGTTCGACTGAAGAAGGCTGGAAGCCGTGTCCTGATTTTCTCTCAAATGAGCAGATTGCTCGACATTCTTGAGGACTATTGTGTCTTTAGAGACTTCAAATACTGTCGTATTGATGGCGGAACAGCCCATGAGGACCGTATCGCAGCCATCGACGACTACAACAAGCCCGACTCGGAGAAATTCGTGTTCCTTCTCACAACCCGTGCAGGAGGTCTCGGTATTAATTTGACGAGTGCAGACATTGTTGTCTTGTATGACAGTGATTGGAATCCTCAAGCTGATCTGCAAGCAATGGATCGTGCTCATCGAATTGGTCAAACAAAGCAAGTCGTTGTGTACAGATTTGTCACGGAGAATGCAATCGAAGAGAAGGTTTTAGAGCGTGCTGCCCAGAAACTTCGTCTTGATCAGCTTGTTATCCAGCAAGGTCGTGCACAGATCGCCGCAAAGGCAGCTGCAAACAAAGATGAGTTGCTTAACATGATCCAGCATGGTGCTGAGAAGGTCTTCAACTCAAAGGGTCCTATTGGAGCTCTTGCTGAAAAGGGTGGCGACCTCAATGACGATGACATTGACGAGATCCTGAAACACGGCGAAAAACGTACGGCTGAGCTAAACGCTCGTTACGAGAAGCTTGGTATCGATGATCTGCAAAAATTCACATCGGAATCTGCCTATGAGTGGAATGGTCAGGACTTCACCAATCGCAAGAAGGAAATCGGAATGAACTGGATCAATCCTGCTAAGCGAGAGCGAAAGGAGCAGTCATATTCCATGGATAAATACTACAAGCAAGCTCTCTCTACAGGTGGTCGAACAGCAGACACGAAGCCAAAGGCTCCGCGCGCTCCAAAGCAAGTCACAGTCCACGATTACCAGTTTTTCCCACCACTCCTTAGAGACCTACAAGACCGCGAGACAGCCTACCACCGTAAGGAGATTGGTTATAAGGTTCCTCTTTCAGAAGGTGCTGACGAAGACTTATCTGATCGCGAAGCTGAGCGTGCCTTGGATCAAGCTGAAATTGACAACGCTACACCTCTTACCGAGGAGGAGCAGGAGACAAAGCTAACCCTTTCACAACAAGGATTTGCCGAGTGGAATCGCAGAGATTTCCAACAGTTCATCAATGGATCTGCAAAGTATGGTCGCAAGGACTATGATATGATCGCAGATGAGGTCGACAGCAAGAGTCCAGAAGAAATCAAGGCGTACGCCAAGGTCTTTTGGCAGAGATACACAGACATTGCCGACTACGGCAAATACATCAGCTTGATTGAAGCAGGCGAGGAAAAGACGCGCAAGATTGAACATCAACGCAAGATGCTACGCAAGAAGATGCAACAATACCGTGTTCCTCTCCAGCAACTCAAAATCAACTACTCAGTATCTACAACGAACAAGAAGGTCTATACCGAGGAAGAAGACCGCTTCTTACTCGTACTTTTGGACAAATACGGTGTTGACAGCGACGGAATCTTTGAGCGTATTCGCGATGAGATTCGAGACAGTCCACTCTTCCGATTCGATTGGTTCTTCCTCAGCCGTACTCCAATCGAGATCAGCCGACGTTGCACTACTCTCCTCACAACGGTAGCTCGCGAGTTTGAGGACGCCGTTGCTCCAAAGGGTGCAAATGGCACTGCTAATGGAAAGGGCAAGAGAGAACCAGAGGATGATGAGAACGACGAGGATAGTGTTCTCGGCATGGCGCCAGCCAAGAAGAAGTCCAAGAATGGAGTCAAGGTATGAATGTATCCCTAGGCAGGCATTACTCATTTACTAATTCAAACCAGAACAAAGCTCTCGATAATGTCAAGTCTGGTGCTGGGAGCAAAGCAACCTCTGCAGCTCCATCTTCTCGGGCTTCGAGTGTGATGTCTACTGCTTCGAGTCCAGCGCCACCTGCGCCGAAGGGCAAGGGTGGTAGGCCAAAGAAGAAGTGAGGATGACATGTATCATAACAGATTTCCTTTTTTGTACCGTGAAAATGGACGGGGAGGCGCATCAGAGATTGGACGGAATCATCGTACGGCGTATTAAGAGGCTTTTGGGGGCGGGATCTTTGCTATGACAATGACGGCTTGCTTTCTTGTTAAGCTTGTAGCGTTATTATGTTCGCTCCATAATGAAAAGCATGAGTATGAAATTCGTTGTGAACGGTTGTGAGATCAGTAGTGTGTTGAGTTTTTTATGAGTACAGCGGACTTTAGTCGCGCGTATCTAAAACCAGAGAATCTCCTACGTCAACATCAATATTTCAACTGACGAGAAAGGTTCTTACGTCTCGATAGGGCTCCTTTTGCTGCATTGGCAGTGGTTCGAGAGGCGATTACGTAATCACGTACCCCATTCTCCTTCCCCGAAGAATGGCAAACCCTCCTTCGACACCAGATACCGCCTATTAAACCCCATTTCCTCGTATCCTTTCAATACACCCATGCTCTGCCGTCTTTTACCTACTCGATCTTCCAATTTATCACAATTTAGTTTGTTAATAAAGAGCAGTCAAAGACGAGCCTTTATTATGACGAGCCCAAATCTGAAGGAGCCGAGACGCTTTCGGCCGCTTAGAGAAGGGGCAGCAGGAGAGGGACAGGGACAGGTGTTGAGGGGCGTCGTGTTTGATGTTGATGGGACGCTTTGGTGAGTTTTGGTTTCATTTTGTCGTGGTTTTTGGGGGTTGCAGTTTGGTGGGTTTGTGGAGACTGATGGTGGGAATGTGCCAGTGCACTTGGTTCGAGAAAGTGAGAAGAGGCTCGAGACGTGTTTTGAGTTGAGACTTGCCCTCAATCCGTTGTCGAAAATTTACGTTTTACGTTTTTATTTCTTGGAACGCCTAGGTTTACTCCATACTCTATGCAATTGTCGACATACTTGGGTTGGGACGTGTGTATATGAGGGCTTGAAGTCAAGTAGGTTTAAAACCAAACTTCAACATTCAAGGCTGTGGAAACTACCAGTTCAATCTTGTAAAGAATGCAGAAGGCTTTCAAGAATGGAATATCCGTCATGGGAAATCTTCTCAGGTGACCTACGACCTCATAGAGTATGGAGTATGGAGTATGGAATGGGTTACTCGACCCTCTTTCTCTTGACACTTACATCCCGTCACCTCCAACGATAATCAAGTACAAGTCAAAATTCAGCCCAGAAAAATGAAGATATCTTAGCACTTGTTCTTCAAACTCCCTCCTCGGTCTAACAGCCACCTGAATGTTCATGATTCTCAGTCTCTCTACGCCCACTCTCCTTTCTTCACATCTACAAACACCAGCCTCTATACTTCTTAACTGACCTCCCACCAGCCTCCCCCAAACTTGGATGTTCGGGCAGTTCCGCTCCGCCTTGGGAATCGACAAGTCGATCGACATCCTCGACCACGTACACTCACTCCCGCCCGACGAGGAAGCCCTCGCATTCGCCAAGATCCGCGCCATCGAGTCGTCGGCCATGGCCTCGCAGGAGCCGCAGCCCGGTCTCCAGAAGCTGATGGAGTACATCGACTCGCGCGCGCTGCCGAAGGGCATCTGCACGCGCAACTTTGACGCGCCGGTCAACCACCTGCTGACGAAGTTCCTGCCCGCGTCCACCTTTGCGCCCATCGTAACCCGCGACTTCAAGCCGCCCAAGCCGTCGCCTGCGGGCATTTTGCACATTGCCAAATCGTGGGGCTTTGTGCAGACCGGTGCCGACGGCGAGCAGGTCGGCGATGCGAGCCAGTTGATCATGGTCGGCGACTCGATCGATGATATGACAGCCGGCTATGCTGCAGGTGCTGCCACCGTGCTGCTGGTCAATGAGGTCAATGCCCACCTGGCTGACCACGAGCATACGGATCTGTGTGTTGCTAGACTGGATGAGCTAATCGAGATACTGGAGAACGGCTTTGTGGGCAGGATTGCGAGGGGTGAGGAGGGTGGTGATACAAGAGCCAGGGCCGAAGGCGTCTTAGAGAGTGGAAAGGGGAACAGAGCGGGAAGTGAGTGGAACTTCAGCATGGTCATTAGATGCTTTGCATAAAGAATGCCTCTAGATGGTCACAGCATAGAGTTACGTTGTAGAGTTGACCAAAAAAAACATTAGCATGTGATTGATATTAGAGGAGAGAATTAGCATATTTTGGAATGAATAGATGATTTGTCTAAAATACGCCCTCCGGGAGCAACGCCTAAACTTGCTACCTTTCCTACCTAAAACTGCAGTGTTTCAATGCTCTTGTACTTCGCTTTCCTGTCCATTTCTCCTTTGAGCACATCCAACATCACTCACTAAATCGACATGCCATCCAACTGAATATGGAAACGTGATTTGCTCGTGACCGTGGCTCTGAGCATTTAGGTACTGACGCCGGAAGATGCTTGCTTATTGAACTTCAAGATGTTGCGCGAGAAATATGCAGGATTGTTCGGGACTCAGTCGTAGTATTGGTTGGAGCTATTGCCGTTGTTGGAATAGCCACCTGACCCATACAAGCCGTTCCCGAATGTTGCTTGTCTTCTACTCTCTTTCTTGAGATCTAGATCCGAACCTTCCTTCCTTGGAACCGGTGGGGGTGGCAATGGACCTGCAGGAGGAGCAGGCCGCATGGCCAGTGTTGTGGTGGTGAAGGTTGCAGCATTAGCACTTGAAGGTCCATTGGATGGACTGGTATCCGCCGTGTTGAGAGTGGTCAATTTTGGGACTGAGTTGGTGGTTGCGTTCCTCGAGCCAAGTCCTGGATGATATGGAGCGCCTGACGCTCGACCCAGGCTGCCTGTTCCATTCTTGGTCGGTGACCGGCTGTTCTGGATGTTGAGCTCGTTGTACTGAGGTGATGTAATTGCCGAGCGAACGTCACCGCCACCGATTGGAATGTCGCCTGAGGTTGGTGTTGGGAGGGAATAATCAGGAGAGTTTGAAGGGTAAGGTGCGCTTGTTGGTGAGTCGTTTGAACGGAGAAGTTGCTGAGTAGATGGAGACAATTGAGGTGCAAGATGTGATTTACGATTGTCTTTCTCCATCAGACTGACAGCCCATTCCCTCAAATCTACGGGTGTCCGCTTTGCAGCTTGTACGAATGGTTCGCGTTCCTTTGACAATGTCAGCGACTTAACAAATATGCACCAGCAGGGCTATGACTTACAAAAAGTTCTTGGGGTGTAGGTCTCTCCTCAGGTGCTTTGGCCATACATTTCTGTATCATGTCCTCCAAGATTTGAGGAAAAGCTTCACTCTTAGGTAGCCTAGGTGCTGGTTCATAAACGATTTGCTGTAGAAGGTCAAGAATTCCAGAAGGAGCTCCGTCACCGTCTGACAGATGCTCACTTGCATCGAATGGAAATTTTCCAATAGCCAACTCCATCACCGACAGGCCGAAACTCCATACATCGGACTTGACTGTATACTTTTGGCCTTGTATTCTTTCTGGCGCCATGTATGTCGATGTACCGACAAACGTGTCTGCCACGGAGTTGACCAGTTCTCCTGAAACACCAAAATCACACAACTTAATCTGGCCCTTTGAATTTACCAAGATATTTGAGGGCTTGATATCTCGATGCATGATATGGTGCTTGGTGTAGAGATATGTTAGACCACCTAATGTTGCTTCTGCGATCTTTCCTAGAACATCTACTCGCACTGGACCAAATACCCGTGAGATCCTGTCAAGGGAACTAAGACGATGTTTAGCATCGACCCCGTTGCAATAGTATAGCACAACTCTTACCCAACATCCATATATTCCATACACATGATAACATCATTTGTGTCGCTCAGAAACGCGCCGTAGAAGTTGACAATGAACTCGGAGTTGGTATCGTGCATGATTTGGAGCTCCCTCACAATCCGACGACGCATCTCCTTTTTGGCTTCCACATGAATGACCTAAGGGGAGAACAGTCAACATCTGCCGCGCTCGTGAAATATATACTGCATACCTTGCGAGCCATGACAGTCCCCGTTGCCATATGTCGCACTTTGCTAACCGTCCCTCCATTTCCGTGGCCAAGATCCTTCAACACCTCCAGATCCTCTCTCTTCAAGTCCAACTTGTATTCAATCCCGATTTCAAGCTGTGCTGTCTGCCGGGCGTTGTCATTGCCAATGCCGCCAGGGATCTGCAGGTCGCTCTCAGAAGGTGCCACTGCTCGCGGTGCTGGGGCAGCCAAAGCGAGACCTTTGACATTCTTTCGCTTTAATGTGCGCCCGGAACCTATGCTGGAAGACATGGTCGCGGTCGCCGATAGTGGGAAGAGGTCACCCTTCACCGGTGCTGTATCGTGGTCTGTTGGATCGAGATCGCCTCGGGCAGTCTGTTCGACTCGGCGTCTAGGAGACGGGAGGTGGGAGAATTGAGGGGTCCTGAATCGTGGGTTGTGGGGGGTGCGATTTCCTGCGAGGGCGTCCCGGAGACAGCTTTCACCTCGAAGATTCTCGTGCGTACCGAACTGATATATATCTGGTGAGGATTGCACGGCGGCGGCGGCAGAGGTTGCAGAAAATCGGCGGTTGTCGAGAAGGCGAGTCCTGTGCTCTCGTGGAGGTGGTGATGGTCTGCCCGCGAAGGTGAAGCGGCTACTCTGTAGCACGAGTCGATTGGCGTTCGGCGCTACTCCAGGAACGTGGGGAAAGGGACTTTTTTTTTGCCTCTGCTCGAGGAATGGATGGCAAGGGAGCCCACGACCGAAATAGAGTCACCAAAAGCCTGCGACAGATCCAAGGGCTACCTTAGAGTCAAAGAACACCGGGTGCGCTTTTTTAAGGGGGAGGGAGGGCTGAGGGTCGCGGCTCGGTGTTGATGGGAGAGCACCACAGTGCACGGCACTGGACATTTATTTGATTCGATCAGCTCTCAGTCACAAACACGCAGGTGTCTCAGCACTTTAAGCTTTCTACAGGGTGGGTGGCAGTTGGGCAGCGACAGGAGGCAGCATCCATCAGGAGGCGGAGGAGATAAACAGGACCAGGAGAGGGAGAAGAAGGAAGAAGGGGCAACGTCCAAGCTTGCGTAAGGTACAGACAGACTGCAGTGCAGCGAGTGCACGACACGAAGTGTTTGGCTGCGTCAAGATTCCTTCCAGAAGCAAAGAGGCGATGCCATGTCCGTGCTGCCATTGGATGCATGCATCCATTCCATCGTTGCCAACCTGACACGACGACACTCCTCCGCGGGTAGGTGGACGTTGTTGTCGTTCGCAGTATGGCTCTGATATTGCATTGGGCACCTGCGTATCTGCGACTGTGTGCATCTGCGTATCGGTGGAGGAGATGGCGTCGGATGCATACTGTCCAGACCCAAATCCAATCGAGCGTGGCGTGTCTTGTCAATATTGGTAGTGGCGGGCCATATCACAAATATGGAAGTGGATGGGCAAGCAGCGGACCAGAAGGGTAAGGTTTGATATCGTGTGGGTTGGGGACTACCGTATGGTGCGGTATCAGATCAGATGTTAGAGATGGTCGGTTGGTTGCAGTTGCACGCGCGTCTGTAGTAATCAAAGGCGTCAAGGGAGCAGCCAACGCTTAGGTAAGGAAGTAGGCTAGCACGTGGCAGCCTCAGGCACCCACAAAATGCCACACAGCCACGTGATCACAAATATTGACTTCCGTCTTGACGCGATTTATCAAGGGCCTCATCTGCAGGCAACGAGGTGCGCCCAATTCACCTTCACCTTGCTTGATCAACCTGGCCCAAGAAGGCGCTAACTGCCCTACTGCTACTTAATTCCCTTTCCCCCACTTCATCCTTTCTTCAACCTTCATTCCTCAGAAACCGCCAACATGAGCATGCGAGATCTGATCAACGGGGAGGCAGACGTGGACGATGAGGAAAACGACGAGTCTTTTGACGAGGATACCGGCGAGCCAACCAATGGCAAAGCAGTGGCCAATGGCGACCTCGATGATTCCAGCGAGGAAGAAGATGACGATGACGATGAGGAGGCAGCTCGCGCAGTAAGGCCCCTGGGAGTGTGGGCAGCTGTCTTTGCGTGGCGAGGCTGACAATGTGCTAGGTTCGCGAAGGCTTCATCATCGACGATGAGGATGATGAAGGAGAGGAGCGAGAGCGCCGCAGACGGAAGGACAAGAAGAGGAGGCGGGCAGAGCGCGAGGAGGAGGAGGCCGTCTTAGATGAAGAAGATTTGGATCTCATCGGCGAGGCAATTCCTGAGTGGGAGCGGAAGACTGCAGCTCAGGTATGTGATGCTGGAGATAATGACCCCACAATTTCACTCTAACAGTTCCAAGCCAAAACTCAAGCGTCTCAAGCGCGGGCATCGGGAAGACGTTGATCAGCACCGCGAGCGTGGCTTGGAGGAGATATTTTCGGACGACGAAGATGAAGCTGCACACGACCCTTCACGCGGTTTCGCCAGACCAGATCACCAGCGCGACGAGTTTGCTGATTTTATTGAGGAGGATGAATTGGAGGATGAAGATGAACGACAGAGACATCAAGAGGAGCTGGAAGTAGCTCGGCCACGAGAAAGAGGTTACACTGGAGGTGCCGAAGCTACTGGCCTAGACAAAGATGCTCTGGACGACATGGAAGCCATATTCGGCAATGGAGAGGATTATGACTGGGCACTGGCACTAGAGGAGGAGGCAGATGCGCGAGAATCCGGAGAACATAATCTCGAGCTCAAGGATGTTTTTGAGCCGTCGCAATTGGCAGAGAAGCTGCTGACGGACGGCGACAATGCCATTCGATATGCTGATGAGCCCGAGCGATTCCAGCTGGACCGACTACCATACAAGAATATCCAGATGTCAGATGACCAGTTCAAGGAGGAGGCCCGATGGATCACAAGTCTAATCTGGCCAAAGAAAGGTCTTCACGATGATCTGCTCACCCCCTTCACGCGCGCGATTGGCAAAGTCTTGGAGTTTTTCGTGGTAGATGAAGTGGAGGTACCTTATGTGTTCCAGCACCGGAAGGACTATTTGATCCACGCGAAGAAAACTAGGGTTCGCGACCAGGACCAAGATGAGTACATGGTGAGTGCTGAGAAGCTACTTAACCAAGACGATCTTTGGCGTGTCCTCGAGCTTGACTTGAAATTCAGAGCTCTTCTCGAGAAACGAAATGTCCTCGAAAAGACGTACGACAACCTGAAGTTAGCCTCAAGCATTGAAGATGCCACTGTCGACGCTATGCTTCCCGCTGCTGTCACGATGGAAGAACTGCAGGACATTCAAGACTACGTCAACTTCCAGTATTCGTCAGAAATCAAGGATTTAGCCGCTACAAATAGCGACGTCAGCGAGAAGAAGCGTCCTGGAGGGAAGTCATCCATCTTCGATCGCATTAGGAAAGGTAAAGCATACAACCTTGTGCGAGCATACGGAATCAGCCCCACACAGCTCGCTCGCAATGCCCTTCGTGATGGCAGGAAGCAATACACTGAAGATTTTGCCTCCACACCCATCGATTATGCTGACTCTCTCACAATGGACAGCGAGTTCAGTACCGGTGAGCAGGTCTTGTCGGCCGCTCGTCAGATGTTTGCGGAAGAATTGTTCGTCAATCCCTACATGCGAAAGCATTTCCGGATGAGCTACTATATTATGGGTGTTGTCAATTGTCGCAGAACAGATAAGGGCCTGAAGAAGATTGACGAGCAGCATCCTTACTACGAACTCAAATATCTCAAGAACCAGACTTTTGAAGACATTGCAAAAAAGCCCGAGATCTTCTTGAAGATGTTGCAAGCCGAAGAAGAGGGTTTGATCGACGTCAAGGTGTCATTGCAAAATGACCGCGAATTCAGGAAACAACTTTTTACTGATTTCGCATCAGATAATTTCAGTGAACTTGCCGATTCATGGAATGACGAACGCCAGAAGGTCCTTGACCTGGCATTTCCCAAACTCGAGCGACTTATCACCAAGGGAGTCAAGGAGAGCATGCGGACGGAGTGTCAAGACTCGATCTTGAAGATTTGCCGAGAAGAGTACTCTAAGAGGCTGGATCAAGCGCCATATCAACCAGAAGGTATGGTTCTTGGCACGGTACCCCGAGTGCTCGCACTATCGAATGGCAATGGGGATCCGGGTCGAGATCCTGTGGCTTGGGCATGGGTAGAGGAGGATGGTCGGGTCCTAGAACACGGAAAGTTTGATAACCTAACTCGCGACTCCAAGGCTCGGGAAGCATTTGTTGAGCTGGTTCGACGTCGCAAGCCCGATGTTCTTGGTATCAGTGGGTTCTCAGTTGATACTAACAGGTTGATCGCCAGCATTCGAGATTTGATCACCGACAAAGGGCTTCGCGGTGCCGAGTCCGAGGATCCTGACACGGGTGATGACCAAAGCAAGCCTCTTGAGGTCGTTGTGGTCAACGATGAGGTTGCCAGGCTCTACAAAGACAGTCCACGTGCTACATTAGAGCACCCCGGTTTGGGCTCTCTTACCAGATACTGTGTGGGCCTCGCCAAATATCTGCAAAGCCCCATAAAGGAGTACGCCGCGCTTGGAAAAGACATCATATCTTTACCCTTCCATCCTTGCCAACAGCTTCTGCCAGCCGAAAAGCTCCGCAAGCAGCTTGAAACAGCTATGGTCGACATGGTGAATCTCTGCGGCGTGGATATCAATGATGCTATCGCAAACTCATATACTGCTGCTCTCCTACCATTTGTGTGTGGTCTTGGCCCAAGAAAGGCAACTGCAGTTTTGAAGACCATCAATCAGAATGGTGGTATGGTAAACACGCGAGAGGAGCTTGTTGGTGATCCAGATAGTGGGAAATTTCCAGTTGTTGGTCCAAGGGTCTGGAACAATTGTGCCAGTTTCCTGTCAATCGAGTATGATGCTGCTAATCCGACCTCCGACTACCTCGACAACACTCGGGTTCACCCCGAGGATTATGAGCTGGGCCGCAAAATGGCTGCTGATGCTTTGGAGTTGGACGAAGAAGATGTCAAAGCCGAGGTGGACGAAGGTGGACCAGGCGCTATCGTTCGTAAGCTCATCAAGGACGATGAGACGGAGAAGGTCAACGACTTGATTTTGGAAGAATACGCAGAGCAACTGGAGCGTAACTACAACCAACGCAAGCGAGCAACACTCGAGACTATTCGCGCTGAGCTTCAGGCCCCATACGAAGAGTTGAGAAGGAACTTCTCCCTACTCACAACCGATGAAGTGTTCACCATGCTCAGTGGAGAAACAATGGACTCCCTTTGTGAGGGAATGATCGTTCCAGTCAATATTCGAGTGGTCAAAGACGATTTCATCATTGCGAAGCTGGATTCTGGTATGGAAGGTCGCGTTGAGCAGAACGAGGGGTCCAATATTCCTGACGTACCTCTCACACGTCTCTTCGCGCAAGGCCAAACAGCTCAAGCTAAGATTCTTCAACTCGATCGAGCAAATTTTTCGGCAAAGATTTCCCTACGAGCAGACTCCCTGAAGCAGGCTTACCGAAAACGAGTCGACCATGACCATGGCACCTGGGATGCCGTACAAGAACTCAAGGACCGGGAAGATCTACAAGAGAAGGACAAGGCAACCGGGAGGACGCAAAGAGTTGTCAAGCACCCTCTGTTCAAGCCCTTTAATTCCACGCAAGCCGAAGAATATCTTGGCTCACAAGCACCTGGCGATGCTGTGATTCGGCCCTCCTCCAAAGGCAATGACCATCTTGCAGTCACTTGGAAGGTTGCTGATGGTGTCTATCAACACATCGATGTGTTGGAGCTCCAAAAAGACACTGAGTTCTCTGTTGGGAAGTCTCTCCGTATCGGCGGCAAGTATACTTACAGTGATCTTGATGAATTGATCGTCGACCATGTCAAGGCCATGGCAAAGAAGGTGGTTGAAATGATGCAGCACGAGAAGTATCAATCAGGAAGCAAGACAGATACAGGTAGGCATCTTGTGCCTTCGAGAATTTTGATTTAACTAACACGTTGTAGAAAACTGGTTGAGTACGTACACCGAAGCCAATCCAAAACGATCCGTCTACGCTTTCTGCTTGGACCCAAAGCATCCAGGATACTTCTTTCTCTGCTTCAAAGCCGGAAAATTGGCGACTGTCAATTCTTGGCCAGTTCGGGTTGTGCCCAACGCTTTCGAGTTAATGAAGAACCCGTTTCCCGACATGCGGGCTTTGTGCAACGGCTTCAAGTTGCGGTATGGCACTGAGCAGAGCAGGAGATGATCATTTCGCGTGTTATATATGGGTCATAGGACGGAGTTAAAGATTGATGATGGCGGATGCTTCATCCTATTATGTATTAAAAGTAGTTGCAGTGGAAACGAGAGCGAGTCGGAGCATTTATGGGGACAAAAAGCGTGCACCGGCGCATGTATCTATTCCTAGAGAGGGACACGGCGTTCATTGCCTTCATAGTAATTTGATTACATGGGCGATGAGGATGACCGGATTCCCACCGAGGCGAGCCTCGGGCCCGAGTGATGTGCATACCTTACCTTTGCCCTGGGTGCCTTTCCCTGCGAGGGATCCTTGGTGGATGTGGCGCACGCGGACCGATACGATGTACGGTGGTACGAAAGTAGTCGGCGTCAGTCGTGTCAGTGTCGGCGATGGATGAGCATAGCAGAGCATAGCATCCAGCCAGCAGCCGCAGCTGCTTTAGCTCGGGTGCGTAAGGCTGATCTCAGCCTACAGAGTCAGCCCGTGCAATTACCCCTTTTAGTTCCGAAGGGAATCTTAAAATCAAGACAAAACATGAAACCACGTTGTCCGTAAGACAAACATATATCACGCTGCTTTTTTTCCCTCCCTCGCGCGTCCCGTCGCATCAAGTCGCATTCTGTCCCGTTGCCATTACCTTGCTTTTGCACTCCTGGTTTTCTCCCCTCTGAACATTTACGTCCCAACCCTGTTATTGGCTTCCGGGCTCAAGGCACCTACGTAACCAGGTAACCAGGACATCCGCGCCGGACCCCGAACCACACTCACTGGCCGCGTTCGCGTACATGTTGACATATTGACCAGCAACCTGTAGCCCCTGCGACGGCGCTATTTACCTCGATATTGGGTCGTCATCAACGCGTGGAATATTTCAATGAAAGCAAGGCTTGGATTTTGGTGAAGCAGACATATTTCGTTCAAATTCACGATCAGCGCGCCTCTCGGAGCATCCATCGATTTGCATCCACCTGCCGAGCGGCCCCAGAGAAAGCCATCTCCACAGTGCGACACATTCACCAATTCGCTGTTCGGAGTGCCACAACACCTGAGATTTTATGCGCCGGCAGGCCATTGGCATTACTGCGCAATGGCAGGCTTAGAACAGCTCGAAATTCACAGCAAGGTATGCGACGGTTGCGCTCTGCGACGGGGAGGGGAGCTAATGGCCGCAGTCTTACATTGTCCGTTGGGTCAAGGTGGATGAAGGACACACCATATCCTGGAGCGTCCAACCACACAAGAAGTCAATGTACAGTGGCCGTCTACTCTGGGGAGGATTATACTGACAAAGTGTCAGCAATTTTGGCATCTTCAAACACCCTGGGACAAACCAAGCCGGGGCTCCGGTACTTGAAGATGCGAGCACTTCCCTCCTCCAGCTCGACCCCTCGGTGGGACGAGAGAGGAAGAATTCGACTGCGCGGAACGAGACAGCTTCTACAGCTCAAGATCAACTGAGGGCAAAAGGTTTCATTTCGATTGAATGGTATGGGAAGTGCGAGGCAGATAAGGTGTCGATGGGGACATATGCGGTTCCATCAGGTCAAGGTGGAATGTATGGGCTCATCTTTGACAACACCTTCTCCAAGCAATTGTCCAAGACAGCGACCTTTGTTCTCTTGACCTATCCTTCGAACGCTCCTCCGCATGCAACGCATCATTTACAGCAGCTCCCGCCTTCAATGAGCACAACAGGGGTTGGGGAGCGGGGAGAAACTTAAGCCCTCAGTTACACGCCCAGGCCGCGGGTTCTGTAGACAGCCTACAAAGCCATTTGGGAGCCGGGATGAACGGAAGTCGGGGAAATTCTGTTCTTGGTCGAAACGATAGTGAAAATGGAGTACCCACATACCATGTTGGAGTTTTGTCGAAACGGCGGAGAAAGAGAGGCCAAGGCTATGCCCGGAGATTCTTCTCCCTGGACTTTCAGTCATGCACACTATCATACTACTATAGCCGCAACTCCTCTGCATTGCGAGGTGCCATTCCCTTAAGTTTAGCTGCCATCGCCGCCGATGAGAGACGGAGGGAGATCAGCATCGACTCAGGCGCAGAAGTATGGCATTTAAAGGCTGGGAACGCAAAGGACTTTGATGACTGGACCAAAGCTCTAGAAAAAGCTAGCAATTCTGCCCGAGGAGGCATCGCCACTGATTCAAGTCCATCGCCCGAGCTTCTTCGGGTGAGAACAATGATTCCCCCAGTTCCACAATCCAGTCACGACGAGGAACTGGAATGGGAACAAGTCGAGGCGTTAGTGAGTCGAATTGTTGGCACAAGAGATGCTGTGCGACGGCTATCAAAAGATACAGCGCCTGGGGCATCAAAACGACTTACCTTAGCAGGGTTGGGACTCTCAACCGGCCCTTCCAGCAGTAGTCCTAATTTTGAAGATGCTACTGATTACTTCGGGCCGGTTCCAGAGACACAGAAGAGACCATTCTGGAAGCGAAAGTCAAGCACACCAAATACTCCTCAGATGATGCAAAGGGCCATAAATTCCCAACTTGCTGTCCCTGCTCCTACGACTGTGACGACAATTTCAGCCAGTGGTCAGTTGTCTTCGTCGGCTAGAAGAGGAAACAGGAAATCGATGCAAGAGGAGAACAACATACATGACCACTGTACATCACTGTTGAATGATCTGGACAAGGTGTTAGCCGACTTCTCAACTCTTTTAAATAAGAGCAAGCGACGTAGAATTGGAGCTCCAGTGACGGCTTCGAGAAACAGCATGGATTCCACATCGACGGGCGAGTTTTTTGATGCTGAAGCGGGCGATGTTGATCGATCTCAAGTGCTGATGATCGACCATCAAAGCGATGAAAATTCTCCTCCTTCAGAAGCTGAAGATGAATTTATCACTGATGCCTCATCCTTGTCGTCGGCAGAGGAACAGGAACCGTCGGCCCATCTCAAAGGATCTGCAGCTCTTTTCCCCACCAAGCCAAAATCGTTGGAACCATTGCCTATTAAAAAGGACATCAAACGTAGGAACGCCGTTCCAGCAGCGACAGTACTGCCGCCAAGTCTGATTGGATTTGTACGCAAGAACGTCGGCAAAGATTTGAGTACTATCAGCATGCCAGTCAGTGCGAACGAGCCAACTTCACTCCTCCAGCGTGTGGCAGAGCAGATGGAATATTCTCAACTACTTGATAGTGCGGCTTCCCACAAGTCTCCTACTCAGCGTTTGCTTTATGTCACCGCGTTTGCCATATCACAATTTAGTATCAACCGAGCTAAGGAGCGAGCAATTCGGAAGCCTTTCAATCCAATGCTTGGAGAGACTTTTGAGCTTCTTAGGACTGAAAATGAGCATCCCGGTGGTATGAGGCTTCTGGTCGAGAAAGTCTGTCATCGTCCAGTCAGGATGGCTATCCAAGCTGATTCCGTGAGCTGGTCTCTCAGCCAGTCTCCTGCACCAAGTCAGAAGTTCTGGGGTAAAAGCGCTGAGCTCATTACTGAAGGCCGAGTAAGAGTGGTGTTGCATCTTGCTGATGGCGGTGATGAGCTTTATAGCTGGAACGTCACGACTGCCTTCTTGCGAAATATTGTGATGGGCGAGAAATATGTCGAGCCTGTTGGAGGCATGTCTGTGATCAACGAGACCACCAGCGCCAGAGCCGCCATTGAATTCAAGCAAAAGGGCATGTTTGGTGGCCGAAGCGAGGATGTTGAGGTAGAAACCTACGGGCCAGACGGTGCACACAGCGGTGTCGGCATGGTTGGCACCTGGACTACCAACCTGAAAATAAGAGATGCAGGTAAAGCAGCAGGGGCTGAGATTTGGCGCGTAGGCGAGCTGGTCAGTAATGCCGCACAAACATACGGCCTGACTACTTTTGCAGCAAGCTTGAACGAGATCACCGAGCTTGAGAAAGGCAAATTGCCACCGACAGACTCGCGCCTCAGACCTGACCAGCGTGCACATGAGAGGGGCGATTTAGATGATGCCGAGGCGTGGAAAGCCAAACTCGAGGATAAGCAGCGGGTCAGGAGAAAAGAGAAAGAGGACAAGGGAGAGGTCCACCGTCCGCGGTGGTTCACACGCGTTGAGGGTGGTGACGAGGGCGAAGAAGTATGGAAGCTGAAGCCTGGGAAGGAAGGGTATTGGGAAGAGAGAGCAAAAGGTAACTGGACTGGGATAGAGGATATCCTGTCTCTGGACTGAGGGTAGCGGATGGGTGGTAGACGGTGGTGTCGTTGGTTGGCGTCAGTGGTCCCTTGAGACCTGGTGTTCGGCGGAAAAAGACAGGGTGTCCAGGTTTTGGGCTAAGCATTGCTTGGATGCATGGGAAGAGGATATATTTGATCGATTTTTTGTTGCTAGAAAACATTAGAAGTCGATCTTCATTTGCCGTGGTTATGTTCACCCATATTTTGTTGGTGATTCTATTTTCGACTCGCAACATCAACATTTATTTTGGCATTACTCTCGTTTCTAATGAGGGAAGTCTTATTTATTACAATCCTATTGTACTATTCATCTGCCTCTTCTCTTCAACCCTGAAAAGCAGTAGTGCCATTCACATCCCCGCCAGCGCCATCAAGTTCCCATTCCCAGGCTTCAAGACCTCCAGCACGATCAAGTCCTCATCGCCCGCATTCTCAACGTAGTGCGAACTAGACGCCGGGATGTAGCCGACGTCACTGGTCGTGTAGTCGAAGGTCTGAGCGGACGACGACGGGGCCACGACACGAACACGGTGATGCGGCCCGACCCTTGGAGGAAGTATTTCCACTTGTCGGTCGTTAGCCTTGTAGTTGTAGTAAAAACTCCAGAGGAATTTTCGCAGATTCCAAATATTATGGTCTTTGAATAAGTGATGATATAGATTTTCGGTACGTACCTGGGCCACGGGTATCTTAGTATCCATTGGCCTGTAATTAGAATCATGTAGCGGTCTGGCTGTGTTGGAACACACGGGAGCTAGGCACATGCTAAGCTGTTCTCTCGGACCTTATGAGCGAAAGTTTGTTTGTATGTTATGGTGTACTTCGGCATGTGTTAGGAGGTATGGTGAAAGCTGGATGTTGGCACATGTTGGGGAAAGGGGCGGAAGCGAGGCGTGGCAAGCGAGAACCATGGGGAGATGGAGCAGCGGAGGAGACGACTTATACATCAGACTGTTGAGGATGAAGAGGTCTGTCAGCGGAGGGGAGAACCGGGATAAGATAGAAAGTGGGTTATTGGTGGAGCAAAAGCAGCATTGGTGTTTGAGTTGGTAAGTCTTAGTGTATACGGGCGTAGGAGAATCAGAGATTCGGGATAGAATGTTAGTTGGGAGTGCCTTGGTTAAATCTAACAATGAAATTCTGGATGTCTCGTGCTAGAAGCGCCATCAAAACTCACAATATCAGAAAAAACATCTTGCAAAGGCACTCGGTGCTCATGATTATTGTCTTTTTTTGGCACCCAGTAATATGATGAAGAGATGAGCCTCGTTCTAAGATGACCAAGTTTGCTCTCTCTCTTCCTGAGAATCTTGAAAAATGCAGATGTGGCTTCCTTAGCCATATCTACTCCATGAACACTAATCCTTGAATGAAGTTCTAAGGTCAATGTTTCCGGTGCGCCAAATATACCATGCTCATGTCCCTGACGGCCCGCCCTCTCGAAACACTCAACATCTGACTTCGATGCCACTTCGACTAACTGTCAAGTATTTTACTCCTTTGTAAGGCTTCACGCCTTCCCCAAGGCCCCGACTTTTTCTGGTGTCAATGACCAGAGATTCCACCTTGATCCCTGAAGCTAGCCATCCTTTCACGGAAAAGCTAACCATCGCGGAGCTTGGCATAAGTATCTTGTTCTGTGCCACCTTTTTCATATCTTTCTGATCGGCAGTCTCATCCGGTTTCACGGATTTGGTTGGAGCAGTCTGATAAGGTGTCTCCTCATACTCATAGCGACCATCAAGAGAGAATCCATTTCCCTCAAAATCATCGTCGTCACCCAAGGGGCCAGCTACTGTGCACTTAAGAGTCGCTCCTCCGGAAACGGCCTCCTTCGCTGGAATAAGCCACTCAATTTGGTTTCCACCAGGGTTATAAGTTGTTTCACCTCTACTAGCCCGTATTTCGGACAGGTTTCGCACTTCGGACGGCAGGGGCACCGTGACTACGAGATCCTCAAGTATTGGGCTCGAAGAGTTCCCGGCGCTGCTACCACCAAAAGCTGCAACACCGCGAGGACCAGGGCGGCTGCTACTACTCCTGGAGGCAGAGCCACCTAGAGCAGAATTGCCCTGCCCAGAGACTTTAGTGATAAACAGCCGCACCTCGAAATCCGAGCCTGTTGGGCCCAGACATGTCTTTACCTCAACACTGACCGGCAGCTTTAAATTTGAAGCACTATTGTTTCCAAGCTTTCCATTCTGGAATGGCAATAGGTTAACCTCGTACCCAGCCAAGACAAATCTTCCATCAGGTGGAATGAAGCTCAATTCTCCAGGCTTTTCTCTCCATCTCCCCAGTCGAACACAAGGGTGAAAGACAGGAAGTTCCATAACACCATTAATATTTTGTCTGCCGGACGGAGTGGAAAGGTTCAGTAGAAGATCTGGAACGCCAGAGATCTTGGATGTGAAAGCAATAGTCCCATTCGCGAAAGCTGCCAGAGGCCGACCAGAGGGTGCAAGAGTAACGGTAAGTGTTTCGACAAGGTCCACATAAAGTTCATTCGATGTGTGCCGTACGTTTGCCCTTCGCCAGGGCAAAGCGGGTGTGCTTGATGCCAATGCGCCTGCGGAAGAGATCGCCGCCATGCTGGAGTTTGAAGGCGCATTGAATCCAGGTTTCCTAGTTGTGCATGAGCTTTCAATCCACTACTCAATATCTTGCAACATACCCAGGAATACTGATTCCTCCTAGCAGCTTTCCAACCCACCCTTCTACTTCCACCAAATCTCGCAAGGCGTTGGGCTCAGTCGTGCTCACAGCGCCGGCATCGCACATCTCATTCAAGAGCTGTGCCACGACTTCATAATTACTCTCTATTTTACTGGATAGTAACGGCGACCCAACAAATTCTTCTAGTACATCGATGATCCGGTGTAAGAACTCGAGGGCTAGCAACGGCTCGAGTTCCGAGGAGGAAGTAAGGAGGAACAGTAGATTCGCATGCTCAAGACTGAAGACAAGTGTCGCCGGAGAAGTGTTCGGCAGATATATTAGACTTGGGCGAGGCTGCGGATGTGCGATATAGAGAGGGAGGAGCTGGGCAGCTGTGAGGGGTCTCGCTGTGTAAACATGAGTGAGTATTGGGCGGCTGGTAGAAGATTAGTCTACGTAGAGCTCTAGATAAAAACACATACTTATGCTCATCATAGATGTATAGTGCCTCTATTGGCCCGCTCATCGTGAATTTCGTACCGCTACCAAGTCATTTGAGTTGTGGAGGGGCTGGCCTTTGTGGTGAGCTCGACGACGTGGGGTGGCATTCAAGTGCGGCCGCGCGTGCCAAGGCTTGAAGCTTCATCCAGCTTGTTCATTGATTCTTCCGCTCTAACCAAACCCTTCTTCAATCAATTCCAAGCAACACTCACAGGGCGTCATGGGAGGATCCAATCCAGTCGTAGATCAGCTGGATAAGCCAGAACGTCTACATGAAATACTCAAGCAGGATCGACCGGAAGACTGTCTTCCTTGCAGAGTGACAGGTTGGTTCAGCGTCTCCTGAAGCCCCGAAGGTAGCATGCTAACAAGTCACAACTTAGGAGCCGCTGCATTTATGGGTCTCGGTGCCTACAGCTACTTTTCTGGTCATTCGCAACTTCGTGCACAGCAAGCAAAGATACTGCAGAGCAAGAGCTTTTTCGGAATGAAGAGCCGACAGGCTGGGATAACAACCATTGCCCTTTCACTCGGCACCGTTGGCCTCTGGAGACTTCTTAACTAGCTTTCGATTACTGGATCTATCAAATTCTACTCAATTCGAAATTCTATACAATGGCATTATCTTCGCCTCGTGGTATCATGTACTATACGTCCAAACTCATACACTCAGTGCCGCTGCACCAGCAGTCTCTTTCTCCCTCCACTCCGCCTTCTCCGTTCTCAGCTGGTACTTTACGTACGCGACAGAAATAAATGCCCACGCAGTACACCATGCCCATGGCAAACCCCATCCGACTCCAAAGGCAACATCTTCGTTCAACACCATAATCAGGGCAGTGGATACGGTCGCAATGCATATAAGCATTATACCCCATCCCCAAGTCAAGGTCAGAATCATGTACCGGAATCTGGAGCTCACAGCGTATCTCTTCATGACCTGTTTTCGATATTCGACACCGCCTTGACCCTCGATGGCTCCAGCATCTTCAATAAAAGCAAGAAGAGCAGGTTTCCAAGGGGTTCCTTTATCCGACGACGACATGTTGAAGGGCAGAGGTTTTCGCATTTGTGTGAGGATAGCAGATCCTGTGAAGAGGAATCCCATATAAAAGCAGATGGTTGGCGACGGCATTGCGCACAGTCGGATGATCGGGTTGTGAGGAGCAGTGGCAGCAACAAGCTCAATCTCCACGAGAGAGATGACGACCAGGATATTGATTTGGAGAAACTCCATCTAAGATCGTTCAGTACTTCCGAACTGAATGCCAAGTTATCCCAAGACTCACCATGCCCCATTTCGTCCACCCGACTGGTCTCCATTTGGGTGAAACCTTCGAACGAAAGAGCTTAAGTGATCGAAGGCCATAATGCGCAAAGCTTAGCATGCCATATACTGCTGTTATCACAGCGAAAACTGGGTGGTTATGAGTTTGGTGTCTTGTGATGAACGTTGAATAGAGAAACATACCATCTTGAAGATTAAGACTCGTGTCAAACTTGAGGGCGTAGTAGTAGGTGATTGGCAAGCAACAGAGATCCAGAATCGCAAGTGCAATACCCAGCCAAAGAATGGTTCGCCTTCTCTTGTGAGGAGTGTGTAATTCCGGTAATGGCTCATATGTGTTCATACTATGCGAGGTTTCCGAGCCATTGAACACCGCCGGTTCCTCGTTCTGGATTGTGGTTTCGGTCTCGTGCGGCATATTCTATCCCTGTGACATTTGCAATACAATTTGTGCGGATGTGAAGGATTGTCTTGAAAAGAAGAAGGAATGTAGTTGCTCATGCACCATGGTGAATAAGTGCTGCTCATAGTTCCCTGCCGTGATTCGACCGTGCAATTCTTGGTGTGAACGGATCGACGGCCGATTTAGACTTCCTGATCGCAAAATGACTTCATCGTTTCGTATGGGCGATGATTCCAGCTTGGCATGATTCGCTGATCGCCACTCGATACCCCTGCAACGCCTCTGCCGTAGTTGAAGCCTTGTCATCACGGCGCCTCCAAAAGTCAAACGCCGACATTGCATGAAGTGAAGATTCTTCAGCCTCGTTGCCTCGTCGAACACAAACTTAACCACAACCCCACCAACCCAACAACAATGGCCATTATCATTCTAGCCCCAGCTCCGGCTGTGCCATTTCAACGTGCCGGTTCGTCAGAAGATGAGGATGAGAATGGCGGGGTCGATCTGGAAGGAGATTCTGATATGCGACCTTCGAAGCGGGCACGACACAGCTCTAAGAAAGATATCGTCACGCCTGGAGAGACTGTGACGGATGATCCTCAATGGATGAGGTACGCAGATTGTAATTATTGAGAAACGCCTCTAATATCTGGCAGAGGTCATGGAACATACATCGCATCAGGCAGTTCAGAGATTGTCGCGACCGTCGCTGGGACCATCCAGAAAACCAACAAACTCCTCTCTGTCCGCCCTCTGCGCGCTCGATATACCCCTGAAATCGGAGACTTGGTTGTAGGCCGTATTGTGGAAGTACAATCGAAAAGATGGCGTGTCGATGTGGGAGCTCCTAATCTAGCGAACTTGCCCCTTTCATCTATCAATCTTCCCGGAGGAATCCTGCGCAAGAGGACGGAGACGGACGAATTGCAAATCCGCACATTCTTTAGCGAAGGCGACTTGCTAGTTGCTGAAGTGCAGAGCCTGAATGCAAGTGGGATGGCCAATCTTCACACGAGAAGTTTGAAGTATGGAAAGCTACGGAATGGGGTCTTTATGAGCCTTAGTGGTACTGGCGGAGGAGGGGGCGTAGTCAGAGCCCGACGACAAGTGTGGACGATCGACACGGTACACGGAGGAGGAAAGGTAGATGTGATTTTGGGAGTCAATGGTTATATCTGGATCAGCAAGCATGTTGAAGTAGCGGGCGGTGATGCCGCGATTACGAGGATGGAGGAAAGCGTCAGCAGCACGGTCTACTCGAGTCAAAACGACGAGATTCCACCAGAAACAAGACGAGAGATCTCTAGGATCAGAGGTGTGATCAACTTGCTTGTGGAGCAAGGCTTGAGAGTTGACGAGGATATGGTGATGAGAGGTTACGAAGCTGCAGTCTTGGTTGATACTGAAGAGGCAGGAGATAGCACCGCCTATCTGGGAGGGGAAATGGGCAAGAAGCTCATGTTGATGATGAGTGGAACTTAGGTCCGCAGAATGCAAAAGAACCCGCACACGAGTCATGAGCGGAATTCCGAAATATCTACAACATGGACCAGGACCGAAGGATTCTGCTCTGGCGGTTTCGACCGTTTCGACCACTTTGAATTACCAATGTGCTTTCGGTGATACTCCCTGAATTCGACGTGTTTGCATTGCTTCCCTTGCTCGCTTCGGTCGCTACGCTCGTTACGATGAATTTGCACCACGTCGCCAATCAGGGGCCGAGGTTCGGTTGGAGTGTGAAGTATCGCCGACGAGTGCTCATTGGCTACAGACATCGGCGATAGTGAAATTTTCGAGATTGCAAGAGCATTGGCCAGGCAAGACGTCACTTCAGACATTTCCCACACTTTAAGCTCCCGTCAAACGTCGAAATCTCTGCCGGGACGACGGAGGCGAGCGAGGCGAGCTCCACTTCCAGAGAGTGAGAGCTTCTAACGTGCAGCCCAGAAGCCTCTATACCGAGAGAGTACCGAATTATCACTAGCAGCCCCACGAGTCTCAAGCATGCCGGCCACGCAACAGCCAATAGGCAAGTGCCTGGTGCGGCAAATCCAGGGCAGGCCATGGATCTTGTCCATCATGGTGACAGCACGGTATGGAGACTGCTTAAAAATCTTGTAGGACGTTGGGAACCCACTGCGGAGTAGGTCAATTGCAAGGGGAGACTTTGAAATATATAATAGAGCAAGCGTTCCCTCGAGTATCTCCTTATCCAATTCCAGTATCATCTTCAACTCTCAAGTCATACACACACAGCAACTTTCACACATTCCACATCATACAACACACCGTTACAACAGAACCCCACTTCTATATCAAACATGGTTGATTTCACTGTCTTCAAGGGCTCTAAGGAGGGCAAGATCGTTCAGTCTACCACCACCCGCGAGATCAAGGCCGATGAGGTTTTGATCAAGGTCACACATTCTGGTCTTTGTGGTACCGATGAGCACTACCGCCATGCTGATATGGTTCTTGGCCATGAGGGAGCCGGTGTTATCGAGGTAAGCTTCCCCTGAATTTTAATCCGCCTGACTCGGCCCCAACATCTCAAAGCAATAACTAACAAACCACTAGGAAACCGGAGCTTCAGTAAAGAACTTCAAGAAGGGCGATTCAGTTGGATGGGGTTATCAGCACTCCAGCTGCGGACACTGCAAGCAATGCCTCACTGGTCACGAGACCCTCTGCTCTGAGCGACAGATGTTCGGTTCAGCCAATCTCGACCAAGGATCCTTCGGCTCACACGCCGTCTGGAAGGCCGATTATATCTTCAAGATTCCTGATTCAATCACCCGCGATAACGCCGCGCCATTGATGTGTGGAGGAGGTATGTTTCTGACCGGCTTCGCCTAAGTCTCAACAGCAATACTGACATAATACACAGCTACCGTCTGGAACGCTCTCTCCTCCTTCGGTGCCAGCTCCTCAGACCGCGTCGGTATCATCGGTGTCGGTGGTCTTGGTCACTTGGCCATCCAGTTCGCTGCTAAGAAAGGTTGCGCTGTGACCGTCTTCTCCAGCACCGACTCCAAGAAGGAAGAAGCCATGGCACTCGGTGCATCGGAGTTCATTGCTACCAAGGGTGCAAAGGAGCTCCCAGTTTCCGGCCTGATCGACCACCTTCTCGTTACCACCTCCTTCCAGCCCAACTGGGAGCAGTTCCTCCCTATCATGGCACCAGGTGGAACTATCTACCCTTTGACCGTCAGCATGGACGACATGAAGATCCCATACATGCCTATCATTGCCGGTGAGCTGAGAATCCAGGGTAGTCTGGTTGCAGCACGACACGTGCAGAGGGATATGTTGGCTTTCGCCGCACGACACTCCATCAAGCCCATCATCGAGACATTCCCCATGACCGTTGAGGGCATCACCGAGAGCATGAAGAAGTTGGAAGAGGGCAACATGAGATATAGAGGTGTTCTGATTGCGCAGTAAATTGCGGATGAGTTCGTTACGAAGTGGATGATAGACAGGAGGGAGTTGTACAGTACGATGTATGTGGAATGTGGCATTGCAGGGCGTATGGTAGCGAATGATAGATTCATATAGACAGACCTTTTATTTCAATAGAACGAATAGATGCTCAAGACAAACCCGTCCTATTTTTCTTATCTTTCAAGAGCCTTTCAAGATAATCAGATGCAAGATAACACAATGCACCTCGTATAAGTTGAGTACCCGAGACCTGTCCATTGTTTCTAGATCTCTCGCGCATCTCCACGGAGGACTGGGCTCGCTTCGGTCATCGCCCGCCGGCTCACAAAGATAGGGGATAGCCTCAACCTCACCACCACTACTACACGACGGCACGATCATCCTGAAACCTACCACCCTTTATCTATCTCTCCCCATCGTACCCAACACAATATCGCATGCCATTCGTTATGTGTCTCGCCGGATCAGCCAATCAGCCTCTCCCGGGAGCATCTCAATCATATCCATCGACATGATACGTTCCAGCTCCCTCCCTACCTTAGATAGATACCGAGGCTAGACTGCTCAGCGTACGTGAACGCCTAGGCACATGCATGCGAAGGCCCGCCGCCCGCCGGTCGGACTACAGCGTAAGGGAGTTGAAGCCGGCCGGTGTTCTGTCCGAGGAGTTCTTGAAGAAATGCGACTTGCAACAGAAATGGAAGCAGTGTCGTGGTTGTTCGATTGATTGGATGGAGAGCTCTCTGGAGCTGTAGGGGCACAATATTCAGATTGGAGTGGTTTGAGAGAGGATCTTAAAGACGTAAGAGTGAGTTGACTTGAAAATGGATTTCTTTTCCGTAGTCCCAAACAAGAGCTCGTAGCTGTCCTGGCTACCAATGAAGAAAACGCTAGGAAACCGGAATTGTGATATACATGTATTCAGTTGACACCCCCTCCGCTCACTTTCCAACCATCCCATAACCCCATTCCTCCGCTCATTACTTCCATAAAGCATGACCATTCCGTCCCCCACACACTCTTGCACCCGATATTCCATTTTTGAACTGACTCGCTCATCTCAACCAAGCAGGTAAACCGTTATTCATCTGATACCTTTTAGCGCCCACCGCAATCAAAGCAATCAAAGCCCACCTCAATAAACTGCCTCGAACAGTATCACCACCCATACCGAGCACGAATCCAAACCAGTATCCCAGACCTCTCACCTCCTTGCCCTCACGGTCGAAATTTGGCTTCTTGTCACTCATTCTGCGGTACTGCGCTAATTTGCCATCGTATGGTGGGTAGCGAACAGCAAGCATGCCTTCCATCCAGCCAGGCGTTGTCACTACAGATCGACGATGCGTGAAGGTGTCGAATGAGGATTTCCCACGGTAGGCACCTTGTCCTGAGTTTCCAACACCACCAAATGCCAGAGTTGGAATCGCGCCATGGAAAAAGGCGTCGTTGACTGTAGCACCGCCTGAATTGACTTCGTCGAGAACTGAAAAATGTTAGTGACTTTTTTGTGTGAAGTTTCTGAAAACTTACTCTTGGTTGTCTCCGCTTTGCTACCAAATGCATACAGACCGAGAGGTGTAGAATCTACCATATTTGCGTTCTTGATGGCCTCCTCCACGCTGTCAACAGCCAAAATAGGAATTAGAGGACCGAATGACTCGTCAACGATCATAGAGTCGTTAATGTCGTTAACTTGAACGAAAGTCATCTCAATGAAATTGTCCGACTCGTCCATCTCTCCACCAATCAAGATCTTTCCTCTACTCTCATCAAGCATCTTCTTAATTCTCAAGAAATGGCGGTTGTTGACAATTCTAGCATAGTCTGGGCTTGACTTTTGCCCCTTGGGATAGAACTCCTTGAGACAAATCTTTACTTGCTCAATAAAAGCTGGTAGAATATCTTTCTCAACCATAACATAGTTTTGACTGACACATACTTGGCCAGCATTGTGGAGCTTTCCCCATACGAGACGACGAGCGGCAATACGTGGATCGGCATTCTTGGTCACGATAGCAGGATTCTTTCCACCAAGCTCCAGACAAACAGGTGTCAAGGTCTCCGCAGCCTTCTTGGCTATGATCGTTCCGACCATTGGATTTCCGGTGTAAAAGATCTTGTCCCACTTTTCATTCAACAGGGCTGTAGTCTCCGGGATTCCACCATTGGCAACTGTGTATGCGCTCGGGTCTAGGCATTTCTCAATCATCTCCTTCAAAACCATTGCTGTTGCCGGGGACACCTCGGAAGGCTTCAATACGGCTGTGCAGCCCGCTGCCATGGCGCCGATCAAAGGCCCGAGAGAAAGCTGGACTGGAAAGTTATATGCGCCGATAACGAGCACAGTTCCGAGAGGTTCCTTCTTGATTCTTGGGTTGAGAAGAGAGTTTGCAAGAGGAATATCTGGTGGAGATTCATCCTTCATCCACTTGGCCAGGTTGTTGCACACGAAGATGATGTCGTTCTTGCACCAATCAATTTCTGAAAGGTATGCTTCGAACATGGGCTTTCCAAGGTCCTGTTTGCATGCTTCCACAAGAGTCTCCGCATAATCGTTGATTCCCCAATAGAGCTTTCGGAGCTGAACCAGTCGGTAGGCAATTGGCTTCGTCTTTTGTGAGTGGAAGGTAGTTCGGCAGAGCTTTGCAGAGCTTGCGATAGATTCCAGGGAGGTGGCCTCGAAAGGAGCCAATTTGATGGACGACATTGTGGGAGTTTACCTGATAGAAGACTTTGTTAGCCCAGCTCTTTGCAGGTGGTTAAGAGGCCTTCTGCGTATCAACAGCTACAGCAGTGCGTTCAAGGGATGAGTAATGGTAGGTAAGGTCACGCAGGAATAACCATACTAATGATCAACTAGATGTGCGTTTGCTGATCAGATGCAGCCAAGGGAGGAGACGTAAAATGCGATCTGTTTATTACTCACTCAGGTTCAATCACTTAGATGACGGTCAATAGAATTTCGAGTCGTTGCGATCGAGTCGTTGGAGCTAGATGTAGAGCGTTCGATTTCGAGATGCGGGTGCTCGAAGCTATGTAAGGTCTTACGACTCGAAGATGGAGTGGAGTTCGGCTGTCAATATGTATCACGGCTCAATTCGAAGCCGACCGTTCGGAGGACAGAGATGTTTAATGCGATCTGAATCGAGGAGACAGAGGCCAAATGACCGGTTGAGCCGTTGGAGTGGTGAGCGTCGCGATGTTTAATTGGGTCTGCAGCTCTTTCTAGGATGTTGGAACGTACCTTGCTTCGATGAGTGGCCGGGGCCGAGGCACAGCAGCAAGCGGGGAATGCAACAGGGGATCGAGTGAACTCTTTCACATGCACCACTATTGCAGGATGCACTTCACGTCCAACCGAGAGCGAGAGCCAGTCCAGTCGAGTCGAACTTGTATGGAATAGGAGTGTAAGATTACTCAACCCACGTACGCATTGTCGAGAGAGTACAGACCCCGAAGCCTGAAACTCGGAATCTGACAGCTCGCGCCGGCCGTCTCCTGGCCACCGTTCAGTGAGGAAGAGCATGTGTAAGAAATCGCCTCATTATATTTCTATGTAGTGTCTTACTCAGTGCTCATGGGTATATGTACATGTCTTCGCCAACACACAAGATCATCTGCAACAAAGCAATTTCAAGACCCTGCAGCAGCAACATGTTTCTCGGCCAGTTTCCGCCTCTGCTTCTCCCGCTCTTCTTTTTGAGAGTTGATATTGAAGTGAGCTGCGTGAATGGCCTCGAACATGTCCCCTGCTGTGACGTCTCTTAGAGGTCGTTCAAAATCACCCGTGATTCCAGTAGTCAACTTGTTTGTGTCCACAGGGACTGGTGAATGTGCTCGCAGGACAAACACAACGGAGTACCTGTACTTCAATGGTACCTCCACGGGCCTTTGAATCTGCTTTAAGGCAGATTCGGGATATGACCTGACGCGGTGTCCCCCGCAAAATACCTTCCATTAGAGAGAAGTTCTAACTGGCGGCCGACCAAGACGCTTGCTGCGGGGGTCGTGTGTGCCCTTTCAATACAATACCATTTGTCAACGTATCGGTCCCAGACCTCTAAGCCTGGAGTGTCTCCTGTAACTAAGCTGAGAAGGCCTAGATCCTTGTGTTCTGATGCAGTCAGCTTCCGAAGTATTGGACGCCAAAAAGCTGCGAAACAACTTTCGATACTGCCCCGCTCAATTGCAGGAGAGATGACATACCTTCAGCAACAGTTTTTGATTCTTGGCCGTTGAAGCCTTCATATCTAAACAACCGCAGCATGGTGGCCGTCGAATCGGGCCCTAATATCGAGCAAGGTTCGGAATACACAGTAAGATGCTCGGGTTCCAGACCAAGACTCTCAGCTATGGTCCCCACCTGAGCATTCAAGAGTGCTCCTGCTGCAGCCCAGTATTTCGCAGCGGCATCTTTAAGAATCTCAGGCGTGCCTTCGAGCGTCCTAATCGTAATGAACTCCTTCTCGCCTTCAACTCGATTCCATCCATCTTCAGTCCCGAGCTGAGTCTTGAAGCCTTCCTTGTAAGAGTCCGGAAGCTCGAAAAAGGCCTGGCTGGCATGCAGTAACTCTTGAAAACTACTATTTAGGGAGTCCTTCTCCTTTTCATATTGCACGGTAGCCCAGCCATTTATTGCGAGATTTGATTGGTGATCTGAAAGAATTTGAGGCAGAATGACTGGTTTTATAGGTTGAAGATGTTGGTGTTGTAGTTGCCAAGCTGGAACATCGCGGTGGTGCCTCCACTGGCCGACGAGCGTTTTGATACTAGCGAAGAAATGCATTTATTAAGGGGCGGTGATTTTGAGAATATCAAGGTCAAGGACATAGCTCAAGAATTAAGTACCTTTACCATCAATTTGACGGTCTGCCTGGAGCTTTGCAGTGCCTCCACAAACAGGCCGTCTAAGCCTCGAACTACCGAAGTCACATGGCTGATTATTTGCTGTGGAGGTCGGTGTCCTTACTTGGATACCTAGGCTTCCTAGGTCGATCAGAAGGATACAGAGGGAGAAATAGATGGCGATATACAAAGTAACAAGAATTTGGTCTCTAGAGGCCACCAGTTTCCTGCATCACATGACCTAACCCAGCCTGGTTGTCCTCATTCGCACTAACGCTTGCGTCTTGTGTCACTTCTAATGCCCGATGATGGTAATCACCAAATTAAGCCAATAATGAGGTGTTATTGCCATGAAGATGACTTGAGGCGGATCATTGATTCAGGTCTTCAATTATATACTAAAGCCTTCATTACCAACACATTGTCCCTGCTTGTCCTTCACCTCTGGCGCTACAACGTCCATCCCAGTGGATGAGCTTCGCGCCTGGAAAAGCCATGGTATGGTTATCCTCATTTGCAGCGCGCGATTTCCTCTGCTGAGAGGCGTCTTGGTGTTTTTATAGAGTATGTATCGCGAATCATCTAGAGAACAAAAGTTAGCTGTGGACCAATAATCCTCTCTCATATTTGGTTATGTATACCATGATATCGTATGATCCAACACCGAAATGTGATCTCAGCATGGCAGTCAACTTTCCTGGATGGACGCTCCTTCCTGGTATTTCTGTATACGCTTCCGTATCTTCTGGTGATTCTTGTAATATAGCCTCTGCGTTGACCAAGTTGGTGGGCTCTTCCACTTCAAGTGCCTCGGGCATTGCGGTCAAGAACACTTGATACAAACTGGGTAAATACGCACCAGAGTATCTTCCTTGAGGCTGGAGGTCGATAATTTTGATTTATACCTGCCGGATCTCAGCAGTATTTGTATTCATTACATATATCTGCAGGAGGCTCCAGTATGCCCGTCGGGCGAGCCGACTCTTTAGGTCACCGAGGTGTGTGTCAGATTAAAATAGGATGGCCTTTAACTACGCCACACTTGCAGGTCATTCCGGTGGTCGTAGGACTTCAATGTGGTGTGCCTCGATTGGCTCAGAAGCAGGGCTCCCTTAACGCGCCTTATCGCGGCCCCCAATAAGGCCTCTTCCACATCGGAGCCATCCTACATTCAGCTACGAGGCACTCTAGCTCAGGTTGGAGGAGGCTCACTAGGAGGCTTTCGACGAGGCTGTCTACTTATCCAAACTAAGATCCCTCCATATGAAACAGATGCATTCTTAAACAACTTTTTGTATCCAAAGCGATCCATAATCTGTTATGGAATTTATACGCTCGGTTGAGATAGAAGCTCGGCCAAATGTGTCGGCCATACCTTCAGATGAAAGCCAGACAGGCCAGTGCGAATCCGACCCCTTGAATTTGTCGTCACTTCAAGATGAAGTGCGCCATCTGCTTGAACAAAATGCTAGAGACCATGAATTTGGCAGCAATCTCATAACTTTCAATAACTCTTGTGCGGTTGCCAATGAAAACTCGGGAGTTAGTGTTGATGATGTCGCCGTTGCCGTTGCCATTACCAGCAAGGATATTTCATTAGAGGAGCAGGAGTCACAACACGCTCTCGATCTTCCGTTGAGAGGGGCCAATCGTGACTGGAGCTCAGAAAAGACACAGCATAGTCCGCGGAATATTTTACATCTAAGTGTGGATGGGCCCAAATCCGACACGTTTAGCGTTCAGGACGCAGGGAGTGATGAGCTGGAGAGATTATCAACTGTGAGTCGATAGTGAAGTTCTAATTCTATCTTGAATAAATTGCGAAGAGTCTGCACACTGACTTGTGTCTAAGAACACTTCAGAAATTCACGATGGCTGGAGCTCGGAAACCGACTTGGAGATATATGCAGAAAATAGCGAGGCGCCCACGGTGTTTCCTTGGAAGGAGTTACCGATAGACGAGTCCGACATACGTCCCAGGACATTGAAGCCATCTACAAGTGTGGTTACCGACTTGGGAGACCGAGGGTTTTACGCAAACCTGAACGCCACAGGCAGAAAGTCTGTGGCTTGGCTGGATCTCGAAGATGACTACGAAGACCTGGCTCTGCAAGATCAATTCTTCGAGACTCTTGTGAGAGTTCACCAGGAAAAGAAAGGATTCTTTCCGAGGGCAATGCTTGCCACCATGGTTACCGAGAGATGTGTGTTTGATGAGCTCTCTAGGCTTCTTGGCAATGAATATAAGGAGACTCAGATCCGAGAATATGCGAGGAAGGTCTGCGAGGAAATTCATTTACCGACCAGTGAAGACGACAATAGGCCGCCAAGAACAAGGTCGTTCAAAAAGATATTCGTCATACTGGTCATGATCGAGAAGACAGCGAGCATTAGCAAGTTCCTAGAGGAGGATGTCAACGATTTAAATATCCCGTTAGTCAAACACGATAAAGGCAAAAATGGCACTCGTTTTGACCTTAGAATATCTGGTATGGAAGGCAAAAAGTTAGAAAGCTTTAAGAACTGGACACAGTCTCAAATTCAGGCGTTCGAGGACTGGCAATGGACGACCGTTGCCCCATTCTTTCACAAAGGGTCATGCAAAGATGTCCAACATTTTCGTTTGGCTGGTTCCGTTATGCTTCCCTATACTATGGATGGTCGCCGAGGCAATGAAAGCGAATCGCGATCCGAAATAGCGGGTGGCTTTGGTCGAGTGTTCAAGGTGGTCATCCACCCCGATCACCACAATTTCAATTTGCCTGAGGTACGACACTGTATCACCTTCTTACTCTTTCAGCAGCTAAAATTTCTAACCTAGAACCAATGCTTTGCTGTGAAGCGTCTGAACTCCCTTAAAGTGGCAGATTTCAGACACGAAGTTGAGATGCTTAAGATGTTCAGCGACAACGTGCATCCCCACTTGATTTCCCTGTTGGCAACTTACGAGCAATTTGGAGTTTATCACCTGATTTTCCCATGGGCTGACGGCGACCTGAACAATTACTGGTCTGAGAGTAATCCTAACCCATCAGTGAATGCCACCACGATTTTATGGGTCGCTCGACAATGTAAGGGGATATCGTCTGGCCTCCTCAAGATCCATAGATACACCAGCAACTTGAAAAACCAAACGTTATCTCATGAGAAGCGCTATGGTCGTCACGGTGATCTGACGCCCCGAAATATTCTTTGGTTCTCTGAGGATAATGGAGAAGGCGGAACCTTAAAGATCTGCGATTTCGGACTGTCCGACTTCAGCACAGTCCATAGCAAATCTTACAAAGCTAAAACTTTGGTTGCCACTAGCATGTCATACCGTCCTCCAGAAAGTGATCTGAAGGGTGGTAGGATTGGGCAATCGTCTGACATCTGGACCCTTGGGTGCTTGTATCTCGAGTTCATCACCTGGCTGTTAGGAGGCTACAAGTTAGTCAAAGAATTCGCGAGGAAGCGCGCGTCGTTTGATCGCAAATGGTCGGACATGTATACAGACACATTTTTTACACTACTGGAGAATCCTCAATACAAGGGTGCCGGGTCTACCCAAGCTATGATCAAGCCGGCTGTGACGAAGGTACATAATCACCCCTCGCAAGCCGACCGGCCTTCAGCTGACAGTCTTGCTAGTTCGTTGTGGAAAGTCTTCACGCACACCACAACTGTACTGAGTTTCTACATGATTTCATTAACATGATACAGTTCGATATGCTAATTATCAAACCGAACGATCTCAGCGAGAAGGGGCGGATCTCAGGCGAGCAAGTTCATGCAAAATTAGCAGCCATGCTTGGGAAATGCAATGATCTAGAATATCTCTGCAAGCCGGCGCCTTGGACCTACAGCTGCTTAATCAGTTACGAAGTAGAAAAGGTCGGCCAGGCCGAATTCTCGGGCTCGGTCGCTGAGTTCCTACAGCGGAAGAAGTCGCTACACTTTCGGGCGCCCGTCCAAGTGACACCACGATCGGAGCATCTAGAGATTCCAGGTATGAGTCGAAAATTCAACTAAAGCATGAAGTGAAAGAATTGTTGTCTCTAGAGACTGTCCGGAGCACGATTGGTGAAGGTGTTTGGGAGTCGCGGATTGTCGCTCATATACTATTTGGCAGTTCAAGAATTGTAGGAATAGGTACGAAATCTTTGCCCAATCAAAACAACTACCTTTACTTACCAAGTGTACTTAGACTCAAGAGACGCAGCTTATAAATGATCATTCTTGGATTCATAATAGAAGAAGGAAAAAGGTAACTAGATGATTTGAACCATTCTCGATGCCGGTGCTGCACTCAGCTCAATAAACTTTCCCAGCATGTAGCCCACCCCAACTCTTTCGTAATCTCCTCTTATCCCAGATTTTGGGGCGATAAATAGAACGTAGTGTATGGTCTCTTCGATTTCCCCGTCGGTATCCAGCTTTCCCATCACAACACACTTCAGCAACCGACTTTCCATTTCTGGAATGTCATAGGTGACAGTGTATTCATTCGCTGCAGCATCTTGTACGCTGAAGTCCCTGGCAACAGCGGTCAAGGCAAACCTTCGCGTGTTCTCTGTGCCAGTATGTCTGGTGGGATGGATAGGTGGCGGAGCGAGAGTCCATGGTGAATATATAATGTCTTTGGACCATTCCACTCCTCCGAATGGAGCCTCGAGAAAGTCGATGATGCCTTCATAAGCCATCCATGACCATGTTGGAACAACCATATCCCTCTCCGGTGGGATTGAAATCTTCCGCATTGTCTGCTGGTCCTTGCTGCGCTGCCATAAGAGACTTCGCCGCAAAAAGCTCTGCCCATCATCAAAAACCCCGAACCCGCCTCGTGTTTTGAGATCAGATACAAGACGTCTCTCAAGCCCAGCAATAGCAATGGGGCGATCCTCCCATCGCGTAAAAGCCAAGCGCGAGTATTGCTTATATAGACCTTCATAGAACATGATCCTCTCGCCCCTATTTGTCATGTTGCTGGTTACTTTCTCGGGGAAATTAGGATCAGCGAGAAACGACTGTAATTTACTATTAAAGGGGAAAATCAGTATTTGTTGCAACATTCAAATATATGCGCCAACTTACTTTTCCATCCTTGTAAGTGTTTCGCAACGTACACCATCCCCGCATTCCCAGTAAGTTTGCTTGTCCGTAAAATACAGAGTGCGATGAGCCAGAACCCGCTCTTGCATCACCCAGCCTCTCGTATTCAAATGACCTTTGAGGACGTGCTGATTGAAATCGTCTATAAAGCGACAAACAAAAAATGGTGCTTGATCTTGGTGCTTGAAAGTAACATACTCTCTACGACTTCCTTCTCTTTCTTTCAAAAATCCGTCATACTGTCCTTTGGCACTACTTGCAGCAAGGACACAGTATGCTGAGCTGAAGACATTCTCCATATGTTTGGATTCCTGTGCAAAATCCCCTTCATCTGACTCGTCTCTTTGGATGATACATATAGAGTCTATCCAGAGGTACTGGATGTTCAATTCTCGAGTCGTTCTGACAGCATGTTGGAAAGTCGGCGTGAGATCATCGATTTTGATACCATTCTTGAACGCCTCGATATTTTTGCTGAATGTTTGGAAGTGTGGGGTTTCTTTTCCCCAAGCGTGAGATAGAGCAATGTATTGGATAGAGTCTGTTAGTTGAGTCTCATAGAGTTGAACAGTATCAGAACCCTTGTATCCTACATTGATGAGTCTCGTGGGTAAGAAGGAAGTTTTTGATGGCTGGCACTTTAGTTTTTGGTGATTAGCGTCGCAATTGGACAAAAATTGACGCAGAGTGCTGAAATGGAGCTCGCTTTGAGCGTCAGGCAGTTGTGGCAACCCAATTTGAATTGGCACCTTGATATCCAGCTCTAGGATCCATTATAAGCATTAAATAGCAGTGCTATTTCCAGCGCATATAGATCTTACCTGGGCTTCGACATATGGAAAGGGAAGGTGTTTTGCTGTCATTCATCCTTAACATAGAGTTAACTCTCTCGAATGACAAAGAAGTATGCTCCGTCCGATCCAGTTCCTTAGACACATCCCACCTCATTGCGCAGAAGTCACAGCTGCTGCGGTTGTTATCGAGGTCTGACCATGCGTCTTCGATTCTAAACCTCGAGATCCAGAAGTCCATAGCTTGGCACTTGTCGCAAAGTTGAGAGGAAGATGTAGCGATGGGTGGTATCTTAAGATCCTTTCTGCTCCCGATAATTTGACGAGCAAATTCATTGTCAACAGGGTACAGCCAGTCGTCAGACAACTATTCACACTGTTAGATTGGCTAAACAACGAAGCGACGAGGTGGATTTTTCTCTCTTGATTATCTGGGAGGCATACTTCCTACAAGAAGTTAGCGATCATTGGATGCTGGGCTACCGGTACCAGAATCAATGAAATAACCTGCTACTGACATGTACACGCTGTAAATATGTTAGTGATACATTTTAATACACTGAGTTTGGAGTAGACTCACCGACTAAATCGTCAATCAAATTAGAATTAGTGTTCTCTTTTTGAACCTTCAGCTCTACTTAGGCTTAGGGTAGAATTCTTACATACTGAGAGTTTGGAAATTAGCAGAGCCTTTCGCCATCCCAAATCTGGATTAAGGGTCTGTTCTTACGTCTTGAGATTTAGCTCGGTTGAACATCGGACTTCGTTGTTGCTTCCATTCTGGCGATAAAAGTGAGGTATTCTTGGGTACAGGTCTGATCCCAGGGCCGACAAGATTATCTCGGCTTTGACCTGTGAGCCAGTATATATCGTCGTTCGCCTTCGGATTACCAATGATACTATCTAAGGCATTAACAAAGCCTGCAGCATTACAACGATGCTTCCCAAATAGTTGCGACTTCCTGAATTTCGCATCGACATTCTCTACGGACACTATCATGGACGATTCAGTACGCTCTGGGAGCTCAACGACTAGAAGCTTCGTTTTGACAATATCGAGGAGCTCTGCCATTGCCGTATCCCCTGTGCATTCTGGATCACGCGACAATAGGTCCAGGTATTCTTTCACGGCCGGGTGAAGTTGTGCTACGCGGCGGGAGGTTGCACCATCACTTTCTTCCATCAAAACGAAGAACGAGCTAGGGGCCTCTTGCGTGCCTCTGATGCTGGCATTGAAGTTGTTAAGCCGCTCATTTCCATAAAGAAGCCAGATCATGAATTCCAAAGTGACACACCCCATTGACCACACATCGTATAATCGAGAACTTGCTGACAGCTTGTTCGTTATGGACTCGGGCGCCTCGTACATCCTTGTTGCGAAAGCCTTACCTCCAGTGCGTTCCCGGAGGCGAGTAGCTACAGAGTGATGTTGTGCTGAGCCCAAATCGGAGATCACAAGAGTTCCGGTCTGCGAATCACTATGGTTAGGAAAGCAGAGGATGTTTTCCGGCTTTATATCCCCATGTCGATAATGAATATGACCTTTGTATTCGTGCAGCTTTTGAAGAGCTTCTGCCATGCCCCGGAGTTGCATTATGATGTCTTTAACAAGAGCTGCCGACATCTTTGGCGGCGGGTGTTTGGACCAGAAATCTCGCAAGTTGCCACCATCTGCCCAGAGAAACATCAAACAGCGTTGCTTACCCCTCTTTATTGCAGCAATGCGCTGAATGAGATTAGGGTGGCTAAGCCCGCTAATGTCATTCAAGGTATCAACCTCCCTGGCCCAGACCTCCTCCGCATCTTTCTGCAAGATTTCATCAATCTCTTCGTTACCGGATATAACGAATTCCTTGATGGCAAATTTGGGTAGGCTCTGACTGCTGGGCTGAAGATAGAGGTGTCAGAGATTATCAATGATCTACTACAAGAATACAGAAAAGCTGGTCTTACATCCTTAAGTGGTTCCATCCAAATCTTTTGATGAGCCGGGTGAATTTTGACTTGGAACACCTGTCCGAAAGCACCACCCTTCATAGATGTGCTTTTATAAACGAAGGGCAGGATGTGGCCCTCTTCAAGATCAAAGTTGAAGGTATCTGGAGTGAAAACAGGGGAAATAAACTTCCATTGCTCATGCAAGAAATGTTGGATTCTTGCTTTTGACCAAATCTTCATGTTCCCAACGCACTCGACCAGGTATGCTTCTGAAATAGGCAAGGATGTATCAGTGATTCCGCATTCGCTGAATATTTTTATGGCTTTTCCGACTTGTCTCCCATTGAGACCACTGATAAGGGTTGTTGCAAACACCTTCTTTGCCTTTGTGAGGACGAAGTCAATAACTGCCTGAACACTAACAGACCGTAAGTGGTTTTCCTCTTCTGACGTCAGCTCCATAGATTTTGATTGATCTTTCTCAAAGAGTTCTTTGATGAAGGAGTCCCGTGTTACCAACTCATCAATACATCCTTCGGGTAGAAACTTCTTTACCTCGCCAGCATCACAGCAGCTTTTGGCGTACTTGTCGATGATCTGGTCTGATAGTGTCTTAGGCTTCGGACTCTCATCAGACGAGCTACTGAAGAAGTCGCTCCCGCCGCCGGAAGTCATATCGAAAATTCTCGCAAGGTGTTATTGGGCAGAGTTGAGATAGATACCTTTGTGAGGAACAATATCGATTGAATGCTGTTCTTATTCCTCTCTCTTCGTATATTTATATTGGAAGTGAAATGAGGGGTTACTTTGCGCAGATTTAAACTTAGCAGGGCCGGCCTTGAGTTGAAATAAATGGGCCTGTGTTGTCGTGCATGTCAATGCAGCCACGGCCAAAAGGGGCGGTGCTGAGGGTGTAGCGGAACTGATGGGAACGCCGTCGGAATACATCCTGGACTTGCTTCAGGCGGCTCGCGATCGGGATGCCTGCGATTTGTAAATTATGCCTCGAGCCCAGTGGCTGAATCAGTAGTACTGTTACCTGAGAGGAGCCTGCGGCTTGGTCGATGTTTTCACTACCTGAGGTGATACACGACTCATCAATAACGCATCACAAGACAACTATTTTCTGACATGTGAAACGCAGATAGGCTTCTCCGATTCTGCCTTCACAGAGGTAGACTCCTATGGGCAGCACTTGGTGGGCTCTGGTCTTAAGTGGTTGGGCTGCGGATTGCCTTTAGATGAAGATGTGTTGCCATCAAGACACGTGATTAGTGTTTTGACCTGTGTTGATGGAAATCTTGCAGGCTCCTCGACCAATCTGCCACTGCCACACACTTGCTTCTGAAATGTCTTCGATATCAACGCCTGAACATGTTCCAAAACTACCCCTCTATCATCCTCATCCGCAATAGGAGCTGTCCTCCTCATTGCTCAGCAATTTGGCTCTCGAGCCTTGACATTCATTGTCAACCAGATACTCCTGCGCTACCTCTCTCCCGATTTGTTAGGAATTTCCACCCAGCTTGAGGTGTACTCAATAACAGTCCTACTTTTCGCCCGTGAGAGTCTTCGTATCGCCATCCAGCGGCAAGCGGACACGGCAGACGATAAATCCCAGACAAGGAGCGACAAGAAAGTCCCTTCAGGCTATGTAGATGGCAGGACGGCCGCGGGGCGGACTCAAGCCATTGTCAACCTTGCTTATATTTCCACTTTCTTTGGTCCCATTCTTGCTGTGGGTATAGGGTGGCTGTACCTCCGGACTACAGATACAAGTGTCTCTTCGAAACCTTATTTCTTCGAGACGCTAGCTTTGTATGCCGTCTCTGCTCTCGTCGAGTTACTGGCAGAGCCGTGTTACGTTGTGGTACAGCAGAAGTCACGATTTAGCATCAGAGCATCAGCTGAGTCTATAGCTACAATATTCAGATGTCTCGTGACATGCGGATCAGCTATTGCATTTTCAAGGCTCAAGATGGATGTTGGAGCCTTGCCTTTCGCTCTTGGACAAGGTATGTATGCAATAGAGCTGCTGATCATCTATTACATCAACGTTTCCGATATTGCTACAGGCAGCGGGTTCTCACTGCTGGTTAAGAAGATATATTCTCCGTACGTGACCCTTTCTCGACTCTCCAACCGCTCCCACTATCTATCTCATTAACACACGTCCAGCGACGAGAAAGCATTTATCTCCTCATACCTCTCCCGGCCACTTCTCAATTTAAGCTTCACCTTCCTCTCGCAGTCTGGCATCAAATGGCTCCTGACCCAAGGCGACACGATCCTCATCTCGTCCCTCACGACGCTCACCACGCAAGGTGTCTATGCCCTCGCCGCCAACTATGGTGGGCTCATTGCCCGTCTCCTCTTGCAACCCATTGAAGAGATGTCGCGCAACTATTTCGGCAAGCTCCTATCCTCACCCTCGTCAGCAAGCAGCGGCACCTCGGCACAGCCATCCCAACCAGCCGTCCTCGAGGCCCAGAAGACGCTTTCCAAGATCCTCAAATCCTATCTCCTGCTCTCCCTCCCCATTGTCGCCGTTGGCCCAACCGTCGCCCCGCTCCTGCTGAACCTCGTCGCAGGCAGCAAGTGGAAGGCTTCTGGCGCCGGCGACGTGCTGGCAAGCTACTGCTACTACATCCCGCTGCTGGCGCTCAATGGCCTCACTGAGGCCTTTGTGTCCTCTGTCTCAAGCGAGTCTGAGATCAACATCCAGACGCTGTGGATGGTGGGTTTCACGGTTTCGTTTGCTGGAGCTGCAGTGCTGTTCCTCCGCGTCCTGGATATGGGTGCCACGGGTCTGGTGTGGGCAAACTCTCTGAATATGCTTTTGCGCATCGTGTGGTGTACCGTTTTCATCAAGGGTTATATGAGGCGATATGGCGCCGAGCTGAATCTGCAGGCCTTGATGCCGCAGCCACTGTCGGTTGCTATTGGGGTAGGGACATATGCTATTATGGGACAGATGGCGTCTGGGTTCACGGGAGGGCTTGTGGATATCATCAAGAGCGGTGCAGTGAGCGTGGTGTTTGTGGGCATGCTGTAAGTCTTCTTTTTGCTTCATTATCATCTATCTACCATCCCACCCATCAATCAATCCTCCAGTCTAGTTCTAGACAATGCAGGTCAACAATTTTCCTTGGCTTTCTAGACATGAATGGCTAGCTAACTGACAACGCAAACCCTACAGTGCTTTTAGCGAGCGCAAACACCTTTTAGAATGCTACCAAGACTTCCGAGGCCAACGCCAGAAAAACCAGTAGTACAATAGACTTTATATACCCGTACCAAATGCAAATCCAAGAAGTTCTACTCTAGTCAAATCTTATCTTCTTCGCCGTCTTGGTCATGTCAACATCTTTGGCAAATGCGCCGTATGCTTCGTGCTCCTTCCTCTTGACAGTGGTGCCGAACTTCATGAGCTCCTCTGGTACTTCTTGGTTGGCGGCTTTGAGGACGTTGATGAGACTATGAAGTATGTTAGATACGGTGTAGAGGATGAAAAGGACGACGGTACGTACGATCCGGATTGAGCCTTGTCATGCTCAGTGAAGAGAGTAATAGCCAAACCCTCTTTGCCTGCTCTTCCTGTTCGGCCAATACGATGAACGTAGTCTTCAACGGTAAGTCTGTTACAAGTCAGTAATCGCTTGAAACATCTTCAAATTAGATAATCTTACGGGAAAGTGCAGTTAATAACCAATTTTACAGCGGGGATGTCAAGACCTCTAGCAGCTACATCCGTAGCTACCAGAATAGGTGTGTTGCCTTGCTTGAAAGCATCCAAACTCCTAGTTCTCTGCTCTTGACTCAAATCGCCGTGAATAGCTGCAACTCTGAAGCCCTTGGATCGAATGAAGCCCTCAACCCTGGTGGCTTCCTTTTTGTACAAAGCGAAGACCAGAATCTTGTCATCCTTTTGCGCGCCGCTCTGGTATTGCTTGAGCAACTGCAGAAGTCTGAATTCCTTATTTCTAGGATCAACAACCTCGACCTTTTGCACAATACGAGTGTTCGCACGTAGATCACCAGTAGGGTTATCTCCAATATTGATCCTGACTGGGCTAGTCATGAATGTTGCAGCAAGTGCTCGAACAGACTCGGGCCAAGTAGCTGTGAACATGAGTGTTTGACGAGCAGGTGTGGCAGGGGTGGTGTTGATGATTTTGCGGATCTCCTCCTCAAATCCCTTGTCCAGCATACGGTCAGCTTCGTCAAGGACAACGTACTTGGCCTTGCTCAGATTTGCACATCCTTCGTTGATCAAGTCGTTCAAACGCCCTGGTGTTGCGATGACAATATCTGCTGTTTTCAATGCCTCTCTCTGCTCATGTTTAGGAACTCCACCGTAAACGCATACTGCTCGAAGTCCGGAGACCTTGGCTAGTACCATTATTTGGTCGTAACTCTGCATTGCCAACTCTCTTGTAGGTGACACAATTACGGCTCGGGCGCCCTTATTCCTTTGGTTTGCTGGGAGTGATAATATGCCCCGAACACAAGGAACGGCAAAAGCCATGGTCTTTCCCGACCCAGTCTCTGCCACTCCAATAACATCGCGGCCATCAAAGAGAAATGGCCAAGCAGCTGCTTGAATAGGTGTTGGCGCCTTGAAGGTCTTGAATGGAACCAGGTGCGCAGGATCAGTTATGGGCAAATGCGAGAACTTGGTCATTGGTCGCAAGTTTTTGGCAGAAAGGGGATCTGTGATGGCGATGAAGTTGTCTGCCAGGAATTTGTCGACTTCTGTTTGAGGAAGAGCTGTCAATTCGGGAGCTTCTGTGTAGTTGTGGGTGGAGGATCCATTTGTCGCCGGAGCTGGACTTGAAGTTTTGGTTGTGGTAGCTGTCGAAGTCTCCTCTTCTGAAGACTTCTCCTTCTTTCCCTCCTTTGCAGCTTTCTTCAATGCCTTTAGCCTGGCTTTCTCCGCTTTCTTCGCTGCTTTCGAATCGGCAGCATCTTCAACTGGGGCAGATTCGATCGCCGCAGATTCGACTTCCGCAATTTCTATAGCCTCAGTGGCCTCTGGCACAGCATCCATCTCTTTTGCCTCTCCATCTTGCGCCTTCCTTAATTTCTTTAGCCTCTTCTTCTCTTTCTTAGCAGCCTTCTCTGCATCTGCGTCCGCTACGATTGCAGCTCCAGCACCTTCATCTTCAGGTACAGCGGTCTTTTTCTCTTTGCGACTTTTCTTCGAATTCGAGCTACCTTCGGCTACAGATATATCTGCGCCCACGATGTCTGTCTCTTCAATAGTTCGTTTAGGCATTTTATGGCGATTGGTTGTCGAAAAGATGTTTGGATTATTTTGCCCGCCTTCGCAAAAAAAGTTTCTGGCGATTAGATAAGAAGCCACTAGCGCGAATTGACCGAATATAACGAATTTGCGCTCAAAATTTTGGATGGGAAAAAGGTGGTAATAAGGGCATAGGTGTGGCACAAACTATCATTTCTTCTATGAATTTCATGGGTATTTATTGTGCTGCTCGCTATTTTGGCTGAGCTTGATGTACATGTGAATGAAAGGCTCCTCCTCTCAAGAGCACACTCAGTGATCCAATTGATCTGTGCAATTTCCGACCTTGAATCCATCGCATCGCTGCTGAAAATCATCTCAAACAGAGACCAATCTGCATCATCATGCTATAGTGGCCATCTCCAACTCGCATGCATCCCATAATTCAGTACCGTAAACGCCTTTTATGTACACCTTACATCCCTAGATCAAGCAGTTGCAGCGTGGGTAGCGGTTGGCTCCATCACGGTATCAACATCAATCTTTGGCATGCTTGCTCCAGTTCCGCCCAGGTTGGTGGTGCGAGCTTGTGGGTTCTTGGTGTAGTAGTTGGAGATAGCCGATTTGATGGCATCCTCTGCCAGCATAGAGCAGTGAACTGGTGCAATGTTAGCTTCAAATTATCAATTCAGAGAAGACTTTGATAACGTACGCTTGACTGGTGGAAGACAGAGTTCCTTAGCAATCTCGGTATTCCTCACACGTCCGGCTTCCTCCAAGGTCATCCCCCTGACAAGCTCCGTCAGATAAGACGACGAGGCAATCGCTGATCCGCATCCAAAGGTCTTGAATTTCACTTCAGAGATGGTATTGTTTGATGGGTCCACCCGGATCTGAAGCTTCATCACGTCGCCACATGCTGGTGCACCAACAAGACCTGTTCCAACATCGGTATCTGTCTTTGACATGCTTCCAACATTGCGCGGCCGAGAATAATGATCAAGAACCTTCTCATGATACTGCCGCCGACCAGCAACAGCGATGGGCGATGTGATTTGGGAAGCAAGAGGACGTGTGGCGGTTGCAGACGCCGATAACGCTCTTCTCGCAGCGGGGAGGGAAGTCTGTAAAGCTCTTCGAAACATCGTGATTAGGGTGCTCGTTGCGCGTGGGGTGGCGAAGTTGATGGTGATTGAATCGTAGGTAGTTTGATGAATCTGAGACGTAAATTCAATTTGGGGTTGATGGAAGCGGATGGAGCAAACAGGAGGGTGTTGATCTGAAGTACAAATTGATCGGCGGTCGATGATGCTTAGTTCCTCGGGCACTGGTCGGAGATGCGGGAAAAGACCGACTGGCAAGCAAATCCGCGCTTTTTTATGCGGAGCCGGATCTGGATCTGGATCTCAAATCCAGATTTTGTTTATAAATCCGTTCCCCGCAATTGAATTAAATTAATGGAAAGCTATGCAACATTCCTTCGCAGCATTATTTAGGTCTGCAGGAAGTTGATGGATAGAATGCACAGCTTGCACAAGGAAAATGAATCACCAGCGAATGCAGGATACGTTGGACGTTGGAGACGGGATCTACGAAACTTATCCCGCACTGAGCTGCAACGCGTGACGATGCCTGTTTGTGTGAATACCTTACCTTATGAATCGTTGCTAATTGAAACGTTTGGGGCCTAACGCTGGCTTGTGGCTTGCTTCTGAGAGATATCCAATTAGCCATGACACAGAGGCCCTGACTCTGCTGGGCTCAAGCGATGCTGGGCAATACTAATTCAACTCCCCGCAGTCCATGAAGTGCTCTGCATGCACGTGAGACCGTGCGACCGCGTTGGAGATGATATTGGGACCGTATTTGATGAGTCTGGGCCCTAGCTATCTCCGATAAAGCCTCTGCATCATGAAAACTTCAAGATCCGAAGACACTGCCACTATAGTCGTACTAATCTCTGCTCTGAAGCTCACGTAGCTTTGGCGTTCTTGGGTTGATGCATGAACACCGCAAAGCCCTGGCCAAAGCTCGGCTGCGTTTGGAGCTTCAGCACCCCTCCATGCGCGTCTGCCTCGTTCCCCTCTACTTGACTTGTCAACCAACGAGCAGGCTCACCACGCACAACTCGCAATATGTCTTGCAAGCACATCAACGCAGCAGGTACGATAATTTCATGTCTGATTCTCTGAGAGCATCAATGTGTCAATCACCTAAGAAGACTTCCTCCTGTTTGCAGCGATAGAACGCTATTCGGGGCTAACTTGGTACTGTGAATAGAGCTACGCCCCCCAGGGCCAACTCAAGCAGTCTATCGAGAGGATTGTACGCAGTGCTTTGATTCCATAGTAAGTCTATTGAGATGTCATGCTGTCTAAGCTAACTTGTGCATTTAGGATGACCCCACTGGTCTTGACGTTTGCCTCTACTGCTTCAACGGTGGCTGCACTGGCACCAGAACACATGCCGCGCTTCATTATCTGGCCAAAAGCCATCCCCTCGCTCTCAATATCCGAAGAACACGAAAGGTCGTAATCAGAGATGAGCCGCCACAGAAGATGTCCAAGCTGGCGATCGCCGCAGAGACCGAGGCCGATCGATACAACTATGAGACCTCCGTCAAATGCTACGAGTGCAATATTGATAATGTCGACACATCCGCGGGGAAAATTGCTGCTGTTGTTGAGGGAGTCATGAAGGCAAATACCTTCTCTAGACAAGAAGAGGTCAAGGCGTGGGAGCAGGTTTACACATCCTGCGAGCACATCCTTACACTACAACAACAACCAAAGAGACCAATCCAGTCCCAGGATCTTGGCAGTTGCTCCCTGTGCGATCTACAGGAGAACCTCTGGCTGTGCCTCGAGTGTGGAAATCTAGGTTGCGGCCGGGCTCAATTTGGTGGACTTCGTGGCCACTCACATGCTTTGGCACACAAGGAGAGCGTAGGACACGCTGTAGCTGTCAAGCTAGGATCCATTACTCCTGATGGAACGGCAGATGTCTACTGTTATGTGTGTGATGAAGAACGTATTGATGAGGATCTCGCCAATCATCTTGCTCACTGGGGAATCATCCTCGCTGAACGTCAGAAGACGGAGAAGAGTCTTACAGAAATGCAAGTCGACGAGAACTTGCGTTGGGAATTTTCCATGACTGATGAAGATGGACAAGAATTCCAGAAGCTGTTTGGACCGGGCTTCACAGGATTAAAAAATCTTGGCAACAGTTGTTACTTGGCTAGTACTTTACAATGCTTGTTTGCTCTGCCTCAATTTCAAAAGAGATACTATCTCCCTGATGCGGACACCATCCTGACAGATGACGCAGCCCAGGATTTTGAAGTTCAGATGCGCAAGATCGGAGATGGCTTACTATCTGGTCGATACTCATACCCGGATCCAAGTGCACGTACTACAGAGATCTCTACCGAGGTTGCATCTCAGCGTGGTCTTGCTCCTGCAATGTTGAAGGTCCTCATTGGGAAAGGTCATGCGGAGTTCTCTACCATGCGACAGCAAGATGCCTTTGAGTTCCTGTTACATGTTTTCAAGCTCATCACACGCTCTACGCATCAGGCGCCTCTTCAAGATCCAACCAGCGCATTTCGATTTGTCATGGAGCAGCGACTACAGTGTCTGAAGTGCTCGAAAGTCAGATACCGCACGGATGAGCAAGACAATATTTCCATTCCAGTCCCGATACGAAAGATTGTAAAGCCAGTGGATGCTACCGAGGAAGGATCTCAGAAGGACGAGTACGAAGCTGTCACTCTGAAGGAGTGTCTCGACAGTTTCACGTCTGCTGAGATTGTTGAACTTACTTGCCCGGCATGTGGTGGCAAAGACGGCTTCTCTAAGCGCTCACTGTTCAAGACTTTCCCTGAAGTGCTTGCTGTGAACGCACGTAGGTTCACCATCGTTAATTGGGTTCCAACTAAGGTCAACGTTCCCGTCGTTGTTGGCGATGAGCCGTTCAATCTCGATGATTACAAGTCTCCAGGTCAGCAGCCTTCAGAGGAGCTTCTGCCAGAAGATGAGAGTGAGACCAAACCTTCCTTTGTTGCCAATGAAGAGGCTGCACAGCAACTTGAAGGCATGGGCTTTCCTCGCAATCGCTGTGTCAAGGCACTGCATGCAACGGGTAATTCAGATGCAAATTCTGCCATGGAGTGGCTCTTCGCTCACATGGAAGATGCTGATATTGATGCACCTTTGGACCTTGGTGAAGGTAAATCAGCCGGCTCTGCAATTGATCCTGAGAGCATTGAAACCCTCGGTGCAATGGGCTTTGCTCCTCCACAAGCTCGTCAAGCCCTCAAGGAGACTGGTGGAGACATGGAGAGGGCTGTAGAATGGCTCTTCAGTCATCCAGATGCACAAGGCGAATTTGAGGAAGACACGCCTGCAACAGCTGTAAGTGCCGTCAAGGATATTCCAGGAAGTGCCGAGCTACCTGCCACCTTCCAATTGCACTCTATTATCTGCCACAAAGGACCTAGCACTCTTAGCGGGTAAGTCATCGTTTCTAAACACATTTTGGATTACATCTAACATTATCAACAGTCACTACGTCGCATTTGTCCGAAGGGAAACCGACGAAGGCAGCTCTCCATCATGGGTCCTCTACAATGATGAGAAGGTCGTGAAAGCTAATGATGTCGAGGAGATGAAGAAATTCGCTTATGTCTACTTCTTTCAACGAAAGTAATGATCTGGATTGATAGATCTGTTGGCGTTGAAGGGCATTCAAGACAAAAGCGGTGCTTGGTGTAGGTCGCATAGCATAAACAATGATATGATGAATGATGGCTCTTGTCTTTTCTCGTGGATTTTAACACTCTTTATGCCAGATATTGCGAGTGCTGAAGCAATGACAGTTGCAAGTAATCCATCCCGAGGGAGTTGTCGGTCCGTTCAATTCCTGACGACGAGTATCAATTACGCACAAATGTTTCAATTTGTTGTGGTACTTCGCTTGAAATTTGTGGCTGTAAGCCAGCCCTGGAATCGTGAGCAAAAGCGCTGAAGAAATCCCAGAATAGAACCTGCACTTGGGATTTGTGCTCGCATGGCGTTCCGAAACGTTAAAGTCCAGGCTAAAAGGTCTGTTGCTGTAGGGGTCGTGCTCAAGCTCGTCATGATCTTCAGAGAAGGCGGTTACAGGGATGCGGTTCTCTAACCAGAAGCAGCTGAGTAAGGGGAACCTGCAGGGACACGCGGAGAGACGAACCAGTTTCATAAATCCAGCGGAATGTGTGAAGACAACTTGCACAATCCGAGCCCGAATCCTTTCCTTGACTCCATCTTGTAATACCTGTGATAATATACACACTACAAAGACAAACCTGCCTCTGAGGGTCCAGACACAAAACGACAACGATTATTCTCAGCATGCGCCAATATCATACGCGAGCGCAATGAACGGAACATCCGGTGAGACAGAGCATAAGGATGGCCTTGCTGTCGCAAAAGAGGCCGAAACTATACCCCCATCCGAATCCACATCTGCGAACCCAAGCCCTGAAGATTTGACAACTCGAATTTTGCGCTTCTTATCGCAAGCCTCGCCAGAGACGCTCGGCGGGGTCGCCGTGGGATTGCTAGCATGCACATATCTCATTCTCGGACGGCTGGGCCTGGTGTTGATCGGCGCGTTGGGTGGCATTGTTTTGCATGCAACGTGGGAAGGTCGCGCTTCCTCTGGCTCCACGGGGAGTGATACACGGCGCGAGAAGAGTTTGGATATTGTCCATAGGATTCTGGATTTGAGGAGTACTAGGGAGAAGATTGAAGAGGTGGACAATGAGGGAGATGAGGATCTTGGAGACACCTTTGAAGGCTTCAGGCCAGAGACTGCATCGGCGCTCAATGGCTTCGTAGATGCTGTCATGAGAGATTATGTACACTGGTGGTACAATCCGATCCTCCCCAACGACCAGTCCTTTCCCAATGCTACTCGCCGAACTCTCACGAGATTTATGCTCTCAATTTCCCAGCATCTATCCAGGAAGAGACCCGCGGATACCTTCCTCGACTTCCTCACGAACTCTTCTTCGATCGTGATCGTGTTCCTCAACGAGTTGTCGAATGCTTTGTCTGCGTCTCAAGGCACAAATGAATCTCCAGCGGAAGCCGTATATACATACCTGTCTGAGAACCCCGAATCGAATCTAGCGAATGTTCTCAATAGCAAACAGCAAGCTAAAAAGTTCAAGATGGTGGCAGATGATATCTTACAGACTTTTCTTGAAAAGTCAGCTCAGGCTTGCGATCCTGCGAGACTATTTCTAAGAGAAGTCTTTGCTGGGCTCATGTTGGAGTCGACATTGGCAATCTGCTCGAAGCCAGAATGGATCAACGGGTGGATTGTCTATCTACTTGAGGAAGGAGAACCAGATTTCAGCCAGGCATTAGATGCTGGTATGGTTGCTGGGAATGACATTCTCAGTAATCCGTTTGGTGACTTGGATGGAAATATGGGCAATATTGGAGTTGCAAAAGCCCCAAGTCACTGGTGGAATCGCAGAAGCAGGAGACAAAACGGCACCAGAAGAGACTGAGTAAAGCCGAGGAAGCCATGGAGGAGGCTATGGAAGAAGCAAAAAGGTTGTCGCGATTAATCGCAGATGAAGACGCGAAACGAGCTCCAAGTCCAGAAAAGCCATTGGAGGATACGCCAAAGGAGCTACTCGTTGCCATGGAGAAAAATACCAAGACGATGAACCTAAATGGAGAGGCCTTCGCGAGCAACGGCAGCACAAAAGCACTCGAGCCATCAGTTCTTACAAATGGAAGCCAGGAGCATGGATCATTGGGCAATTTGAAGTCGAATAACTATTCCGATAAATCGCTGAGTGGTAGTAAAACAAATATCGTCAAGTCAACGGAACCCTCAATTCCGGCCTCTGCATCAAATGGCTCTTCTCAGAAACCATTAGAACCTCCTCTTTCACCACCATCATCTATCTCGCCCACGTCGTCTCATGGCGCTTTCACAAGTTTTGATCAGCTTGTACCTCAATCGTTGCCGACAGCTCTCCAAGAAAGCTCCCCACCTCGGCGCCGAAAGACTGTTTCTCTTACACTTCACAACGCCAATATCATCATCCACGATGACTCAACCGCGGCGGATAAAGGTAAGCTGAGGAACAAACCAAACGCAGACTATCTGGTCCAAATTGAACCTGCTTCATCGGATCACCCAGGGTGGATGATTGTCAGAAGATATCCAGATTTCGAAACTTTGCACGAGGTCTTAAGGCGCATTGCTCAGGTCTCGGGGGTCAGAGCTTTCACAGAACAACACAAAGCTCTCCCGAATTGGAAGGAGCATACAAAGCCATCCTTGAGAGGAGAACTTGAGCGCTACCTGCGAGATGCCTGTTGGTACAAAGAACTGGCAGAGAGCGAGGGTATGAAGCGTTTCCTTGAGAAAGACCAAGGACAGTCGATGAATGGCCCAAGTTCAAAGAACGGATTTCCAGGTCTTGGTTGGCCAACACCCTCGGCTTTCGAGAACATGGGAAAGGGCATGTTAGATGTGCTCACAAACGCCCCTAAAGATATTGCTGTAGGTGGAAAGGCGCTTGGAGGGGGAATCACAGGCGTGTTCTCAAACATTGGAAATCTTGGTCAGAAGAAGTCCGCAAATGGTGGAAACGTCAATGGAGGAAATGTCAACGGAGGAATGCACACTGCAGGTCGAGCTTCTACCTCAATACTACCAAGGGTGGACAGCATGAGCTCCATGAATTCTATTATGCAAACACGCGCCGGCCGTGTGAGCGAAGACAGCTTACGAGCTTCGCCAATTGTCCATACACAACCTTCTATGCTTCCTCAGATGGAACGAAGACCAAGTTGGAATTCTATTGCTGAAGCTGAGGGTGACCGTGAGCCTCGTACAGCATCGGCGAGATCTTCAATGAGTGGTCGACGAAGCACGACCATAAGTCGAGACCCAAGCAGAGCCCCATCGCGAACCCCGTCACGAAGGGGTACACCACTCTCGTCTCCAACTCAATCAACCATGGGCGACATGAAATTGCCCCCTCCACCGAGCAATATGCCGGATGACTACGGGTATCCTGTTGAAGAGAAATTCGGACACTCTCGGACAGAAAGTAACATGACTGCCACTAGGACTTCAGCAAGCCCTACTCGCTCACAACCATCTCCTCCCAGCCGTCCATCTCTGTCTGGAAGACGCTCATCTGTTCAAGTACCAACTATGGCGCGTAAACCTCGAGGGGAGTACATGCCACTCACAGAGCCAGAAACGAGGGTAGCAGTTGAACTTCTCTTTGCAGTGATCAATGAGCTCTACACTCTCTCATCAGCCTGGAACATCCGTCGTACCCTACTCACAGCAGCCAAAACATTCTTGCTGCGACCTGGAAATCCCTCTCTTGCCTCCATTCAAAACTTGATTCAAGATTCCGTCATCGTCGCCAACACGTCTGATGCAGGCATCGCCGCACATCTCCGGAAACTGCGCGAGAACTCCTTGCCTACGGAAGAAGAGATGAAGGCCTGGCCGCCTGAGCTGTCAATGGAAGAGAAGGAGAGACTCCGTATCAAAGCCAGGAAACTGCTCATCGAGCGTGGTGTCCCTGCTGCTCTAACCGGAGTTATGGGTCAAGCCGCAACGGGCGAGGCAATGGGGCGGATCTTCGACTGTTTGCAGGTGGAGGAAGTTGCTCGCGGACTGATGTTCGGCTTGATGCTGCAAGCTGTACGGGCAGTGACACAGTAGATGAGATGATATGATATGACAGAGATGACTGATGTATCTTCAGGCGTTTGAGGGTGTGACTTAGAAGACTGATCGCTGTCCTATGCGATGGCCGGTAGGTGGAGTGTTGGTTGGTTCATGTAAGATCTTACAAATGAACGCCGGCACGTTTGAAACGTCCTGGCGAGAGATATGATTGCAGAACGTGGAATGTGGAACCTGGGATGTGGAACCTGGGATGTGGAACCTGGGATGTGGAACCTGGGATGTGGAAGGAGTGTACTGTACATTACATCACAAAACATTACCTGTATGATAGGGAAAATATACGAAAAGATATGGCGTAGTGTCGCATGGCATGAAATCGGAGCGCTTGGGTTAATTACGTACATACATACTTGTTTTTAGTTAGGTGGGTTTAATACTATCTTCTGCTTCTATGGCTATTCTATTCTATTGCGATACCGTGAGATGTGACCTACCAGCCACCTGTTCTTCATCATCAAAATCGTCCTCTAAATCAACTATACTTTTTGGGGCAAGATTCTTCTCCTCCCAAGGAGGGAAACGCAGCTGGGGTGGGTGCAAGAAAAGAGTATATGGTGGTACGAAGTATTTGAATTACGTCAATTCGTCTACCATTCTAAATCTAGCTATGAGCTCTAACTATGAGCCAGCATATACTCCACAAAGATGATGATCGCTTCCCAGCTAATCAACCAGCCAACCTCTGATAACGCCTTGACATGCATTTTGTACATCCAACCCAAACAGAACCATTCGTATATCATCAGCAGCCGTTTCTCGACTTCTATACCACCTCACCCGCAGTTTTCTTACGCCCAAATCTAGGCATGTTGAACTTCTTGCCAACGGGCTTCTTCTTCTCGTCAGCCGCAGCATCGCCGTAAGCGCTCTTTCGTCCCCTCCTCCGGCCGGTCTTGACATCCCTCCGGCTCGCGCAGCAACAGCCCATGCTGAAGTGGATCAGGAAACCAATGATGCTGCTCCCAGCCCCGATCCACATGAATGCGAACATCTGCGTGCCGATAGTGGCACCGATGTTCAGCTGATCCTGGCTGGTTGCCACGATGCGGAAGATGACCGCCATGACGGTTCCAATGATGGCCGCCGCGGTGGTAAGGAGCGCTGCAATGAAGGTCCAGATCGTGAGGGGGAGAGACCACCAGCGGGTGTAGAGAGCTACGAAGGAGATGAAGATAGATAGGAAATTCATGCACACGCCTGTGAGGAAGAAGCCAAACATGACATGAGATGCGATCCTGATCAGTGTCAAGATATCGTTGATCTGGGCCGGGAGAGCGATGGTGGCGCCAGAGAAGAGCTCATTGACAAGAATCTCGACCGGATTGAACCAGTACAAGACTTTTGCCGGGGAGCAGTACGTGATTCCTTCATTGTTGTACCCCTCGCAGAAGCCCCAGAGACCAACTTGGTAAAAATCGTGGAGGCCTAAAGATCGAGCCAGGGAGTTGATGAAGACGATATCATCTGCCGAAGCAGGAAGGATGTTGGTCAGGTCGAGTGAAAAGAAGTAGGTATCGCGGATGACGGCTCTGTCACTGATGTTGCCAATGATAGTCTGTAGCCGAATTAGTGCAGCTCTCGAGCTATGTAGACGGGAGGCATACCAGAATCAAGAACACCACGGAAATAACGAAAAACAGGCAGGCGATGATAATCCACGTCTTTCGAGTCTTGGTAGCCTGCTTTATATTGACTCCAGGTGTGTATGTTGGGGTGAGTGTACGCTCGGAGTTGAGCTCTGGTCCAACGACTCCACTGCCATTTGTTGCAGCACCTGTGGGTAATCCAGCCTTCTCGTTTTGATTCTTTCTTCGAGATGCCAGAGAGCGGAAAGTTGGGAGAGCCATGGCGGGGAATTGACGTGAAGCCAATGGCAGACGTCTCAGAGAGCAAATTGACGGCGACGAGGTTGCAAAATGTGGTGGGTGGAAGAGTGTATATCAACAGGAAAGCTGTTTTGGGTTGGTATTTTCTCGGGCCCGCTAAGCTACATCATCATCGACAGGCCTGCCAACAGCTGCCGGGTAACGAACGAACGGCTAGGGCCAGGACCAGGATTGGTTCGATATTATTTATTTTATTGCGCGTCTGCATTCCACCATTCCACTCCACGCATCCACCAACGACGCGCTGGCTTGAGATCCACAGGGTCTTAGTCCCTGACGGCACCAAATATCAGCCACTGATGCGTTTGATCGGCGCCAGCATCGTTCGAGACTGAGAGCGACGCGCTGGGCATCAAAATAAGAAAGGGCTAGAGGTATCGGAGGCATTTGGCAGATGGGCATTGCGACGGACCACGGCAGAAGATGCACGCTTCATTTTCATTTGAGTAAACACCGAGACGCTTTGCTGGTTCGTTGAGTTGGCGGCATGTTTTTGGCACGATGGCTGGCTGGCAGACTACACATCCAGTAGCTGGGGCACACGAGGAAAATACGCACTCCGAATGAGCCGCATCCAATGATGGGAATGGTGCAACTTGTCTCGTCACTCACGCTGCAAATTGGCTATGTCTGAGCTGGTGCGTGGTGTCTCATGTCTGATGGCCAGGTCCCAGAGAGCAGAGCAGCGGAGAGGTCGAAGCCAAACAACGCGAGGGAGGCTGTGAAGTGACTTCCCCGATGCTTCATCCCAATCAGCCCCTGGGATCTGGACATCCCGTATTATCCTGGTGCTGATCTCCCAAGCCTTCCTTGCCAGGCGTCCACGAATGCGTGCTAACCTGCCAACGAACCCACTACGGTGGAGATTGTTGAAGACTGAAGCAGACACAGAAGCCGGTTCTGCTCAGCTTTGCTTGGGTGCAAACATTCGCTCGTTTGTTTCTTGACATCCGGGCACAGCACAGCCTCCTTGCAGTCCAGCGCTTGGTGAGGGTGAGGTAAGGAGCGGGAGCAGCATCTGGACGTTGTTGATATCCGAAATTACCGTGCAATTTGTCACATTCCCATCTAGTCTCTCGTCCTCGACACGGTCGTTCTTTGCACTTCCTTAGCTGGCAGTTTCATTCGAAGTCCTTCGTTCCAGAACTTGAAAACAAACATCTTAGCTCCCTCGGGCCGCCAGAGATTCGCAGCCTCTTCCGTTCCCCTATCTCAACAGGGATTAGCAGCACAGACGCGACGTCATAGTGAGAATATTTCGACTGCCGTCTTTCAACAGGCCCATGGCATTATTGTCAACGCGAAGAATAACCTAAATTCTACTTCGCGTCCGATCCGTGTTGACGTCGATCAAGCCCAACCTCGACTCGGATTTTGTATCACTACCATCCCTCGTCGTGCATCGTACAGCTGAGGACGAACTGCTTATCTTCATCTTCCAAATTGTTGACTGCGTTTGTTGGTGGTCGAGAGCTCTCGGCATAGAGACGCGAGAGGAACAACACCATGCATTATTCACATCTCCTCCTGTTTGCCATTGCTGCAAATGCACAATCCACTTCAGGATCGTCGAGCTCTGCTGGCGATGTGATCTTGATCTCAGGTGGAGGAACAACAGAGCAAGGAACTCCCACAGGCTCATATATCTCCTACGCCTCGACCCTCACAGTATCTTCGTCCGCGATCACTACCCTTCCAGTCATCTCCCTCATCACCACCGGCTCGACAATACGAACTTCGACGATTGGGTCAACGACAATCTTCGGGTTCAATACACTAGTGGCTGGAAACTCATCTGGGACATCAAGCACAACAACCACAAATTCACAGCTCATTCTTTCTGGGCGTCCTACAACGACTGCTGGGAATAGTACTTCAAATTCAACAGCCTCATCAACCTCGTCAACTGTCCAACCAACGAATACCACACCTTGCAATAATTACGCGGAATTCTGCTCCCGAAGGTACGGGAACATTACGGAAGTCTCTGCGCATAATTCACCCTTTGTGGTGGCAGGCAATTCCGCTTCCAATCAAGCATTGGGAGTCACCACTCAGCTCAATGATGGTATTCGTCTGCTTCAAGGCCAGATTCATTTCAGAAACAGTACCCCACATTTCTGTCACTCATCTTGTGATATTCTTGATGCTGGACCCATTACTGATTACCTCACTACCGTGCGACAATGGGTTGATAGTCATCCCTACGATGTAGTGACTATTCTCCTCGGAAATGGTGGCTACGATGCCGTTGAGAAATTCGTACCATTCATTCAACAGACTGGGCTGGTAGAATACGCATACCTCCCTCCCAAAATCCCGATGGGCATCAACGACTGGCCCACCCTTGCGAGCATGATCTTGACAGGCAAGCGAGTGGTGTTTTTCATGGACTATGAGGCCAACCAAGGCTCTGTACCGTGGATCTTGGATGAATTTTCGCAAATGTGGGAAACGCCTTTCGATCCTACGAACCGCTCATTCCCCTGTGCTGTTCAAAGACCCCCGGACTTGACCACAGCTCAGGCTCAAAATCGTATGTATATGGTGAACCACAATCTCAACTACAACATTCAACTTCTCGGAAACTCAATTCTCGTTCCCAATACCCCGCTACTCAACCAGACAAACAATGTGACCGGGTTTGGGTCCCTAGGTGTGAATGCCCAGCAATGCAACGCGACGTGGGGTTACGCTCCCAAGTTCTTGAATGTGGACTATTACAATGTTGGTAATGGATCTGTCTTCGAGGTAGCTGCCAAGTGGAATGGTGTTACCTACAACAGAGCCTGCTGTGGGAAAATTGCCAGTGGATCGTTGGGAATCAATGAGATTGTTGGAAGGAGCGCAATGCTGCTAGCGATGTGTGTCGTTGGTGGTTCTCTGATGTTACTGTGAGATGTCGTCGTTGTATGTAATTTGGACACAAGACGTATATGAGATGATGAATATTGGCGTCTAGAAGGATGGGTTTAGAGCATTGATTGCACGGCATCTGCATCTGCATTGGCGTACGGATATTTAAAACTGTTGGAATACATATAGAATGAAAGAGTAATATTTATGCACCTGATATATCTTCTCTTCCATGGTCCTTTTCTCTTTCATTACTGTAGAAGATGAGAATATGCTGTCTCGAGCTTGAGTGACGTCTCGTTGCGCTCAAATTATCGAGATGGCTTGATTGCATGAAACCCTCTCTGTATTACTTCACTACTCAAGCTCAAACTGTTTTTTCGTAAGAAGACGGGTCAACTGCGACAGACATCATCTCACTTCATACATCTTATGTAACCTGGTCTCATGCCCCTCATCTCTCAGCTCCCGCTCGGCACCAGATGCCACGCCACGACACGCCCCGACTCGCTCGCCACCGTCCGAAGCTTGTTACCTCGCTACATGCCCCTATCACACGGCGTCATCCGATCTCGCCAAACACCAGTTACCGCAACAGCGCAACACAACAGGTCTCCCAAACTTCACCATTAGGCTTCCAGCAAACACATACGCACATCCAAACCTCCCGCCAAAGACAAAACCACTCAGGTATCACGTCACGAGCGAGCGCAGAAGGGCGAGGAAAACAAAAGTAGCTCGCCGCTTAAGGGACCTGGTGTGACGCGCGCTGGCTACAGAGAGTGACTTGCCAACGACTTTTTTTTCCTGCTTAATGCACCCTGCTACTTCCTTGCTTATCAACGTAACGATCTTCTCTGCACAACTCAATTCGCAACCATTCTCTCTCCTCCCTTGCCGAACACTTTCAATTCTATCTCGCCTTTATACTTCTCTTTCCAGGGATACATAGCTTAAGTCTCGTGCTCATAAGCGGTTGCAGCAATGCCGGCAATGAGCCGTTCCGCCCGCCTGATGGTGATCATAGGAATCTCCTTCTCGTTTTTCGTGGCTGAGATCTCGGGTACGTGGCCCGGCCTGTCCGTCAAAACAAATTTCAGAGCTTAAGATACAATGAAACGGACCGTAATTTGAGAGACTGGGTTGTAAATCGAGGAGATGTGCTAATTTGTTGGGGATCTTTAGTTGGCTTTTATACACATTCGCTTGCGCTGGTCGCGGATGCATTTCATTATGTAGGCTCATGACCTTCGGTCTGCTTCCTCTGCTTCAGTGGAGGTAGAAGTCGAGTAAAGGCTGAAATTAGATAGATGAACGATCTTGTCGGATTCATCGTCGCCCTCGTCGCATTAAAAGTATATCTAACCCCCTGTCATCTCTTCAGACATCAAGCTAACATTACCACAGATTTCCCAAAAAGCCGACACTCCCAAGGCTCTGTCCTTCGGGTGGCAACGAGCCCAGCTCCTCGGCGCGTTCTTCAACGGTGTCTTCTTGTTGGCATTGGGAATGAGTATCTTCTTGCAGAGCATTGAGCGGTTTATCTCGTTACAACGTAAGCGCCACATTTCTTCACTAGTTTTCAGAAGAGATGAGAAGAAACGAGAAAGGCTGACTGTGTTGTGGATGAATAGGTGTGGATAACCCATTGCTTGTGTTGATAATGGGCTGTGTTGGACTTACGCTCAATATCATCAGTGCTTTCTTCCTTCATGGTGAGCCATCACCTTCTCCTCGACGTTGCCGAAGCTCAAGAAGCTCCAAGAAAGCCAGAATTCTGACATGATACAGAACACGATCACGGTCACCCAGCCCAGGAATCGCCTGCCATCGGCTCAACAGAGGCAGACAACGTTGAGCTCAGTTCCATTCAAGATGTACTCATCCTTCTCTCTCATCTCTATTCATAAATCTGAGCAATAAACTAACACGCTGCAAGACCGACTATCCACATAAGGACCACCGTCACAAAGTTGATGCTGGTGTAGCGGGCTCGAATCGCGATCTCGGTATGCTCGGTGTTCTCATACACGTGTGCGGTGATGCAGCCAACAATATCGGCGTTATTATCGCTTCGGCTGTCATCTGGAAGGCTAAGTATGAAGGGAGATTTTATGCGGATCCAGGTGTGAGCATGGGTATCGCAATTATGATCTTTCTCTCTTCGATTCCCCTTGGTAGGTTCCGCTTTCCCATTCATTCCCACATTCCCCGTCCACCACCAACACAATGCAAGGCAACATCCAACTAATTCCCACACAGTCAAGAACTCCGGCTCCATTCTTCTCGAGTCTGTCCCACTCGGCGTAAAGCTGGAGGACATCAAGCATGACCTCGAAAAAGTGCCTGGCGTGCTCTCCATCCACGAGCTCCACGCCTGGCGTCTCTCCCAAACCAAATCTCTGGCTTCAGCACATGTCCTCACGACATCAGATTCGCTGAAGGATTTCATGGTGCAGGCAAAGAGCATCAATGAATGTCTGCACGCGTACGGAATCCACTCGAGCACGCTGCAGCCGGAGCTGGTGACGAACAACAGTCCTGAGCTACTTGCAGAGAAGGACGGGAAGACTGTCGTGAAGAAGGAAGCGAAGGAGGGCAGTGGTGGATGTAGGATTAACTGTGGCAGTTTGTGCTATGAGTTGACTTGCTGTGCTTGATTTGTTAGGGAGCAAGTGGGCGGCAGAAATGGGACGGGGAATTGGATAAGAGAATGGTAGGTAGGATATCTAAGGATAAAAGGGTAGAAACGTACGCAAGTACATCTATAGATGCTTGAAGCTGTTAGCCAAGCTACGAATCATAATGAGTACAAACACTCCCATCTCACCATTGACGTCCATGCGTAGTAAGTGTATAAGTTGTGCACCCAACCAAGCTGTCCCACTCTGCAGCAAGTGAGGACCAGAAGCACTGCACATCCAACTATTCTCCCAATCTCAAATTCTCCTCCTCCATACCAACCAGCCAACTAACAAAAGGCCAATCAATACAAACACGAACACACAATGCACCCAAAATCTCCCCTTGGCCAAGCCCAGAAGCGAGGTGTAGCTCAGGGGAAGCGTCCATCACAGGCTGAAGATGCATCGGGCGTTCGCTAAACGCACTTCCCTGTCCCGCCCGCCGCTGGCTCGGCACCAACACTAGAACCAGGCAAAAGACGTCAGTCCTCTAAGCTCGCGCTCCCTAATTCATCGACATCATTACCAGCGTAATCGCCTTCTCGCTCTTTTAAGGAACCAGCAGCATGCATGTGCCCCTCATGGAGCCCGCTCCTCTTGGCCTCCCGAGGGAAGGCAGTGAGCCAATTGGACGGCATAGTTGAGTGGATGGAGAGAGGTCTGGCCGGACTGTTTGCTCCATCCCTTGCTCTACCTTATGGTTGTGACGTTCTCTTGGCCGTATGGTGCTTTTCTTGGTGGCTAAGTAGGTAGGTGGAAAAGTACCTGGTTCTTTGGTAACTTACGGATATTTGTAATTTGGTATTTGAAATGAAGTGGTGCGTCAATTGGTTACGGATTTTGTTTCCTCCCATGTTTTGATTCTTGCTATATCTCTTCTCTGAACCTGTCGCCTTGTGATCGGCTGTACCGTATAGCACAGTATACCAAGCAGCAAGATGTCCTCTCAATTCGAAAAGGGTACGTGTCTATGTCTCAATTCACCTTGATTTCATACCCACAGAATATTGCAATACTGATTCTGATACTTTGCAGGCCATGAGGTCCCAGTCTCCCATCAGGAATCGACCCCCGGGCACCAGTACGAGATGCCCGGCAAGGATCCTGTGAATGATCAGCTTCCAGCAGATGATGGAGGCTACCAACCTTGTATATTCACCTGCCCCTTGATTGATGTCTCTTTCGTTTTGGAAGATGTACCAAGTTCCTCCAATGTCTCCCCTCGTAGCTATTATACAAATCAGACCACAACTCCAAGCACATAGCTACCCACCCATCCAAACCCATACTAACACCACACCCAGACCTCGCAGCCGGCAAACTCAAAGGCAAACGTTCTCTCATCACTGGAGGCGACTCGGGAATTGGTCGCGCAGTCGCCATCCTTTACGCCATGGAGGGCGCCGAATCTACAATCATATACGTCCCCGACGAGGAGAAAGACGCTAGGGAGACCGAGAAGCTTGTCAAAGAAAAAGGAGGCAAGGTGCACTTGATATCTGCTGATTTACGGAACCAACAGAGTTGCAAGAATGTGGTACAGAAAGCTATTGATACCATGGGGAGGATCAATATTCTGGTCCTGAATCATGGGACTCAGATGATGAAGGAGACGATTGCGGAGTTGAGCGAGTGAGCTTTCCCTGGCTTGAGGCTTGTCTAAGTGTAAGGTTGCGGTACTAATACGCTGAATCATAGAGAGCAATGGCTCGATACTTTCGCAACCAACATCCACCCCTTTTTCTTCCTGTCGAAGTACGTCCTACCTCAGATGAAACGCGGCGACACCATAATCACCTGTGCGGTATGTACAAGAAGCCTCTGTTCTCACCAAACTTTCCTAAAATGCCACTGACAAAAGCACTTCTCGTCCCATTTTCCCTTGCCGCCCCACCTCATTGACTAACAATGTGTCCCTTCAGTCCGTTAACCCCTATGTCGGTCGACCCGACCTGCTGGACTACACCTCTACCAAAGGTGCTATCGTAGCCTTCACACGCGCTCTCTCAAACCAGCAAATCGAACATGGCATACGCGTTAACGCCGTATGTCCTGGCCCTATCTGGACGCCACTGATCCCGGCGACTATGAACGAGAAGGCACAGAAGCAATTTACGAGCCCTATGGGACGACCGGGCCAGCCTAGGTATGTTTTTTCTTACCTTTGAATTATTTTCTTGTGGAAGTGGCATCTTAAGATCATTCCATGAGGATGTCTTGAAAGGAACGTCTCTTTCAGCGCCCTGCCAACATGAATCTTCCAATTTATTGTGTATTGTTCTGGTACTGGAGCTACGCTAACATATGAAACAGCGAGGTAGCAACATGCTTTGTGTTTTTGGCCAGTGCAGATAGTGGGTTTATGAGCGGACAAAGTCTGCATCCAAATGGTGGGACTATCGTTGGCTCATAGATTATTTTATGGTATGAGAGAGGAGGATGAGATTATGAAAATGGACTTTAGAGATGGTTGAAGGTGATCTGCAAAATGACCTGCACACGTCTACGGATACGTCGGCGAGATTGTCAATATAGGAGGTAGAAAATGTAAAATCCAATCTAAGTGAGCTAAAGTATGTACTCATGCATATGATGCAACACGTTCAGTCACTATAGAGCTGTCCGAATGGAATAAGCGAGTGCGCTGTTGCTCAAAAAGGGGGGCAGAATGTGAGTGAGTGGGAACACCAACGAAGCTCCAACTCCACGTCTTCCGATTTGTCTATTTGCCATTCTCCATCGTTTATCATCAACTATCTATGATCCAAGATCCAAGATGCAAGGTTCTGAATGTGAGCCTTCTCCGGCCCGCATGCCCTAGTAAAACGATATACTTCCCATAACTATTGCATAATGCATACAGCATACTTGCATACTCATGCGAATATAACTTACTCACCTTGCGCCAATCGCCAAATCGCCAACTCAGCAGCCCTCAGCCAGCCCTATCTATCTATCATCCGCCTATCATCCGCATGATTCGCACCACAATACGAGTGCGCACGACCTACTGGCAGAAGCTCCACGTCCGCATGAAAAAGCACCACTTCACATCCCAATCACCGCTCCACAGCTCAACGGTCATGCATGTATGCACCCGTGCAGGATGAAGCGGACGTGCTTCTGCCATTCTGCCCTTCTGTCCAAACGACGGCTACGTCTCGCGTATCGGCTCACATCGACTCGTCAGATACCAATCTGCTACATGCATCTACCCATGACGGGAGAGCGCAAGCAGATAAGCAGGGACGCATTCACATTGGCAAACCGACGAGAAATAGACGAGAAAGGCACAAGGTACAGGCTTTCCCCGCGGAGGCACCCTCGTTATCTGGAATTCTGATTATACTACATCTACTGGACCTAAAAGCTACCCGCGACGTACATCCCCAGCTATCTCCCTACCTTCTTATCTACGCTACCTGCTACCACCTCTGCAGGTGCTATCCATCCACATCCTCTGCCTCTTATGTAACTATTTACTTACTCTAGGTACCCTACTCTCGTATTCTCGTTCTACACTCCGCGTCCATGAAAAATTTTCCTCCCCGTTCCCTTCCCTCGCCTCTCCCTCCCCCTCATCTCCACCATCGACCGAGCCGAGAACGCCTAAGCCGAGAAGCCCGTCCCGACACACCCAAACCCGAATAACACAGAAACCCAGGCCAAGCAGCTGCACAGCTGCACCCAACATACAGCAGCGTACAGCACCTGGATGCAACCCGAGTGGCGCTATATCTCGAACCTGCCCCACTAAACAGCTCGTTTTCCCTGAGCTTCCATGCGCGCCATGCTCGACTCACCTCACCTCACCTCACCTCACCTCACCTCAGCGCCGCAGCTCTGCTTAAGTCCAGCCAGCCAGCCCTACGGATGCATGTGCAAAGCCGGCCAGAAACACCGGATTGCCGGTCGCAAGAGGGCGGCCCAACCCGCTTGTCAACGGGACCATCTATCCACCAGGCTTGTCCTGTCGAGCATATGCATTGCACTGCAACGCTGCTGCACTGTGCCCTATGTTACTCCACTCAGGGTCCAAGGACCCATCAAGGCTGCAGGAATCCCTTTTCCCATCCCCACAGGAAATGAGTAGTGGTGCGCCTAGACTCTCCACTCTACACCGACTTCCTCAAAATGGTCGGAAGTCCGAGCAGTGGAGCTGTGGAGCTGTCGGTGGGCACCGCCGCCAGGGAGAAGGGGGGTAATTTGCCTGAGGTATGGATCGTCATAGTCCGCGAAATACATGAAATACGTAACATGTGCAAAGCAAGACTTAGTACTCCCAGGGAACAATGATTTCTTTCTCATTGTAATGTAGAATTGTGGGTTGGAAGAACCCACAGGACGCTTTTCCCAAGCCGACCTGATTCACTCTAAAGTGGCTATATACAATTCCCGTGCGGCGTTCGAATCTAGGTGTCTGGTATTTACAGGTCATTACCGTTGCCAGATCTCCTCTGGCTATCCAAAACGCCCAGGTATCAAAAGTCGTGAACTTATGCGGGATTGAAACAAAGGAGAATCATCAACACCAACCACTTGAACTCCATGCATCGTGAGAGTGCAATCCCACCCGGCCTCTAGACAAATCCTATTCCCTTCTCTTCGCCCCACATCATGAAGCTCCAGTTGTTAGGGTGCCATCTTACCCATTACAACATAAATAAGTATCCCATCTAAAAGGCAGACCACGAGAAAAATAAACCATGAGGAAATGCGGTGGAGCAAACTCAATTGTTCTCGCCGATACAACATGGTTGCGAGAGCAGTGAGAGCAAAGAACAAGCTTGCAAGAACCCCTACGAGGACACCTGCATCAACTTCCGCTCTGAGCCTCTTTTTGCCAGTTGCAACGAGTATGCCGGCAATCAGAAGCATTACCAACGCCGCAAAATAACTGAGCACCATGGTTTGGAACAACATCTTCTCGCGGTGCCGAGAAAACTTCTGGTCGCTGATACTGGGGAAGGTAGCATAGTGTGTTGCATAGCCAGCTGGAAACTCATTCGATGACGAGGCGTATGCTTCATCCTCGATGTCTGTGTCTATGATGCTTTGCTGAGCGTCAAAGTAACTTCCGTTTTCGTTTCCAAGCAGGGGTCGTCTCTCTTGAGGTGTCGCTGGCGGACTCAACCATGCTTTGATGCTCTCCACAGGTTTTTTGGCCTTAGAAAACAAATAATTGATATACTTTTCTCCAGGGAAGCCTTCCGCATTTGGATCTACCAAAACGGTATAAGGCTCATCTTCCCCCGCCTCACTACCATTGTCATACTCGTTCCAGTATGCTTGCGGGGCCTCCGGAATTTGCGCACTTGGTCGACGAGAATGCTGCCGCGAAGTCATTGGGGATGATCGACTGCTGATAGCTGGTGTGGAGGCTCGGAGAGTAGCTAGTAAATCATGATATTGTGAGAGTAAAGAGCCAAAATCGCGACGGATGAAGCTTTTTGAATTATCCATGATTTCGTCATCAAATCTTTCTCCCATGGATCTTGACCCTGTCCATTTCTGCAACACTCGGTCAGCCTGTGTTGCGCCCCTCACTCGGGCTTGAATGCGCCATACCTTGTACTTCTTTAATATCTTGTGAAATGCCATGCGCTGCGCTGCGACGAATCTTTGTAGAGCTCTGATGTCATCGCCGCACCTCTCAATTTGGTTGTCGTATTTCGCGAACTTCTCGTATTTCTTGAGGGAGATCTCCTTGCCGTCTGCATTGTTCTGTGAGCATCGTGCTAGCAATCTGAGGACGCTCTTCTGGAGGAATTCTAGTGGCAGGTCAGCAAGATGTCCAATTCAGTCTGGGTTCGCAGAGATGCATACGAAGACGTCGCCCAACCTCGTCCGCTTTGCTTTGCACGAAAAGATTGACTCGGTCATGCTGGTTTGAGAGCTCGTTGTAGAAAGACGCCTCGAAGATCTGCAGCTTGGTGTCCTCCTGCCCCGGAATCGCAATCGCCCGTCCTTGGTCCTTCGACGTGTTGACCTTGATCAGGTTCTTCAATTCGTTGTAATCGACATTATCTGGATCAAATCAGCTATTGTCGCGCCGGATGTCTCGTTACACAGAGACATGGCACCGCTCTCGGACCACAAAGCACCTCGAGTATTCTTTGGATAGGATGCTAAGAACTTACATGGCGCCCATTGTGGCACAGATTGCGCTTGAAAGTTTTGTCCGTACTTCATTCCTGCTATACCTGTCCGACTCTCGCCAGCAGGAGTAGAATTCCCGGGGTTGTCGTTTTCCACTTGTTCTTTGTACCATCCGCCTCGGTCACAAGGTACAAGAGACCACAAGCGAATTCAGGTATGCGGTCCAATCCGCAGCCCTTCTTTGTCGCCTTCTTGTCGATTGCCTGGGAGGATGTCCAATAACACGATGAATACGATGTTCGGATTCTAAGGACAATAAGAGGGAGTGGCCAGGAGACGGGAAATGCTACAATGCTTCCCCAGACCTTGGTGGACTGAACTCTATGTTCTGGGTCAAAGCCTGAACGAACGACCTGATAGAGTTTGGAATCCCTGCCTGGCGGTGTTACAAGGTTCGGAGGTTGGTCGTGGGAGGAGATGGGATGGGATGGGATGATCGAAGAAGCTTGGATGGATGTTTTGGGATCAATTGCAACGGTCGAGCTGGGACACGGAGCGTTCCTCCTTTCACGAGGAGAGCGGGATATCTTATAATCCAATCGACCTGGTTCGGACCCGCGAGACAAGCAAAGCACATGCTCCTGCAACTACGAATTTTGCGCAAGAGTCTTCTTTTGGAGCTTGGTGATTGGCCGACGATGGAGGGGCGAGTGATAATGAAATCCGGGACTGCCACGACTGGAGCCGCTGAAAGTTTCAGGGTGGTGCCGCCCTGGTGGTGGCTGGTGGAAGCGAGCAAGGGTCCAGCGATGCGGATATCTGTGATAAATATTACGTCTGGGCAACCAACGGCCGGGCAACGACCAACAAGAAGACGTCGCAGAGAGCTGACCAAGAAGATATCGAGGACCGGCCACGGCCTGCAACTGCGCTTCACGACGACGTGCTTGCGGACGGCAAATCACCATCAGAGGGCGTGCTGGGAAGCGGCATTTGTCTGCGGATGGATGCTGAGAGTCAACGGCAAATGATGACGACAGGCGAGAGACGAGGGCCGCCGTCCTTGAAAAAGTCCCTGGCGACCCCTTGCAAGCCAATCCCCGCCAACTCACTTAAACGACGCACGCGATGCAAACCCTCAGTCCACCACCACGGCCTGTCCTAGACAAGCACAGCACGGTGCTGGAGGTGTGCACAGAAGCAGTGGACGGCTATGCAAGTCCTGAGCAGCTCCACGAGTCCCCGAGGCGCTAGGACGTGAGACCGCCCAGCAACAAAATAAATAATTACTTGCGGTCCGCATCTCTGCTTCCAGCGCGACGAATGACAAGCAGACTAACCAGAGCAGCTTGGGGAACGTTGCACACCAGATGGATATCGCGCCGACCCGATCGAGGACCTAGGATAGCGGAGAGCTAAAACCCAGCCCTTTTCAGCCGTTAAACTCCTCGTTACTATACCTTAGACTTTGCGTTCGAGACTACTTCCTGTATATCTACACCCCCTCTTCTTCGCGATTGTCACGGCCAGTTTGTGATTCACTGAGGTGCCTCTACTATCGCTAAGTTGCATGACCCGTCTAAGTGCCAAGTGCAACTTTAGCCATGGTTCCGAGATCGTACTAAACATGGGATGCTTGTGAAGTACCTCAGGTTGGAGGCATGGCGTGTTTGGCTGCGTCGCCGAGGTTAACTCGCACCTGAGGTCACCACCTTCATGTTCTTCTATTGGAGGGCGTAGATGCAAGTAGCACAGCCAGAGGAATGCGCAGATTGCCAGGATGCAAAGAGTGCAATTGGCTTGGTGACGGCCCTTCTTTGTGCCGGGGATTCTCGTGCTTTCCCACTCCCTTGGCAGCCTGTGGCTGGACCTCCTCGCTGTTGGTGTGCAATTATCCCGGGTGGTGCATGGAATTTACCCAACGACGAGCTTGATATGCCGGCAAATCTCAAGTCTAGGCTACTGTGCTTGTTGAGCACTATAATTTAGTAATGCGACAATCGTCAAACCCTCAAATTGCAACCGGCGCTGATCGAAAAATATTCAATTTTGTAGAACTCAAAATGCCCGTCGTGCTCGCTCATAATTCACCCCTCCCAAAGGGCGCTCCCAATGTAGTAATTTGTCACGCGAGTCGGCGGAATGGTGGGACTCGAGGCGCAGATCAGCGTGATGCATGTCTCACGCTCGAGATAACGGTTGCCCAAGGAGCACCAGGGGGTATGCAAACGTTCGTGAGTCGTGAGTAGGTTCCGCAGTGGGTCAGCTACCCAGTTGTTCCAGATGGAAATCGATATGTATTCAATTTGATGTTGCATTGCAGACGTTCATTAGGTTTTCTGATAGAAGTAAGCCGGCCTGGGAGGATCAGAAATCGTTGTGGTGTTTGACGGCACGATTTCGTGTACAATCCGAAGTATCCTCTTAGGGATGTTCGCGGCACGGAGGGTAGCACTAATCGTACAGGAAGAAGTCACCAAATGCGGAGGGAGATATCCTCGCATCGATACGGCGAAAAGCAAATGCAGGAGATACGCACCCGCACTGGCATGGGTTTCGATAAATAAAAGGGCGTCAGATACGGAGCTATGAAGATACAGTAAGTACAGTTTGTGATTGCGAGGTCGGACTCCGGAAGCAAGCCGGCCGGCCGCTGCTGGCTCATCTAATAAATTTGCATGGTTGTGATATAGATGAGGGGTACAGTACCGCCCGCAGTGTTTGCTGAGACGTCTCCTCGGCCTTGGACATGAGATAGGAAGGCCTTTGCATCGGATGTCGATTCTACATTTAGCAACCCGAATCAATTGAATTCCACCGCCCTGCGAGCGTGAGGAAATGAAGTTGTACCTCCGTACCCGAATGCCTGGTTCGCGGTGATCAAAAAGGGTATTTCATGCGAGTGGAGGGGCTTGTGAGGTGAGCTTTGATGAGGTGAGCTGAGGCATGATCCAGCTTTCGCACACCAAAGGGTACCTCGGCGGATGGCTTATGTAAGTATCTTGTGAGATGGTCGAATCGTCGTTGTGCACAAGTCACGTGTCAACCGATAAGAAATTGCAACGTCCAAAAACTCTTATCGAGCACGAAAATTTTGAACAGGACGAGACCGAAACGAAGCCTTCGAAATATTCATGGCGCAGGTTACCATGGCCACTACCGGCAGCACAAATTCTTCCATGACCTCGACATCTCATACGTTGACCGCAATACCACCATCAGCGGGCGCGAGTTTTCTCCTGTCCCAAAAGACCTCGACGGCATTCCCAATGATAGACATACTGGGACTTCTGGCACCCGGAGCCAGATGGGGAGCCTTTGCTTCACAAGACCCCTTGCGCAATTCCAGCTTAGGTATCGCCAAGGATAATTTAGACGCCTTTGCAGGCAAGTTGGGAGACGAGCAGGCGGAGCAATTGAAAGAGCAAAGGAGGAAGCGGAAGCGGGGTGAAAGTGGAACAACAGAAGGAGAGGTGCTGAAGATCCGAAAGGTTCACACCGTAGGCTTTGAGGTTGGCCAGGTCTGGGAGCAGAGCAGCAGAGTCATTGCTGCTTTGATTCAAGATGTAACGGGAAATATTCAAGGCTCTGAAGAGCTCGAGGCGGATAGTGAAAATGAAGGGGAGGGTACCGATGGTGGAGTTGAACTATTAAAATTCGACGAGGATGGGTTCGAGGTCGGATCGGATGATGAAAGTATGGATGAGGAAGACGAGCAGGCTTCTGGCGGCTCAGACTTGGAAGACTTGGAAGAGGAGATCGATGGCGAGGCAGGACTCAGTGGGGACGAACTTTCCGATGATGCAGATGAACCGTTTGAATCTGAAGATGAGGAAGACGACGAAGTCGCTGGTATCTATACGGAGGATCCAAATGGTCTCAATGACGGGTTTTTCTCGATCGACGAATTCAATAAGCAGACAGAGTTTTTGGAAAGACAAGATGCAGCAGCTGACCCCTTCACCGGAGAAGCCAGTGACGAGGAAGATATCGACTGGGATGCCAATCCAATGGAGATGCCCGATAATGTCACACCAGGTTCACGGAAAGCGGCCACCACAGACGTCGACGAGGAGGAGGAGGAGGGGTCCGATGAGAGTGATGAAGCCGATGAAGACGGGCCTACCTTTGGAAACATGGATCTCAATGCACCTGAAGGTGAAAGTGACGACGAGGCTGCCGATGAAGATGACTTGATGGATGAGGACGTTGATCCAGTTGGAGACAACACAAATGATATCCTTTACAAAGATTTCTTCGAACCACCACCAAGAAAGGCCGGTAAGGGGGAACTGCAAGCAGACTACCTAGCACGCCAAGCTCGAAAATCTAAGCTTGCCGAACCTGAAGATGATGAAGCTGGAATGGAGCGAGCTATTGCAGACGTTCGAAGGGATTTATTCGATGACGAATCAGATGGAGAGCACTCGGAGGACGCTCTATCAGATGTCGACGCAGCAGATCCAAAGTCTAGAAAGTCTGCTCATGAACGTCGCCAAGGCAAACTGGCTGAGGAAATTAGACGCTTAGAGGCAGCATCAGTAGCAAAGCGAGAATGGACCCTTGCGGGAGAAGCACGGGCTGCTGATCGACCATTAAACTCCCTACTCGATGAAGACTTGGATTTCGAGCGTACTGGCAAACCCGTCTTAGAGGTTACAGCTGAGGTCAGCGAAAGTATAGAGGAGCTCATCAAACGGCGAATCCTAGCGCAGGAATTTGACGAGGTCATTCGCCGTCGCCCAGATGATCTCGATACGCCAGCAAACACCCGCAGGGGTGCCTTTGAGCTAGATGATAGCAAACCTCAGCAGAGTTTAGCCGAGATGTACGAAGAGGAGCATGTCAAGAACCACAACCCAGACACGTACGTGAGCAAAGCCGACGAGAAAGCGCGCAAAGAGGAGAAAGAGATTGAAGTCATGTGGAAAGAAGTCAGCGCTAAACTTGATGCTCTCAGCAGCTGGAGTTACAAGCCCAAGCCCGCAGTTCCCAGCTTGACTGTGGTTTCGGACGTGGCCACCGTGGCTATGGAAGACGCCCAACCCACCACAGCAAGCGGCATCAGCGGAGGCGAGAGCATGCTCGCGCCCCAGGAAATCTACAAGGCAGGCAAGGATAAGGAGACTATTGAGAAGGGGGAGGTGGTACCGAAGAGTGGTGCTCCAATCGCGAGACAGGAGATGACGAGAGAAGAGAAGCTGAGGCGGAGACGTAGGGAGAAGGAGAGGATTAAGAAGCGCGGCGGCGTGGAGCTGAACCAGCGGCCACAGAGTAAGAAGACAAAACGTAATGCTGAGACTCTTGGTGAGTTGAAGAAGGGTGGTGTAAAGGTCATCGGGAAGAAGGGAGACATTCGTGATGTTGAAGGCAAGAAAGTGCAGGCTTCGACGATTGTAAACGGAGCTGGATCTTACAAGCTGTAATTAAACTGTAGCTAATACTGCAGCGCTTGCCACCACATTTTGAGAATGATACCTTTGCTTTATACAGCTGTGGCCTGCGTTATAATCTCACTTTATCCCAATTGCCAGATGTGATTCTCTCTCGAGTTCCTGCACGCTCAGCACCTGGGTGGGCGTTTATAAATGCTGCAATTTCATAACTCTCCTATGAAGAAATCCAAGAACATTCCTAAACACTTCCCACTGTCCGCAGCAGTCTATCTGTTCAATGCATGGTCTCAACTGGCTGTTTCTAATTCATGACTTGATGATTTCCTTTCCAGGACTTTCTAGCCTTCAAAAAAGAAGCCATATCTAGCCATACTCTGTGTATTAATTTAGGATTCAGATTTTAATCTCAGAAATCTTAATCCGATTTCAGTCAGCAAAAGTGCCTTTACCTAAGCGAAGAACATTAAGGGAAAGGGGTGTGTCTGTCTAGGTTGCCACACTGTTCGCCCCGAGCAGCCGTAACTCCAATGCCTAAGGTAGAAAGAACACGCCAGACCGCGCTCTACTCCGACCTTTCAGATGCCAAGCTCCTCCCATACCTCCCTCCAAAGCACATACCCCCATCTCCTGGCTTCAAACTCGTCTCCCATCATTCCACCAACTTCCACATCCATCCCCTTGTCCACCATTACAACCAAACTGCCCCGTGACTGCGACCTCAGCAGCTCCGTTCTCGTCTCCCAAGGCAGCTCGGCGAGCGGTGAATTGGGATCCTTCAATCCGAGACTGGGTTGTTCTTCCGCTACCGCTTCCAAATGATCGAAGAATTCGATGCGTCGCTCGAAGGTTAGCAGGATATGCTTTGCGCGACAGCGGCGGCAGAGAGTTGTATACTGTTCTTGGAAGGATAGTGGGGTGTTTTTGACCTGTAGATTGTCAAGTGTTAGTTTGACAGAGGTTGTGGATTAAGCGATGTCATCAAGGAGCCACTGATAAAGCTACCAGTGAGAATGTCCGGAGGTAACCAATTAAATCTGCCGATGTACCTGGATTGAAGCTGTACATCCAATCATGATATAGTAGCTCTTTGCAGGACTTCTTGGTCGAAAGCCGAGGATGTTCTTGGCTATCCCGGATCCAGGTCCACGGTATAAGTAGAGGGAGACGAAATAAAACAGAACATACCTTGTCAATATGCTTCGAAAGCATCCGCCTCTCCCAATAGAAAGACCTGTAAGCAGACTCGGGCTTGAACTTCCCACATCCTCCACAAAACTTTACCCCTCGCCAAAGCCACTTCTCCTCCAATAGCAATTGCCACAGCGGTCTGCTCCACTCGAGATCCCATACATCAAGCAAATACCAATACTCTCTTGATCCATACAGCATATGTGTTTCATCCTTACTGATCTGGCACCGAAGATCTGGTGCAATGGCAACATACCTAGCTTTTTGCTCTGCATTGGTGCAAAAAGGTGAAGCAGGTTGGATATCGACCACATAGTGGAAAACCCGATGCCAATGCTGCGACGTGAGACTGAGGCAAATTTGAGAGACGGGGTCCTTGTGCATCTGCGCCATGATGTTCATATGGAGCTCTGTGGAGAGGGAGGAGAAGAGGTTTTGCCGTGTGTTCTTGATTGGCTTGCTGGGAGTTTCTAGGGCCTTTGGGTTCCTGCATGGCGTAATTAGTCAATTTCTGAAGCAAGGATAGGAAATAATAGCAGCAAATGTCAAGTATAGGAGAAATCGTACTAAGAGAGATTGCGAGTGACTCACGTAGTAGTGCTGCCTGAACTCTCCTCGGTTCGTTCGACCTCACCCCGGCAAGCCAGATTCGGCTCGGTGATATCCAACATCTTGTTTGACAAACCGCAGTCAAACCAATTCGCTGGAATGCCCGTAAATAAGCTTCAAAGTGAAGTTTCGGCGTGCGTTCCCGTGATTTCGATATCTCCGGCGTGGACTCTCCGCAAATAGTTCGCCGAAAGCTGGGTGTGGAGTGTTTGGCAATGGATGAATTCGAATAGAAACCAAGTGTAGAAGAATGTATTCTGAGTGAGAGATTAGAGGCCTTTTCTGGGCAGATAAACAGTGAATGAAATATCCTCGAGTGATTCGGTGCGGAATTCTTCGTGCTAGTGAAAGCCCCGTTTGAAACTGTGGCATGGACGAACGAGTTTGGCCAGGCTTCATCCCAAAAGGTAGCCGGAGAAAGCCATCGATTGAATTTCGCATTTGGAGTTTTTGGTAAAAGTGACGGTACGTCTTCAAATATTTGGGAAGTGACTAGCCACAACAGGGAGGTTAACTAGTAGTAACAGCGCAAGGGAGACCGCAATTAGCATAGAAAATTCACACATTGGCAAGACCAAAGCTCTTTTGCAGTGAATCGGCAGTAACGTTCACATTAATGCCATAATCTACCAATGCTAGTGTGAGGAATGTTATTCGCGGGATGAAAAGGGGGCCGACTCGCTAAGCTAAGTAGGACAACTATGCGAAGATTGAGTTATATTTGACAGTCAGAATATTTTTCAGACGTTAGATTCAATATGGCTAACACTATTTGTTGAACAGAATTACTGGAATACTGTTTCCTTGAAATCGTAGAGAAGGACATTGGGCAATTTAACAGTAACCAATTGGTAAAATGAACCACGACAAGGCTTAATTTTGTATCGCTAGAGATTTACCTGGAGATGCATACAAAAGCAAGCTAATTTTTTGCTCTCCATTGGCAGGATACAATCAACAAGATGGCAGTATGTCTGTAGTTAGAGGGACTAGAAATTCAGCTAAATCCAGGCCAACGATGGATAACGGCCCATCCTCATAAGGAGCTTTTCTCATCCCCCACCACCATTTCCAAAACATCAAGCACTTGCTTCCTCTCAGTCAATGGCACAGGATTTGTCTTTAGCCATGGATCCTTCAAGCAATTCGTGGCCAACGCATCCAATTTCTCCCTTCCAACACCGACATCCTTCAAAGTCCTCGGCAGCCCCAGCTCTTCAATGACAGCACCCACGACATCGCCAGCATCTGCACTCTCTTTCTTCAAGCCCCGTTTCGTCAGCACGTCCGCCACTGTCTTGTCTCCCCAAAGGATGTCAAGCACTTTCTGCTGCGGTTTTCGCACCCGCTCATCGCCGTGCTTGTAGTTGTATTTCAGAATAGCAGGAAGCATGATACAGCTCGTTTCACCGTGTCCCACGTTCAGTGGTCCGAGCTGGTGCCCGATTCCGTGGCTGCCTCCCATGGGAACCCCGGTGTTAAGAGCTTTCATGGATTCAATAACACCCATCATCTCCTTCAGTCGCGGCTCTGTATCTTCCCAGTGCGCTTTTGTTAGGAGGAGATTTGGAACAAGGAGTTTTAACCCATCGGCAAAGTTCTTGTCTGATTCGGGCCCGGCATGGCGGTCAAGAGAGCAGAGGCCCTCGACACAGTGGTCTACTGCTCTAATTCCGGTGGATAACCAGATGCGTTTCGGTGTTGAGATGCTCAGTGCTGGATCTAAGATGACGATTTCGGCGCCCATTGAAGGGTGTAAAAATTGGGCTTTGTGGTGATTTCTGGTGTCTGTTGCTCCAGCTAGTGGTTGATATTCACCTCCAGACAGTGAGGTGGGAATATTGATTACGGGAATCTGGCTTGGCTTTGGATTTTTGGGATTGACTTCTCTTGCTATTTTTGCGAGATCGTCAATCGTGGAAACATCATTTGCTAGTGCCTAACGTGTGTTAATAGGAAATACTTGATGGCAAGCAGAATAGATCGCTTCAAATGTTATCGAGATGAATCCGTGATGATCATTCCCCATCCATTTATTTCCCAGAAATCCGATTCTCATAAAACTGTACTTACAAAAGTAACAACTTTCGCACCATCCGTCAAACTCCCAGCTCCAAGGGTTACAATAACCTCAGCTCCCTTCCCTCTTACATCATTCACAATCTCCACGACATCATCCCAGGGAGTGTGAGGTTTAATACCCCTCCTCACGCCTACGATTTTGTCCCCAAGAGCCTTTTCCAATTGCGTAAATGCATCAGTCTTTGAAATGGAGTTTGACACTATGATATACACTCGGGAGGCTTTGAAGGTCGATGTAACATGATGGGCACAAGCTTCCGGGAACGGCAGCCCAGTCGAGATGTGGGGCTTTTGATGGGGCGGGAAAGCAGGTCGGTATGTTTCTCCCTTGGCTGCCATTGTCATTCAATCGAGTAAACTTCGCTACACTTGAACAACAATTGAGTTGTGGTGTTTGGGTCTACCCCGCTAACATCATGAAATTGTTTGTCAGCCTCGGTTGAAATTTTGCTCTGTAGCGAGCCCCTTTCCATAGATTCAAAGAAGTGTGGTAATATTCACATGCAGCTCTAAATTTCAGTGGGAGCTGATTGTTAATTTTGCTCGTGGGTTTGGTTTCGACATCAAAGTAATATATAGGTGATGTGCTGTTGCTCAAGTTAAGTCAAGCAGTGTGTCGTGGTATGGAGTCAGAGGAGGCATTGCGAAAGGCAACTCTCAAACCCACTCTGACGCTGCCATCGGCATGTATCAAATTAAGATGAATATCCAAACAAGTCAATAGAGTGGAGAGGAGGCTAATTCTGCTAAATATGCTAGTTTTGTCCACGATATCGGTATTGCTGAAGAGGGGAACTAATGTACATCCAGCAGATGCGTCAAATCAAGCCGAGTTTCCGTAAAACCCTATGAGGAATACCCTTATCCATTTCATATATGGTTCCTCCCTTCTGTCGATTTGGCGTTTATAATACAAATGGTCATGCTTCGCTTCAACCAAGAAGTCCCGAATCAATCAAACCAGCACAAGCGACCGGCTGAATTCTCTTATGCACAGCGAGTCATTTCATCCACAACCTCCCGGCCTATTAATTATGTTTTTGCGTGCAGTATGATATTAATTCCGTAGGTCTTCCTTGACCCACCATTCACCGCCGATCTCCCACACTTGACGTGGCAAGTGCACACGATCAACATCCCGAGTTTGCCATCGTAAAGTTGACACACGTGACATCAACTTCAGGTTAAGCTGGTCATGGTGATGCTGAAATGGGCGTCGTCCTGATGGATAGAGGTAGTTCTTGTGGGGTGGCGACCACATCGTCTCGGCTTGCTCGGCTTACCACGGAAGCAAGTTAACTTCGCTCCGGGCCTAGCCGGGAACCCGAAGTTCTGCTTCATGGCACAATATTCCAGGTTGGAAGGCATCCAAGTCTTGATGTGAGCATGGAGCTCGCACCGGTAGACCCCGCACTGCTTACATTCCTGCCTACCCACGACCTCCCAAGCTGATTCGAGTGAATTGGGACCGATCCGGCGCGTATTGAGCGGCATTTTGGTTCCGTGGATCGCACGATGCACAACATACAGGTTGGGGTGTACCAGCCCTAGGCAGCAGGAATCGATCTTGTCCAATTCCTTGAAGATCATGAACTGAAGCTCGGTCGGTAAGTTCTCAAGTGACGCGTCGTGGTTGCGGTCAGGGATCAAGGAGAGTCGGCGGATCATATCTTCGGTGACCTCGAACTCCCACTCCTCCTCCTCGGGCGATGAGCTCATATCAGTGTCCGTATGAATATGCTCGAACTCGACATGACTTCTCGGGGTAGATACAGCTGTGGACGCAAACGACACCGTCGTTGCAGTTGGTCCCGTGACAGACAGGGTCGTGACCGTTGCACTATGTGGATCAGGCTGTCGAGCCAGTCGCGAAAAGTAGTGAAGCTGACGAGAGGTTTGCGATACAGCTGAGGCACTGTTATGATCAAGATCTCTGATTATGCGAAGGATAATTTCGCTCGGAAGCCTGTTGTGTGTGAGTTAAGTTCAGGTAAGGAGAGTTGTCCTATGCAGGGACAGCAGATACGCACATAGCAAGGGAATCCATCTTGAATTTGATGCGGGGTTAATCGTTGCGAGGCTGAGGGGTGAGGCGAGATGTCTCGGATTTTTCGAATGCGATTGATCAGGCAAATTGTGCTTGCTTTTGTGTCAGTACATTGCTGGCGGGAATTCGACATAGAAAAAAGTTGGAAGTTGATAGCTTGATGCGTCGCTCTAGTGCCCGCTATTAGTTGCAGATCGAGAATCAGTCAAGTCAGGCGGTGAGGTGACTTTGATGATCTCCGAAGTAACCCCACTCTTGCATATATCGTCTTGACTCTGCGTTTCCGGAGAACTGCGATGCGATGACGAAAATGGGAAACAAAAGTGCTGTGACTTGATGATAGAACAGCTGCTTCACACCCTCTCTTCAGAGTTACCTGATAGGATTGCCAATCGCACTCCGTTACACCCGATCGGAGATGCAAGGTAGCACTCAACAATGCATACAGCCGGTCCGTTGGCCAACCAGTCTTTATCCGCCGACGCCTCGTCGTATGGTACTTGGCCCAACACGCGATAGATAAATGGAGCACCTACCTTCCCATGTTCAGAGAAACAAGTACTCTGCCCTGCAGGTGTACCGCGGTGGTGAGACGTAGAAAAGGAAATACACAACTGAAGGGAAAAGGCCGGTTCCATGGTTAATGGGAAACTGGTCGTATAAGGACGCACTAACAGTCGCAGAGTCCAACATAGACGGTATAAAGAAAACGACAACTTCCTGCAATTGATCACAGATCGTGTCATGGCACTCAAACCGCATTCAAAGTTTGGTGTACCAACCTACTCTGCTGTTTGAGCAACCCAACCCCAGGAAATGGTCCGCAGAGTTACCCCGCAATGGAAATTGACAGGCTCCTAATTAATTATATCGAGATCCAGATTACACTTATCACAACATCCAGACCTTGGCCCTCTCCGCCCTCATATTTGAAACTCCACATCCCGTCCGTCTTCTCGTTCCAGTATGCTCCAGTTGCACTGTGCATACCCCGTCTGCCAACATGCGGCTTTCCGTCAGTCCCTGTGGCCTCGGTCTTCGAATCGCTCGTTGAAACTGTGGCATCGCTCTTTTCTGGTTTCGGCATTGAGCTCTCCTGTGTTGCCTTGGCACGGTTGAGGGCGGAAGTAGGTACTAGGTGCTGAATGATCGTGCTATTGACGGCATACTTGTATGAGGGTGCACCGCCTGAGGGAGATGATTCTGAGATGAGCGAGCGGAGGATAGAGTTCTGCGACGGCTGTGGTTAGCAATTGTGATATTCATTGGAGCGGAAGTAAACAAACAATGATCGTTGTGTTCCATGATTCGGTCTTGGAATGCTCGTAGAATTCTGCGGATCCTAGGGCACTTTGGCAGGCCTATTACCCCCTACTTAGCATACTCCAGGTATCATATCTTCATCGAAGGCTTACGTCGTTCGCGATTTGCTTCAGTCGGGTGTAAGAGATGGGCTAGCAGACGAGGTTAGCAAACAGCCGCGGAACGAATTGATGAGAACCCTACCGGAGTGGATGATGAAGAAGCCATGTTTGAGGAGGTGTAGATGCTCTTCTGTGAATGTATAATAACTGAAGAAAGCAGCTTTGAGGGGAAGGTTTATGCTAACAGATGAAATTCGCGCTGCGGCAACATTAGGTCCAATGGGGAGTTCTAGTGATCACGTGCATGTGATCAGGAGAGAGACATCCTTTGATCCCGATGAGGTAACAAGCTTGTTGCAGCCTGAGGCAATCAAAACACAGGGTCCTGTGCAGTTCTGCACTTAAACTGGGTAAGAGCCTCTTGAACAAGTCATTGATCAATCAGGAGCCCGTCCTGTCACACGTTCCCCGCCCCACCTCAGTCTCCATTTCCATCATCAGACGAAGGTTGAGAAATCTTGTTACTCGGAAGCAGAGCTTTATCTTCCCCTCCATATCGTTGAACCCTCACGAGACACACAGTCCAGACACCTTATCAATTCCAGAGCTTCAATCGACTTGAAGGGCTTTCATACCAGGTGTATCAACAAGCAAGACACGCAGCCAATCAATCCAATCAACAAATACAAGGGACAGCAGACCTTTGCTTTTCTCTTCGCCAATCCACACAATGTCGAGCCAGCCACTTCTGCAGACAGCGCCCGGTACGTACATGTCAACAATTGGCAGACTTCAATTGCTAACACAAACAATCCAGGCAAGCGAATTGCTCTTCCCACCCGAGTCGAACCCAAAGTCTTCTTTGCAAACGAGCGAACCTTCCTGTCATGGCTGAACTTCACGGTCATCCTGGGAGCCCTTGCAGTGGGCATGTTGAACTTTGGTGATAAGACTGCCTTCTGGTCCGCCATTGCGTTTACGATCGTCGCCATGTCGACCATGATATATGCTCTGTACACATACCACTGGAGAGCCAAGTCGATCAGACAGAGGGGACAGGGTGGATTCGACGACAAGATCGGTCCTACCGTGTTGGGAATTGCTCTCATTGTTGCCGTTGCTCTCAACTTTATCCTCCGCGTGGTCAACTACGATAGCATTGGCAAGAATTAGAGTATCAATAGGCCGGTGGACGATTGGAACGGACTGTATTGTACTTGTGCATATAGGTATATACGAGGAGGGTAGAGAGTTGGCTGGGTACGGATAACATGCGGAATGAAAGAATGAAAGGCTGGACGGTGGATGGCGGTTGAGAAACAACCATAGTGGCGTTTTTTGGGCAATTGGCCTATGTAAACAATGGAATTGGTATCTGCATACCTTGGCAAGATGTGGTCCCGGAGTTATTCCTGATAGTGGTGTTTGCTTGGCAATTCTATATTCTTGCAATAGTACAATAGGGTATCTCGAAAGCACTTTTAAAACGCCCATCGTATGCATGATTCCTTCCCGATAACCTCCTTGCCAGCACAGTGGTTTACATCTGGTAGAGACCGAAAATTTTCCCCTCACGCCAGAACATCAGCCCATGCCACAGTACAGTACACACACTAGGATTTCTTCTCCACGCCATTGGTCTGTTCACTGTACATAGGTAGCTAAGGTTAGCCCGATTCGAACAAGAAGAAGAAGAAGAATGGAGGAATAGACGTAAACATACCCGTACTTCTTCCTCAATGCATCAACGCGTACGCGCGACAGGTAGATAGTCATAGTAGGCACAGCCCTAACCTTTACCTTACCCTCGATAGCCCTCTCGAAGGGGGTTTTCATCGTCTCGAAGCCTTCGTCTTCATCCTCCTCTTCACTGTCTTGATCCTCTGCATGCGCTTCCTCTTCCTCGCCCTCCCCCATATCCACATCCACATCTACATCCTTAGCAGCCTTCCCTTTCGCTCGTGCGCCTGCAGACTTCGTCCTCCCCTTCGTTGCAACCGCAGCGTTTACCTTCTCCTCCACCATGCTCCCCACAGCGTTGTACTGGAAGCATGTCGTGCCGTCGTGGCTGCGTAGCTCGCGCTTGATGATCTCCGCTATGCTGATGAGCTTCGTTGCTGCTTTAGCCTTGGCGTATAGTACCACGACGATGGAGTTTTTATTATCCCCTCTCTCCTTCCTCTCCTTGCCCTCTTTCGCTCCTGGTCCTGTGTCTGTCCCAACCCGAATCTGCGCTCCGCCCGCGCTGTCCACAGCGCGCAGCAGCTCCAGCGCCCGCGCAGCCTTCTTCTGCATCGACGACGACGAGATGATGCTCATGCCTGTCAGGACGCAGGTGCGCGACAGCTCCTCCGCGAGGGGACCGCGCAGTTGCGTCGGGAGAGCGAGCTCGGCGGAGCTCGTGTTGTGCGTGTTGGGTTTTGCACTTGCACTTGCACCTGCACTTGCTCCCGCGGCGGCAGATTGTTCAATTGAGATCGACGTTTGCTCTTCAGGCTCAGCAAGAGGTCCTGATATCGAGGACGCGTTGCTAATCTCCCTGTCCTTGACGGCTCTCTTCTTCGCAGGTCGGGAATCCAATTCCCCTTCTCCATCTCCATTCCCATTCCCATCTCCTTCTCTTCCTCCTCCTCCTCCTTCTTCATGCTTGCGCTTCTCGTTCTTCGTTGCGCGGGGTTCCGGCTTGCTAGTTCCTTTCTTGGCTTTGGGTTTTGTGCGCGCCATCGTGCTGGGTGCGTTGTTGGTACCTGCCTGGTTCAGAGATCCGAGGCGAGGTTGAAGATTTCCATTTGAGAGGGGGCTCAGCCTTGTCTCGCGAGGCGGAGGGAAGGGAGGCGAGACCAAGCGAGACCAGGGGAGGTACCTTAGGTAGGGTCGGGTCAGAGGGAGTGCACATGCAATTGGATCTAGGACTGCATTCGCTTTGGTGAACTCTCACGGGATAGAAATGGACACAAAATTTCAAGTTTGAAGTTCCTCCGATAATATGTTTCTTTATCATCATCAATAGATACCTTTAGATTCAGATACTCCAATTCAAGATGTCTACCTGTCCGTCTTCTCTAGGCCATATGTTATAGCTTTTTCTGCAGAACTAGCACTGTTCAAGAAAAGATATTACTTGGCAACTCTTGCTCTCGTTCCCCAATTGCTGGCTCTGTTGTAAAGAAGCCGTATCTGGTAGCCTACTTTGTATCACCGTTTCTAAAGTTACCTTGTCTGTGCGAAAATGTCATTCCTCCTCTTTTCCTCTTCCAGCTCTCCGTTAATCTTTTTCATGTATTGATCTAATGTATATCAGCAGTATTGATATGCAGGCCATCGGCTAAGCCAACACCCCTGTCAAGACCGCTGCATTGAGCTCTCCCCTTTCAAAGTAGCAATTTAAGAGTACTTACTACAATCGAAGGATGAACAATCAAAACAAAACGATACACTGGTCTGGGATGCATTAGTGGCCAGCCTCCTCTCGTCTTCATACGAAACCTCTCAAAATGGCATCTACTAATCATGCTTGACGGCTATCTGGCTGCATCGCCACGCATGGAAGTTAAAAGCCCAGAGACTCAAATATGCTTCGGGGAAGCAGGGTGGAGAAGCAGATTTAGAGACTCCAGCCGTCGAATCAGACGTTTTATATGCTCTCTCACCTGAGAATTTCCCTGATTGCGCTCAAACCTAGACATCCTAAAAACGAGAGCGCCTGCCGAAGAAAGGAAGCGAATATCGAGTTATTCAGGAGGCGGTTGGTAATCTTTAAGATGGATGCATATCGACTCGGAGCCAGTCGATGGGTCGACGCCCAAAAGCCTCCAGCTGGCCTCCAGCCTCATCAACAAGTGTACTAAGCAAAACACCTGCAACTAACTCGAGCACTAATTCAAAGAGTATGGCATAGCCTCAGTGTACGACAAGTGCCTGGGATGCGTCGAGACCGATTCCGACTATCAATACCATCTCTATTTAGGCCCAGGACAATTCATGTGCTTTTCCAGATACAAGGACACCCTCGCATCTCATGATAACGGGAGCCCGAGAAGTACCATTTGGTAGGCTGTCATCTTACGAGAAGATCCGCCTCGCAAGACAACTCTCAGTCGCACTGCTGCACTTTCAAGCGACGCTGGTTATGAGGCTACCATTAGAAAGTGGAGAAGCACTTTTCTTTGGCAACAAGCTGAACTCTGTCAGTCGGAGATCCTCTCTTGAGACGCCTCACTTGAACGTCTAACTGTAAACATGTCAAGTCAGAGTCTCGTCCAGGGTAGAACAGAGAGCATTGCTTTGTAATCCTCAAATCTTTAAGGCTTGGGATTGTCCTTCTGGAATTTGCCAACTAGGCATGACTTGCAGATCTTAGCACCGATATCAAGGCTGACACAGTGGCTGGGAGCAAGCGCAGGAATTACATCCTCGCTGGCAAGCCGAGTAGGTGCATGAGCGAAGAGCTGGGCATTGCGTACAAAAAAGAGGATGTCAGGAAGTACTTGGCATGTGACTCTGGGCACGGGAATGATCTCTCGAGCTCTCAGCTCTAGGCAACTTTTTATGGAGAGGCTATAGGTATCGAGAAAGTCTTTGACGACATCATGTTCGGGACTGGAGCGACAAAGATCAAGAAAGTTATCAGACGGCCACTACCGTGTGGAAGGCAAGCCACGTAAGGCTGGGAGGCATCTCTCCAATACCACCCGTTCGTGTGGGTATATGTGCGGTATTTTTGGTCTTCGGGCTCACGAGGCTGATCGGAAGGATGGCACTCGACCACACTCGCTGGCAGTCCTAAACAATAGGATTCGCCATATGGGGCGAGGATGGAAACATCAGGCAGATGATCATGGAGAAGCTGTCACAGCTGCCCCTCATTCTCAATGCGTGTGGGGTCATATCGGCAGCGTGGGCAGCGTGGCAGCCCGAGTTTCATGTACAGCCTTGGGGGTTGGCAAAACAAAAAAGTTAGGCGCATAACCAAAGTTGCTTTTTGGCAGAACAAAGATACGAAAAAGTCGCATCCGTCGATCTTCAGCCGTTCTTTGCTGCTCCGTGTTGGAGGCTTCACATGCTCAGCGAACCACTTGGAGGTCGAGTCGAGTCGAGTCGTGCAAGCGCTCTTCTACCACATCCTCCCACCAACGCGCACTTGCACAACAGGCTGATGCAGCCTTCTCCATCAAGGCACATTGAGCTCCGAACAGGGATGCGAGGCCACATCGGTCTCACAATGTGTGACCGTTGACTGGAGCCTCGTCGTTGGGCCAGGATGCGGGCTGGCCACCGGCACGCGCGAGCTAGCTGGACTCCCACGGCGGCTGCGATTCGAGGGGTTCCAGCAGAGGCTGTCAGTACGCGGCCTGAACCCAACGATAGTTTATCCGTGGTGAGACATGAGGGAAGGCTGCTTGATGGCTGCTGACAGTTGACAGTTTTGGCTCCCCAGCGTGGACTGATAGGAGCACGTTCGAGATGCAGTAAGCACTCTCCGAGACGGTGATTGCACGACGATGGCGAGCCGGCTAGGCGGGAGGTGAGCAGGATATGGTGCAAGAGCGAGTGATTTGCACGCGCTCCCGAATGCAGGATTTCTTGGTGCCTGGATGAACATCTCCCTGCCGCGTGTAGTATACATCTACATGTACATATATCTTGGGCGTCGTATGGGGTCCTCCTCGCTCGTGCATGCAGGCCAGTGGTGGCTGGAAGTTGAGGTTGATCGCTGTCCTCTCACGGCACGGCCAGCACGATACGAGGATGATCTCTGGAGGGCGATGTGGTGGATATGGGTGGATTTGAGTGGAGATGGATGGATAGGGATATGGCTGGTAGGGTGGTGATGGTGGTAGTAGAAGTGGATACGGCACATGTGTGCATGAGAGGAGCAGAGGCGTGAAAGGAGAGGGCCCAACGATTTGCTCTTCCAGCTTCCAGCTTCCAGATTGCCTGCTGGGTGGATTGCTTGGAAGCGTGGAAGCGTGGATGCGTGGATGCGTGGATGCGTGGATGCTTGCTGGCTTGGTCTCTCGTCTCGGGTGCGGAAGGCGGCCTCTCGTCGCCCTGGCCCCCAGACACGAGCCATTTGGCGAGTGGGTGGACCCTAATCCCCGGCCAGCGACCAATCAGGACGACGCCCAGCAGAGGTGCGACCGAAGAGGGTTAGCGTGCTTGGTGGCGGTGGTCCATGCGCTCCACTGCCCTTGCTCCTGGCGCTCTGGCCCCTGCGCGTCGATGCATTCCAGTGATTCTATTGATACCATTGATACCAGCACTTGCACCACTTGCATCGCATCCTCTCGTTCATTCCTGGGAGGAGTCACTCGGGCCCGCTCATTTCTGCACAGATCCTGGAGATACTCGAGACCCTGGAGGAGGAGAGGAGAGGTGAGGAGAGGTGCATTTTCGTTATTCACTCACTGTTTTTAATTCACTCAGTTATCGGTTCACTCGCTCACTCAACTCTCATGTTATGTACGTGCTTGCCTCACCTCATCCTCACACCTTACTCCCTGCACACCTCTCATTTTGCTACGTCCCCCACTGCCGCGAGCCTTCCCCTTCTCGTCCTAGCGTCAACTCTCGCTCGTGCCTGTGTCCCCACTTCCCTTCCTTCCCCTTCCGTTAGTCTTCCTTCGCTTCCAAGAAAAAGGTCGACGCCCATATCAGGGCTCCACCCGTATCCACCCATCATCTGTGGGTGCCTCAGGTATCACAACTCATATCATACTCATCTCCATACCCGTACTGTACTCACACCCATGTCCTGTTACTCACACCCCTCGCGCCAAGCTGCACCCCCCCTTGGCCACCTTTTCTGGTGTTTGGGTGTTGTCGGTGTTGCTGCTGCCACCCTCGCCCTTGCTCAATTCCTCCCTCTCTCCCTCCCTCACCCTTCCTTCACCCTTCCTCAGCACTCACCTATTCACCACCCATTCACTCATTCACTCATTCACCTTACCCACTCTACTCCTCTCCACTGCCCTGCCCTGCCCTGCCTTACCTTCCCTCCCCTTCCCTTCCCACTGCCAATTGCCCACCCGCTGTTGTTGCTGCTGCTGCTCCTGCTTCTCCTGCACTTACCAAATCCAACCCCCCCCCCCCCCCAATCTCTCCCTTTCGCATGCTTGCTTTCCACCACCACCACCTCGACTCCACCCCAACCCAACCCTCAGACATCATCGCCCATCGCCCATTTCCCATCCATCTCCCTCCCGCAACCACACCATCACCACCACCCACCACCACCTTCTACCGCCAACGACCCTTTCGTCCTTCACCCAGCAACTCTTCGGCTTCGTCTTCGCCCACGCCCTCTCTAGGAATTTCGGTTTCCCTTTTAATAGTCGCCTTCTCGTCGCCCTGTCTTTGCGACGCTTCATGACTCACTCTCTGTAACAATACCACCCAGCACCTCGTTTCCCGTCCTGATTCCCTGGTCCTGGCTTTCCCTTGGTCGCTCATCCACCACCCTTTCACGACCATCACGACCACAACACCGGCGCGCCACCACGGCAACCTTTCCGATTCACGATTTCTTCGACCTGTACAATATCTTTATCGCCTCTTGTAATTGATTCCATTTCTTGTACACCCCTTTCGACGCGGCGCCGCTACGGTTCGATTGATTTCGGGCATTTTTTAAAGGGGGCGACGTCTTTTGGTCGACGTCAGGATCCACTTCCGCGCTGAATTGCGACGTTTTGCGCCCGCGCAACCCGGATCCAAACACCACCTAAACCTGGCAGCCTAATGACAGCAGTCACCACACCGGCGCAAGCTTCGACTTCATAAAGCGCCCGGTCGCGCACCTCTCGCTCTCCCTCCGCGACGCGGATCTGCATGCGAATGTTCCGTCCATTTTCTTGGATCGCGGAGTCCCGGGGATGCGAGAAAGTCGTAGATGGGCAGAGGGATCATATCATGGCGCATGCCACACGTCCGGTGGTCGAGATAGTGTCAGGGACCGCCGCGAAACGGAAACGAGAAGGTTCCGTGGACGTCGCGCCACCCTCACCAGAGCTACATGAGGCCAAACGGATCAAGGCAGCAGCGGATGCCGCAGTTGTGATGGAGACATCACCAGCACCTGAGATCAAGGCCGAGAAGGTGATCCACATGAAGACAGAGCCTGCTGCTCCGGTCGCGGTGGATCCCCGTCGCGTACGGGAAGCCATCGAGTCGCAGTTCAGTCTCGAGATCTTGTTGAAGCACAACGAGCTGCGTTTGATCAACCAAGAACTCGCCAAATGTCAAGTTGCGCTTGAACAGCTTCGCCGTTGTCATCTTATTCCTTATCCAGCTTCACAGGGTGCTTCTGAGTCCATGCTCAACATGGTCAACGGCACAGGGCCAGCACTTAGTCAAGGAGCCAAGGTGCCGAAATGGGCTCCTTCATATGGGGTCACTGACGGTCCATATGCAAGACATTACGCCAAGTGGCTCATTCCTGATCCCAGCTTTGATGGTGTTCAAGTTGAGTGGCAACACGGGGCCAACGGTTCACGTGCAGGCAAGTCAATACCCGAAGGTCGTTCTACAAGATACAGCGTTGCTGAGGGAGTTCCTGCAAGCAAAGCCCGCTCCCAGAGAGGCGTTGGAAGTCAAAAGCTGCAAGCTCTGTCCAACGGATATCCTCAGACCAAGGAGAAGGCTGGACCCTGTGTTCTCAAGCGTGGAGACGGCCAGATGGTCAAGCTGGTGTGTCTCGACTGTCACCGAGAGAACTTCTCAAGTACTCAAGGATTCATCAATCACTGCCGTATCGCTCACCACCGCGACTTCAAGAGTCACGAAGAGGCGGCCGTAGCGTGTGGGCAGTCGATCGAGATTGATGAGGTCGGAGGCATTGTGGGAGAAGAGAAACCGGCACCCGTTGCTAACGGTCTCGTTCACCCTATGGTCAGGAATGCTCCTATGACGAAGGAAGCTATGGCGGCCGTCATGTCTCGTATCAATGCGTCCTTGGAGATGCACAAGAATGGCGACCCTCGTGTACCGCGCATTCCAACAAGTGCAACCTCGACACCTGTGGTTGCCAAGGCCAGCGCGCCCAATTTCGTTCCGTCTTCCAGTACTCCATTCTTATCTGAAATTATGCGCAATCGTGGTTTCGACCGGGACCTGAGCGAGATTGTCGGGGAGGCCAGGAGGAAGGTCGACTACGACGAGGAGTCCGACTCCGAAGATTCCGAAGGCCACCCAACTCCTACTCAACAGAAATCACCCAGTAGCCTCGACAGAGCCGACTCACCAAAGCCTCCAATGCGAGTACCTGCGCGTGCAGGTGTATCGCCAGCACCGTTCGGCCGCCCCGTCAGCAGCAAGGGTTTGGGACCCTCCCCTCGTCCTTCCTATGCCACTCCAGTCATCAACACGGCTGCCGCCAATCAGAACCGACCTTCAGGTTTAATCATCACGACGCCTACTATGACCGACCACGGAATGCACCATCTTCAAGAGCCCGATCTGGATATCGAAATGATTGAAGGCCCATCAATCATTGACCTCAGTCCCAACACGGTGACCAGCAATAAGCCCCCTAGCTTGGTTAGCGATGACGGCGAGTACGATGATGGCACGGACGCCGATCGGGAGTCTTCTGGCGAGGATGACGAGGACAGCGATGTAGCAGAGATTGATATCGAGGACGACGCAGTCGATAAGGTCGTGCCGTTACGGAATCGAGGAGGAAGTGGAAGCGAGGCAATGCGGTTACGGAAGGAAGACAAACACGTCACATTTGTGAGCCCAGTGAAGGAGAAGGAGAGACGAGCTCGGAGGACGTGAGATGATATGAGTGTTTTTTAAGATGTTGGTAGAGCGAGCATAACAAAACCAGCCCCACCCCCTTGTTTGTGTGCTTACCCGCTATCGCTCGAAGAGTTTTATTCTGCTTTTGATTGGAAGAGTTCAGCGAAGGAAGCTAGCTTATTAGAAGTTTTACTACTCTTCTCTTCCTACCTATCTTCATACCACTTTTTTTTTTTTGTTTAGAATTGTGTATGATAGAAATATTACAGTTCTGTATGATTCACGCATGCTGGTTCTTTTATGATATGCTATGCCATGATATCCCATTTTTTGTGTGAAGTGAGATGAGATGTAGTGAGGTGAGTTGAGGTGATTGGAGGTGATTTTTGGGATTGGAAGGTGAAGGAAGCTTCTTGATCGAGAGTTCTTTTCATGGGTTTATCCATCTGATTGGAGCAAGGTAGAGCAGCACAGCACAGCACAGCACAGCACACACAAGACAGAACAGAATGTAAATTATAGCATTAACTCCTGCAGTATCCATGCTCTAACTCCTGGTATTCCTGAACCACGTATACACAGACACACACCATCATTAGACACACGCACTCTGTGCCGAAACTATCCCCATGCTGTCCCTCCCTAACCCTGCCACAGACCAGCACTACTGCTACTGCCCTTCTTAGCAGTACCAGTACCAGTACCAGTACCAGTGCCAAAGCCAAAGGCTCCATCCTCCTCCTCATCCAAGGTGCCCTTCTGGCGCTTGAGCTCGAACCTGAGATCGGCATTCTCGCTCTCCAGCTGCTCGATGCGCAGCTCCAGGCCGTCCATCTGCTCCTCGGCGCCGACGGAGAACTCCTCGATGATCTTGAAGAAGCGCCAGAGTCGTAGGATGACCACGAGGGACGCGACTTCTTCTAGTACGCCGTGTAGCAGGACGTCGATGATGAAGCCGGCTAGGATGATGATTGCGTCGAAGGTGTGGAAGTAGGAGGAGAAGTATCTGGTGGGCGGAAAGGGGGGTTAGTTGGTGTTGGTGTTGGGTTTGGGTGGGGAAGGGAACAAGAGGAGGAGATGTGGATGGTGAGGTAGAGACGGGTGAGGACTGGTACTTGGGTAGTCTGGTCCACTAGGACTTCAAAATATAACCATTTTTGATTTCTTGGTCCTGGATTCGAATAATAGGTGGTCGAGTAATAACACTAAATGAGGAAGAGAGCACAAACCTCCATCCAAATGCCCAAACAGATAGTAACAATTCCAACAAGAACAAGCACGAGAACACTAATCCCGCCGTACCAAGTGCGTCTCTAATGTCATCCCAGATAGGACCCGTATCCTTCTCATCGCATTGGTAGAGGTTGATGATGATATCTGCAAAGATACCGAGCAGATCGAACGACACCAAGGCCAGAACCGTATAGTGCTGGGCCCGCGACGAGAGGAACTCCTTGACCTGGCCCTGGCAGATGCGGTAGAAGGCCTTGTAGCGTCGATGTCGCTCAGCGTGGGTTTCGGCGACAGGAGCGCTGCCCACGCTGGCTTTCAACTTGGAGCCGTTCGTAGGCGGGTGCGCGATCGAGGGGAGCAGAGGCTCCGAGGCGCTGGGCTCGGCAGGCATGGTGGACAATGTTTGCAGAAGGAATGCAAGCAATACTGTGCTGGGCGCGAAGAAGAAGAAGAATATGAATTGAAGGAAGGATGCAAGGCTAGAGCTTCATGGACAAGAGGAGAGGAGGGAAGATCAGCTCCACTTGGAGGAGGGAGACGAAACGGAACGTGGGTGGTGCATGGAGGGTTGATCTGTGATCGATTGATTATCTGTGGCCGTTTTGGTGGCGCCTTGCTCTTATCGCTGCGCAATTGAGACTTGACATCCATTTTGATGTGGTGCGGGTTCCGTGCTTGCTTTTGCGGAGCGGGCTGACGGTCCCGAGAGCTGGCCTGCTGGTGGATGAGCTCAGGGGGGAACATGTATGATTTTGTGGTTTTCGAGGACCGTGAATATGCCTCCAGAGGTGTTTACTTGTTTTGGTGTCTGGGGTTTCGCTGACGTTCAGCCTTGACGATGGGGTATGGAGCTTGTAGTCTTGGCATCGCGAATGACGAAGATCGTGCCCAGCTTGAGAGTTTGACAGCCTTGTCTTCGCCAATGCGAACATCAACATCAACACCTTCAGTTTTTTATCTCCTTTGGGCAACAAGGTTTCTGACGGCGGAGTGATAATCTAAGGTATGTGCATGATGTCCTCTTTGCATTCTCGAATTGTAGAACAGCTTTGTGTCTGCAAGACAAGGCGGTTGCAGGAAAGCTATGGTCTTGGACAAGCGGGCCACCAAAATGCTGCAAATTCACCTTGCCATCCATTGAACATTCACACCGGTTCGTTATTCGAATTAAGAAATCCACTAACAAATTTCAAAGCAGCCGAGCTCGCCAATATCTTTTATTTCTTTAACATACCTTCTGCCAACTTTCGATTTGCCTCTGCGCAAACTTTCTTCATAGTTTGACAAGATGGCGGACATACAACCAAAGAAGGAGGAAGATATCATGGTGCAGGATGAGGAGGAAGAGGAAGACGATAATGAAGAGGTATGCGCGATCAAGTTGAGATAAGTGCCGACACGGACTGACTTTGGACCGCAAGGACGAGATATCCGCAATGAAGAGACGGGTTGCAGAGATGGAGGAAGAGGCTGCACGACTCCGCGAGATGCAGGCCGCTATCGAGCAGCAGACCCATGACCTCAGCGACAACAAGGAGGATGTAGACATGCGCAGCATCTTCGTGGGCAACGTTGACTACTCTGCTTCGCCCGAAGAGATCCAAGCACACTTCCAGAGCTGTGGTTCGATCAACCGCGTCACTATCCTTCTCGACAAGTTTACTGGCCAGCCAAAGGGGTTCGTTACACCACACCTATACCTACCTGCACCCACCTCATACTTTCCTGTTGTGACTTCGCTTGCGATCTCGCCTACGTAGGGGATGATAAGTTCGAGCTTTTACGCTTATGTTTCTCAAGAATCATTTATTGATCAAACGCTACCTGGCAAGAGATGGGTGCTAATTCAGACGCTGCAGGTATGCGTACGTGGAGTTCTCCGAGCCAAGCTCTGTGGCGGCTGCTCTTGTAATGAATGAGAGTTTCTTCCATGAGCGAAATTTGAAGGTTGGCTACTTCCTGCCATAGTATTTTATAAGCTGTTGTTCAATTGCTGACCTTTGAGTAGGTTACACCAAAGCGTACAAACGTCCCTGGGATGACTCGCGGTGGCTACAGAGGTAGAGGCGGTCCGGGTGCCTATAGGGGTCGAGGTGGTAGGGGTCGTGGTGAAGGCTTCCCCCCAAGAGGTGGTGCTTATGCTCCTAGGGGTGCTCCTGGAGGCTATCGGGGTGGTTACAGAGGAGGATATCGTGGACGAGGTTACGCTCCATACTAATGATTCTATGCTTGCTTCAGCATTGGCTTCTTGGCTTGATGGTCTACACGGATGCAGCAGAGTTGTGGAGCAGTAGCTGGGGATTGGAAAGCGTACGATAGTGGAGTGGCGTCTACCTATGGGGCTCGCATCTTCCAGACGGTCTGTTTCATTGACAAAATGGGCGGCGGCGAATTCAGGGACTGAGGTCACTGGACATAGTGGACATGGTGGATTTTCTCAAACCATGAATCACTAGATTAGGCGTTGGTATTGAACAAGGATTTCTGCACCGGCTACTTGTGGGTTATGTGATGATTGGTGATGGCTTTTCACGATGAGTAAGGCATATTTTGCCTCTGACCTCCCAAGTTCTAGGCTTTGTGAATTGAATGATTGGTAATTAATCTGGCTTGTCTGTAGACATTCGACAAAAGTCAAAGTCGAAATTATGATGCACAGAGACTAGAGGGGCACATCTTGAGAGCATCTCACGCGATAGAGTTATTATAAGCTCGGGGTAATAGTGACATCTGCTTACGCCTTTCAATAGACCAGCGCTTGCAACCTGCAGCCTTGCTGTTGTCAGAAGGCACAACCGATATCTACTATGAGCGAGTTCTCGCCAATAATCTCTCTCTCCATTGATGGTGCGCAATTGCTCTTACTGGAACTGTAGAACTCTTTGTACTTCGGACAAAGCGAGCACGTGAGTCGCCTCTGCTTGTCGATGTTGAGTACATCTGGGCTCTGCTTGGTCACTATGACCTAATGAGTTAGCAAGACAAACAGTCATGAATCTTTGCCCTTCTCGTCCCATAAAATTGGGCGAATTGGTGGTATAAGAGAAGATTATCCGGGCTGCTATTCTCGTTTGCGGAATTCCTATTTTTACCCTCTGCGACATCATTCGTGCCTTGAATGGATTCCAGACTTTCCAGGCCATTTTAGCGGGATGACTTTGACTTTGCCGCAGAAACCATAAACAGCAGCTCGAAACCGTTCGATTGATGCAAAGACGAAAGGACTGAATTTCGTACAGTCCGTCTCGGGCTCTTGCATGCGAACTGCTGGACCAGATTGACAAACACCTTCGTCACGACTTGTGGTTGGCAGCGCCTCTCTCGTAGCTGCACAGCCCCGTTTCTGCGGCTTGGGTTGACGACCACTCTTGCGTCGGCCTCCAGACCCCAGGGACCTCATTCACTTTCTGCGATCACGTTTGGGAAGCCTTCCATCATTGAAGTTATCCCCAAGGACGTCGCCATCGTTGGCGGATCTTCACGATGGCTGGTAGTAGCAGCAGGATGGATTCAAGCCTTCCGCCGTAAGTTGCCTCGAAACGTCATGGCTGTAGTTACCAGTACTAACAACCTCATAGGCAGCCCAATCTGCGATTAACCAGTACGAACTCCACCAGCCTCACTACACCATGAAAGCTAATGTGACCTAGTAATTGCGGCGGATGGGTTATATAAACGTGATGTCTTCAGTATGTCTTTACCTACAAGTGCGGCACAAAAAGCTGATAGCAATACCCAGGATTCCCAGATCCCTTCGCAGTGGCGACAGTAGGCGGCGAGCAAACCAAGACCACGACCGTTATCAAGAGAACCTTGAACCCGTACTGGAACGAGACCTTCGACTTGTGAGCATGGCAGGGCGTCGGAATGTCAAGAGCATACTAATACAAGTGATAGGCGTGTTTCGGAGGACAGCATCCTAGCGGTTCAAATCTTTGACCAAAAGAAGTTTAAGAAGAAGGATCAGGGTTTCCTAGGAGTCATCAATGTGCGAGTGGGAGATGTGATTGATTTCTCCCCAGATCAAGAGCGTGAGTTTCTCTACTTCCTTTGATTCACCGACTTCCAGCCTAGCACCTTCAATAAGACTTGAGACACTGACTCTCATTCATAGAGATGCTCACTCGAGATCTTAAGAAATCCACCGACAATCTTGTCGTACATGGCAAGCTTATCATTAACCTCTCGACCAATCTATCTGGACCTCCTAGAAATAGTGCCCCGCCACCAAACAGGCCGTCTCTGAATACCCCGCAAGGCTCAACCGTATCCAGTTTCCAACAAGGTGCATCGACTCCGAGCCACTCCCCATCACCATCTGGGGTAGTTTTGGCAAACGGCGCAATGTCTTCTGGCCCAACACCTGGTCATGCACCCGCTGCGGGCAGCGCTGGCACATCATCCGGGGTCCCTATAGCAAATGGCAATGGTCCTCCCAGACATGCAGCTACCTTCAGCTCATTTGAAGATGCCCAGGGGAGACTGCCTGCTGGATGGGAGCGCCGTGAGGACAATCTCGGGAGAACCTATTACGTAGATCACAACACCCGATCAACGAGCTGGAACAGGCCATCTGCTGAAGGCACCGCAGCAACGCAACGGATAGAGCGCGATGCCAATACTGCAGTGGAGCGAGCCAGACATCAGAACCGAACCCTCCCGGAGGACCGAACTGGTGCCAACTCCCCCAACCTGCCACCACCAGCAGCGACCGCACCCCAACCCAGTAGCAGTACCTCCAATGCCGCAGCCATGGTGGCAACCGGAGCTACCACAGCAGGAACTGGGGAGCTGCCACCACTTTGGGAGCAAAGACACACTCCTGAAGGTCGACCATACTTCGTGGATCACAACACTAGAACAACAACATGGGTGGATCCAAGAAGACAACAATACATTCGCATGTATGGTGGACAGAATGCCAACAACTCGATCCAACAGCAGCCAGTTTCACAACTTGGTCCACTGCCAAGTGGATGGGAAATGCGACTTACCAACACAGCCAGAGTATACTTTGTTGACCACAACACTAAGACCACTACTTGGGATGATCCTCGTCTCCCCTCGTCGCTGGATCAGAACGTTCCTCAGTACAAGCGTGATTTCAGAAGGAAACTGATCTACTTCCGTTCCCAACCAGCACTTCGAATCCTCTCTGGCCAATGTCACGTCAAGGTTCGTCGATCCCATATTTTCGAAGACTCGTATGCCGAGATCATGAGGCAATCGGCCACGGACCTTAAGAAACGATTGATGATTAAGTTCGACGGTGAAGATGGTCTGGATTACGGTGGACTTTCCAGAGAATTTTTCTTCCTCCTCTCCCACGAAATGTTTAACCCCTTCTACTGCTTGTTCGAATACTCCGCACACGACAATTACACTCTCCAAATTAACCCTCACTCTGGCATTAACCCCGAACATCTAAACTACTTCAAGTTTATCGGCCGTGTTGTTGGATTGGCCATTTTCCACCGACGTTTCCTCGACGCATTTTTCATTGGCGCATTGTACAAGATGATGCTTAATAAAGCTGTAGCACTATCAGATATGGAAGGTGTAGATGCAGATTTCCATCGCAGTCTTCAGTGGATGCTCGACAACCCGATCGAGGGTGTTTTGGACCAGACCTTTTCGACAGAAGATGAGCGTTTCGGCCAAACTAATGTCGAGGATCTCAAGCCAGGAGGACGTGACATCGAAGTCACGGATGCCAACAAGAAGGAATATGTTGACCTTATGGTCAAGTGGAGAATTCAAAAGCGAATCGACGAGCAATTCCAGGCTTTCATCACTGGATTCCACGAGCTGATTCCGGCCGAGCTTGTCAACGTGTTTGACGAGAGAGAGTTGGAATTGTTGATCGGTGGTATTGCTGAGATTGATGTTGAGGACTGGAAGAAACACACAGATTATAGAGGATACACTGAATCTGACGAGGTCATCAAGTTCTTCTGGCAGACCATTCGCAGCTGGGACGGAGAACAAAAGTCTCGTCTTTTGCAATTTGCTACTGGAACTTCTCGCATTCCAGTCAACGGATTTAAAGATCTCCAAGGAAGTGACGGACCCAGACGATTCACGATTGAGAAGGCAGGTGAAATGAACAATCTGCCCAAGTCGCACACATGGTAAGTCATCAAATCTTCAATGAGTGAAACAATGCTAACTTGCCCAGCTTTAACCGACTTGATTTACCACCATACAAGTCCCTCGAGGCACTACAAACGAAATTGACGATGGCTGTAGAAGAGACAATGGGATTCGGACAGGAGTAATCAGGGTTCTATTTCTTAGTCCAACATGGTGTTTTTTTCTTACAGAACGGCGGAGGCAGTCTTGGAAGGAACGATTCCAGTTGGGATTGCATAGTCATTATCGATACAATCGAAAAGCCTCATTCTGTATCTAAATTCGCCAGAAGGAACTTTTGGTGAAATTTCATGTCTTAATGTGTCTATATGAGTTTACTTTTTTCTATTGGCTAGGCCCTGTCGAGTAAGATTACTGGTGTACAGAAAGATGTGGCATTTTGTACCCCAGAACGAAATATCTACTATGTGATCATTAGTCCAGAGACCACTTCGATGTTCATGCCGTGAAATGCGAGTTGCTGCTAGTTCATGAGCCCAGTGTGAGGTTACTCCTACCTTCGATTTCGGACTCTTCACCAGATCCAGAGATGAGCCGTCGGTTCGGGTGTTTGTTCGGTTCGAGGGGCTTTAATTTAAGCACGATGAGCTAAAATGGCTTGGTGGCGTCCGGGACCCCTCGTGCTTGTGGAGTTGTGGAGCTCGAAAAGGTCTGAGATGTGAAATTAGGTTCGGGAATACTCCTCGAGAGTTGAGTCTAGTTTATTGGGATGGACAAGATAACAGACGCCTCCTGGGTCAAGTGACACGCTTGACAGGCTTTGGCAGACAGACTCGGATGGACAGGCATTGACAGCCACAGATCGGGTCTGCATGTCTGCATGAATGGTTGGGGAGGGCACTGAAAGAAGCAATGCGTGTCTGGTCTAAAGGGAGGTGAGCAAGTCGACAAATGGATGAATGGATGAGTGATGGGGCAGATCGAAAGGGGAACTAGGACTAGGATACGAAGGGAGGCGCTCCATGGGAATATTACGAGGGCCATTGGCCAATCAGCAGGCGAGCCGGACTGGGCGTTCAAGCACACTAGGTCCGGGGAGGTTGACATTTAGATAAATATTTATGGAAAGCATAACCACCAGCACAAGCTCCAGCACAAGAGAAGCACAGAGCACAGAGCACAGAAGGTCACCGTCCATCCGCCGCCCAGTCCTGGTCTCAGGGTCGCGAGTGGATCGAGACTAGGGCGATGGCATCTTAGACAGCTAAAGCCATCGCTGGGATGGGGAGATTTGTCCCAGGCGTTACTTAGAGACTTGTGGTCCTCGTGCGTCCCGCTACTTCGCTCTCTCTTTCGTCGTCTGTCTTCTGTTTTCTAAGTAAGCGTCGATACTACTGCAACTGTCTTTCTCTATACCTGAACTCAGCTCACTGTCGTTATTATTGTTGACTTGCTCCGCTCCTTGCATCCATACTCCCGCTACAGAATTGTCCAGACGTTGAAAATCGGAAATCCCTTTGCAATCGCATATACAGCACCTACCAGCAACATGCAGCTCTCACTTGCCCCTCTCGCCCTCCTCTTCTCCGTCGCTGCAGCGGCCCAAACAACATCCTACTCTCTCATCTCAACCACCTCGGCCTGTGCAGCCCAGCCAGTATTGGAAGCATGCATTGCCAGCACGTCTGCCATTGTCCAGAGCTGTGCGTCTACGGACTACAGCTGCCTGTGCCAGAAATGGACTGACGTGGAGACGTACGTTTCCCCCTTCATTCTCTATTCCCTAAATTCCGTTCTGCGAACTACTGTAGAAGCACCAATACTAATATGAGAACCCTATAAACAGTTGCTTCCTCCAGTGCCCCAACGACTCCCGCTACGCTGCAACCTTGTCCTACAGAACCACCTTCTGCAACAACGCCGCCCTCTACCCAACAACCACCTCCTCCGCCATCTCCCGCGCCGTGTCCTCCGCTTTCTCAGCGGCCACTACTGCCTCTACCACTGCAGGTGCCGCAAGTGGTTCCAGTGGCGCCGTCAAGGTTTCAAGCAGCACTGCGAGCGGGAGCCAGGCCTCGGCTGCTGCTGCCTCGACGACGGCGAAGAGCGGTGCCAAGGGCAGAGAAGTGGTCAATGGAGGCGTGGTTGTGGGATTGTTTGGACTTATGGGCGCTTTGCTGTAGAATGGATACATACACGCCATTGCGTACACGGCTGCGAGAAGAAGGGTTGTCAGAAAGGAAGGGAAAGCGAACGCGTTTTTGATATTTTGTTCATTGTTTAGCGTTGAGCGTCGTGTTCTGGTATTTTACTGGCTGGGTTAGGGTTGGGGGTTGGACTGATACCCTGCCGGGGCTCGATGCTGGGGAACTCGTTTTTGAAAAGTAGTATAGGAAAGATTTGTAATTTAGTATATAGCTGCCCTTTCAAAATCATCAAAATGATACCATGGAACACTGGTTCTCTCACCAAACCTCGCCGATTTCTACCTTGAATATTGAAACCAAAAAGGCTTCTCATAGTTGTTTGGCTATGACCGGTGCCACAGTGCCATACTGCACATTGTATCGTCTCCAAACAGGACTCAAAGTCACTCGCAGTACGCTAGCAAGCAATCTTGCCCAATACACATTCACAGAAATACCATTTTAAACTCGTCCAGCTTCCCAACAATCTGGTATACTTTGACCTTGAATAATATAAGTCCACTCCCTCACGCACTTCCTCACACTGTAAGCCAGTCATATGACCCCCGCCTGTCAAACTTGATACTATCCACAATCTCGGCATAGAAAGACACCCAGCAAGTTAAAAGCTCGACAGACTCATTCCCAACCTTAGAGTTGTCGACTTGCCTGCCGAACCATAGTAGCGTAAAGAGCAATTCTGCTAACACTCGATAACCGAAAATATGAGCGAAAAATTGGTGTCAATGCGTGAGAGGGGTATATGCAAGTAAATATACACCTGCATCGTGCCTAATGGCAGAGTGCTTGATATCACCAACGATTTTGAGAGATGTCTCATGTTGTTTATTCTTGATTCTTCAACGCAAGTGAACTCCTTTGCATCCTAACTATGTGCCATCTGAAACTTTGTACAGCTAAGAAACCCAACACGTCACTCACACATATCCCATTCTCCCAGTCTACTTTCTGTACCACATACGGGTGCTATCAACGAAGTCAGTATCAAGATTGTGACATGTGGAAACTGATGCTCTTACATCTTTGTGTGCCGCATCTTCTTTTGAAGTTGGAAGATCCCGTACTGTTGCTGCGTTAGCCAACATGCCGTGTCTTTTCACAAGTTGGAAGCCCTACCATCAAAGCCTCCGAGGTAGGTGGGCATCCCGGCACATAAATATCAACTGGCACAATTCTGTCACAGCCCCTTGTAACACTGTAGCTGTAATGGTAATAACCACCTCCATTTGCACAGCTACCCATTGAAATAACCCATCTGGGATCTGGCATCTGATCGTAAACTTGTCGCAGCGCAGGAGCCATCTTGTTGGTCAAGGTGCCCGCCACAATCATGACATCCGACTGACGAGGCGAAGCTCTGAAAATTATACCAAGGCGATCTTGATCGTAACGGGGAGTGGACAGATGCATCATTTCGACAGCGCAACATGCGAGTCCGAAGGTCATAGGCCAGAGTGAGCCTTGACGAGCCCAATTGGCAATTTGGTCAAGGGTTGTCCTGTGAGCACCATATCAGCCTCCTAGGACCATATATTCATGCCAGATTGATGGCAAACGTACAAGGCATATTGCATAACACCCTCCTTCTTCTCCTGACTGGGCAGTGGCACCTCGCGCCTCACCTTGCCGGTGACACTCAGCGGTAGCGACCCCTGGTTTCCTGACAAGCTCTGTGTCGTAGGTACGCTCGCAGGCTTCGAAGAAGTGGATGAGATGGCAGCAATTGATCGGTAGGAGATCAGAGATGAAGCTGGTTTGACTACGATTGGAAAATGTTAGCCTGTGGCGACGTAGGAGAGCTTCTGGGCCAGCAAATTGCCGTACCTCGCAGAGCCAGCGCAGCTGCCGATCGCGTAGACGAGAGCATCTTGTCAATTGATCGCAGACAGGACAGAAAGAAAAGGTGGCGGATGGAGGGGAGAGTCTTGGATCGTGGGGGATCAATAGGTTGAAGTCGTCGATGTCAGTATTATTCGGTAAGGGAAAAAGGACTTCATTTGATTGGTCGAGTCACGTGCACCATCGAAACCAGTTTACCTCCAGGTACCTACCTGCACTGCGTAACATGCCTACCTTCACAACCTCCCGGAAGGTTTGATACGATACACATGGTGGGATGAGCTGTTGATTATTCCTTTTACAACTACTTTTGCGGACAATTTTATCTATATTCTGTTACAACTGCGATGACCAGCGTCGTGAAATCGTTAATACAAGCATCATATGTACCAACGAAAGGTATATACTGAGAATTGAAGCTGCGCAATTTTAAACGCCTCCAAGCTGGGCTTTCCTGCCATCCTCCATTCCTGCCATCCTGCCGACCATTTTAAGCTCCAGAGCTCTTTGAATTCTCGCCCATCAAAGCCTTGATTTGGGCGTCTACCTCATCCTCCGTAGCTCTCTCAACGTCTGTTTGGTGGTTTCCTGTTCGGCCCCGAGGAGATGATCTTCCGTCGCTATCATCGTCACTACTCTCGCTTCCATGGCGACTATCTCGACTTGTTTGGCGACTTCTCATCATCTGAATCGCATGTTAGTCAATTTCATGTGCTTTGGAGAAACTATCCATACCCATGATCGAACTCCGCCGATAAGACCCAAGCTGTAGCCAGTGGCAAAATCACTTCCAGGGCCAGGGCTTTCGGGTCTTGGAATCTCAAGACGGCGACTGAGATGTGACAGAGCCGATGGGCTGGTAAGAGAACTACTCTTGGAAGAGTCTTCCAGGTTGGTCAAACGTGCAGGACTACCAGGTCGGCTAGCCTGCCAAAATTGTCTCAACTCTTTGCCCAGTTCTTGTCCAGTAGTGCTCCCTAATTTAATGTTAGCATACGCTCCAGACGGATGTTTGAGAGATAGCAGCAATAGGCTATGGCGGAATAGTCGAACTTGCAAAAAATATCGGAAATTATTGCTCCAGGTCAAACACCTTTGACAAGATTGTACAAATAAAAACAAAGAGTACGTACAATTGGATCGAATGGCATCTCTCATCTCCGAAACGTGACGTTTCAAGTCAAGCTCATTCTTCTTGAGCCAAGACACGTTGAGCTCCTGGCGAGAGGTACCACGCTTGAATTGACGCGCAATGTACTTCTCGTAGTCTCGCACAATCCTGAAAATGTTAGCGTTCCTCATTTTCAAATGGCAAAAGAAGACTGCCTTACTTGGTAATAATGCCAGTTGTGCTCACGCCTTCGGTTCTCTGCGTAACCAAGAATTTGCCAGCTTCTTTGATGGGCTTGTAGATATCATCTCCCTCATCTGCAATATATGGCAGATCATCATGAGCCACATAATCAATCTTGTGGTCTTCCAAAAACTGAGGTGTGACGATCCAGGGGCAGTCTTCAATCACCTCATCGACCCATTTGCAGTGTCGCACCGTCTCAGCACGCTCCTGGCCAGACAAAACTGTAAGGCCTTTACGCTTGTGAGTCTCTTTATCTCCAGTCACGCCGACAATCAGGTAAACATCAGGGAATGCCTTCTTAGCTTGTTCGAGTTGGCGCATGTGTCTACATCGTCATTAGCCCTCATCTTGTCATTGAATCCCATTATTTACGTACCCAAGATGAAACAAGTCGAATACACCATCAGCATAGACTCGGATAGCTCTGCCAGCTGCAGGTGGATTGGTCTTGTATCCAACGGGATCCGTCAACTTTCCAATTGGGGGAGGTGCCATTGACACTGGCTTATCTTCGTCTTTCTCCTTTGATGCGCTCTTACGCCCTTTGCGGCCCACTCGGTTTGCAATATCTGTGCTACCTTCCGTTGTGTCTGATGGCTCTCCAGGGTCTTGGGTACTACCGATGCCGTTCGCAACCTTTTCGTGAGTTGCTGATCGCAATCGCTTTGCGGGAGGGTTTCCAGCATCGATTGAGTTCCCCTTTCTATGGTGTATATTGTTTGACTCGGGAGCTGTAGACTCGCCTTCCTCGCCGGAGGCATCTCTGGATGAAGGTTGTAATTGATCCATTGCTGATGAATTCTTTGAAGTTGGGATGGTGGATGTTCTTTTCCTCTTGCCCACACTCGAGCCTGAGGAAGGAGAAGACATGGTGTTCAGTTTGCGGATATGCTCCTTCCAGAGGAAACAGGAGAGTTTTCTTACAGGAAAGAGTGGATTCGAAGCTCGCGAAGTTGAGGAAGTTCAGAAAGTGGTGTTCACGGATGGTCGCGAGTTCGAGAGACGTGTTGGAGCTGTTGAAATGGTGGAGCGTGCTGGGATCCCAAGTTATTTTTTGCAGGGATGACGATGTTCCGGATTGCTTATCGAAAGGGGTGAAAGTGCGAAACAGCCTTTTCCAGAGGAAGATGATGGGAAATACTTATAGAGAGAGAAGCTGGAGGAGAGGAAGAGTAGAGAACAAGCTAACTCTTCTGTAGTTGAGCGTTCCCATCTAATAGGCTGATGAAAGATTGCTCCAAGCAACCCGGTTTCCTTAAAATGACGTTCATCTTCAAGTCAACTTCGCTCCACTGCGTATGCGCAGGGCGGCACTGAATCCAACACTACATCATCAGAGCAGAAAACAACCGCAAAATCAATTCAGAATATTGTCTAAGCAGTGAAGCGATATTTGATAACCAGGCCCTAAACGCTACGAATTTTGGAACGATTCAAGACTCAATTAGACTCCATCACCGAAGTCAACACAATCGCCAAGCTTAGTGCCGCTTTATTCATATTGGCAATCGTGGCTGGCCCTGAAGAAAAAGGGGGGCAAAGAAGGCTGTGTGCATTGTTCTTTATTCAAGGGGCGTAGAACGGCCTGGAGAAACTTGGAAATATCTATCTGTACAGTGCTTATCGGCCCAACGCACTGCACTGCGGGATTGCATCATGGATTGTCAAGAGTCGAAGCAGATAATTTCACATGTGCAATATTTGAAAAGTTCATTTCGAATTCCAGGTATCAGATCGCGAGCGCTTCTCAGTACAATGCAACCGCTAGCCTTAGTTTAGTCTAGGGGAACCATTCATTTGTTCCTTCCCATTCAAGAAACTCTTTGATGCGCGCAAAAGAAAGGGACATTAACACAAAAACCCGCTGCTGCATGATCGTAAATTCAGGAGATTGGGCGTAGGCGTCCTACACCCGCTGTCCTCCCAATGTCCCACCCCCAATACAAAGTTTCCCAGGCGCAGCATGCAAGTAGTATCCAGGAAACAATTGCCGACCAGCCACCCATCGTATAGCTTAAGCAAAGCCGACCATGCAAAGTCCCGATTGTTAAGATACAATCTTCTAGGGTATTTGAGAGTCAACGCTATGGTCCGCCTACTTTTCACTTACTGAACTGGTAGATTTCTTGCTGTCTTCGCTAATAGCTGACTTGGGAAGAACTGCATCGGCAACTCCCTTCAGGTCGGGCTCTGTGATCTTATCAGGCACTGCGTGGTGGCCCTTGTGAACTTGGCTTTCGAGGTCTCGATCCTCGTCACCATGGTCGAACATCTCAGTATCATCTGAGTCTGTCAAGACTTCAGTGCCGTCGCCGAGAAGAATGATACGGCCCCGTTGATTGGCCCCGAATGGCTTCGGCTTTTGGTCCATATCAACATCATAACCGCTATCACTATCATCAAAGTTATGGTGAACACCAGGACCGCGGAACTCAGCTGTTGGCAGTAATTAGCGCAATTCAACGGGCTTGTTTAAAACGAAATACTTGCCATACTCTGGAGGAGCACAAGGGCCATCCCCATTCGCAACTCGCTTGGCAATCTCTTCGTACCACTGCTCCTTGGTCTTGCCGCGGAGCAGTCCAATCACAATCATGGTCATGTTGTCACAACCAACACCACCAGTCTCGGAATTAGATGCGATACAGTTGTCCATCATGTTCTCGCAGATTTTGGATAACTCTTGCTTTGCAGCGATTCCTCGTCTAACGAACTCGACAACTGCCTGAGAAGATTGACAATCCCAGATGCCTTGAAAACGAGTTAGCATGTTCTGAGAGTTTGGTGGTCTGTCGTTGTGGCATACCATCACATGCAACAACTAGGAATTCGTCATCGTCCGAGATTTCGTGTACAGTAACGTCAGGGAAAGCTGTGACAATCTGCTGCTCGGGTGCAAGTTCTGCGCTCTTCTTGAACTCAAAATCACCAATAGCCCTCGATAATGCAAGATTGCCATTAACACGACCGAAGTCAACAAATCCTCCAGCTGCCGTAATTCTGGCCTTCTCACCTGAAACTTGTTAGCATAGCCCCGAGAATGAGTGGGCATGGTGGAGCTGCAAACCCTCATTTTGTGGCTTGTGATCGAATGACAATGGCTTTGCTCGTCCCTTCACACCAAGAACGCTTCGAGAATCGCCGGCATTTCCCTGGTGTCATTAGCAAAAGTTGCAGTCTGTTGCAACTGCGGACATACCACGAAGATCTTCTTTGCAGAGAGGATTGCAACCGAGGCAGTACAACCGGAAACTTCTTCCTCATACCGTGGATCTGCAAGCCATGATTAGTTTCGTTTGCTCCTGCAATACTACTTGGAGGCTGACCATTTAGAATTGCTCGATCTGTTGCAAGAAACCCATCCTTCAAAGCCTGCTCGATATCTCCCTTCTTGAAAGCATCCTGCTTGGCGACAATTTGATGTATGTTTTCACCTGCAAACTGTGCTACCTTGTCGCCTCCATGTCCATCGTACACTCCAAAGAAAGACAGTCGTGATTGAATGTCTGCTGCTGTAATCTCTTTTCCATCCTCGGCGGCTGCTTGCAGATCAAGAATTGCAGCATGTGCATCCTCCATACTGATGCGCCATCCTTGCATGGATGACACTCCAAAGATCATACGCTCATCGCCGCCATTGTCAGAGTGCTAAATGTACGTTAGCAATATGCGCGAGTTTGCTAAGGTATTAAATCTTGAAAATTTCTCCGAACTAGACGTTCGATGCTGCCCAGCCTTTCCGAGTAGCCACTGGCCTCGCAAGGATCCGTCCGGATTTTAGGTAGTCCAGTCGCAACCTGGAACATCTGCCATTGAAGCAGGCAGTCCAGGCACGACGCGCAGAGACTATGTTCGCTCTTGAGAAACAATGAATCCGAATCTCGATTTCCGCCCCCAAGCCCAGGTTGCGAGGCGGGCAGACCTGATTTGATATCCACCTCTCGAGACATGACAGCATAAAATGTAATTGCATACCTTCTCCACAACCGGCTCAGAAAGGGTCTGACCCATCTTCGCGATAGATCGATATGTTTGTTTTAGTCGTTCAGGTTAGGAGGCGCTTTGTGTGGCTCGCAGGCTTTGACAAGGCGGGGTTGCAAGATGAGGTGGGGTGAAGCGTGTAGATGTAGTAGGGATTCTAAATGTCCATTCTGATTAGAACCATTCAACAAGCCTGCCGTACGAAGCAGAGAAGGATACGGGTATGAAGTACATACCGAATTGTGTCGCGTGTTTAGGGAAACGGAGAGAAGTTCGTGTATGACGATTTGGGATTTCCCTGAGTCTCGTTGCAACGACGCTAATGGCTCGCGTAAATAGCGCCATTGTGGTGGTGATGGCTGCGCTGCGCCAGGTGAATTGGCGGGCCTTCTCCGCTGATGGATGTTCCAGTTCTTCCCCTGATCATTGGCACATTCATCATCATCATCACTCTCTAGTTTTGCTCGTCGCTGCCCCTCCTTGAATATTTGAAACAGTCGAGTTCTAGAAACCTCACTGCAAGCTAGGTAATTCGCTTGTTCTCGAAGGTATTGTGAATGTCCACAAGCATCAGAGCAGTTTAGGTGCGCTCGGATATCAGCATCAGCATGCTGTCAGGCTTTTCCAATTCTGCACAAGGCGTTTCTGGAACAGCCTCCAGTGACCGGAACTGGAGAAAAGCCTCAGTCCGGAATGACCATTGTCGCCTGTTGCATAAGTGGACCCTGGGACCCTGAATTTCTGTGGGATTCCGTGTCTGCGTTTCGATGTGGCTGATGGCTGACGCCCCTAGATGCCTGACTCTTGATCACCAAACTGCAAAGGCGAAGTACTACGATCATGCATTGACTAAGAGCGAGAAAAAACTGCACCTCCATCGTTGAAATCCCCAGTGCATCAGCTGCACTGTGGCCAGTGTTGTTTCTGCGTCATTCGGGTCAATGCCACCCCTGCAAGCCCAGGGATGCCGGAGAAACATCTGGGGAAAGCTCTCGGGTCACCGACTGAGACAGTTGTTGTCATAAAGATATCTTCCATATCACCTATTCCAAGTAGGGTTTCCATCTATGGTCTTCCTTCTATTGACTCCAGAGGCCTAAGTGACTTTTCTTGATGGGAGTACTGTTTAGTTCTATTAACTTTCTGAACCCAAAAAAGCTGCAACCTAAAGGGCAACCTTACATCCAGCTCAAAACTTTCTAGTTTCATCCAATCGGAACGTTGCCTGATAGCTCAGCAGAAATGAATATATGTGATGAATGCCGAAGTGAATACGAATCGGTTCTGGCAGCTCAATAAGGATACTCGTAGTAATTGCTATATTGTATATTCTTGTAGCAGTAGCATTCGGGATCGAGGCAAATCTAATCTTCTCCTCGGAAGAACTCGGTGATTATTTTGACATTTCCTCTGTTGAAAAGCTTAACATTACATCAGGAAAAGAGTGTGCTGGCTATTTAGAGAAGCTTGTCACGTCGTGTGTTGAATATTGCCGACGGAATCTATTATTAAGAAACTTCCCACATCAGCACCTTTACTTATCAATTGATCAATTCCCGACACTGACATGAGCAAAGTCTGCTCGGATTGTTCCCCTAATAAAAGTGTTGATCCGTATCTTAATGGAAGAAAAATGTCGGTCATTCCGGGTGGCACTGCCTCGAAGTTATTGGAAGGTTAATTATTGCGGCAACCTTCATTGGAATCCAGTAGCAAAAACAGAAATGCCATCAAATAAAGTCTTCCGCAATACTCTGCAACTAAATCCAATCGTTCGAATTCACTCATAAGTGATTACTGGCTTTTGCAATATCAGAGGTGAGAATCAAAGGCAGCTTTTTTCTCAAGATATATCACCATGCCATCGGACTGCAATCTGGCGACCTTACCGGCAGGGTATTTGTGAATCGAAAGCGCTAAAAGGGACCTTGGAATCATCAAATTTGTGTTCAAAGGATGAATGGCCTACTGCTGAGGGTATTTTCGTTGCGATAATGAGGCACTTCTTGTCATGTTCGAACCGACGGATTGAAGTGCCTAAGGTAGGCCCAGAAAGGGGGTCTTGTCTCTTGCCATGAGGTTCGGCTTAAGCGAAGCGCTAAACTATTTTTGTTCATATTCCTCCTCCTACAACTCGAACTTCATTTTGATCGAAAACCAGCCAAAAGATGGCATCCCGTTCGCCTTCTCCCGAGTTCTCGCCATTGGCAATGGGAGTTGATCTAACACCACTTCCAACGTATAAAAGTGCTACAACAACGTCCATAGACTTCTCTAAACTCCTGGAGCCTCCACTCCAGCTCCACCAGGACCTCACTTCAGGATGTGGTGGACAGCTATGGCCCGCAGGCATGGTATTAGCGCAGCACATGCTTCGCTACCATCGGGAGTCGCTGAAAGACTCAAGGATGTAAGTTGGGTTTCAGATCCAAATCTATCTTTGCTGACACATGGCAAAAGCCTGGAGCTTGGAGCTGGCGGTGGTTTAGTCGGTCTAGGCGTTGCAATGGGATGTACGGTCAATAACCCAATCATTATCACTGATCAGGAGAATATGGTCGACCTGATGCGGACGAACATCGCACTGAACTGCCTCGAATCACGTGTCAAGGAATCCGTTTTGAACTGGTATGATACAATGCACTCAAATTACAGCTGGAGAGGACCGAGGCTAAAGTTGTATTCAGGGGTGAAAAATTACCAGAAGATATTACTACAATGAAGCCCAACATCATTTTGGCCGCTGATTGCGTTTATTTTGAGCCAGCATTCCCATTGCTTCTGGCAACATTGGAGGAGCTTCTTGACTTATGCAATGATGCTATTATATACTTTTGTTTCAAGAAGCGCAGAAAAGCAGATTTGCAGTTTATGAAGAAAGCCAAGAAGAAGTTCACTGTGGAGGAAGTAGAAGATCAGGACAGAACGACGTTTTCGAGGGAGGCATTGTTTTTGTATACCTTCAAACGAAGACCATGATATTGAGGGAACGTTTTCGCTATAACAACCCATGCGTTCTATGCGGCACTGGTGGTGTTGCCACATTATATGACTTTTAGTCTATTGTTTATTCACCGCCTCCCATATTGACACCGAGCAGGAAAGCTGGCTCGTCAACTTTGTGATGCTCGTATGACAGAACACCAACGGCACCGGGCTCAAGCATCATGGGTAAGCTCATAGCAAGCTCAAACCCAATCCACCGCTTTGCAAACGCTCTTAAAATATGACCATGGGCGATTAATATCACATCCACTGCCTTCTCCCCATTCATATACGGTCCTTGGATGTTCCTGATCTCTCGGATGATTCTGTCAAGACGGTCCGAGACCTCTTGCGCCGTTTCCCCACCCTCACAGCCATCAGTCCAAATATTCCACGGCTTCTCCTTGTCCAATCCCCGTTCTTTTCTTGCAGCTCTAATCTGAGCAGTCAGAAGCCCCTCGTATTCTCCATATTCCCATTCTCTTATATCTTCAGCAATCTCAAGCTTGGGCTCGAGATCAAGCTGTGCAGCTTTATCGAAGAGTATCTCGTAGGTTCGACGTGCTCGAGTTCGAGGACTAACAAAAAGATGGGCAATTCGGGATGGGTCGATGATTCTCCCAGGCCCAACAATTACTTTTCCAGAAGAAGACACCTGCTCTTCGCCATTGGCCGTTAAGGGTATATCACTACGGCCTGTATAGCGACCTGATATCGTCCATTCCGTCTCACCTGCAAGTAAATTAGTCGATCTTATAGTGATATCATTAGATTGATATACTTCTCGCTCACCAGAATAGAGAATTGTGCTGATAATACATACCATGTCGCACGAGGAAGACCCTCGGGGTCCCTGCGTCTTTGTCGGGCATCTCCAAAAAATGGTCCTATGGCAGGTCCTAAAAATACGGAGTGTAGATTGCAGTGGAGGGGTGAAAGTAGACAGTCGACATTAGAACCAAAGAGCTGTAGCGTCCAAAAGGCGGAGGGGCATATGATCACATGATTCCCGATAAGCATATGCGATAAGACGGTAAGGACTCAGCTTGTATAAGTCAACAACGTCAAACTCTCCCCGAACGTCATGAAAATGATGAATATCCAGCCGTGAGTGGCACAATGGCGAAGCCGTGGGGTCACTGGTGGAAGCTGCGACCGCGAACATGTGAGCACGAACGAGGCAAGGGGCTTCTATAGGTCGAGAATGCTCAGCCTCCAGGCAGACAGCCTCCAGCCTACAGCCTCACCGAGTGACCCATATCCAAGTACGAGTTGGGAGTCCATATTCGTCCATCCAACGGGTTGTTTCCAGTTCTGTCTCTCACATGACTCACATTCATGTGAGTCTTCATCAAACATTCGGCCCGTGTATAAAACAGAGCCTTAGCCATAAAAGGACTGCCTTAACGCCCTGCCTGAATGGTGAAGTAGAGCCTCGAATTCTCCAATTAATGTAGCACTGTATTTCAACAGGCTTTTGATGTCTACTTCTACACCAACAGCAGACCGGAGGAGACCTTGGGTCGTTAGAAGCCCGGTCGGCCGTATCTACACCGCAGCCTTACGAATATCTTGTGGATTGATCCCAAACAACACCACACAACAATCTCAGCCCGGCCGTACCGGAGAGGCTGTAGAAATGGAAAGAGTACAAACTGTTGCTGTTCCCGCAACACCGGTGAATTTGCCAGTTGTACTAGATCAAGAGCAAGGAGATACGGAAAGCGCACCTAACCCCACAACTCAAGAGTCCGTAACTATGGAAGGTGCTCCGGTCCCAGCTCCTATAAATACGGAGGACGCTGCGAATACGGCGGAGACTTTACCAGCTGTTATGGAAGAATGGCTGGTCTACATAGATGCCTTACCAGAAGTTGTAGCTCAACCTGAGCCAGCAATTGAGGTTATACTTCCTCAACCTCCCCCACCACCACCACCGCCTCCTCCACCAACTGTTCCACCAGAGCCAAGGATGCCTTTGTGTATAGTGTGCCAGGAAACAAGAGAGACCGAGGAAAGCAAATTCCCCTACAATTGCAAAAGGTGCTATGCGAGCGAAATATGCATGGAGTGCCTGAAAGACTGGTTCTTGGATGCATGTAGGTACCCCCTCTGTCTTTTACGGGTTGGCTGCTGAATTGTCTCAGGTAAAAACGAGTCCAAGATGCCAGTCAAATGTGGTTGCTCTCCAATTCCAGTAACATGCATGAACAAAGTGCTATCGTCTGAACAGGTAAGTTGTCACATTCTATGTCGAAGGTGTCAACTTTTAACATAAAATAGATCAAGCTTTACAGAGCAAAGTATGAAGAATCGCAAACCCCAGACAGACTCTACTGCCCAGTTCCAACATGCTCAACATTTATCCCTCCTCGACTCTTTGTCACTCCGAAATCAATCACAGAGGAGATTGTGAAGTTCCAACTCCCTCAAATAGCCAAATTGGACGGACAGACACCTCAAGAGCCCTCATTTGTTCTCAGCATGTCTCTCCCCGGCCCTCCAGCTAAGAGGCCTTCCGTCTCATGCCCAGGATGTGACTCATCCATCTGCACAAAGTGCCGTGCACTGGAGCACGTAGGCGAGTGCTCAGATGACCTCGACCCAGAACTAGCAGAGATGCTCAAGAAATGGAGGATAAAACGTTGTCCTAAGTGCCGTACTGGAGTAAGAAAAGTATATGGGTGCTCCCACGTTGAGTAAGTTTGTCCAGCAACCATATCGGATATTCTCTACGAACTGAACTAACCCGAACTAGATGCAGATGTGGTGCCCATTTCTGCTGGCAATGTTTAAAGCCCTATTCTCAATGTGACCAAACCTGTTCTGACGAAGACGATGACGACGAATCAATAGAGGAAGATGACTTAGATGGACAGGCAGGTTTCTACGAAGGTGACGAACACGACTTTGGGGATGAGCCGGACAACGGCATTTTGGAGGCATGGGCTTGTGACCACCACTTCACAATAATGGAAACCCCTGACCCAACCTCTTCCTCTACCGCGGAATTCGATGAGGAGCTACTGCAATGCAGCAATTGCTACCGTGCTGTTTCAATAGTGGTGCCCAATAACGAGGACAAGAAAGACACAGACGGCGATACCCAAATTCCGGACGCTGACACGCCGCCTGTAACAACAGTGAACCCGATGGTTTGGCGCTGTCACGGCGCGCACATAGATTGCGCGGGCTGCCTCAAAGATCCTCCAAGCACCCGCGTCTTGGACCCCACCAGACAATATACCTGTGACTGCGGTGGCAAGGTGTGCGCAGAGTGCGATACTCCCGAGGTCGCAACCAAATGGCTAGATATAGTTGCGGAGAGGCAGAAGAAATTGGAGACGGAGGCGGGGATCGCTTGGAGATGTAGCTGCGGTTCGATCGTTTGCGGGTCTTGCAAGGCGTTTATGGATGAGTGACGGTTATCGGAAGTTTACAAGTAAAGGAACGATGGGAGGACAGGTGAGAGGAAAGAACGTAGAGCGTCATGATTTTATGATTTGAGCAAGCGACTGGCGTTAGGGGTTGCGTGTTATCTACAAGCCTGCGATAAAAAGGGCTTAGTGGAGATGTGTCTATGAGCGACGGGCTTTTCAATGCCTGCTTTGTTTCTATCTTATGATACACGGCAGCTTAGTGAATTACTATTCAGCTCATCGACGCTTCTTCATTTCTCATGCTGGAAATATTGAACCAAGCAATTGTTGTTGTATGACTTGATAAGCGGTCTTCAATCTTACAAGTTCTTCACACAATGGTAGGATAATCAAGCATATCCATTTTACAACTACATTGTACACATTACACGTGGGACTTTCAAATGTCCAAATACAACCATTACCTGCTCCCAAATTCAAGTCGAAACAACTCGATCAATATGATTCTTACAAGCAAGGTTCTTCCTTCCTAAACTCTTCTTCCAACCACTCATTCTCATCAAAAACGTCCAGATCATTACCTGTTGCCGGCTCGCAATCAGACTGTACTATCTCATCTAAATCGTTCATCACTTTCCTTTTCTTCTGCTTCTCAGCCAGCTTGGTCAAGAATCGGCTGCGATTTTTGAGCTTCTTCAGCGTAGTAAGGGTGGCCTCATCTACCGTCAAGTTGGCTTCCTCGAGTCGATTTATTGCATCCGCTACCATGTCGCCATCTTGTATAGAAACATATCCTTGTGCAAGAGTATTCCAGGTGATGATGCTGGGCTCAACATTGCGGTCTTTCATGAGTGAGAGCACTTTCTCTGCGGCAGCAGTTTGTTGCTGGTCCATGAACACCTTGAGGAGGATGGACCAAGTATAGAGCTCAGGCTGAGGGGTGTTGTGAGAAGGTCGCGAGACCTCAGTGTCGGAAGCTTCATCAACCGAACTCGATGATTCTTCAATTGGTTTTACCACAGGTGTAAGCATATCCTCCATGATATGTGCGCATTCATTCACCAATTCGGGGAATCTACCAAAGGTCATGAGAATCATGTCCCAAATACGAGAATCTTTGGTCAAAGATTCCACATCCGGATCTCCCTCGTACACCAAATTGCGGAAGTTGTGGTAAAATTGTACGGCGGAATCTGCATTCCGAATAGCGCCCAAATAGGCGTTTATCATCACAGTTAAAACGCCATCATGGGGAGGTAAAATGACCTTCTCAGAAGCTTCTGAAGGGTGTTGTTCGATTTCCTCAGTAGCAATCTCTGCAAGACCGGGGATAATTCGAGCCAGAGGCCCAAGCTCGAAGTTCTCGCAATAAACTGGAAGCATGCTACGAAGCGCTGTTAAAGGCATTTCTTTGACACTTCGGCGCAAGTCTCTGGCCTTCTTTTGTTGAAGAAGGTAAATTGCATGAAGAACGTCTGTAACAAGATAACCATCAACGATTTTTTCTTGGCGAACGAAACTCATGACTCTCCCAATGTCAACAGCATCCATGCGTCTCTTGGCATCGTTCAGCAAGATGGAATAAGTGAATTTATCGGGCTGAATTTGTGCATCTACCATCATGTCATGAATCTTCCAGGCAGTTGTATGATCGGTTGAATTGATAGAATTCCATATCAAAACGTTATGTGTGATCGTGTTTGGTGTGAGCCCGCAGTTAATCATGAATTCAAAAATGGTCGTTTCTGTGTAAAAGGCCTCGGGGTCACGGTATTTGTGACATAAGATGACAGTGCAGAGACTTAGCATCTGTGGAGAGTTGAAAGAAGCCCCCTCCAGCCTCTGCAGTACTTCAAATGCGGTATCTGTTTGGCCATCTTTGGCAAATCGGTATGAAAATTGAATTAGCGTGTTCTCGTGCAGGACCTGTTTCGTCTGTAGCATGGTCTCGTACAGTTTCTTCAACTGAGAACCATCGAAAACGGACATCAGGAGTCGCAATGAGTTTGAAGCTAGTAATGGCTGGTCAATTGAATTTCCGCCCTGGTCGCCTTTTCGACTGTGTATCAGAATATGGCCAATGCCTTCTGCAAGATCAACAAGATGTCGCCGTGGATAGGTCTGTGGATGTGAGCAATAGTGTGAGATGATATAATCTAAACTGTCCCCGACGGCGTACGCTGGAGGGTATGGTTCCATGCATGTTGCAGAAAGGACACCAAGAGCCTTGGTTGGATAATGCTCTAAAGCCGTCATCATCAGCTCCATCCACATCTTTAATGCTCTTTCGTGTGGGAGGCTTGTCCAGAATTTTCGGAGCGAAGACATTGTTGTATCTCGTATAATATTGAGAATCTCCGCTCGCATAGACATGAGTTCGTCGACGGCCTGGCCACTCTCTCCACAAGTTGATGGTTCCTCATTTGTTGGAAAAGGAAGGGGTGCTTTGCCATAAGTAATAGCCGCAAAACGTGTGTGCCAGGAGCCATGTAATGCTTCAAAGTGAACGCGCTTCGAACCATGGTGAACTAACTTATTAGTTTTCCAAAACATGTGTTCTTCTTGATCCGAATGAAATGGAATTGGAAGTTCAGAAACCACTTCACAACCAGCGTCGATCAATGCTGGTACGTTCTCTTCTCGATTCATCCAAACGTCGGTCTGGCTAGGACTTATTCTCGATTTGCCCTGCATGAGTTGGCTCTCCCTGATAAAGTTCCCTGATTTGCGTAAGCTACGAGTAGCAGTCTCAATCCTATCCTCGACCTCTCTAGCAAAGGTCCCTGATCTGCGTAGGCTATGAGCGACTGTTCCAGTCCTCAGATTTCTTGGACTGCGTAGACCACGATTGCGATTTCTAGTCGACATGTTCCCTGGCCCAAGCAGATTGTGACTGGGGAGTGCAATCCTATCCTCAATCGTTGTGCTTCCCTGCAATATAGCAATTTCCTTCTCTGTCCTGGTAGCAAACGAGTGTTCAGACACAGCATGCTGTGTAGTAATCTTCGCAATTGACACATCCAAAGGTGATGTTTCTTTTAAGCCTGCGCCAGTTCCTCCTAGACCATCTTTCAACGCGTCTTGAATTTGCACAAGGCATTGTTCGGTCGTGCCAGATAGAGAAGTTCGACTTGTATTCTGCTGAGCCAACGTCCCTCGTGAGCACCTTTTGGTCGAAATTGATTTAAGGGAATGGTCATAATGTCCCTCGACGAAATCCACAGGCTCTTTCGGGTGTGTTTGGGTGCCATAATGACTCCTGGATGGCCATGGTTTGAAGACTCGCGGCGCCAGAAAGGGCAGTATAGGCAAGTCTAACGTCGGCCAGCGTTTCTTCAGCGATTCCAGACGTAAAGGCATCAGCTGATGGAGATAGTTATTCAATGTGCCATTTCGATTTTCGATTGTGAGCAGGTGCAAAGTAAAGTTCAGTTCATTGAGATTATTTTTTTGGTCGAGGGAAAGGCTCCGAATTGCTTGGCAAAGCGAGCGGGGCGGAGCGGAAATGGTGAGGCTACGAAATACAACTTGAAGTAGAAAACTTTCAGACAGGGCAAGTCAATTTCAACAAACCCAATTATGTCTACAACTCATGCAACCCTCGGCGCGGCGGCTGATGAAAGGAAAGCACGCCTGGCAAAGCTCAAATCCCTGAAGCGAAAGCAGCCCGACGACGAAATCGTAGCACCAGAGTCTACACGGTCACCCTCCCCACCCAATGAAGCCGATGTTGCCAAACTTCACCTCTCAGGTCGAAACTATGACCCAGAAGCTAAAGGTCCCAAGCTTGGGTTTGAGGCGCCCCCAACTTTAGCTGTTGAAAAGACACTGGAACAGCAAGCAAGAGAGGTTGAAGAGGAAATCAGGAAGAAGGCTGAAGAAGACGAGCAGGACGACAAAGGCGTGGATCTGTTCAAGCTACAGCCAAAGAAGCCGAACTGGGATTTGAAGAGAGATCTGGCAAAGAAGTTGGAGATTTTGAATGTCAGAACGGAAAACGCGATTGCTAGAATGGTACGGGAAAGAATTGAGGGAGCACAGAAGGCAGCCAAGTCAAAAGCTGGAACTGGGGCAAATACTGCTAGTGAGGGCGGGGAGGAAATGGGCATGGAGGGCATTGCATTAGTAGAGGGGGTAAAGTTAAGGGAGAGAGAGGAGGAGGAGGAGGAGCGGAGAGACAAGGAGGATGAAGAAATGCAATGAATGAGTGATACCCGCTGCGAGGTCACAAATAGTGGCAAAGCAGTTGTTGGAGTCTGGAGTTTGGCTGATTATACAAAACGGTGGCTTGCCAGCCTAAGGGTATATTTTTCCTTCATCCGAAGTACCAATTGTGTATTTTATCTACTCATGTTCATTGATTGTGTAAGAGCCAGTCTTTTACTGAATGGACTCAGACTTCTCTCTTTTGGGGGATTTGCTCTTTGGGGAACAAATCCTCTATCCCCTCGGCCACGCTCGAAAGACCTTCTCTCGTGCTGCCGGTCATTTGACAGATCTCTTCTTCCTGGGTGTGGGCTTCTACTCTCTGTTTTTCTACCCCTTTGGGGGACTGCGCTCCTGGAACCTTCGCCTTGTGCTCCTGCTACTTCCTCGTTCTCTTGAGACTCGCCTGTTGTCGTCCGAGTCGGAGCCGTGAGAAGAAAACGACATTCGTCTTCGCTTTTTTTCCGATTCGGTGGTGCGATGTGGTGGCGATCGTGACAAGCTTGGTGACCTCGTTTTGGGGCGTGGCTGTGGAGATTGAGACATGCTCATGGATCTTCGCAGGCTTCTTGCTTTCTCTATATTTCCTGCCTGAACTGGGGAGAGCGAGAACGACCTGTAGATATTGTCGACACAGAAACAGAAGATGAGGCTGATCGCATTCGTTTTGGACCGCCTTGGATCTCTGGGTCCTCACTCTGCCTCTCACGCTTGCGCCCTCGTTCCATCTCTGCCCTTGCTAATTGCTCATCCGCAATGCCTTTTCTAAACCATGGGATGTCAGTAAGTATTCAAAATTCGCTTGTCCTGTAAACAGAAAGAAACTTCGAATCATTCCAACTGCGCTAGAACTTACTTTCGTAAGAGGTCTTGCGGGACATCGCTGGTTAACTTGGGCACAAGCTTCGGATTCTGCAATTGCTGAGTTCTCGAGGGGCGAGAGACATAAGGACGTTCCTGCGCAACTGCTTTGCATTCATAACTATAGTGGCGTAGACATGAATTAGCCTTTTATTCAAGTAAAAATAAGGCTTGACATATCTTTTTTGAGACACTTCTGGCAGAGGGTAGAGGCTGTGGCCTTGGAAGGACCTCCAATGGTAGGCCCTTTATAGCGGTTCATGATGTTTTGGCTCAAAGACTACCTAGTTATACTCGTCGTGGAATTGTAGGATAATTTCATATGCCGGCACTGTTTGAAGAGGGCTTGGCGCGAAGATACAAGGTGCTCGTCGCAATGTGTCTGATCCAGAACAACAGTGGTAGAACCAAATAGACGCTGCAGAAGTTTCGGGTTGGAGCAGAAGGCTGTCGCGCGCAAAGACAAAGAGACCAGGGCTTGGCGAATTGAAGGGGCTTGCGGCACGCACCTCAGCCTCGCGCAAAATGACCCACTCGGATTTCTACGAAGGGACCTCACTCCTCGACCTACGCCGACCTACGACCACACTCACCTTATTCACAGAGTATCGAGGGACGTTCAAGATGATCTGACGCCCATCTTTATCAACTGCAGATACCTTTCTCTCTTCATTCTGCTCCCAACTCGTTCATTGGGGCTGCGGAAGTTGGACTCAAATTGACAGGCGTTCTTGTTCTCTCACTGTACGACCATTCAAAAAGAACCCACCCTCCCCATCGTCGTACGCCCTCGCAAACGGACTCCAGGTCCAGATATCAGCCATCCTATCGACACAAACCCTTCTCAACCTGTCAGTTTTGACAATGACTGGATGTTACGTCTCTTCATCGGGCGCTCCTATTAAATTTCTCCCTTAATTTACTTCAAAAGTTTGGTTTTCCACGCAGCCTATCGCCTGGCTGCGATCATACCTTTGTCCTATTTTTCGGACGCCTACACTCTTTCCTCGAAGTGGAATCGGTTTCGGTTGACCACACCCTGACTATGGCGACCGCTCCAATGCCCGCAGATACGTCTAGACTGTCCTTCGCAAAGGTGCGCAAACTCGTCTGCCTGTTGGGCCAGCTCAATAGTCGCCTTCCATTCTTCCCACGTCTCTCCTGCTTGATCCTTGAGCTAACTTGATGTGCAGGTCGCGGCATCTGCGGGAAAGGATAGTATTGTTCGCGGAACAATCACCAAAGTAGCATCTCCAGCTTCCATGAGGGATTCTAAAAAGGAGAATATTGCTACCAGCCACAAGCTTGTAGGAGAGGCCGAGTCTTCCAAATCCCACAGGGCATTCATTGGCATTAGCGAGACAAATGGTGACCCAGTAGCCATCTCAGCAGACAAGCAGGTCTCGAGTTCTGCAAGTCCCATTCTAGCGATACCCGAAACAAGCAGCAATGAAGCTACACTTGTCGAGGCATTCAAAGCACTGAGTTATAGCTCTCCAATGCCAAGTCTTGTGGTCAATGGATCAGGTGCTGTGGGTGCGAGAACCAAATCCGAGGCCATCGAAGGCTTTCCGGAAGAGCTTTTCCAACGAGCAGACTCTGGTTCTGAATTGGGCACAAAACCTCCAAGTCTGGACGGCAAGAGCATCACCTCTGGAACTACATTTGCGCTCGACGAGAAAGAGTCCCTTCGCCCTGATGATAGCGCGAGTGTCAAGGCTGCCGAAGATGATGATACATTTTCCGCAAGAGGCTCTATTGTAGCTGGTTCTAGGATTGGGTCAGAAGCAGCTGCTCGCGCATACCGCGCACAATTTTACGCCGAGGAACGACGCAGCGTACAACCCATGCAAGAGCGTCAGAGTCAGGGTGTAGATACACCTCAGAGTGGATCTTCGGGTCAGCAAATCACTGACGATGGGAAGCCCAAGCCTCTCATGGACACAGTCGGTGCTCCAGAAGGCTTCAACTTGTTTTACAGGCAAACGCCCGACGACAAGCTATTGGAAGCTTTAGATTCTCCCAAAGATAGAATCTTTTTACTGAGATTGGAGCAATCTGTCATAGAGTTTGTGAAATCTTCAAAGTCAGTATAGCTTCCAATTTTGACGGCCTTGAACGATGTCCCAGAAGCCAAAATGCTGACAATCTTTAGGGAGCCTTTCATCGACTTACCTCCGTGCAATTCGTTTTGCAGAATGCTCACCCACAAGCTGGCGGACTACTATCACATGACACATCAAGTTGATGCTCAAGCTGGTGCAGTGCGAATTTTCAGAACTCCTTTCTGCAGACTTCCCCCATCCTTGACAACTATTTCGAATCCTCCCACTTCTGGCAACACACCACCTCCCATTATGCCAACGATGAAAATCATGCGCAGAGGAGGTGAGGGGGACACCGGACCAAGCCCCTCTAAGGCTACCTCAGAGACTGGCAGTGACGGAAAGGACAAGTCCCTTTCTGCGAAGGAGAAGTAAGAAATCTTCCGTATATCAACTTTTCTCTTTGGCTTAGCTGACTTGCTCTAGATTATCCCGTGAAGAGCGGGAAGCTGCATATAATAAGGCTAGAGAGCGTATATTTGGGAAAGAGGATAATACTGGTGATGTTACCCCAGGTATGATCTCGTAAACCAATGTTTCTAACAATCACTAATTACTTTCTAGAAACAGAGGATGGAAATGAGATGTCTCGCTCCAGTTCTGTCTCGACAAAGGATCGAGCAGGCCAGAATAAGAGAGCTAAAGCACCGAAACAACGCCGAGACGACTCGGAGAGTTTTGATGTCCGATCACAATATACTCCATTCTTCCCCCAACCGCAGGTCCCTACTTGGGCTTCAGCTCCTCAATATCCTCCCATGGTTCCACAACAGTTCAATGGTGGTACTGTTCCGAATGGTTACCAAAATCCATTGCCCAATCAGTTTATACCACCCAGTCAACCATTCAATCAGGCAATGATGGGTAATGGCGCTATGCAACCGTACAACAATGTACCCATGGTAAGCTTTTGTCTATGGTTTTTTTTTTGATATGAAGCCTTATACTCACACATAACAATAGCAATATGCTCAGCAAAATCCGCAACGCTTCCAACCTCACAGCGCCCCAATTACTGCATACGGCTCGCCAGTTCAGTCGCCCCCAATTGCAGCCCAGCAATGGGGACCCACACCTTTGTATCCAACCCAATATCAACCTCAAGGACTCGCTATTAGAGGACCTCCTCATACGGTCCCTTACGCGTTTGGCCAATTGCCCAGTACAGCGAATCCAGCAGATCCAAAGAGCCAACATCCAATTCCAGGTAGCTTCAATCGACATGCCTTTAATCCGAAGACCCAATCCTTTGTACCAGGGAGTACTGGTCTTCCTATCCCGCAGCCAATGTCGCATCATGGTTCTCCCCATCACGGATCTCCTCATCAAGGATCACCACACCTTTCTTTCAACCCGTACAATCCTCCTCAGCAACAATTTGGTGGAAGCATGGGCTATAATATGGCTCGACAAGGCTCTAACAACTCACTGCCCTCTTATCATGCCTCTCCCCACATGGCAGCTCGCCCAATGATGCATCAAAACATGCCACAAGGGCTTCCCCAAGGTATCCCTCACGGTGTGATTCCCGGTATGCCTCAAAACCCGCCTCAACCGATGTCCATACCTCTACAGAATGGACAGGTTGGAAATCATCTTCCTAATTATGGCAATCCTTCTACACTTCCGCCGAAGCCACCAACTGGGCATTAGAGGCATACGATTATGTGACAACAGAAAGTGGCGTATGGTCGGGTAGCATTGGAGCGGAGTTAATAGGTAAATTCGGGCATTAAAATGATACTTTAGGTTTTCAACATCGAGCTGATAGACCACCAATGCAACTGCAGAGTCACAGACCTAATTATATTAGACATGCTGTTGTGAGGTGATCGTTTTTTGAAGTGATGGTATTCTACGTTGACTTTATAGCCAGCCATGATGTGAATGCCGTAAACGCCGAGTTTTTACCTTCCTGTACAATGCAGCTAAACGCACCACAGCATCGCCTTGAATTTCACACCTTTCGTGAGCTCTAATTACTCGTTGGGCTCTCTTGGTTCTCTCTGCTGTCCACCGCCACGACCTCCTCCACGCTTTCCGCCACGACCTCCGCGTTGTCCTTTCTCTCCCCGCTCACCACCCTCTCCTCCGCCCGTCGCCGCTAAAGCATCTGAGCCACTCATGGTCAATGTAGCTGTGGCTAGTCTTTGAGAGAGGTCGATTTGAGTGCGGATCGTGTTTGCCAAATACGAGACAACAAGGACATCTTGAACGTGATTGTTAAAGTCACGCTCAATGTCTTGTGCATCGACCTTTGGTGCCAAAGACAGAGCATTCATCAAGAATTGTCCCAAGGCATTCGATGGTTCTCTCTCCTCATCCAGAACTGAGCTCACATACTCAGATACCCGTTCCAATAGATCCAAGGTATAATCAATAGCTCTCTCCAACCCCTCAATATCTGATACCACAGGTGCAGCACGGTTCTCGCTATCCTTTGCTCCTGAGATCAACTCCAAACCACTTTTCTCGGCTTCGCCGTATCGGATGTCGTAGGGAACTGGGATAAACAGGCAACTCTCGGCAGCGCGCTCCGCGTTTACTCCCACGGGCGCACTGATATATGCTTTTGCGGAGATACCTTTGTGGGCATCGGTTGAAACGGTCAAGTGGACAGCTGGATGAGGGAACGTTCCTGTTTCTGGGCTGGCAAAGAAGTTCTGAATCAAGGCGCTGAAGCTGTTGAGTTCGAGGCTAGTGGTGTACCATCCGAGGAGCACTTCTCTTGGGTTGGCCTTCAGTTGTAATGCGAGCATGTTCTTCTGGTACTCCACGTCGACCTCGACTTGATCTTCGTTCTCAGTGTGAGGAATTGCGAAACAATTTCGTACTTCGACTTCCATGCCATCTTCTGAACGTATTCCGAGGAGGGCACCGATCACTCGTGTAGCTTGCGTATCGCGGATATCTCTTCTGATAGCATGGTCAAGGATCGAGAAAACGGCCTACGCAATGTGAGTAGAATTCTCTATTACTATGGGGAAAGTTCGTACTTGTGGTTGAATTATGACATTTAATGGTGCGGTCGTGTTTTGGACGCCCATAACTGCAGGCGCGAGCGGGCGCGCAAGATGCAGGAAGTTCTCAGTGCCGACCGCCATATTGGGCAGATGTATTTGGAGGTCGAAGGAGGTTGAAAAGTGAAGCCAACGGTGTCAAAGAATGCCCCTCGTCGCATTGATTTCTGACGGAATGTGGGAGGCACTAAGATAAGGATCACGTGATAATACGACTGTAAGTTCGAACTTGTGAGCACAACGAAGGCTTCTCTTGAGGAAACATAGAATTTTCTGTGACCCTAAAACTGTCTTGCTTAAGTTACTTGCAGCTTTGTAGCCTGTTATTAATTTTGGTACACAACTTATTATAGTGTTCGCTGTTTGGACTTTTCTTCACTTTTCTCTGCAAAAACCTGCGCTAAGATAAGCAGCCTCGTAACAAATTATTTTAGTACCTCTGCATCTTATCCTAAAAGCTCCAAGTACGAAAGCATTCAGCAAAATGGCCTTTCATGGATCGAGAGGCGCTCCCAGAGGTGCATCGAGAGGAGGGTCGAGAGGAAATTCCAGAGGGGGCTCACGAGGAGGCTCGAGAGGGTCTGGAAGTCAAGGACGAGGACGGGGCGGGTTCACAGGTGGTAGAGGTCGTGGTAGAGGCAAGCCAATATTCGACAGTGCCAGAGTAGCACAGCAAAAAGAGCAGTGCGAATTGTCCCCGACTTAGAGCCTAAGATCTAATCCTGAGCAGGGAAGAAAATAGTCAATCTGAATCCGAGAGCTCGGAAAATGGTGATGAAGAGCTTGGCAGCGAGACATCGAGCATTGAAGAGGATGACGAAGAAGAGTCATTGCCACCTATGAGTGCCTATGCTGCACTCATGAAAAGCCTTGTTACTGATTCAAGTGCTCCCCAAGCCAAACGGAGAAAACTTGACCACAATATTGAGCCTAAGGCGTCAAACTCAAATGAAGGACACGAAGAGTTTAGTAATGCAGACGATGCTGACCAGGTTGAGGAGCCAGAAGAGGGGCCAGAAACAGCAACTGTTGGAGTTCTTGAGGAGGATGAAGATGCCGAATTAGAGGACGCTTCAGATCCGTTCGAAGCTCATTTTGCCGACCCTGAAGACAACATCCTTGCTAAAAGGCTTGAATGTGTTCAGAAACAGCAATGGTCTGTCCAAAAAGTTATGCTTCCTGGTATTGGGAGAGCTCTTATGAGCGTTCCTATGAATCAGGAGGCTTCTGCTCAATCAGTTATAAATGGTCCGGAGCACCTGAAGTTGAAGCAAAAGCTAGCTGGCGTGGCAGTCAAGCTTCGGCCATCCTTTGACACTCTGGAAAAGTCACTTGCGCCCTTAGTGTTCAACTATCAAGATGTTCTCTTTTGTGAAAGAAGTACAGCTAATGCTGAGAACTTGCGGCGTTTGGTATGCTTACACGCTGTGAATCATGTTTTCAAGTAAGCCTCTGTGCCTTAAATTCTGTCAGCGGCACTAATATTTGCTCAGAACTCGGGATCGTGTTATTAAGAACAATGCTCGCCTTGCAAAAGAAGATAAAGATGACTCGCTGGAGCTGCGAGATCAAGGTTTCACTAGACCAAAGGTCCTCATGATACTGCCAACTCGCGAATCAGCGGTTAGGATGGTGAATATGATTATATCGCTGTGCGAGCCAGATCAGCAGGAGAATAAAAAGCGATTCGACGACTCATACGTCCAGACAGATGAGAAGTTCTCGGAAGACAAAGCGGAAGATTTTCGAGAACTCTTTGGAGGGAATGATGACGACATGTTTCGAATTGGAATGAAGTTTACTCGAAGGACCGTCAAATATTTCTCGCAGTTTTACAACTCAGACATCATATTCGCAAGTTCGTTAGGACTTCGAATGGCGCTAGAGGGCAAGGAGGATAAGAAAGGCGATTCCGATTTCTTAAGCTCCATCGAGATGGTCATAGTAGACCAAGCAGATGCTCTTCTCATGCAAAACTGGGAGCATGTTGAGTACATCTTCGAGCACTTGAATATGCAACCAAAAGAGGCACATGGTTGCGACTTCAGTCGGGTGCGCAACTGGTATCTGAACGACACTTCCAAGTTTTTCCGCCAGACTATTGCCTTGTCAGCTTTCAACACACCGGAGCTAAATCTACTACTCTATAACCAGTCCAAGAACTGGGCTGGTAAGGTTAGGATCAACGGGACTTATCCAGGAGCACTGCAGGAATTAGGCCTGAAGGTTAAACAGACGTTTTCTCGACTAGAGTCGCCCTCTCATACGGAAGAGCCGGATGCTCGATTTACGTATTTCACAACGGCAGTTATTCCCACTCTCACTCGACGTTCAAAAGATAGTGCTGGAACCCTAATTTTCATTCCGTCATACCTCGACTTTGTTCGGGTGAGAAACTACTTTGCGACCTCTTCTACTACAAGCACCCTGTCCTTCGGAAACATCTCTGAGTACACATCTGTTCGAGATGTTGCTAGAGCTCGATCCCACTTTTTCAGTGGGCGACATAGTATCCTACTGTACACAGAACGTGCCCACCACTTCAGACGATACCAACTTCGAGGGGTCACCAAAGTCATCATGTATGGCCTACCTGAGAATCCAGTTTTCTACAAGGAGATTGTACGAGGCTACCTTGGGCGAAGTATCCAAGAAGGAAAATTGGAGACTGGAAAGGGCAGCGTAAGGGCTATATTTTCGAAGTGGGATGCCCTCAAACTGGAAAGAATTGTGGGGACAGAGAGGGTTGGGAAGATGACCACCGACAAAGGTGATACATTTGACTTTTTGTAGAATATCTTACATATCTGTACATTCCCATTCAGCCTCTACTGAACGCCAATTTAATGCTAGGGGTGATATACATTCGTGCTTCGTACAGTAACACCAAATCCAATTCGGTGTCATCGTTCATACTCTTCCACCCCATCGCTTCTCACGACTTCCTGAATTGTCTCTATCCTGGAATTTCAGACCGTTCATCTTCTCAACCATCTTCTCAAGTTCTGTTTTCCCATTAGGTCTGAAACGTGTGACCTTCTCAATATTCTTGGCCGTCATCTCATTAATGCCCTTATCCTCCCCTCTGCACCTTGCTACCGTCCTCGCAGTCATGGCAAACCGCATATCATTGGGTCCATCTACTAGTTCCAAGATAGCTGATGGTGCTTGGTCTTCTTTCAATGGCTCAATGCGGAGGACACGAGTGTAGCCACCAGGTCGGGTTGCGTATCGTTCTCGAATCTCGCCGAAGAGTTTGGGAAGGACATCATGGGGTGTCTGGGACATTGTTAGCACACAGTAATGCCGTAAGGGCTGCACTTGCATGTCTTTCCAGCGTTAGGAAAGATACACATACGTAGAAAATAGCCAAAGCACATCGTCTGCTCGCCTCCGTATTCCTCTTTCCTAGGGTGACAAGCTTCTCCGCCAGCCTCTGCGCCTCTTTGGCTTTCGGATATGTCGTTGATATAGACTCGTGTAGGAACAAAGATGTGACAAGATTGCGAAGAAGAGCTTGTCTGTGAGAAGATGTGCGGCCTAAATGGCGATATTTCATGCGTCCACCAGCCATGGCTGAGAATGTTGAAGAAAAGCGGTGTGTTGGTTATACGGGCGACAGACCGTTCTAGTCCCTCGGTAGTCCTTCTAATTCCTTTCACTGCACAATGGCGGATGTCCTGGGAGGTTGATGTGTTTGTTCTTTGCAGCTGACCCCGATTTCTCGGGTGAAGTTGCGAACTTCGCGATGTCTCGCTTCAAAATTTTGACGTGCCGGGAGCTACATCGGACCACTCTATTAGATCCAATCCTGGCAACCCACCAACTCCAAGCTCTCACGAGCTTCAACGACACCAATTGAGACGATAGTGTCACGTTTCTACGGCCGGTCATCAAACCAAGATTCAGGCTCTCCTTGTGAGCCCAGAAACAGCTCTATCATGGGCTTCGCATCAGGTTTTGTTAGTTCCTTGACAACACGATCAGTACTTCCGTTGCTAACCAAGTCATCAGACTGGAGGAGTAACCCTTACTCTCGGCGTCGCATATCTCACAGTTCTTGCGCACGAACGGAACCGTCGCACGCAAGCCGAGAACCTTCGTCTGCAATCCCGTGTTCTCACCACCTTACTCGAACCAACACCTCTTCCACCCCCACAAAGCCGCGCAGAACTCGCTCGGGAGGAACGCAGCTCCTTAGTTGAAACAGCAAAGGATCGTTGGAATAATGAGCTTGAGAATGCTGTCAGATTGGTGCAGAGGACGGATTGGAGCGAGGTGAGGGACGGCGTGGAAGGTGCAGTTGCTAGACTATGGGGCAGTGGATTACAGAAGTCGAGGGAAGGCATTACAGAGGCAGAGAAGCAAGGTGGGCCGAAAGTTCAAGAGGCCGTTGATAGGAGTAAAGATGCCACGAGGAAAGCTGCCGAGCAAGCGGCTGTGGGTATCAACAAAGGCGCTGAGAAGACAATTAAAAGCGTGGAACGGGCTGGTGCCGAAGTACAGGCTGGTGCAAGCAAGATTGCTGCTGCAACAAAGGAGCAGGCTGATTGGACTGCTGCGAGCGTCAAGACTGGTGCGCAGGATGCTGCTGATGCTATCAAGCACAGTGGTGGTACTATCGACGCAGCACGTGGTGCCGTCAGAGATGCTGTTAGCAAGGGGATTGAGATTGGAAAAGAGGCTGTTGGAAAGGCCCAAGCTGCTGTAGGCCTTGCAGCAGATAAGATGGAGTCAAAATTGCAATCTGCTACGCTGAGCCATTCCTCTGCCGTCGAGAGGGCTCTCCATGAGCGATATGCGAAGCCAGATGCCTTGAAAAAGAGTGTAGATGAGGTTTTGGAGGAGAGGTACAAACCTGTTGATCAGAGGGATAACACCGTCTTGCGAGGCGTGTAAGATATGTCTAGTGTAATGAATACAAATTGTACAGACCTCCTCTCGTTGGGTCACTAAACACCTTTTGAACGACGCGGAATTTATATTTTTCCTTAACGAACTAAATATTCTTGAATATTTTTTGGCGACTACTTGGCGATGAGGAATTTGTATTTCAGTATGTACATGATGAAGAGACATCGATTTGGTTGGTTTAGTTTTCTATTGATGTCTTCTGATAGGTGGGCGGAGAGAGAATAGCCATGTTTACCTCAGTTATTGCTACCAACCAATCGTTGAGAGGTTTCTGAAATGCTCTATCACCACTGCAATCCTTCCTATACAGTGACATTATTGTGTGTTCGGAACTCCGTGTTAACATTTCCCATTTTTGTTTCAACATTTATAATGTACCTCAGTGTCATCAGCTTTTTCATCACCTTGTCAACGGCCTGTTTATATCTGCTGAGTCCTAGCATATCGATGCCTAATATCTATTCATCCAGGAGCCCAGCAGCCAACTTGAAAAAGCTCCTTCATAAACGCCATGAATTCAACAGAAATCTCCAGGAAAGTATGACATTTGGTAGACGGACTAGTTGAGTCAGAGACCGTGATTTAGGAGAATTCTTGGTAGAAGGAAGATTAGGGATTTATATTGTGGAGCTGTCGTACTGTACTGTTCTTGTGTTGCAATAAAGGGGATCTTGCATTGTGGTGGTCATCCCGAGTCAACCAAACCCATTATCAAGAAACTCAGCAATGGCCTTCATTGATTGTGGGGCGCAAGTGTTATATTATAGTAATCCAAAATCCAATCCAATCGCATTAAACTTCAGAAACCTCATATGGAGTCTTCAAGCTGGCCTAGTTAATGCACAACTACTGGCTAGGCTCAGAAGATAGCTTCAGGGTCATTCGGTCCTCGGAGCATGAGCAGGTAGAGAGTGCAAGCTTTGCCTATGCAGATATAGCAGCACTCGATCTCAGATCGGCAAGCCATCTACACAGTAGCCAGAAATAGGTTCACCCCTATGAGAGTTGACTAAATATTCTAGTCATGCTCCTCAGGCGGCAGTTCTTTGGTCTTGACAACGACACTGGAAGTAGTTGACATCAGATCCACAATAGAAACCTGTGATCTCAGACCAATCACTATGGCCGAGGTAGCTCCTAGTCTAATCTCCCTCGTACATCATCTTCATAGCCAACGACTTCGTCTACAATCTTTGAAAAGCTGGCATTGTGACCACCCCAAGCCTTTTCTTCTTTCTTGCAAGCAGCCACAATTGCCTGCGCAAGATGGCTGCGTCTGAATTAGCTTGGCCATATAGCCACTATACTATCAATCTTGACTTTACCTAGTATCTGATTTGGTGACATATCCTTGACTCTCAAGTTCCGCTGCCAGTTCGTCTTGATGATTATCCAACAATGTCATATTAGGCACAACAACCAATGCGAGGCCAAGCCTCATAGCATCAAGAATTGTACCTGCTCCTGAAATATTTTAAGCAACAGAAAATCTCCATGCTCAAGAGATAAATACCAGCATGGCATATCACGAGACCCTTGGTCGAAACACCATTGTTCGCCTGGCAGGCTCTCATCTCTTTGTGCAGTCCATTCTTGTTGAAGTCGAAGGCTCTAATTTCAAGACCATTCGTATTCAGGGGTTTCAAGGTCTCAAATGAACTAAAAGACTCTCCGCATTGAAAATTTAGTCTTGTGAAGCCGTTGTCGACGAATGCCTGCAGACACTCTGGTGTGAGGGCTGCTTGGATAAGTTCTGGAAACTTTGCGGTTGCACCGATAGTGATGAGGCACTCTTTGATCATTTTCCCATTCTTAAATGAAAAAGAACAATGGAGTGATATTGTGAAAGTATGGATATTTCTTAGGTAGCAAAGAAGGAGTCTACTAGTCGTGGAGTGGATGTTAGAGGACCAGATCTATCAATTGTTTAGTGCCACACCACCGCACTACGGTAGCCGTCTTTGTTGGCGGAGACGCTGGTTCGACAATTTTGTCCAAACCACCACGAGCGCCGAACTGCCCTTCCAAAGCTCCAAAAACAACAATGGCAACAGCTCTGCAAGGCTTCCGCTTTACTGCGAAAAGCTGCACATGTAGGGTTGCTACAAAAAAATACATACATAACTCAATTGGCGCGAGAAGAACCCTCTCCACGACCCCCATACACTGGAAACGGACAACAGGAGATACTATACGCGACGCAGCGCTCGAAAAAGTCAAGTCTTCAAGCTCTCGGGCTGCTCGTGCAGCTATTCGTAATGCGTCAGCACTTGGAGACGATATAGGAGAAGAGATCCAGGAGGGCGTGGAGGATGAGTGGGAGCAGCTATTTACAGAGAGGATTAACCCATTATACCCACCATTTAAGCTACCGCCCCAGAAGAGGAAGAAAAGGAATACGTTTCTCAACATGGGAGAGGAGGAGGCGTGGGAGTCGGATGAAATCATGGAGGATGAAGAGGACGATATCACTTCGCTTGGTCATGGAGAATTGGAGAGGCACCGGGAGATGCGACATTATGCCAGGTTAATAGCTTGGGAGATGCCGATGTTATCCAGTATGTCAAGCAAAACTTTCACAGTGGACCAGTTTGGATTTAGACTGACCGATTGACACAGAGTTGGCGAAGCCATTTGTACCACCAACTCGCGACATGCCCCTAAGATTCAGATACACCTCGTACATGGGCGAGCACCACCCGGCTGAGAAGAAAGTGGTTGTCGAGTTCACCACGGCAGATATGCCAGACCTAAGTCCAGTTCAGAGGCAAAAGCTGGCGAAACTAGTGGGCGTGCGATACAACCCTACCACGGATATTGTCAAGATGAGCTGTGAAATGTACGAGACACAAGCCCAAAACAAGCGTTATTTGGGAGATACCATTGATGCTCTGTTGATTGAAGCTAGAGTAAGAATGACTTGCCCTCTTCAAATCTAGTCATTACTGACAAGCCCAGGATCCCACCGATACATTCGAGGATGTCCCATTGGACACACGGCACCACCACTTCAAGCCCAGGCCCAGGTTCCCAGAAGAATGGGCAATGACAGATGCCCGGCGCATGGAGCTTGAGCAGCACCGACTCGCGCTGGCAGCCAAGGAAGCACGACTTGAGCTTCAGGGAAAGCAGGTAAACGGTCTCGAAGCAATTGAGGAGGGCTTGAAGAAGTCGAATAGAGTCGAGGCTGAGCCGGAGATGGTTGTGGCTGGACGGGGAGCGGTCAAAGGGAAAGGCTCTCAGAAGCGCTTGGCTGTAAGAAGGAATTAGAAGTGTCGGTGGCACTTGTCTGTATGATACTCTGGTGGTGTATAAAATAGCATAGCGGGATGGACCACTAGAATTGTATACATGAATATGTACGAGCTACCGACTTATGTACCACCTGATCTAACTATCTTTGTCATTTGGCTAAGAAGACTTGAACATGTCTTGGACATCTCCGTCTGAAAATCACCTGAGAGCTTCTTCCCTGTAAGCCGTATGTTATCGAAACCCTTCGGAGGAGTTTCACCTTTTTAGACTGGGAGTGATGTAGAGATCTCTTCCAGGCCTTTTCTTTCAAGTCTCTCGAGATTTGAAACACTAAAGAATAGAAGTATAACAATTATATACTTTGTACAATGATTTCCATTGAATCAAGAAAAAGAAGTCGCCTGGATATCGGCAAGATCCCCTTATTCTCCTGTATGTATAACTACAGCATATCTGCCAGCTGCATGCCTAGTGGTCAGATCATGCATTCACCCATCATATACGACATGCGCATCCTACATGTTCGATCTCCGTTTCTCGCTCCTGTCTTAAATCAAAGCAAGCCCAGTTATGCATAGATCTTTGAGGCCGTTTTCAGCTCAAATCAAAGTCCTGTCAACAAGTGTAAAACGCCCGCCTGCCTGACCCGCTGCGTGCCGCACTAAACAAGAAGGAAGAGATGGCCTTTTCCATCCTTTCAATTCAAATCCCCAATATCCTAACGCTGATGCGAGAGTGTAGCCTGCCCCTGAAAAAGAAATCTATACATTGCGTATGTGCGCTCCTCTGCTCTTTACCATCTTGTATTCACCGGTATCGCTACAGTTTGAATTTATTACCAAGCCTTCGAAAGGGATGTCTTTCTTATCCCTTCGGATTTGGCATGATTGAGCTGCTTCATCACATATTCGTAAGTCAGCATAGTGGTTGTGGCTGCTGGCACCGCTCGCATCATGTTCGTTCCCATGCCAGCATAAAATGCCCTCCAACCCTCCTCCCTCAAAATCGTCTTGAAGGTGGTAATTATGCCTTTATACCTAGGTATCACGGGTACCACCTTTGCTGATATCGCTCCAGGAGCTCCACTCTTGAACACCGCGTACTCTGTTGGCGAAGCAGGTATCGAGCGCTGTTGCGTCTGTAATCTCGTTCTGATAACCTCATGTGGATATGTCGCTGAGCTCGCCATGACCTTACTGATCACGCTGGCGCAAAGTATGGCTCCCCAATGTGAGCTATCGTCTCCTGGGGGTGTAACACCCATCGGCAGGCCTGTAAATTTGGTCCTGAAATATTCGTATGCTGGGAATTGGATGGCAACGTGCGTTAGACCGAGTAAGGCCGGTGTAAGTCCAGAGTAGAATGATAGTATGCCTTCTGATGCGTACATCTTCCTTGCTGCATCAAAAGTGGATGTGTAATGCCATGGCGGTCTAGCATCATTTGCTGCGACTGACTTCCTGCTCACTTGTGCCATCAGACGAGTTTTAATCACCCAGATGGGATTGGTGACCATGGTCGAAGAGGCTCCAGCTACTATCGATGACCAGAAGTTGACTGCGATTTCTTGCTCTAGGCGATGGTTAGTAAGTAGTTCTGCAGCCAGGTATTTATATCCAGATCTTACCAAAATGCTCCTTGAAGTATTCCTTAGACCTCCCGTAAACAGTAAACCAGACCGCCCAGGTAGGCAAGTAACCCAATATTATCGGCCCTAGGCCACGATACATCCCTCGCAAACCCTCCTCCCGCCATATTACACGACCCGTGCCTATCAGTCCCCGATACACCACATGTGAACTCTTATTTGTCGCCCTAAAGCCTCCTTGTGCCTGCAGCTTTGTTTTGATCACATCCAACGGACAGGTAACAAACCCTGATGTAAAACCACCTGCTGCTCCCGCCATCCCACGAAACAGAGCTTCCGACCGTCCCATCGCCCACCGCTCAACCGGCGTCACTACCTCCCCATTTTCCCTGCGAAAGTCTCCTGGAGGTCGAGCAAAATGCGCGCTGGTGCCAGTTGGAAATTGCTCTGTGGATCGGACGGCCGGAGATGTGGGCGTGCTACGTTCATGAGACATTGTATATCGTGTTCGATGTCGATTTAAGCGCAGGATTCAAGAGCCCCCGTCCCAGTCAGTCGCAGAAGATGCCCGCTTGTTCGCAAGAAGCGGTTCTGCGAAGTGGCCGCAAGAAAAAGCGCTGTCCTGTAGTTGCTCTCGAGCTCCTTGCTTGAACTGAGCTTTCCAATCTCTCGTGTCCCGGTGTGCGGGGAAAGTTTCCCACGCAGCACGCCAGTGACACAGCAGTTAACGGTTGTCGCAGGCCATTGACAATTGACCAAGCCGATGAGTATGCGTGTAAGAGAAAAGAGGAGAGAGAGTGAGGGAGGTAAAAATTACGGAATGCGGTAGTAGTGGTTGAGGATTTCGCGATTTCGGCCTGCGCGGTGGGACTTTGATAGCAAGTGGATAGCCCGGGTTTAGTTGGCTAAGCAGGTTTGGGACCCTGAATGGACCAGTCTAACAACCTTTTTGACTAACTGATGGTTTTTGTGTCACGTTGAGAGAATAAAAGACGATCTCAGAAGAAGCAAAGAAATCCCCATGAAAGTGTCTCATAGAATGGAGGAGGAATTGTGGTTGTAAGATAAAGTAAGAGATCGCTCTGGTCTTGTGCCTGCTTACGGTGAGAGGAAGTGCTCCGTTGCAAGCTGCGTCGTGCCCTGCGATGGCAGACTTTAGAGTGGGGGAACGCAGCGATATCAGGATACAGTCTCGGGCTCTGATTGGCTGATTTTTTCTTCTTCTGCAAGCATTTTTGGCAGATTTTCTTTGATTCGAGCGCCTCACAAGCAGAAGCTTGGACTCCCGAACACCCAGCGACGAAAGTCCGCAGCCGAGGACCGGGTCATCGTTGCTGCCTTAGGCTGCCACGTTTCCGACTCACCATCGGCCCTTGTCGGGGAGACTTGCGTGCTTATGTAATCATTCGAAAATGGCGAGAGCGAAGCTTTGAGCGACAACGACCATTTCAAAGGAGAATCGACAGAACAGCTCCCCCGCGACTCGCAACCTACGACGACAATATGTCTCAACCCTCTCTCGCAACTTATATCGTCAAGCGCCCGTGGCTCAAGAGATGGTTTACCCCACTCGCCAATTGGTACGGCAATGCCGCTGGATACAGGAAGCTTGGTCTCAGGTACGGATATCTGCCCAGCGTTGTCTGGCCGCGTTGCAGTGTGGTCAATTGGTGTCTGCGAGATGGATGAAGGAGATCCGAAGCTGTGCTGACGATATTGTGTATCGCAGGGCCGATGATCTGATCCCCGAAGAGTCCGAGACTGTTCTCCTTGCCCTCAAGCGTCTCCCCGAGAAGGAGGCATACGATCGTGTCTTCCGTCTTCGACGGGCTTTCCAGGTTTGTTCTTCAAGATCAATGTTTACGTTGTATGGAACTTGAAATTGACGTGTGAAAGGCATCACTTGCCCACCAACTTCTCCCCAAGGAGCAACAAACAAAGCCAGAAGATGTATGTTATCAACCATGAGCCCATGTCTGGGCCATATACTCACATCAATCGTCTAGGACTATCTTTACCTATCGCCCATCATCAGAGAAATTGAGGCTGAGGCGAAGGAGCGTTCAGATTTGGAGTCGATTTCTGTCAAGCGAAAGTGAAGGGAAGGGGGCTAAACATGTACAATGGAGCTGGAGCGAACTTAGAAAGAACACTGAACGAGCGGTGTCTGTACTTTACAAGAACGATCCCAACAATCGAGCGGTCTTATGAGTTTGTGGATATATTTGCCATTTGGCTTTTGCGTCATCGTGCTCGATTCCCCTCACATCAATCAACAACGTGTTAAATGTTACAGTTTCATAGTATGTATGAAATTCTCTGCTCTTACTATATACAGAAAATGAGCTACGGCACCCAAGAGAGATCAAGTCAACATGAAGGGCCAAGCCAGGACCAACGACAAAGCAGGTTTCAAATCATTTCTTCTCTTCGTGCCACTGTGACGACCACATGCTTTATATTAAAATCCCAAACCTTATCCATACAGAGCTCTCATGCCACTGGCACGAATGCCGTCGTCGCTCCGAGCCCACAAATCGTCCCATGCACAACGAGACCAAGGAAATCATTCTATTACACTTTTGGCTGCAGCTGGCTGCCAAGCATGCATCCATTTGCCACCAGTCTTGAGAGCCTCGCGAAGAACCATGTTCTGGTCCTCGTTCCGACACCATCGAACTCCTTCCTGAAAAACACAGGACAATAATTCCCACAGAAGAAAAATGAGTACAACGAATCGAATCAGGGCCTCGCCGTTGCTTGCTGTCATCGATGGCTGGTCCCCAGGTTCCCAAAGGGGCTTTCTCTCACTGAACTCCGTATATGCGTAAAGACATGGCCGAGGGAATCTGGTATCTAGGCTGCGTATATGATTGACCTTTTCATCACGCGTTTCCTGCCTTCTCCTCTGTATCTATATGCCAGACGACGTAGTTCGGTAATCCAAAGACCTCGTAACCTGCTCTCTTCGCCATTTTAGCGAAGCCTTCTGTTTCCGCTTGGTTCTCGAATGCATAGCAAGGAAAGTTAATCCCTATATTGGTTAGTGAATTATCCCTCATGCTTTGAATGGACAGTCATACCCGATCTATGAACATCCGCTTTGACGACGATATTCACGCCTCCAATTCCATCAAGCGGGATTTCCTCGTCCTTGTTCTGGCGCCAGTCGCCGATTTTAGCCATGTATGTTCGGCCAGTGTCGTACTCCTTGTATCCTACTAAAAGTTAGACCTTAAACAACTGAGCAATACTGGCAATCATCACCTTCAACGATAATGGCATCCTTGGGTAGTGTTGATGCCAATTTGAGAGCCTTGTCTGATTCGATCCACGAGTTGTAATCGACTGCATGCTATTAGCATTCTCTCCAAAAAATAATTGTCCACGGCTGAACTCACATCTGCCTTCGATATCCTTTCCATCTTTGTAACGATGGAACCACACATCTGTCAAAGTTAGCAGATGCATATCCTCCAGAAATCGAGTTGCTTACTGGGAACAAGAATATCCTTGTTATGGGCAACAAAATCCTCTAGAATCTTCTTTGGGCTATCCACGATATCGACGTCTCTCCAGTATACCCAGGAGTGGTCTGGCTTCAGTGCTGCAGTAAGGAGGTAGTTTCGTGCTCTCGCCATGTTTTTCCTCCTCGGCCCCTGAGCCTTAAAACCATGGCGGTCTTCCACGGATTGCGAGGTAGTGGCCCCAAAATCTTTCTCAACAATTAAAACGCTATTGAACGGTTCGTTCAAGTTATCTGTTGCCTTTTGTATCCGCGCAAGCTCTGCTGCAAGAACTGCAAGCGTGTCATCGGTCGAGTCTCCGACAAGAAATCCAAGATCAATGAGGTGATGGGGATAGGTCAATTCGGAGAGCAGGTCAAAGTATTTCTGCAGGTAGGGAGCAGCATCTCGCAAAGGTGTCAGGATGAGAATCCTTTCCTCGTTCACAACTGCGTGGATGGTCGATCGTATCGGGTTGAGGTCAACTCGTTTGATCGTAGAGGAATTTATTACCAGGGGTTCATGGTGATTGAAAATGACTGGTGTTTGTAAATGCGCGTTCCAGTCGACTGCTTCGTTCGGTGTCATCTGCATTGGTGGTTTCGAAGGCCCCCAGCAGTAGAATCTGCGAGATCATGTCAGTTTCTCGAGCTCGTATCCATGCATGACCGTTGAGACCCAAGAAAGGAGCTCCTGACCTTTGCATTTCCGACGCAGATGTGCTAACTCCTCTCCATAGCAATAGGACGATCCCCGCTAGGGCCACACATAATAAAAATCGCGTTCGAGTGAGAAACACCCATATCGCTCTGGTGGGTGGCAGTTGAGCCTTCGCAGACTTCCACGTAACGCCGCCCTTAGGGATGAGCATAGCGACGGACTCCCCGTGGTCTTAACACCACCAGCTTTGGGTATTCTATCAATTCGTCCGATCGCGGGTGAAGCGCGGTCTTCCGATGGGCGAGGAGAAAGCGACGGTTTATCGGAATCTTTGATCGCGCAGGTTGAGTGACTTGAAGAAGTTGAGATCGCGTGGATTGGAATGGCAGGGACAAGACGAGACGGGACAGCTGAAAATAGCTGCCAGTGCCAAGCCCCCTAAGCGAGGCTCAATGAAATAGCGACTGACGATTCGAAGGCAGCACGGATCCGTGAATTGTGGATTGGATCGATCCAGCCTATGCAGCGTGTCTGAGTTGGTTGGATGAAGGGGTATTTGGATCCTCCCTCGAATTCCAGCGGAACCGGCTACTTGCTTCTGGCTTGACAGGCTAAAGAAGCTCGATAACGGTTTCACTTGCCTGCGGCTTCCGTACCTGATGGTGGCTTTCGGGCTGGTGTCGAATAGGAGTAATTGCACGTGACAGCTCTGACCTCCCCTCGGGACATCGCTGCGTTGCCTTGATTGCTTGAGATCCCCACCCATCTCCTCATCTCACTGCGTGCTACTCTAAGCTGATCATCCCAGCATTCCTATTTCTTCCTTCGATTACTGTGCCCAAATCCCTCGGAAATCTAAAGCGACGGCGCTCATCGCTTGCACCATATCTAGGCTGCAGCGGTCATTGCTGCGGTTGCCATTACCAATCAGCACAGGAAAAGTACTGTCGTTATTTCAGCACAGGTATTTCATTATGTCTTCGAGAAAATCCGCTCGACTAAGTGCTGCTGCTGTTGCATTGCCAACTCCAGCAGCGGAGATTCTTCCGAAGGTTGCGAACATCAGCAAGAAACGCAAGATTGCTCCACAGGAAGATGCCGAGCCCAAGGAGACAGGTTCAATTACCCCGAAAAGGAAACGCCCTGCTAGAGTCCTGCCTCCAGCTACGCCTACTCCGGCAGCAATAGGATTGATGTCTGCACCTTATAGCTCTGGAGACATTGATGGCTCTAGTCCTCCACCTATCAATCGCCTCGTGCTTCCGAACGGGACAAATGCTCCATTGGTAACTCCAGAAACACATAGGATACTCGCCAATAAGTCCATGGACCAGGTATCTCCCTCAAAAGCGCCAAATGTCAAGCAAAGTACTGGAGATGTACTCCAGAAAGCCTTAGCACATCTCATAAAGATCGAGCCTAAATTACAGCCGGTCATTGAGAGGCATCCCTGTCATGTCTTTTCTCCAGAGGGTCTCGCTGAAGAAATCGATCCTTTTAGAAGTTTGACAAGTGGCATCATATCTCAGCAGGTATTTGGACCTTAATGATGCCATCCTGTAACAGCCTAACAACAGCAGGTCTCGGGAGCAGCCGCAAGAAGTATCAAGGCTAAATTCGTAGCTCTATTTAATACCGACAACCCAGACGTCGCAACTCACACCTTCCCTACCCCCTCGCAGGTTTGCTCTAGTTCTATTGAAGTCTTACGCACTGCTGGTCTCTCCCAGAGAAAGGCAGAATATGTTCATGGTCTCGCAGAGAAGTTTCACTCTGGAGATATCACCACGTCAATGCTTTTTGATGCCACCTATGAAGAGGTGCTTGAAGAGCTAATCAAGGTCAGAGGGCTTGGCAAATGGAGTGTGGAGATGTTTGCATGTTTTGGCTTGAAGCGGCTGGACGTCTTCTCGACTGGGGATCTTGGTGTCCAGAGAGGCATGGCGGCTTTGATGGGAAGAGACGTAGGTAAGCTGAAGTCAAAGGGAGGCAAATGGAAATACATGAGCGAGAAGGAGATGGAGGATATTTCCGAGAAGTTCAAACCCTATAGGTATGTTCAGACTAACTCCCCAGATATTTCTTTACTAATTGTGAGACTAGGAGTGTATTTATGTGGTACATGTGGTAAGATTTATCCCAAATATGTCAGAAATCCAGACGAGCGCAACAGAAATACTGACAACAGTAATAGGAGGGTCGAAGAAGTTGATGTTAGTACTTTAGAGACTTGAATACCGCCCGTCGAATATCCTCTAATAATTTGTAAAATGCTCTTGCTTATGTGCCTCCTACATTCATCTTGCATGCGACATGATCTGGTTTCTCCTGATTTTAGTCAATTCGTTGAAATTTGCTTATTTTTCACACACAATTCTGTCGATTGTCAATCCAAATCTTGCTAGTGGGATTTTTATGTCTTGCTGTTGTGTTGTCATTGTATTGCTATTTCAACCCCAACCTTTGGGATCTTACCATTGTCAGAGAAAACCTAACCTAGGCCACATTGCCTTTCCATTTATCACATAGAGCGCATCCTCAAAGCCAATCCACGGTCAATTCATTCCATTGCACTTCCTCTCGGACGGATAGTATCCTAGTAAATATGGAGTCCACTCATAAAATCTTAATTGTTTGAATGGCGTGTCTTCGCATATTGTGGTTCATCCCACGACTTTGCTGCGAGGTCCTCCGGTACGACAGGGCGATCCTGAAGCTTACAGAAAATATCCCAGTTTGCCTCCATAATATCCTCAGCATAGTTCTCACTAAGATCAACACGGCCGAGCGGCGATTGGATGCTTGCGTCGTAGCCTAAGTGCATGACCAAGTCATCCAAGAACGGGTTAGAGGCACGCGGCTTGGTCTCAACGGAGTGACCAAGGATCAATCTCGTGTAGCGATTAGTGTAGATGCGATCAAAGAGGCAGATGAAAAGACCACGAAGCTTGGCCTGGGTGCAGTAGTCTGAATCCATGTAGAAAGGGTGGTTAAGGAGAACAAAAAAGGCTCCAGTGCGGTACTGCAGCATGATCCTACGATTGATTCTCGACTCAGCGACCTCCCACTAAGATTTATTAGCTACGATCCTGAGAATGTAGAGAAATTCTTACCTTCGTTTCGAACGTGGTGAGATTGCCCTTGATGAGCGGGTAGAGAGCGCGAATCTCGTTGTCGAGTGAAAAGTCTCCGCCGAAGGAGATCCACAGGTTTTCCAACTCAATGTCACCTACAGCAACAATAGAGTAAACATCGTTCTCGATGCCATCGGGGTTGCAGCGGCGGATGACCTCACGCGCAAGCGCCAGATAAACCTTAGGAGCTGAGCCCTTGATCAGAACACCGCTGCCATCTTGGTTAACCATGAAAATCGGAAAGTTCTTGTCCATTCGATCCTCCCACTTCTTTGCCTCGATCTTGGCGTATTTTTGGATCTGTGCAATGGTGACCACACCCTCGCGGGCCTGCTGTCGCTTGAAGTAGAAGCCGCTGCCCTCACGCCTATCGGCATCTGAGACTTGCTTGGTGCAGTATGGATCGTTTGGATTGATGTAGTCGACTGAGATGATGCGAGTAGCTGGGCCTGTGGGAGCCTTGACAACAGGAGCTGCAGCTGAGGTGCCTGCAACAACCATCTCTTCTTCCTCACCCTGTAAATATTAGCTGAGAATCTCTTCCGGGAATATGGAGATCTTACAGGACTTGCAATGCCCATTGCGACTGTAGCCTTTGACAACATGGTATCCAAGCTCTCTACAGGAGTCTTGACAGGTTTTGCCATGGTTGCGGATCTCTGTTGGTTGTCAGATCGCGGTTTGTTTTGAGATAGCGAAATGTTTTGGGAAAAGACTCACCAATTTTCTGGTACGCGACAGTGAACTTCTGCTCATAGCAGAGGCGAGAATAGCCGAGTCATCTGCTCCTGAATGTGTATGTTGAGCTTCGTGATTATCATGATGGGAAAGTCCGCTTGTAGTACGGGATTGCTCCTCACCTTGGTCAGCATCTTCTACTTGCTCATTCTCTGCTGGTGCATTGGCGTTTGGCTCTTTCCAAAGACCCAAGTTCTTTACCTCGTCCTTCATCTTCTTGTTCAACCGGGCGTAGGCTTTTGCATCCAGCTGGTTACCAGGCTCTTTTATATATATCAGCTAAGGCTTTATAAGAATCTATCAAGTGATGACACGTACTCAGGAGGGTACAGTAGGTGGCCTCATTGTTGTAATAACAATTTGTGCAGGCTTTGCTGCCCATATCTTGGTGGTCCAGGACAATGCAATGATGGAAGGGTCCATGTTTGACCAGGCATTGCTTGCATGAGTCCGCAGAGACAGCCCCATTGACATGAGCGTAGATGGCTTCTGGGTTCTTCTCGTAGCTCAAATTGAGCTTAGCATCAGCCCGGAGCACAACATCTTCGCGGGCCCGCGGTTTCAGGGCAAAAAGCTTCCCAGCCTTTGTGCTGGCGCCGAAGATGAGGGCAGTGAGGAGGTGAGGTGGGAGCTTTGGTAGAGGAGCTGGGGCGATGCCCTGGCCAAATGAAGAAGTATTAAAAGACATGTGGATGTGAGTTGATGTCGCTGAGTTAATCAACTGACGTGATGTGGAGTTGAAAAAAGTTTGGGAAGAAGAAACTGTGGAACGAAATTTATAGAGCAAAGTCGCAAAGGTCGATTCCGGCACGTTCTTTTGGAATTAGATTGCGAGCTAAGCTCTTTTGATTCGAAAAGCGAGAGAATATTCCGTATCATGCGTCCTGAGGCCGTCGATGATGTCGTGTGGGTTACATAGGTTCACCAGAGCTGGCAGATCTGTGAGGTTTTGCTGAAGGATATCGATACGCAAGGAGAAGAAACAAGATGCGGTCAATGTCAGGATAGCAGGCTTACAGGGGGCACAAAGACGCCAAAGTGTTTTATTCTCTTGTAAAATCGTATATTGTGTAGAGCTTGTCTGCTTTTCCCCAGGAGATCATGCTACAGCAGAGTGAAAACTACCTCGAGGATGTTGCTCACCAGTTGCTTGGTGGAATTCAGGCAGGAATGTCAGCTACTGGGAATATGTGCTCGTATGATAGAAAAGTGAAAGGGACTTAAAGCTTGGGCTAACAATCTTTGTCTGATTTTCTTCCAAATTCTCAAACGATGCTTCCAGTGGTTTAGCTTAGATAGGATTTGTTGCGCAGACATTGAGACATTATTCAAGGCTGCGCGGATAGACCTCAGATCAAAATATCCTGCCAGGTCCTGTCAGCCAAACAAACGCAGTAGTGAGTATTTTTATTTCACATCTACCTCAATGTTGTCATTAAGCTTGCTGTCTAACGTACATATATCAGACGCAGTGCAGTGTCGTTCCTAGTCTACCTCGCTAACCCTTTTTCTCGCTTCGTGCCTTTCCTCAAAGCTACCTTATCTTTAACATACTTTATATTTGCGATCCCAAGTCGGTGAGATGGTACCTACTGCTATGTCTTTCTTAATGTATGAGATATTAGCCCATCTATTCATTCCAAATGTGCACAAAGTGCTATTGCTGATGGCTTTCACGTGACTGACCTCGGAGCACCCGGCAAGGCAATGCAGCAAAAGATATTCAAGTTACCTTATCTATGCCTACCATATTTCGACATTCACAAGCAGTCTAGGTTAGAACTGAAGCTATTAGCTGTATTTCAAGCTAATAGATGTATACAGTTGCAAGTATGATCGACTTTAGTTTGACGATCCAAAACACAAGAAGCCGTTCAACTTGATTGCCTCTCCTCAGGATACAAGATGAGCAGCATGTCACTTTATGAGCGAGCCCAATGGTTACAGTCATTGATACGGTTACTTTGTTATTTCTGTAACAGTTTCTGTGGCGTGAAATGTAAATGTTCGGCCCAAAAACTTCCGCAGTAGCTAGAGAATTCTACATGTATCTTGAACAGAAACTTATGGGAAATACCGAGATCACGGACCCCAAATTTTTTCAAAAACATTCTGATCATAGAACTAGCTTACAGCATTACAATCATAAGAAAACGAAAGTCCTTGTATCTGTTGCCGAATGGTGCAGGCTTAGAATGGTATAAACGAGAGCAAAACCGTGCCACACACTGACATCCCAGCTCTAGAATGTTCTCCCCGCTAAATGGTGGCAAATACGATACAAGCATCTAAAAAGGGTAGCATGGTGGGCTGCTCTACATGCATACACACATACACACATATAGCTGCCCTCCACATCCAAGTACCATCGCTATCTCACATATCTGAAAACGAAAGTGCTCATCGTCCCGCGTGATCCTTCCCCGCCTAGGATGCCCCAAGTCGCCAAGTCAAAACTCGAGGGTATCCTCCAACCCATCCCCTACACTTCAATCGAGCATGTGGGAGGTACATCCGCTACCCAACCCTCGGCAAAGCCCGTGCTAGACATCGACAACATTACACCGCTTTTATCTCTCCCAGCTGTGCGAGTCACTCTAGTGGCCACTGAGTAAATCAACTACGGTAAAATGAACGCACCTGAGCGGTTTGCGTTTTGACACCTTGGATTCGGGCTCAGGGACGCTGCGTTTGGTTCCCATTCAAGTGAAGAAGGGGAGGTGAGATGTAACTCGTACGCAGTCATTGAAGGCTGCGCCCACTGAGAAACCAACTGGATTTGAGGCACGTCTTAATAAATTACGAGGCTGGAAGACGAGTATGGGCTTTTGAAAAGGAGTCTGATGGGTAAAGAGTATGAGAGTATTGAGGAGCATACATCCGCGAAGAATGAGATATTTCGGAGGGTCTTGGGAAGGCTGGATAGAGCGAGGAGGATTTGGCACCTGTTATTGCTGCTAATTCATAATATGAAAGGAGAGGGCACCATGGAGATTTCTGTCATAAACTTCTTAAGGTAGTGGGCAACTGAGAAAGATATAAGAAAACTCAGAGACTAAAATCAATACAATGCGGAAAGTATAGGATCGAAATCATTAGGTTTACTATGCAGCATGAAAGAATGCAAGCCTACGCTTTCCATGAAGCAAAAGGTGAGAAGCAAATATTCATAACTCATAGAGTACCTGCATTCTCAGAGCAGAACCTTTGTGGCTACACTCAACAACCAAGCGGCATCCTGCCAGCCACCTGCCTCTTCGTCTCTTAGCGGCGGTGGGACTTCTTGCCTAGGTGTTGAATCAATGTCAAGAGCCTGCCTAGATGGCCTCGACGACAGTGAAGATTCGTCTCCCTTCTCATCGAATGCCTCTTCTGCATCCTCTCCGTCCTCATCAACGGCAAAGAGGCTCCATCCCAACATTTTCTCCACCCAGCTACCAAGACCAAGACTACTGGCTCTTGCCAGCTTCCTTACAACAGCTTCGTCTTGCTTAGCGCTGTCCTCAAAGTCATCTTCACCCTCGTCGACCTCGGCATCTACAAAATCAGGTTCTGTGATGAAGTCACCACGTACAAAATCGCCTTGGTCGAAATAACCCTCGGGCTCGCCAGCCAATGGAGTGAACATTTGCGCTCTGCTGCCTCGTCTGCTATTTCCCCTGCTTCTGCTCCCAAATCGGCTGCCACCAGTAGCTGGGCCAAAACTCAGACTTCTTCTGGTTGTGATGGGCGAAAATTCATCATCAGCATCGACAGATCCTACTGCGCTACCTCTCCTACTCGCTCTCCTACTTGCTTGTTCCCTCTCCCTTGCAAGCTCTCGTTCCAATTGCTCTTCTTCATCGTCCCGCTGCCCAGTCAAGCTTGTGGAGCTTGCTCTTGATACAAGCCAGGCTTGTCCTTTCGACTCGCGTGTTGACGATGATATGGCAGCACCTGCTCGCAGAAGCCAGTCTGAATCATTTCTATCATTCGGAGACAATGCGCTGAGGCTTAAGTCGTCTCCTTTCCGAGGTTTGTGGGCAGCCCGAGGATGTGGTTTGGCTAGTAAATGTGTACTTGATTTCGACTTTGGAAGCGTTAAGTCTTTCGGTCTGCGCAGCGAGACGCGAGATGAGGTTCGTGAGAGGATTGAGGGAGTCGTGGGGGCAGAGCGGCCTTCGATGTACGAGATGTGACGATCGGATTCGGCAAGGATATCTTCATCAGAGAGGGGGAGCCGAGACGTCAATGGAGCCAGGCTCAAACGATTGATATTGGTATGCGAGTGGCTGTGGTGCCGGGAATGGGGCGAGTGTTGATTGAACGCGACATCCATGGTGCGAGGACTGAGAATATGTAAAGAAGTGCGAGAGTAGAAGGGAGAAGCAGAATGGAGGGCGTTAAGTATAGCGAGATAAGTTGGCTGATTCAAGAGAGCGTGATAATCTGGGGAAGCCGCCGGGAGCTTGGACCACGGAGTGTTGCAGGTTAGCTACAGCAGCACCCCAAGATAATTCGCGCAGCAACTCTCTTCGCCCTTAGATTTTTTTATCGGACTGATGCTCAATCTTTCTAAACAAATCTCAGAACTTGACGGGGAGTGTCATATTTTGCCGTTCTTTTCTAAACGTTTGGTGGAGAGGGCATTTACCGTACAAAGGCTCGCCGCTTTTCGTCGAGTTTCTGCGTGTCAAAATTTTATCTTGTGAAAGTCATGACCAGGGTCCAGGTCCACTGAAATTCGACCAACCCAAGACAGCATGATTGTAAGAGGTCAACACACTGCTGGATTTCAAGATGCGCAATTTAAGAAGTATTCGCCATGAGCAGTGGAAGCCGTCAGTGGAGTTCGAGGGAAGACCGATTACCTCGTCAACTTGGGATTTCGACGACTCTGTTTTATGTACCTTTGGACCAACCGAAGATAATTCTCTTATAGAGCTTGTGAGAGTGAAGCCGTACAGAACCCCAATGTATGTCTGTCCAAAAAATCTTCTGAGCGGCTAATAACATCGGCCATAGCGAGCATGAACTTATTACATCATGGGACACGCCCTGTCCGAACCCAGACCTTCCCTGTGACGAGATTCTGAGTCTTCACTATTTTGGAGACAGCCTCACAGCATGTCTGGTCCTGGCTGGAGGCGATATTATGATCGTCAGAGAAGAACCCTTGGATGGAGAGGATCGAATTGAGATTGTAGGATCCATCGATGAGGGCATCACAGCTGCGAGATGGTCACCTGATGAAGAACTTCTGGCAATTACCACCAAGGTTGAGACAGTTGTTTTAATGAGTCGAAGCTTTGAAGGGGTCACAGATATGATTATGACCTCCGAAGATCTCAAGGCTTCAAATCATGTGTCTGTAGGCTGGGGAAAGAAAGAGACTCAATTTCACGGCAAAGGAGCCAAGGCTCTTCGAGATCCTACTATGCCAGAGAAAACTGACGAGGGAATCCTTAGTCCAAACGACGATTCACGGGTTACCATTAGCTGGAGAGGCGATGGAGCCTATTTTGCTATATCAACCATAGAAGGGGGAGTGAGGCGTTTGATTCGAGTTTACTCTAGAGAGGGAGTTCTCGATAGTGTCTCAGAGCCAGTTGATGGTTTGGAGGGTACACTGAGCTGGAGACCAGCAGGCAATCTCATTGCTGGTGTTCAAAAATTACAGGGCCGCGTCGATGTTGTGTTCTTCGAGCGTAATGGTTTGAGGCATGGCCAATTTAGTCTCCGACTCACTCCGGAGCAGTTACAAGCTCCCGCACAAAAGATTAGTCTATCCTGGAATTCGGACTCTACTGTTCTAGCAGTCGCCATGATAGATCGGGTTCAGCTATGGACTATGGGGAATTATCATTGGTACCTCAAACAGGAAATCCGGACAAGTTCTCTGCTGGATAATAGTCCAATAGTGTGGCATCCAGAGAAGCCGTTGATGTTCTCTACTCCATCAACAGGTATGTCAGCAGTTCTTCGTGCCATGCGATATGACTAACAGCTACTACAGAATTAATCACCACAGCAGAGTTTATGTTCACGACTGCTCGTGCATCTACAGCTCCTCCAAACGATCATGGAGCCGTTGCAGTAATCGATGGCCAGTCGGTAAAGGTTACACCTTTCAGAACAGCCAATGCTCCTCCACCAATGGCACTCCATGACCTTGAGGTTCAATCAAACTCTATTGATGTCGCGTTCAACGCCACTGCTTCCTTGATCGCCATTCTGCACCAAGAAGGTCTTTCTATTTATGAATGGAAGAGCGTAGCAGCTTCTGCTGCTGCTCCTGAGCTTACTGGACGTGTAACATTCAGCAAAACACAAACTTCTGATATAACCAACCTTCAAGTATCCTTCACGGAAAATGACCAAGTTCTAGTCTTGCAAAAGCTGGATGGCGAAACATTACTCAGGCGGTATGGCTTCAATGAAGAAACCGGCAGGATGGATGAAATGCCTTCTTCTGATTATCCAAGAACCACGGCTTTGGTTCTGTCAAGTTTCTGTGAGGAGGGTATCGTACGCCCGTTTGGGCAAGGCGAACGAGGAGATCTACAGAGTCTCACACTTGGTGATCAATCTCTATCTTACTGCAGCTTCCCTACCTTCCTTCCTTGGGCAGAAATTGTGTCTTACGGTGAAGGTCGCATAGCCTTTGGAATGTCTGCGAGTGGCCACTTATATGCTAACTCGAAACTACTTGTCAAGAATTGCACATCTTTTCTCGTTACACCAGCACATCTAATTTTTACAACCACAACACACCTCCTTAAATTTGTTCATATTACCGATGTGACAAGTATGTACACATCTGACTCTTTTCATTCACTATGCTAATTCTATACTAGATCTTGAAGTCCCACCAGATGATCCGGAAATCGATGAGCGTTGTCGAAGCATCGAGCGTGGTGCTCGTCTTGTCACAGCAATGCCTACGTCGCTCAGTCTAGTTCTACAGATGCCTCGTGGAAATTTAGAAACGATCTTTCCTCGTGCAATGGTTGTTGCAGGTATTCGCAAGCTCATTGAAGAGAAAAATTACAGGCGAGCCTTTACTCACTGCAGAACGCAAAGGGTCGACATGAACATTCTTTACGACCATGCACCTGAGCAGTTTTTGTCTAATGTGGAACTGTTCGTTGACCAGGTCAAGAAGATCACCTATATTGATCTGTTTTTGTCATCATTGAGGTAAATTGACTCTATACTATATCTTGATCATACTAATCATAATTAGAGAGGAAGATGTTACACAGTCAATGTATAAAGAGACTCGAGTAGCTCCGCTCGACAACGGCGTCAATCTCGCGAATGGTATTCCTCCTGCAGGAACAAGTCTTGTAGAAGTATCAAAAGTTAACCGGATCTGTGATGCCGTCCTGGAAGTGCTCAAGTCCCGAACCGCAACAAACCTGCAAAATATCATCACAGCCAACGTGTGCAAGTCTCCTCCAGCGCTCGAGGACGGCTTGCTCGTTGTAGCTCACCTCATGAAAGAAGATCCTCCGATGGCCGACAAAGCCGTGGAGCACATATGCTTTCTAGCAGATGTAAATAACCTCTACGAAAATGCTCTGGGTCTCTATGACCTCGACCTCGCTCTGCTAGTCGCTCAACAGTCCCAAAAGGATCCGAGAGAATACCTTCCCTTCATGCAAAACCTGCAACAGATGCCACAAGTCCGTCGTCAATTCAGTATAGACGACTACCTATCTCGCCACACTAAAGCACTTACCCACCTGCACACTTTGGACGCCTTCACGGAACTCCAAGCATACACCCAAAAGCACTCCTTATACCAATTCGCTCTGGGTCTATACCGCTACAATCCTTCTCAACACGCAACTCTCACTCTCCTCTACGCCCAATACCTAGAGTCCAAATCTTCCTTCAAGGAAGCAGCATTGGCCTACGAGTCCCTGCACAACTACACCAAAGCAACATCATGCTACCTCTCCTCCGGGCCCTCCTCCTGGCGCGAAACCCTCTTCAGCGCGCTGTCCCAAACACCGCCTCTCTCCGGACCCGCACTTACCGATCTCGCTGAAGCGCTGCACGACGGTCTCATCGAAGCCAAAGACTACTACGCAGCAGCCACCATCCAGATCGACTACCTCTCCTCCACCATGCTCGCCTGCCGGGCGTTCTGCAAAGGCTACCACTTCGCCGACGCCATGCACCTCTGCGCACTGAAGCAGCAGCCCGCCCTTCTAGAAGAAGTGGTCGACCCAGCGCTGGCCGACGCCCTCGCATCCTCGACAGAGCTCCTCGCAGAATGCAAAGCGCAGCTCCTCGCACAAGTGCCCCGCATCCGCGAGCTCCGAACCAAAGCCCTAGCGGACCCACTGGCCTTCTACGAAGGCGAGCGCGCCACCGGCACCGACGACGTCCCCGACGACATCAGCGTCGCGGCCTCATCGCGCGTCTCGACCAACCGCTCGCTGTTCACCCGCTACACGGGCAAGGGCAGCCAAGGGCAGAGCATCGGTACCGCAGGCACGGGAGTCACGCGCGCGACGTCGAAGAACCGCCGCCGCGAGGAGCGCAAGCGCGCCAGGGGCAAGAAGGGCAGCGTGTACGAGGAGGAGTACCTGGTTGCCAGCGTGGGCCGGCTGGTTGAGCGTGTCGAGAGCGTGCGGGAGGAGGTCGGCCGTTTGGTAGTCGGCCTCGTCAGGAGGGGCATGTGGGAGCGTGCCCGGGCTGTGGAGGCGGCGCTCGCGGACGTCGTGGGCATGTGTGTTGCGTGCTTGCCGGAGGTGTTTGGCGTGGGAGTGGGAGACAAGAGCGGTGCCTCTGGTGCTGCCTCTGGTGCTGAGGGCACAGGACTGGTGCTTGGAGAGGGAGGCGAGGAGTACAGACCTGTAGGCGGCGATGCCGTGTTGGCGGAGAGCATGGAGGCCGCAGGGAAGAGGAAGGAAGCTCCTGTTATCAAGGCGTTTGAGAGGTTGGTCTTGCTTGGGTCGTAGGTAGGTAGGTAGGTTGCACATGTCTAGACAATTTAGAGGGAAAAAGTATCCGCTTTGCAAATTCAGAGGAGTATAGATAGAGCCACAACGCATGTGAAAGGTGAAAAGTGAAGAGTAAAGGTCCACTGGGTCTTCACTTGCCTTCCTATATCACTTGAGTGAATGATTGAATGAGGGGTTTGCTTTTGACTGGCTAGTTATCGATACGTTTCTGTACAAAGAAGAGATAGGCTGTCTAGTCCTGGGGCGGTACACACACACATACACATATTTTTGCTTACAACGCCGACAAATGCCATTCCGACCATCCTATATGCTACAGTCCCATTCTTCTACCTTACATAATCGTACAACGTCGCTCACGCAGCCAGAACTGCGGGCTCCGTTCCTAGATTCGACACGCCCGCAGCCTCCATCATCATCTGTCTCTTCTGTGCAATGAGCTTGCCGATCTTGATCTTCATCGCTGGCGTCAACTTGTTGTTGTTCTTCGCTCGGTTCGCTGCCCGTTCCTTGCGGTGGATTTCCTTTAATGGAGTGGAGCGCATCTCGCGTGACAACCGCTTCTTCTCTTGCTCCTCAGCCTCCTCTGCCAGCTTCTTCGCAATGTACTCTGGTTCGTGGCGAGTTCTGAAGACAGAGTATTTGTTCCTCAGCTCGTCAACGACACTTCCTGGCATCGGAGGAGTCAGTAACGTTGGCATGAACGTCTTGGTCTCAACCTCCAAACGCAGTGTGTCGCCAGGATGTTCAGTGTGTTCCTTTCGTGGGACCTTGGGCCATGGGATGGCAATGTTGATGTTAGGAATGATCCGAGACCAACTCCTCTTGCCAGATTTGTCGAACCAGATGTTTGAATGTTCGAGTTCCTTCACAATCACATCGCGGGTAATGCCAGTTTCGGCGTCCTCGAGGGGATAAACGAGGCGGACCTTGCTGAAGGAGACGGGTTTCTCGACGGAGCGGATGGGGCGTCTGTCAGATTCCTCAGCAGAAATCATCCATTGGGGGACTGCCACATCGATCTGTGGGAACGGTGGTTAGCAATGGGAATAATTGGTAGTAGGGAGATAACTGACCATATTCAAGCCTTCCACCGTGAACTCACACCTCTCCGTATCCACCTGGGTGATTTTTCCAATCTTCCCCTTATCCCGCCCTTCCAATAGCACAACTCGATCACCCTTGACGATGTTCATGTACTTCCCTCCTATCGATTCTCTCGCTTTGGCTCTCGCATCATTTTCCAGCATCGGGCCTCTTAAGCTCTGCGTGCTCACAGTGCCATATCTGTCCTTGTTGTTGCCCACATCTCTCCGCGGTGCCAATGGACCCAGTTCCCAGTCTTCTCGTCTATGCAGCCTGGCGGTCTTCAACAGCGTGGTTGACTCTTTCCTGGAGAACAGGTTCTGCTCTCTGTTGGTCTTCCGCCATGTTCTGTTCTCCTGATCTTTCCGTTTCTGCAGCCGTCGGACGGCTTGCTTCTCTGCCAATACTGTGCGCCGGATTACCTTCTGCATGTTTGCAGAGAGGTGGAGAGCGAATTGGGCGCGGGTGGTTGATTCCTAGGGAGCTGTACTTTTTTGTGAGAGTCGCGATTTTGGTCTTGGCATGCGCTAGAGTTGAAGACCCCAGAGATGAGCACGTGACCTTTTGATTTGTCTTCACCTCACATTTTCGGGCTTCCGCTTGACATGTGCATCCGCTCCAGGAACCCGATGATTCGATCGATTACGAGGCTCAAGTCATCTTCGTGATAGGGCTGAAGATCATGGTTGCAACACGCTGGTGGTGGTTGGCTGGCAGAAGCATGACCGCCACGGGCGACCGGGTTTTACGCATGCACATCTCTTACATAAAAAGCGTTCACAAAAGTCCTCCAGGACTCTGCATCATCCCAAGTCTCTTGCCGGTCCTTCCCCCTTCCCAACTCCGCCCCAACTGCAGTGCGTCAATATGGGGAGACCGCGGGCTTCGTGCCTATTGGACAGCCTGCGAGCGCTATGCCGGGCAGGGGAGGCATGGAACTACGGTGAAATCGGATAGGATAGGGGGCTTGGGAGAGACGCGAACATGTCACTCATTCAGCTGTACAAGGACTTTTGCGACTAGTTCTCGCTGCCGAGGCCGTGGCCATCGCCATCGCCATCGCACACTTCTGATCGGTCACTGACGGTGACTCTGGTTCCCGAGGCGAGCACGATAATGCACCACGGGCGGGCGGGCACCTCTGTCTCTGGAGAGCGTTTGCGTGCAGGCGTACGAGCGTGATGGACGAGGGCTCTAGGACTGGTGTTCTCGGCCGCTGCATTGCATGGGGGATCATGGGAGGAGGCTGATACGCTGCCTCGTACTTCGTACCGACCGATGAAGCCTGGATCGCATTGATTGCTATCTCAATTACAATTCCTTGGCACGAATGGCACGAATGGCACCTCCTACAGTAAAGTCTGGGTAAAATTGTCTGAAGCGGACAAGAATGCATGATCTGCAGTGTATTTCGACGTCTCCGTCTCGTATAGGTTGGGGTATGGTAGCTTCATCCGGCGGGTGCAGCTGCAGCATCTCTGATGTCTTTGTTGCTGCTGTGGTGGTGGTTCTTGGGAATGCAAGTATGCAAGTATGCACGTACCGTACCCAACGGAAGACTCCTTGCATGTGAGCTCCTGCAGATACCTCCACTCTGGCACTTCCAGTTGTCCCCGGGCAGCCCATACTTGCGGTGTAGAAGAGCAGCCTGCCGCCGTCTGGCAATCCCCAGCAGGGTCCGGACAGATATGGTGAGGGAGGGCGACTGAGCGTAGTAGGGCCGATGCATTGCCTGATCCGAAGCACATCAATCCGTTGTTCGCGGCCTCATCCCAAGTCCGAAGGGAAGGGCTGACGACGTGACTAGTGCTGAAGGGACAGCAGCGTCTCGCACACACCAGCGAGCGGAGGTGCAGTGTGCAGTGTGCAGTCTCACGAGGCGCGTGTTTCTGACTCTCGCAGCTGGGGCATTTGCAGTCCCAAATTATGTCCGACGCTGCGACGGACCAGAAGTGACTCGCTCGGGCGGGTGGGCTTTCAGGACTGCGGCAGTCTGCCTAAGGGAAGGTCAGGAACCTTATGAAACTCATCCCAAGTGTCCTCGACGTCCCGAATGAGTCGACACTGCCGCTGCGCCGGCGGGAGGGACCAGGTAGCCAGGTCTGGGACTGGTATATAGATCGGACATGAAGGTGGATTGAATTGAACGTGCAGTACAGTACTTTCAGCATCAGCATCAGCATCAACACCAGTATCAGCATCCGCATCAGTATCAGCATCAGCATCAGCATCAGCATCAACTGACATTCCGAACATTCTGACGCCGGATATCAAACTGTTATCTTTTGGTTAGCGTTTTATCTTCATTACGCGTAATTATCAGCCGCGCCTTGCCTGGCCTTGCCTTTGCCTTACCTTACCCTGCCTCGCCTCTGCCCTGCCCTGCCCTGCCCTGCCCTGCCCCCCGACCGAGCGACCTGGACTGCCCACCCCAACCTAACCCAAGCCAGGCTGCCTTGGGACTGGACTGGACTGGACTTCGACTGAACTGAACTGAACTGGACCAGCGTCACCCGCCCAAAGCTCACGACCCTGGAGCACGTTCACTGCCACTGCCACACGCTGATTCGGATCCGGGCATCTGCTACTGCTTCTGCTGCTCCAGCGTCCTCGCAGTGCCGTGCAGTGCAGAATTCCCCCCCATCCGCCTCCCGCACACCACCGTAAGCCCCCCAATCTGATCTGAAAGTCACTGCCCATGCCCCATCCCAGCCCATCCCATCCCCCCCCCATTCACCATTCACCATTCACCATTCACATTCACCATTCATTCGCCTGCACTTCCACCTTCACCTCCACTTCGACTTGCACTCCGACTCCCGCCCCAGCTCCCAGTCCCAGCTCCTAGTCCCAGCTCCTACCACCACCACCACCATCCACCCACCCACCTTCCACCCTCAGCCTAAGGCACTTAACCTGCACCACGCTAACGAACCTCACTCAGACCTGCTTGCCTCATCTTCTATCAACAACCACCAAACCCAACATCCTCCACCACCACAACCACCACCTCGACCACCCACACCCTACAATAGCAACCCAACATGGCAGAAATCCGAAGAAAGCTCGTGATTGTCGGTGATGGTGCTTGCGGAAAGACCTGTCTTTTGATGTACGTAATCCGCCCGAATTCGACGGCCAGCTTCGCCGACTCCTATTTCGACTGCGAGCCGGTGCTAATATGCCAACAGTGTTTTCTCCAAGGGAACCTTCCCAGAGGTAAGATTCCCACGAAACTAGCCTGCTACCTTCGAATCTCCCGGTGCTGTGTGTTCGGGGTGGTCCCGCAGACTAGGCACAAGAACTGCAGAAGCTCAACAGCATCGGAAATGCACACCAGCAGAAGATAGGACTAACATGCTCCTCCCACAGGTCTACGTGCCAACCGTGTTCGAGAACTATGTCGCCGATGTGGAGGTTGATGGAAAGCACGTCGAGTTAGCGCTATGGGATACGGCTGGACAAGAAGATTACGATCGTCTCCGACCCCTTTCATACCCCGATTCCCATGTCATCCTCATCTGCTTCGCCGTCGATTCGCCAGATTCGCTCGATAACGTCCAAGAGAAGGTACAATTCCCCCAGATTCAGACTCCTCCCGCTGCATAACCAACCCACTGACACGTGCGCACCTGCAGTGGATCTCGGAAGTCTTGCACTTCTGCAGCGGCCTCCCCATCATCCTGGTTGGATGTAAGAAGGATTTGCGTTACGACCAGAAGACCATCGAAGAGCTCCACAAGACCAGCCAAAAGCCGGTGACTCCTGAGCAGGTAAGATCCCATCCCCATTCGAGGTGGAAGCGGTGACGCAGGAAACCGGCTTCAACAACTGCCGGAGAGGCGTGCCTGAACATAAGCTGACCGTAAACTACAGGGTGAGGAGGTCCGCAAGAAGATTGGCGCCTACAAGTACCTAGAGTGTTCGGCAAAGACAAATGAGGGTGTTCGTGAGGTTTTCGAACACGCCACACGTGCAGCGCTTTTGACCAAGAAGAAGAAGGAGAAGAAGTGCATTGTCTTGTAAAGCTACTATCGTCAACCTCCATCCCCCTAATGACATCGGTCTCTCTCTCTCTCTCTATTCGGTTCTTCTGCTGGGTGATGCGGATTCCGCAGGATGGGACACTGCTCGGAGACATGGTGCATTGTTCCTCCTTCGGCGTCAACTTATCAGTTTTTGATACACCCGGATACGTCCAAGCCTTTCGCAGACCTCACCCTTATACCTCCTCCCCGACGCCCGCGACTCGCTCTTCTTCATCTCTTGGTTCGGATACATCTTGGCATGGGGGCTTCTTCTCGCTATGCTGCGCTATTTCTTCTCTGTCTCATTGAATGCGTTGTTCTGCAAGATCTTTTTGCGTGTCTCCTTCTCCCGCGTTCGGAATGGTTCTGAACGTGAGCTAAGGTCCTGCTGCTGCGTCTCATATCGGTTCTTGTGGAGGACAGGCTGGGAGACTGGATACGCATATTTGTACGGTGTAATAGCAATAGGCGTCTTTCAAGAGATGTTTTCAAGAGTGGCAATGTCCTTTTATCTTGTATTCGTGAATTTCAATGATGTTTCTGTGTTTGGACTGACCGTGCAAGAATGCAACCGTACTACATTACATGCCTTTGAGACCAAGTGAGGATAAGCCATGCTCTCTATTTTAGCACTTTGGTTTGATTTTTAAGACACATCATGTTGCTTATACGTGCTTGATACCTTTCCTTGGTCTTGTCAGTCAAGTTTTCTGACAGGCCCACAAAAAAACCGAAAAATAGACATTTTCCATGACCTCAGCGAGAAGAGAAAATGTGTCACGCAGATTTCCCTCCAACAGCCCTCTTGATTCTTAGACCCAGACCCTCCCCTCTCATTTGATTCAACGTGCTTGTAAATAAACTCGATTGTTGAGAACCACCTGATGGGCGCTATTCTGAATGCTGAGTGGCAAATATCAAGTTTTATAAGTGAGCCACTCGGGACACACAATAAAGAGGAGCAACTCAACAGCTATGGATAAGTAGTTGGCAAGATCACAGATGATAATACGCGCAACGGGCATCGGCGTCACTGGATTATAACAGGCCTCTTCATTGTGTAGATTGTTTTGGAACACTGACGATAGAATCCTTCAAGACGGGCTTTGTTTGATACATTAAACGAAGGCGCCATACGGCCGTCCATTTCACCCTCCAAAATCCCCTTCGAGTCGAATTATGACATCGGCTATTCCAGCCCAAATTCACTGCTCGGGTAGGCCTTAGTTTGCGAATTTACTTTTGGTTGCGCGCGCTCGTTGGTTCCTACGTTTTCGAACTCCCGCTCGTCGTCAACTCCTCCCCCTTCCCCCCACAACACCTTCTCTTCTGCAAACTTCGTACACTACCCACACTCGTACGACATGTGTCGCGAAACCTCCACTTCGTACCGCTACTGCCTCGCAGCCAGTATCCACACGGTGATATGTCTCGAGCACGTCGCCCACACCTTCCGCCAGGTCGACAACATGCCTTGTCCTCGCTTCAAGCGTGAGCTCGTCAACTCGGATAGCAGGCGCTGCATTTGCCGTGACAGCGGCTCCTGTATCCGTCTCCCGAAAGGCAGCAAAGGTGACAATGGCTATTCTTGGAGCTTTGAGACGCCAGGCAATTTCCGACAGAAGGCTGAGTCTACGGAGGAGTAAGAGCGTCCACGAGATTAATATGTGATGCCTTGCTGATGCTTTGCAGGAGAGAAGCGAGACATCTTAAGGATATGTACAATGAGATCAGAATCAAGAAGAATGAGCTCTCGTTCTTGAGGCACATGGAGAATGAGAAGAGCGAAGGCATTTCTAAGAGAAGGTTTGAATCTGTGATCTCTTTGTGGGATGTGATTCTGACCGGTCGAGCAGAAAGAAGAACGACAATACCCCGGATCATCAAGATAATAGACCGGTTTCTGAGCCTCCGGAGTCTAGTGCTGCTGCAAACCTACAAGGTGTTCGTAATGCCGCAAAGGAAGACGGTGCGACAGCAGTAGTTCTCTGGTCAGCGGATACTGCTACTACCAAGAAGACCAAGAAGTATGTGGATTCTCAACATATATCTCTAGAATTGTGTACTGACTTTGTATGTTAGGATGCGTTCACTCGAGCGCGAGATTGATGACCTCTATCAACGCTGGCTGGAACGTGGTGGAAAGGAGCCAGGGTAAGTGACTTCAACTGGCAATAGTATGCTAGCTATTGACGGTAATAACCAGTAGAGAAATCAACAAGGCGCCTAAAAAAGCCATTAGAAAGATCAAATCGGATTCCTACGTCCCAGACTACCGCAGAACTGCCAGTGACGATCACCATTCGCGTGGTAGGAAAGCCGAAAGGAGTGTCAAACGATTCACACCTGTCAACGCTTCAGGATCAGGATCAGGATCTGGCTCTGGCTCTGGCTCTATTACGAGCAAGGAGGAGAAGACTGGCGATGTTGAGATGGAGACTGACTCTGTCAAGATCAAGCCGGAGAAGATTAATGACGTTGAGATGGAGTAATATGCTTGACGAGTTGGTCGCACTTGAAAATCACCAATTACTTGATTGCTGCGATCTCGGCGTAAGGGTGGGTTGCATTAATGCTGTCTAGGTAGGACATCATGGCTCGGTGTTATCATGGCGTTATTGGCGCTTTTGCATTCTCATGCGAGATTTGATCCCCGAACATAACGTTGTTTCTCTGCGAATAATGCTGCCTTTGATCCTATTGTGCTTCTTCTGGTTTGTTTCGTGTCTATGTTAGCGTCCTTCGAGGCCGAAAGAACCATGTTCCTGCTGTACATTGGAACAAGTGCTTCAAAGCTCTATACCTTTTCCCCCTGCCTCATTCATCTCTCTTCCGAAGAGTTGCTACTCTCTTCAATTCAAGTAGAACTATATTACCAGGATCCCGAAGTGCACTATTCAACAGGAAGATGTTCGCTCAGATGTCTAGCCCATGGCACTTGTAAAGCAGCAAATCAAGGTTACGAAGCTACTGTCAATTACCCTAACTTCGTAACATTCCCCTGCTATTGTCACTTCTCAGCAGCCATTTCTGCTTTCTTGAAAAGATTCCATTTCCAATCAAAAAAAATCAAGTTCGCATTTCTATTTTCCCATTGTCAAGCCGAGGATCGACTTGGAGGTGGAAAAGGCAGATCCGTGAGTCCGGCACAATCCTTTTGAACAGCTAGCTTGCATTGTTACAGATGCAGAAGAAGAAGTGTTTTATAGCATTGGAAGGTCTGAAGCCATCGAGGTCGTCGAAGTCGTCAAACGAATGAAGGGATGAATGTCACCCTGAATATGATATCCAGCGATGATTATTGGCGTACTATTGCCACTCTACACTGGTTATAAACAACATTGCCATTCACTCTCGCAGGCAGGCAGGCGAACGGAAAGTATAAAGCAAAGTTCAAGTTCTAGACTTACTCCGTCTTCCACACGGGCACCAGGCAAAATCAAGAAAACTGCATTCTATCTGGCTGGCCATCCCGTGAAGCTCGTGAATGCATGAACATAGCCACTGGAGAAGGGAACAAGCGTAAGGTAGCCAAATTCAAATGCCCTCGAACTTGAAATCAAGATGCAGCAAAGGTAAGTTAGGTAGGTTCTTACTAACGCAATACCGAGTGCCGAGCACCTCATGGCGTAAGAGAAGTCCTCTCTCTCGCTGTCAGATCTACCTACCTTATCTTACAGGCAGTTGCGATCCTCAGATTCTCCCGATGTATCTTCCATCCAAAGTCAATACCGACAGACCCCCCACCACCTTGTTCCAACACTACAATGATAAAATAAAAATAAAAACAGCAATAGCAGTAACAGTAGAGTTCTACCTACATGGTCCAAGTAAGTAGGCAAGCAAGCAGTGCCACTTCCCAAGGTGAATGAGAGACCCTGTGTGTGTGGTAGCGAGTACAGTTCAGAGGGGATGAAAACGATACCTTGTTCTCCGCGTGTGAGAATTTTCCTGTCATCACAAATTGGGGAGTTACGACTGATCGCAGGGAGGGAGAGCACTCAGCCGCCCCTCCTTGCGTGCCTTCTCTATGGAATCAAGGGAATGCCTTTTGAAAATGGCTTTCAGGCGCATGGAATGAGACAAAGTACGAGATGATGGCGTGCTACTACCGCCTGCCTTTTTGCTGTCAAGGCGAGAGGGCTCTCATCTAAGACAGATTGCAGAATGAGATGAAATGATGGTTACAAATTGACAAGTATACATGATGAGATTCGTATCTTCATATCCTACATTCTATAATAACAAGCAAGTCTATTTTATCGACATTGCGCCACCCCTCCCTCATTCCTGATGATTTTCGCTATGGCCTGTACTAAACTGATACCCATGACCGCACATCCAAACCCAACACAAACCATTGCAGCAACCGTCTTCCAACTCCTCGTGCTCAGTTTGATGTAACACAAAGGGGGAGGATGTACGCCAGCGCACACGCACTCGTTGCCCCGATCAACTCGAACACCGCTCCTAGATCGCATGTGATAAGTGACAGCGTCATGGCGGATACGACGAGTGCGGTGGTGAAGATCAGATGCAGATGCATGCTGAAAGGCTCGCCTGGGAACCAGTAATTAAGCATTACCTCGCGGCAGACGAAGGCTTCGAGAGGGAGCGTGGTGAGCATGTTGAGGCCAAAACAGAGGCGGGCGATGTTCACCATGATGTTGTCCGATGGGAAGTTATTGAGGACATTGCCTTCGGTAAGGGAGCCGAAGGTAAGAAAGCCAGCCAGGGCCATGAGTAGGCAGGCAAACATGGATATGGTAGTGCTGTAGTGGGTGACACGGGCAAAACGGTCGATCGTAGGCGTTTTAAGGGAACCATAGATCAGGAGCGAGTTGTGATGGCAAACAAATGCTTCTTAGTGTTAGTGAAGTACCACCAATGAAGAGAGTAGACATACCAAAAGAAATTACACCAATAGCTTGGAAGACTCCGCCATTGATTGTCAAGAGAGAAGTATCAAATGTCCCTCTGGATTCGGCTGGAACGGTAAAGCCTTGCGTAACAACTGTGAACAGGATGACCAGCATACTGATCAGTGCCAAAGTGCTCGCTTTTGCTAACTGCTGCTGTTAGCTTTATCCCCCCTCTCTGTGATCCAATGTAACCTACCTTGGCAATATCTCTGTATAAACTCAAGGGGTAGCTTATGCTCAATATGAAGACCACAATCACCGCCCTCCTGTTGGTCAATAGACCCAATATTGGCACATCTTCCAAGCCTGGAAACACCGCAGCTAGGACATGAGGTATCGAATCTCCAACAATGATGCCAAACGCAACCATGCCCCCAAACGCAAATGCCCACTGCGCAACGGAGATAGCAATTAAGCCTGGCTTCCCGAAGCAATGCTCCACTGTCCCCTGAAAACTGTCCCTCCCGCTCAGCTTGCTATTGACAACAATGAGCCTAATCGTCCAATCCACCGTGACCGTCAGCCCAACGAGGAGTATGATTCCAGTCAGCAAGCCCGCCTGCTTGAAGGCATAAGGCTGGCCGATGATGCCCGCGCCAATAATCGAGTTCGCCATGTTCATAAACGCAGAGCGCATGCCACTCTTCGGCCGCACTCGCTCCCGCTCTGCCCATTCGTGTACATCTTCGTCTCCCCAGGGAGCATTCGCGAGGGTGACGGAGGGCGCCTCGATGCCGGTCAGCAGAGGGAAGGACGGCTGCGAGGGACGGCCATCTCTGCGGCCAGAGAGGGGAGAATCGACATAAGGAGGCGGCGGACCAATGTGTTCGGGCGAGTCAAGAGCTGGAGGGAGATCGAAGCGGACTCTATTTGGAGTGCGCGGGGTGCGAGGCTCTTCGAGAGGAGTGATGTGGCCAGCGCCGGGGTGGACGACTATGTCCTCATCGTCTGAGAATGAGGTTCGGGAGAGGAGACGACTGGCTTCTTCATTTGATAGCGATTGCTGGGCTTCGCCATCCCTACGGCTATCATTATGTCTGGCCTTGGCCATAGTGCTACCGTGGAAGCATTGCTGTATTTTCTTGTTGCTGAGCACAGGGAGGGACGCGGCGTAATGTGGTCTTAGTCTTAGGGTCGCTGCAAACATTCGTATCCATGTTTCGCTTAGGCCGAGCTCCATGCTATTTTGAGCCTGTAAGAAAGTCGCATCTAGGGTCCTGACCGGGAAGGCTGAAGCCGATCCCTCGAGGTACGTTTAATACAGGAAAGAAGAGGAATAGTCACTAGTATCACTTGAGGAACATTTCTAATTCTCGGCAAGCTCAAGGTCTAATTATTTTGTTTAGTGACCCGCTCGAATGAATAGCGGAAGACTTCTAAGTCTCTCTTTTTGGAAAGAAGCGAATGGCATACCATCAGCTGCTTTAGAATGATGCCGTGCGCCGTGAATGCAATGCAATGCAACGCTAATTAATTACAAAAAATGAGCCTCCAGCGAAGTGCGCGGCGCTCCCTACACGTTACAGACGTTCATACATATCCTCCCCTGTCGTATAATATAGCTTCGTAGCTCGACCACATCAGACATAGGTCCAGCGCATAGGTGAGCTATTTAGCAAGAGCCTGAGTAAATCTCAAAGGCCAGTGGGTATCAAAGAGTAGAGGGCTTTCGTGAGGATCGACCTTTTGTGTGGAAATATGAAAATCCTGACGAGGTGATCAGGTGAGGTGCTTCACCAGTACCATGACAGCAAGCAGCGTGATAACAAGATTGGTATCAAGTCGTTTAGCATTCGATTGGGCGGGTGTTGTGCTGGGCGAAACTGTCTCTGCAGCAGCTGCTGCTGTGCTGCCAACTGCAGTGGTTTGATGACCATTCAGCCCAGGCATGGCTGTCGTGGCCGTAGTTGAAGCTCCGACTTTATTCGCAGATAATACAGCGCTCGTGGCAATGGTCGTGGATCCAGAGACTGCAGTACCCGACGGGGAAACGCTGACTGACGGGGTCGATGTAGGTGAAGTCGACGATGAAGTCGCGACCTGTACGAGAGCAGCCCCGAGACCTAGTCTTGTTAGCCCTAAGGTTCATTGCGAGGAGAATGTATTTTCTTACCAACTCGAGCCTTATCGGCATCGAAAACAGCATACACATTCTTCAGGAACGTGTCTCCCACCAACCAGTTAGCACCCACCACAGTACGTCCGTATACATTACTTGTACAGACTCCGTTGGCCATAGGACCAATCCAATCTTTAGTAGGCACGTTGTAGGCAATACCTCCAAACGTGAATGTGATACTGTCTGTGGTGTCGCAAGGCACGTGGTACGTGATGTTATCATCAGAAGTTGCTCCCTTGATCAAGGCATGGAAGATAGCGGCATCCTTGGGTGGGCAGAATATGAACGAAGTCCCTGTATCAAGAAATGCTAGACGGCCCGTTAAGCCAGACTGCGCCTTTCCAAAGCCAACGTTGTCCAAGGGGATAGCCCAGTTGCCTCCCGAATTGGCTGTGTCGACTGCCACATAAACCAAGCTGCCAGTAAATCGACTAGTGTCTGGTGCACCAAAGTTGATTTCTCCGGTGTTGCTTCCGTCAGACATTCGGTTCAAGCTGACACCGAAAATGTTCGATTTTAAGGCCTTCGAAGCCACGAGTGTCTCCGTGAATGTGGGTGGGTCACTCTTGGCGAGTGAGAGACCAAGAATGCCATCGATGGGAAAGTTAAGGAAATCATCCGAAGTATTGCTGGCAAGCCCAAAAGTCATGGGAAAAGTCAAGCCAGCGAAAGATATTGTGTCGGTTGCAAGTAGGCCACTCACGGATCCCGAGCCGTACGAGATGCTGAAACCGGTGGTGAGAGTCTTCGAGGACGTCGAAGCCGAGGCGTCAAAGACGTTGTGATTCTTGCAAGGATTCGAAACACACGTTGCACTCATAACCCACGAGCGATCAGCACCAGTGTCAAGAAGCATGTACATCTTGGTGCCAGCTGAGCCGAAGGAAACTGGGGCGAAGTACGAGTAGTCGGTGCCGTCTTGATAGATACCAGCAGAGTTGGCTTGCGCGGGAGTTGGAGCTGTCATGATTGTGTATGTGTTGGCTCTCTTCTCAGGGCTCACTTGTCCGTCTAAGCTGCCGTGCTGGGCCACACTAGCTTTCTGGTATTTGCGAACCAAACGATCAGCGAGTTTGGAGATACGAACATCATGGGGCACATCGTCCTAAGACAAGCTCTGTTAGCTGGGAAATGACGAGATTGTCCTGCGGGCACTTACCATCGGCAGTCGTTGAACAATTCTGATTGAATTAGAACTACCACTCTCCGCACCCAACTCGACTCCTCTCTTGGTGGAAGGACAAGTGCCATCGTCTACGCAACGATAATCGGGAACCCATGGGTAGAATGCTGAAGTGAAAGGTGCCAGGGTGGCGATGAGGATCAGTTTTGCGAGTAACATGGTGCAAGATCTGATGTCGAGGTCGGCGGGAAGGCGCTCTCTTTGATAAAGTCGAGCCTTCCTAGAAGAGGATTATATGCTGTACGATGTTTGACGAAGCTTCCGTGTTTGCTGTCCAACGAAGGGTGAAAGAAAGAGGTTTGGTAGATAGTGGGGAAAACTGGTGTGGGGAAGTAGTTGAGGTTGAAGCGGAGAACGATTCCTGTGATAGAGATCGCTCCTAGTAACTTCCTGCGATTCCCCGGCTTGAGGCAATACCCCACCCAAGCAAAGTTGAATTAAGCTCCTTCGCACACTGATCCGAGGTCCTGACCCCTCAGTGAAGCGTCTTTCCGGTAAATAAGCGTTGACGATAGCAGACTGCGCGGAGGCGTTTTGAGACACTGAGGCGAGTACCAGACTCTCGAAAGGCGTGATATTAGAATTACAATTGACACAACATGGAGACAGAGCAAGGTGCGAGCAAGTCGAAGACAGTGAAGTCGTCAACTGTGCTCAATTACAAGAGGACCAGGAACCGGACAGGACTTATAGTCGTGGTGGACGAGGAGGTTGGAGGTGGAATGGCTGGACGTGTTGACCCAGAGACTGAACGGAGAGAAACCACCCGACAACCGACTGAAGATCTTTCTGATGTCGCAAACGAAAGAGAAACACGATGCCGTCTGTGAATCCCGCGAGTTCCAGAGTTCCAGAAGTCCAGCGAGGCAATGGACGCGGAGTAGTTGAGGTCGAGGAGGAGGAGGACGTGGAGGTCGTGGTCGTCACTAGAGGACGATGGAGGTAGAGAACGGACGAACGACTGAGGTGAGGTTAACTGACCTGCCCTGCCCTGCCGTGCTATCCTCGCCTGCCGCAAGGGCTGGAATTGCTCGCCGTCTGTGTGTCCTTGGCGATCATCCACGCTTGATCGTTTCCAGCATGCTGCCTCTCGCAGAGCGACTCGCTGCAGGGCCGCTCCCTGGTGCCGCATGCGCCAGAGGCTGGCCGCTGGATGGATGTGCAAGTGTGCAAGTGGTGGACCATGTCCATCCCTCCACGTTCATCACGCTTCGCGACGGGGGCGCCCTGGTCTCACTCGCTTTCGGACGACGTGCTGATACGCTAGGCCGCTCTCGGCATGGCTGCTGAGGTGCGTTATCAGCCGATTAGGCGCAAGAGCCTCGAGCCCCGTGCTGATTGGCTGCACGCGCTTTCAGCCGCCAGGGGCACTCCACATGCCTTCCCTCCTCTCGGCACAGGGGCCGCTGCAGGCCAATCATCGCGCTCCATCGCGGCAGGGTTACCCAGACTCGAAATTGGCCCAGCACTGGAGAAAACGCCACCATGACTTTCGGCCGCCCCCTTTTGAGATGATATATCAAATATCCGCGGTGGGAAGGGGGAACATCCCCTTCGTTTTTCCACGCCGCTCATAGCTGCCGTCACCACCGTCGCTTGGGACCACTGTGAAACCATCCCTCCTGCCGAATCACAAGCACCGCTGGCTGGTCTTAGATGTGAAATGTGACGTTTGGCAGCAGCAAAAAAGAGGCCGGAGGGGAGGAGGCGGGCAGTGGCGGGGAGACGGAGTGTCGAACGCGGACGCGACTCGCCCCGGTGACACGCTGGGATATCTAAATTACTACAGGCAATGAGATACGCCCGGTTCAAAGGTCGACCATGCGCCTGTGATTGGTGCCTCCGGCGGGATGTCCATGTTTCAGGAAACATTATCCAGGAAGCACCAAATGGTGCACGTACTGTACAAATATAAATCGGGGAATTTGTGCTGGTAGGATGTTGCTCAGACGATGACCCGGCCCATGGGATCATCCCAATCTCTGAGTCTCTGTACGACGACCTCAGTTGATGCAAAGGGATTAGCTAGTGCTCCTCGTCACCAAACAAGTTTTCTATTTAAAGCCTTTACTTGGTTTATACTTTTGATCGCTGAACTTTACTGCTGGGTTACGCGTCTAGTCGGTCTCTCCTTACGGTATCGCATGTGATGGTTCTAGATTCTTGTCACGTGTTGATCCTCTCTCCTCGTACTCTCCTGAGGGGGCTCAGGAATGTACTAAGGGATCATTCCGTGCAGCTAGATCTAAGTCTTGAGATCGTACCATTGCAGTGCATATTCAGGCGTTCAGGGAATCCTTCATGCAGAGTTTGGCTCATGACATGATTTGTTCTCAGTATTTGCTTTATCTTGACTCCTATGGCTGGGAGTTTTGTGGAGAAACAATCTTGTCTCACTATGCTACAGTATTCAAGACCAAGGTCTGATCTCTGAACAAACTCTGAACAGAAGAACCATGCGTTTCCTCGTCACACGCTATGATCCAATCGGCTTGCACCTCTCGGACGAAGCCCTTCGCAATACTCCAATAGTGCGTCAATAGTGTTTGGGTAGCCAAGGTCAACAGGGTCGTGAATGGGAGTAGTACTGAAGAGCATTGTACTACAGATGATCGTTAATAGAGTTCCGATCCTTCTCATACCCGAGGAAATGCCGTCTCTTGATTGGCAGATATTAACGTTCGAGGCAGGGAGAGACAAACGATCACTTCCTCTGGTGGCCAGAAACAGAAACAGGGCGAAGTGAATCTAGCGGTGACATTCAGGAGGAAGCGGATCGAGACATGCTTGTTGAAGACGGCATTCTCTACACTGAAAGAATCGAGAGTGCCGACTAACTGAGACATAGATATGGTATCTGAAAGCAATTCAAACAACATCAACAATTGATGATCTTTCTACTGTGGAGGAGGAGTAGGTCAGGTAGAAAGCAAGTGTTGGTCTATTCAGCGATGTTGTGTGCTTGAAACAACTTTTCAGCATGTGCGAAAGGAACAGTAAATATGTCTTTAGCGATTGCGTCCCTCGCGGAGATGTGTCGACGTTTTCCCACAGTTGTCATTTGAATAAAACAAGGCTATCCTAAAATATTTCACTTGGTATCTGCACTGGAATCACATACAAATAGCAGCATTTTCGTTCTTTAATTTATCTTTTTGGGGGGAGCACTACATGAGCATGAAGTGCGTATCCACAGTCTCTTTCACAGAAGCTTCTATCACGGCATTGGTGCTTTGATCAAGAACTCTGAAAGAGGAGGTAACTGAATGATTTGTGTCATCTCCTCATCACAGGATATCTTACACCATTTGGTCTTGATGAACAGTCAACCAGAGCTACTGATCAAATTCAACCGCGGAGAACCACATTCAGCAACTTGAAGAATCATCAACAAACTAAAATCCAAGAACGGGAAGGACCACAAACAAGAACAAATCACCTAGCCAAGACGATTTTCAGCGCGGCACAGTCCACTGGAAATATGAGTGGGCTGCATTCCGCCTTTCTTGTTCAGAGTGTGGTGGGTTGGACCTTCGAGCAAGCCATAGTTTTTGCATCGTTTTTTCTTGTTATATTATTTCCATTCTTTATTCATACTCTTCTTTGCGCTCTCTTACCTCACGTACATGTCAATCTTTCTCATACATCTCGGAATCAGAATTTGATCTTTTCTTGGCTTTATATTAGAGGTAGTACCGTCTCGCTCGCCTGATCATGCTCCTACCTTTGTGCTCAAGGTTCCTTACATCTCCATCTCTGTGGGCAAATCGCGTTTCTTCTAACAGCTTGGTCATTCTCGCGTGGCTGTGAGATAGGCCTATAAGCTCCCTTCCTCTCTGTTTTTTCTTTCTCAGATACTGAACGGTTAAACCAACTCTTCAAAGTCCTGGTTCAAGTCTTCCCTGCATGCCTCCGAGCCACCTAGAAATCTCTTCAGCACTGGTGCACGGAAATATTACACTCCATACATCAACCCTGAACGCCTCCGGCTAGTCACACTTGCAATTGCCTCCAAGTGGAGGTTTGAGAATATTGTTCTGGGGATTTCATAGTGTCCGCGTAGATTTTACTGTGTCGGTTGTTTTCTTGCAGCATGCCAAAGATGGCCGGTGGGGTGTAGTATAGGTATATCACTGTCTGTTGCGTCCACAGATTTGTTGTAAGGATTTCAGTAGATGCCTGGTCCTGAGAAGGTCATGAGAGCTCCTCAGTGATGTTTTTCGGGGTTGATCTTAAAGAGCTGCTTTATACTTCTGTTTCCTGGAGGATATTCCACAGGTGGCTATGACACTCACAGTTTGCTGAACTAATCATTATGTGCATCACATAAGAGTACCGCAAGGCACATCGATGGATTTTCAATTCAAATACATTAAGGTAGGTAGCTAAACATGAAGAAGCGAGGAGTTAGCTGGCTCTATTCCAGAAAGGGCAACTGTCCCCGAGCAACTCACCAGCTCCAAGTGGAGCGAGCACCAGGAATGGACAACCAATTTAGGTACACAACGCTCGTTCCTGGGACATTTCTTATGATACTGAGGAAATCTGACTTCAGTAAGCATATCAAATGTTGAAATCAACCCCACTTTTGGAAAGTAAAAGATAACGCTAGGCTTGTGATTCATCCCACCGTTGACTATTTCGACTCTCTGAACACCATATATCAAGTCTCACACCCTCTTTTTGAGACGTTCCAGGCTGGTATTGAGACGTGGTTGAGAAAAATCTTGGGTATTTAAATCACGTGGGAGACTATATCAAATCTACACCATGGCGACAAGAGCAAATGTGCTCTTGGTGGGGAGTGGGGGAGTCGGCACTATGGCTGCATATAACATGGAAGCTGGAGGATTAGCAGCTGTAACAGCTGTCTTACGATCAAACTACGATGCGGTGGTGAAAAACGGGTTCAGCATCAACTCAGTTGACTTTGGCGAAGTGGACGGTTGGAGACCAACAAATAGTAAGTCAGGCACAGAATCCCAAGATATTTAATAACAGTAAGTACCTTAGTACTCAACGCAATCCCGGATGTCTCCAAATCAGATCTCAAATACGACTTCATCGTCGTCACCACGAAGAACATTGCGGATGTTTCTCCAACTGTGGCCGAACTCATAGCACCAGCTGTAACGCCTGGCCACACCACAATCATGCTCCTCCAAAACGGCCTCAACATCGAGCGTCCCATCTTGGCCAAATTCCCCCAAAACCCTGTCCTCTCAGGCGTCTCACTCATCGGCGCCACTGAAACCCAGCTCGGCACGGTCCTCCACGATGACCCAGACGAGCTCATCATAGGTGCCTTCACAAACCCCAATATCCCAGAGGAAACTTCCATTGCAGCCGCAAAGCACTTTACTGCTATCTACGGCGCGTCAGGCAAAGTAGATGTCGAGTATAACGCCGATGTGGGCTTTGTGCGCTGGCGCAAGCTGGTGTATAACGCATGTTACAATTCAGCTTGTGCTATTGTCCAGATGGACACGAGTAGGATGCGCATGTCAAAGTTTCCTATCGATGATGTAGTGAGGCCGCTGATGATGGAGATCTGTGAGATTGCGAAGATGAAGGGACACGTCCTGCCGGATGGGATTGCAGAGAAGATGATTAATGCCGACCCGGAAACCACTTTCTTCAAGCCGAGTATGCAGCAAGATATTGAGAAGGTTCGTGAATACTCGTTGACTGGCAGGATGAAGTGACTGCTGACAAGACGTAGGGGAATTATATTGAGTTTGAGAATATTGTTGGTGAGCCATTGAGGGAAGCGGAGAAGTTGGGTGTCCCGGCGCCCAATTTGAGGATGGTTTATGGACTGCTGAAGATTTTGCAATATAAGACCATGGAAAGGAAAGGGCTGGTGAAATATCCAGTCACTCCCCCGACTATTATCTGATGGCTTTGATCCGACATTTCAGGTGCCCACACGAGGATAATTAATTAGAAATACAAAATTTGTAAAGTCCACTTCAAAGCCCAAAAGTGTATATCGCGAGAAGAGATTTCTGCACAGCCAGCTTGCCGACTTGAACTTTGCCCTACGATTGACGAAAATGTTCATTTGAAGGGACAGCCCAAATGGATTCGCACGAACAACTGGGAGCAAATTGGTATATGTCTGTGGCTATGTATAGATGACAGCACTAAGGCGACCCAGTCCAAGACGCACTATGAATCACTGAGGCATTGCGGTCTCAGAATGTTGGTCGTTTGATGAACCACAAGCACTCGCTTGTTCCGTAACTCGGTAACAATCTAAATCGCTTCAGACGTTATGTCTGATTCATGCATGAAATTTTTGAGCACGTGAGGCACTTGGAGAAGAGGTAAGTTAAAAAGTAAACATTGAAGAGTAATTGTATGTCTAAAAAATTGCCACCAAAGAATGAAATATAGTAGCTCAACGCCGATATTGAATGCAATAAAGGTATCCATTCATCGGACTATTAAGATGCATCCTCCCATACGAGCCTGTCATATATACCATCAGAAAACCCTCTGCATCAAGCCTCTCAACGGCGACGCGGGATTCTATTCCTTCTCATCATACTCCTTTAATTTTAATGGGAGCTTTTTGCCTTCGATCTATTTCTCGAGAGCGGCCATTGGCATAGCACCTTTGTCAAGTCAGACTTTGCGTTGGAGATGGGAGTTCAGGAAGACTGACCTGGGAGACCGCCGAAGGCAGCAAGACCTTGAGCAACGCTGGGGAATGAGGCGACGCCACAGAAGCACGAGCATTCGCATGCGCCTCCGGTAACAACGGTTCCTGAACCAGAAACCATGCTACCTGAGCTCGCAGAGCTAGTAGCTGCTGCGGGAGCGACGGTTGATGCGGGACCACCGACAATCACAGCAGTGGCTAGAGTAGAAGTAGCAACAGCGGCAGTTCCGTTCTGAGAAATGGCCAATGCCTTGAAGTCGGCCTGTGACTTGTTTTGGGTTGGGTTGATGGAGAAAACCATGCCCTTTCCACAGTGGTTGGCTTGTCTGCAGTAAAACCCTGGACTGTGTTAGGTCATTTCACACTAAATTCAACACCAATACTTACAAAGTGGGGTAGAGACAGTGACTTGCATAGCCATGGCTGGTGCTGGGACGACAGTGTTGTTGGGGTTTGCCATGAAGCCAGAGTCCATTCCATCGGCAAGCTTTACGCAGGGTTTTGCGAAGGCCGATTCGGTTACAGTGTGGTTCGCGGACATGAATTCGAAAACAACCATATCTCCAACAGCTGCGCTGATTGTATCAGGCTGGTAGATGAGCCCAGCAGTTCCACCAACAATGACCTAATTGACCGTTAGTACTCGGCGAGGGAAATGGTACAAATTACTGACTGTGTGTGTTACTGCTGCTGCAGTTCCGACAGAAGTTTCTGTGTTGATGGTCTTTGTAGTTGCAGTTCCACCAAGGTTGATCCAGATGACGATGACTTCAGTTATCGTGACACTCGCGCCGTTTGTTCTCTCAACCAGTTCTGCCTTCAGGGAAGAAGCAGCCAACGCCAATGGCGCGGCGCAAAGAGCGACAATTGTGGAGAATCTCATGATGATATTATATATTGATTGACGAGGGATCGTGTAAGAGTGATCGCAAAGGCCGCGCTGCGGTAATATAAACTATCAAAGTTGTCTGAGGCTGAAGGATTGTAATTGAAAACTTGATATAGCCAGATGGCGAGCCTGCTCGTGATGATAGAAACTGGAAGAAAGATAAATAAGGAAGTGAATGAATGTGTTCACGGCAAGTCGAATGGAGTAGCAGGAGAAAAGGGAATGCGGTGTTGGGAACGGTGGGATATTAAAGCAAGCATGAAATTGACAGTACGGGTGGGATGCAATCTTCCTTAGGACTACCTCAGGAGATCCTGGCACGAAACGCATGCAAGCTCTTTCCGGAGGCGTCCTCGTCCGGTCAGGTACCCTTCCTAACGGCCTTTTGCTTGGGACGAAATTTGAACGTTCCGATGATGGAATATCAAAGATCCTGGGGAATAAGAGGTTGGCAGGTAGCACGGACTGCCGAGCGGTGGTGGCGTTCGTCAAGCGAAGGACTTCGGACGTGTTGCGTTTTAGACTTCGTCCCAGAGTCGTCTCACAACCCCTTCCGGGCAACTTTTGAACATGGGATAATGGCTACGCCACGTCTCGGACCAAGTCCAGGAATGATCAGATACCGTCTGAAGAGGGATAGACTTGGTTCCGAGAGATCAGATTGACCTGCCATCTCATCACTAGAAATGCAAAAATGCGCTGCAAAAATGTGCGCTGGACAGGCTTGCCAGAATGTGAACAACGGTCCTACCACGATGATTGAACTGGCACTCTTATGGCAATCGATGTCAGGCCGGATACGATGACCCATTGTCGACCCGCATAGCCTGGAAAACCCTTTTTTTAAGCTTGATTAAAATGCTTATTCAAATTTCATTCCACACTGGTTTTTCTGCTGCCCGTTCAAGAGGCCGGGATGGTGGAGACCAAAACATCGGACCGGGCGCTACCACCACGTAATCTGATCTTGAAACGGCGCATGCTCTCACCCTTTGTTTCTCCACGCCAGAAATTGAACCTATCCCGTCTTTGACAGATGCCAAAGGGAAACTTATGCTCGGACACACGGATAGGGACGGGCACATCAGATGGTCCAAACTAACGATGTCGCAGATTTTTCGGTTGGCAGTTCCATCATGCCTCATGCTTGGCACTTGTCCCTGCCTGTTCCTGCTTCTGGCCTTCGTACAACCCTGTATAATATCCGGCGTAATACCAGGACATCAGAAGATTTTTCAGTCTTTCATCGTGAACTGTGTTGAGATACCCACATTAGCCAATTCCGTGAAGATCCCGATATCGAAGATATGACTTACCCTGGCCGATAAGATGCTGTGGCAGTGCTGGAGGCCCGTCTTTCGTCGGTGCCGAGTGCATGGTGTTTGACTAACAATACACAACATTTGGATCAGATCTTGTTAGAGATGCCAAGGGATCTGACAATGGAGGTTCAGATCCTCTCTTCAAACCCCAAAATGCTTACCTGGGTATATTTTTCGCCTGATGTGATGTCATAATCAGATGTTTTCTCGGTGGGAGCCTTCTTGGCATGCTGATCGTTAATGCTGGACCGATGAAACTGGGCTTCATCGAGAACGATTGTGTCGTCTCTGTGACTTGATGAGTATATGAAAGCACGATCAGAACGAACGACTGACAATGAGCTCTCGTTCTCTGCTGTTCTCAGGATTTCATCCTCATCTTCTCCACGAGCCTTGATGCTGTGGTATTTCTGTTTACAGTTAGTTCTTCTTCGTTTTAGGCATGGAGACGATATTTCGAACCTTATATTCTTCGAGGGCGTCATTCCATGAATCTACGAGAGCAGAATCGTCCCACATCTCGGCATGAGAGATGTTACCATTCGACGCCATTGTTGATTCAGGAAATGTTCTTTGTGTTGCTGGCAACTCTGCGTCTTGGGAAATAAGGTATGAGAGTTTGCAGAGGATTGCTGAAGGAGGTCCAGAATTCCGGATTAAGCGAATCTTACTTCAGTGACCAAAGTACATTCCTCTTCCATCTGAAAACAAAGTATTGATTTATGATCAATAAGATTAGACTCGCTCAATACGGCAGATGGATTTACAAGTTTAGCTTGGGTAGAGGCAGTGAAGAAGATTTTGTCACAATCACGTGAATCATTTTTGACGACTTCAAAACAAGGACGCCGCCGCAAGAATACCTTATGAATCGTAAATTTCAGGTGTGTTTGTAAGTCCTTACTCTGTATCGGTAATTCCTGCAACGCAAGTCCTTCCTCTACGCCCCTGTACTGTAACACTTCTGGTCTACGAAAATCGTTCTACTATGCTGTGTTGCCGCATGTTTGTAGGTATGGATTATGTTAGGATCTCAATTGGCATTGTCACAATCCCGATGCGGAATTATATATTACTAAATCTTCTTGTAGAGTAGCCCAACGCTTCACAAAAGATTTTGCGAGCTGACGTCTGCAGATTCCGTTCGAATGCTTTGGGATGGCCTCAGTATACATCATTTAATGTCAAGAAAGACATGGCCCATAGGCCACTGTTGTGATAAACCTAATCTATTAACAAGGTGCGCGTGGAGATACAGACGAAGACAGAATGACCGAGTCAAATTATTCCTGCGTAATCAAACGCTGGAAGTCACAATTTTGAACTCAATATGAGAGTCACCTCCAGTGCTTAGAATAACATCTAAGAGTGTTGGGTATGCCGATGGGACTTACAGGTCCTTCTCCTCTGAAGATGCCAAATCGCGATACTTAATTAAATTAACTGTATGCTGGGGAAACAAATTCTATACATAGCAAGAAGGACACCCATGCTTTGATACAAGTAAGAAAGCAGGCATAAGCAAAATCGAGCCCCAAAAATCCAGAACGTTGTCAGGTCAATTCAAATTCCAGTGTATGGGATGTCTACCTACCTTAGGAAGTTAGGCAACGTTCTAGGAATGTATATGCCTGGACATGGTTAATAGACTGGATGAACGTAGTGGACATTAGCAACTTGAGCAAGACAGCAGCAGCTTGGTATGCAGTTGATAAAAATGCGCAGACTCCTGCAGGATACCTTTTGGAAGTCCAATCAGTATATGATGTGACGATTATTTGTTGATTTGGGGAGGGGCAAGATCAGCCCTTGGAAACCTGTCGGCTTTTAGCGTCTAGTGATTGGCGGTCAAGGGGAAAAGCTGGCAGAACCACCAAAAAAAAAAGTTTCCCAGCCCGCCCGCGAATTTCAATCCCAAGCACTTCAACATCTCAACACGACAAAACAAACTTTCACCAGCACAATGGCAAAGGACACTCAAAATAAGAAGCGCAAAGGTTTGTGCTGATACAGCTTTGGAGTTGACTTTGTATTAATGACCCCATAGCTTCGGTTCCTGCAGCTGACGCAGAGAAGCCCACGAAAGTCAAGAACGTCGAGAAGGTTTCAGACTCCCCTCTGAAGAAGCGCAAAGGTACTGTTCAAGTCAATTCGTACGAATAGTTCTCATTCTAACATATCCGTTCATAGCTACCGAAGATGCCGCCCCTGTGAAGGCAAAAAAGTCGAAAACCCCCGCCGAGCCAAAGTCTTCTAAGAAAGCCAAAACCTCAGATGATGCTGCCGAGAAGGACGAAGGCGGTGTGGTCGCTCCAGCAGTCTCTAAGAAAGCCTCAATTGCTTCGAAGAAGGCCAATGGTGTAGAGAAGGCAAAGGACACTGTCGTTGAATTACCTGTTCCTAAGGGCACAAAGGACAAGAAGGCTGTCAAATCTAAAGCCCAATCTGCGAAGACTGCACCAGAGCCTGTCAAGTCTGACGAAGAGGAGAATGGGGATGACGAGATTCCGCTAGATGCTGAAGAAGGCGACGATGATTTAGAAGAAGATGACCAAACCCTAGCTTTGATCAAAGGCTTCGAAAGCGATGGTGATGATGTCGAGAACGACGAAGTCTTCAAAGATGGTCAAGAAATTCCTAAATTACCCGCGGATGCTCTCACCATGACTAAGAAGCAGCAAAAGAAACTGAATAAGCTTGCCGAGGCAGGAACCGCTGAAGAGCCCGGCGTAGTCTACATTGGTCGCATACCCCATGGATTTTACGAAAATGAGATGAAGGCCTACTTCAAGCAATTTGGAAATATCCTTAGACTCCGTGTATCTCGCAACAAGAAGACTGGAGCAAGCAAGCATTATGCGTTCATTGAGTTTGAGTCCGGCACTGTTGCAGAGATTGTGGCAAAAACTATGGATAGCTATCTCATGTTCGGTCACCTCCTGAAGGTGAAGCTTGTTCCTGCTGCTCAAGTTCACAAGGATCTATTCAAAGGCGCCAATAAGCGCTTTAAGAAAGTCCCGTGGAACAAGATCGAGGGCCGCAAACTTAACCAAGGCGCGTCAGAAGATAAATGGGATCAACGTGTTGTTCGGGAGGAGCAGCGTCGGGTAGAAAAGGCAGAGAAAATGATGGCCATTGGTTATGAGTTCAAGACCCCGAAAGTCAAAACCACAAAGGAGATTACCAAGAAGGAAAAGGCTCCGTTGGCATTGACTGATGAGATGGAAGTCGACAAGTCTGTAGCGATTGAGACTGCCCCTGCTGTTGATGAATCTAGCAAGCCAACGAAGAAGGGCAAGAAGGCCAAGCCTGCTGCAAAGGAAGTCAAATCAACCATCGCTGATGAGCCCGCTAAGCCTGAAGAGGTCAAGGTCGTCGAGGATGTCGAGAGTGCTCCTGTTACAGAGGCAATCACCAAGTCTAAGAAAGCAAAGAAGGCAAAGGTTGTCAAAGAGACTGTGGAAGTTGCGGAGGAACTCCAGCCCGAGGTCGCAGCTGAACCAGCCAAGCCCAAGGAAAAGAAGAGAAAAGCCGAAGCCGCTGTCGAGATCCCTGACACAGAGGCCATCAGTGATGCTCCAGAGAAAAAGCTCAAAAAGAAAAAGTCCAAGTCTATTCTGGCCATTGAATCCGAAGATGCTATCCCAGAAGTTTCCGCCGAGAAAGCGAAGAAACCAAAGAAGAGCAAGAAATAAAATCTTCGATTTTCTACGTCTGGGGAACTATCTTGTATTTCCACTGCATTGGGTGGGAAAATTACGGCGCATTTGGTCTTTACGACTCTGTCTTGGTGGTGGAGCGAAGCAGAAGATGATGGTTTACCGCACTATTGCGCAAGATTCTCGAATAGCAAGAATCTCATTTTGCTGTTCTCTTTCTGATTTTAAGTAATGCTCTTTATGACTTGAAACCAACGCACTCTTTCCCACATTCACCGCTGGCTAACGGCTGAGATTTGATTTTGCTGAGGTTACGAGATGGGAAGATGGCTAACGGGCGGTGGGCCAAAAGTTTGAAACCGCCCTGGCTCTTTAAGCGCCCGCACCACCACTTTCATTCTAAGCGCTGCCCATCCTTCAGTGTTGCTTGTCTTGGTGATTTCGATGACATAGAGCTCCACGCAGCAACCTGCTCTGGTCAGTGTGGAAGCAAAGTACTCAATTTAAAAAGTTTGCTTTTATGCTTTCCCTTCTTCTCTTTTGTTCCTGTAACTTTCAGCTTGAAAAAGGCAACTCCAATATAGAGTTTCAAGGAGATCAGGTCGGGACCTTGTGGATTCGCAGCCCGCGTCATAGAAATTGTTGGCAACAGGCCTTGACGCCAGATGCGCAAGCGCTGATTTGGTATCCACTAGGCTTTGCAGTCGGCCTCTTTTATGGCCTGCATTCAAATAAAAATGTTAGCCTTCGACGTGCCCTTCATTATGCTTAAACATTCTTGCTCCGGATCACAGGTGAAGCCAATATCTCCTGGCGAGACATTGCTCTGAAATTTCGGTACTTTTCTTATGCCACTATATATTTACCTTATGAACGTCACAATATCCTTTCGAATCTTTAAATACTTGTTGCAAGATGTCCACACCGAATGAAAATAAGGCTTCCTCTATACTACACAATCAAACTAAGCAAAACTACAATGTCAATACAACTAGCATTCATTCGATGTCAACATCGAGTGACTCGCTCAAGAGGACGAAGAAAACATTTTTGGAAAAGATTGGAATGCTGAATATTGCTGTAATATTTGTTGGAAGCTCGCTCATAGTTGCGATACTAGTGTTTTTGTGGATTTTGGTAGGCAACTCACCGCTCAGTGCACATCTCAGGAGAAAGTCGTGTATTTTAAGCACATACTGATTCTATCAATAGTGGACAGGGAATGAGAACATGCCAATCTGGCGCTGGCTAGTTCTACATGCCTATCTCCAACGAACTGTTACTTTGTCATCCGTTGCGCTCCGGACAATCATCGCGTTCCAGTCAAGCATATGCACTTCCATGATAATAGCTGCAATTATGGAGCTATCTAAAGGATTCAGTCTCTTCCACTCTGCTTCTCTGTCTATTCAAAGATTCAGCCCTTCGCTACCCATATTCTTGCTCAAAGGTGGTATATTCGGCGCCCGTATATGGTATCTCCTAGTTATCACAATTGCACTCTCAATAACATCAATGGCATCCCATCTCACATCTACTGGTCTCATTGCTGATCTTCAGATTGCACCCATAATTGGAGATGCAATCACTGGACAAACAGCGTTCTCGTTGAATTCCACGAAGACGAACTTAATCGGACAGTATGAGGCGGATTTCTCGACGCTCATGCCGCCTATATACCCAGCGTTTGGCGAGTACTCAGAGATTTCGAACAATACGGATTTACAAGTTGACGATACCGGACCAGCTCTGCGCGCAATACTCCCAATCACCTCCCCTACGACCCGACAAACGATGAGTAACTACACGGGACTCGGAACACTGCTCAACAGCCGCGTCGTCTGTGTAAAGCCTATGATTAAGAGTCTCTTATTAGTTTCTGGGGGTGGGGAACTTGGAGTTGATCCTCCATACTTGACAGGGCTCATATCTTTGGGGACAGTGGTTCCTGAGGGCATTGCATTTTACGCCTCTTCTTCCCCCAACAACGGGAACAATATCCCCAGACCAACAAATTATGTCAGCTTTATGTGCGATCTAGCAATTGCAGATCCAAGGACGACAGACTGGCCTATAGCCATGTGTGTAGCTGGAAATCGGTACGGGAATCCCCGAGTCACTGGCGGAGGTTCGGATGGGAATGGAAGGACGTTGATCGTGGGAACAAGGGCATCATCAATGCTGGCTGAAAATCTGCTTTTTGATCCCTTGTCTTATGTGCTCGTCAACTATACCGGAAAACTGCCTCCAGGATACGGCCATTTGAACAACACTAAGTGGTCCGACGTATCATCCAACACATCATCGTGGGCCACCTATCAACCGCCGAGCACATTTGCCCCAACCCTGAAGACAGTTTCCATCAGCTATTGCTTTACGAATTTCGCCACACTGGACACAAACATCACAGTTTCTAGCCCATTGAACCGGACAGAGCCTGTCTTGCGAAGCCGGAATGGCACCAATCTTGCTCTTAATGCTGCCGATGTTCTTCGACAACTTGGCGCCGACGGGAAAAACAATACTTTAGCCAGCCGGGGACTTTTCAGCCTCGATCATTCCAAAAATTGGAGCAGTCTTCGCCCAGTTCAGAGCGAGGACGGGTCCACGATCCTCCGGGCACTTGATGGAACGTATGGGTTTGGCATGTTGCTCGGTGCCACTTTTCTCTATCCTTCGACTACTTCTTGGGCTATGTGTACGAATTGTGGGAGGTCAGTGATGAATATCAATACAAACACTACTGGTATTAGCACAGCGTTGTCTTCCATTTTCCAATCTTCCATCCAGCAGACTGGAAGTGCTGCAAGAGCTTTGCAAGCAGTTTTTACAGTGGTCAGTATGATGCAGTATTACGATCGGTAAGCAACTCCATGTTAACCTAAGTTATTGAATACTGAATCGCAGTCTAGCCTTCAACAGTTCGATTCTAGTGGCCCAACATCCACGACATTCATCGAGCTACAATTGCAACCAATTGGTCGGACAGGTCTGATATTTGTGACCATTGGACTCATTCTGCATTTAATCATAGTCTTTATAATCACTGCCGTGTTTATTGCAGGAACTAAACTTTCCTTCATTGGCGAGAGCTGGCACACGTTGGCACAGCTGCAATCCCACAATGTCATACCTGTATTAGAAGAAACAAGTCTCATGAGAGACAGTGAGGTCAAGGATTGGGTGCGGGAGAAAGATTTCAATCATAAGGATATGGTGCTCGTGGGCGATGAGGGGAAAGCCACCAACGGGTTTGAGGCACATGTTGTGAGGAGGAGGGATCGGGCACATTTCTTTTAGCGAGAGCATATGTTATGAGTTCACTGTGATATATAATTACGAGAACCATAGAACTTCAATATAAACGCCAAGCAGGTACAGTTTCTTAATTACGAGTAAGAACTCTCCTGGTTTCCACTGGGAGACTCAACCCTTTTGGAGATTTGAAATTAAGCGAGGACCTAATAGAGAGGTAGGTACCTAAGTACTTTATGCAAAGTTTTCATATTTTGGATTTGACCAAATAATCTTGAATGACGATCATGCATTGGAAATGTCTCGGATATCTCAACCTACCTTTCCCAGCATTTGGTCAAAATCTCGTAGCCTTGCAGGAGCCTTGTATGGTGTTGAGTTCAGCCTTGCGACGCGCCTCGCGTGTACAGCAACTTTTTGACTCTCTTCCAACTTCACCACAAAGCACAGTACCGCAATGATACCAAATATCTCCCTCCTGCCGTCCTTGAAGCTTGCACAGCTCCGCATACTAGCTATAAAACTTGGTCTATCACTCTCAGGTCCAAAGCCCATCCTCGCGCAGCGTATAGGGAATGAAATCCATCTGGCAGCTTCCAGCCCGAAGACAAAAACCAATGGCGAACCCCTCCGTATCTTGAGCATAGACATGGGGATTCGGAATCTGGCATACTGCGTTATCGATTATCCTGCTGAGGAGAAGAAAGGTACATTGCCTATAATCAGAGCCTGGCACCGACTTGGAGTCTCCGCGACCCCAAAACCACTGGTTAGATATCCAGTGCCAATTGAGAATCTGGGCTCGAATTTGAAGCATCCACCGAAGGAGAAGAAACCAATTGAACCTTTCGACCCAGCGACATTGTCGAAAGTCGCATATGACTTGCTTAAGAGGACACTCTTGCCTTTGAATCCGACACACATCCTAATCGAGCGGCAGCGCTTCCGTTCGAGCTCTGGTCCGCATGTACTTGAATGGACTCTCAGGGTCAACATGTTTGAGTCTATCATCTATGCCATTCTAACAACATTGAAGGAGGAAGGCGCCTGGTCCGGCACGGTGCAACCCATTACACCCGGAAAAATAGGACCATATTGGCTTGGACCAGAGAGGAAACCAGATGAGCAGATCAAGGAAGGGGACTACAAGCGGATTTCCAAAGCGAAGAACGTAAAGCTCATAAATAAAGGCCGGAAAGTGGACTTAGTGCGCTCGTGGCTTGCACAGAGGAATGTAGTTGGATTAGGGAATGACGATGTCGAGAGGATGGCGGAGATGTATAAGGAGAAATGGGGGAAGAAACCAGGGGGTCCTACGGGGCCGAGGAAGACTAAGGTTTTGGAGCAGGAGGTCGACCAGGAGATGGAGCAGAAGGGGATACCAAAGCTGGATGATTTGGCGGATTGCTTGTTGCAAGGTGTGGCGTGGTTGGATTGGGAGAAGAACAAGAGGATCTTGCTGAAAGAGAATGGGATTAATATGTTGTTGGAGTCGGATAGAGATAGGTTCGAAAAGTTAATAACAGCCAATGCAGTCAAAGGTTTGGACTAAAAGGGCTTCTTGGTCTTGAAATTATTGTGTGATCCGAGTGAAATAAGACAGGCCGCTTGCGTCACCCATTCGACAAAGACTGCAACAACAGTACAAGAGCGAAGAAAGAAGACTTCAATTTCTCTAAAATGGAATGTGCATAGAAGAATAATCATGGAGAAGCTCTCCCTTGAGCCCTTTACCTAAAGCCTCATTGTATGCACCCCCGTCTATCTCCCCAATGGTATCTCTTCGCAGTTGCAAACATATATCTTCTCTACCGCCGCCATATCATCTTATTCTAAGACTCTCATATACGAATGATCGCTCCATTCTTACAAGACAAGACCTGCTACGCCAACCGCAAAAGCAGCTAACAAGAATTGTGGAGCGTTCGAACCTGCCCTGTTTTTGCTGGTAGTGGTTGCGGCGGTCGATGTTCCAGTGGTAGAGGTGGATCCTGTAACGGCTGCAGTACCGGTGCCTCTATTGTGATATCAGTACGTGACAATATTAATGCTCTGCCATAATTGCACTTACGTAGTTTTAGCCGAGGTTCCAGTGGATGTTGTCTTTGCAGAGACGGAGCCAGTAGAGGAGCTGGACTTTGAGCTTTGAGTAATAGCTAGAGACCAGTCAACACCATTTCAATCTTGAGGGGAAGTGCTACAAACAGATTGTCACAGATTCCGAGGCCAGACAAGTTGCAGCATAGATGCTAGTGGCAGAAGAGTAGGCGGCCCCAGAGCACTTCTCAGTAATGTTTCCAACAACTTGTGACTCGAGGGAGCCGCAGAGGGCTTTGAGATCCCCTGGGTTGACTTGGACACTACGCGCTGGATTAGAACCGTCCTTCCTATTTCTTGACCGCAAGCAGCATACCCCATAGCAGCAATCAGACAAGCAGGTGGCGTAGCAAATGCCACGCGCACCAGAGCCAGAACGGCAAAAACAAAGGTTGAAGAGGCGCGCATATTGATCGAGAACGAAAACCGGGGTATCGACGCTGGAGATTAAGCTTAAAGGGATGAGGGAAGTGGTGACAGTGGAGCTTGAGGTGTCGAAGGACGGTGGGGTAGAATGAGTGTGGTGTCTAAGGAGTGACTGGGAACAAAAACAAAAGAGTTCGAGGATGAAGATAGGTAGAGAACTCGATTGTCCTGATCAAGCACGTCGTCGCGAACCTTTGATCCCCTGGCTTGGCTATCCAAAAACGGCCTAGTCAGGAACAGCATAATCCTTGTCACCTTTAAATTTGGTGTCACGTGAAACCAAGATACTCTCACGCTTTCAAGTCAAACCTGCAACTTAGCCATCGTTGAGTTAGAGACACTGGAATGGGTCACTCAAGTGGGAGAAATCAAAGTATAGGGACCAAGTCAATTGAAACTTGACTTGGCCATGCGAGACAAGCGAGACAAAAGAGAGCGACGAGTATCGGCACAATAATACCTCGAATGTCTCCCAACCAAAGTCATATGCCGAAGATATTGTAAGTGAACGGTTCACAACATCTGGGAAGGATTTCGGTCAATTGGGATTTGTTTGTAGTGTTTTGGCTTCGACTAACAAGAAATACCTCTCAAGAGCACGTTGGTTACTCACTGTAGTAACTGTGAGCTTTACCACTTGGCAACGTCGCTCTGAAGCTCATCATTAAGGTAAATAAATTGCCTGATGGAAGAAACCTTTTAGCAGGACAATCATGAAAGACGTAACATCTTAAACGAAATGCCAATTTTTTTTTACTTCAGCCGGTCTTCTCAAGGAAGGTAGAGCAACAATCAGATGCAATATCTAAAGCACAGCAGAGTTTTATTAACTTTTAGTTCCACATCTGCCGTGGCTAACCTCCAGTAGCCTCTCTGTAGAAGGATATGCTCTTATTGGCTCCAGCCGTCGCAAATGCTTCACTCCTGCCAGTCTTCGGCAACCACTTCACACACCACAATGTCTTGTCTGTTTCACTATGCGTAGCAACACATGTTCGTTGATCAATGGACCAGACTTTCACTTTGCCATCAAAGGATCCACTGAGCAGATACTCTCCTGTATCACTCCAATCGACCGAGAAGATCCATGCTGAGTGTCCAGTAAGGTTTGCAACCTGCTCGCCGTGCTGGACATCGTATAGAGCAATGACGCAAGCATCGCCAGCAGCAGCAAGACGTGTACCTGCAGGTGAGAAAGAGACAGTCCGGACAGGTTTCACGAGACCTATTTTATTGTCAAAAATAAAAGCCCACAGGCATCATCAGAGGAATAGCTTACCTGGCAATGAGTATAGCATCCTTCCAGTGTCATTGTTGAAGACATATACAGCACCATTCTCATGCCCACTAGCAGTGAACCTGCCATCTCGGCTCATGTCCACGCACATGCCAAAACTGCCCTTTGTCTGGTACTCTCTAATTTTCTTCCCTTTGGTCCCTTCCTCCGACGTAGAGCTTAGATCCCACACATTGATTCGCCCGTCGTAAGTTGTGCTTGCAAGGAACTGTCCATCCTCACTCAGCACAATAGCCCACACATCACCAGCTTTATTACCGTCCACGACTTGACCTGCTTCGCTCCATTCTCCGCTTTCAGAATCGATGCTCCAGATCTTGACTTCGCCCCCAAAGCCTGCGGACGCGGCTACAAGACCGTTACGCGACGTGGCGACGTGGTGGCAGCCCAGCTTGTGTGCGCCAGGCAATGTTTGCGCGAGGTCGAAGGAAGGGCTTGTTGTGGAGTATATTTTGATGGCCGAGGCACCAGAGACCGAAAGGATCTGTTTAGGAGTCACGGCGAGAGAAAAGATATCCGTGAGGTGTGCTGCAGAGCTTTAGTTGAGGAGATGCCAGAGGGGCAGTTGGAACATACCGTCATCGATCGTATGCGTGGTTAGGTATTGTTTCGACTGAACAGTTAGCAGAGTTATCAGAGATGGAAAAATCGAGAATTACCATTCTTAACGCCTTGCAACAGTCATAAGGACGATGTCAAGCTGTTGCAGAATCAATGGGCGTGGTATTGAATCGGGTTTGAGAGCTCTGGCGGGGGTTGTGTTTTGGCAGAACTTCGTTGAAAACGAAGATAAGGCAGACCAGAATTTAAAAAGAATGTTGACACCTCAACTGATGCACGAATTCAAAACGGCACACAGTTTTTCTTCTTTCCTGGCCTTATGTCTAAACAATCACTCATTTCCAATCCTTCGATCTTGTCTGATGGTGAACTTGAGGGGTCTGAATAGCAAAAACTGGCCCGCAAATAGCCGAAACCTCAGGGTGTCCTTGCTTTTCCAACCCCTCACACCACCCCTCCATTGACAGCTCTCATGTCATGTTCAGATCATTAAATATCATATCCACCCTCAAATCCCACACTCGACGATTTAACCCTGACTGCTTCAGAGGTAGCCTCAGGATTGCAACACCAAGTCCGAAACCCTTCGTTGTTCAAATTCGCCAATACCTTTCAGACGCAACTCGTGCGCATCAAGCCCAGAAGATGGCCCCGCAACTTGATGGCTTCTTCAGCCAAGTCGACTCGCTCACCGATCATTTTATCGAGAGACTGCGGAAGGCAGTTGCCATTCCCTCCATCTCTGCCGACGAAGAGAGACGACCAGATGTCGTACGCATGGGCCAATTTCTAGCAGATGAGTTGACAGCACTCGGTGCAGAGGTCGAGCAACGGCCATTAGGCAAGCAACCAGGGAAGGAGCACCTCGAACTTCCCCCTGTAGTTATTGCTAGATATGGAAACGACAAGAAGAAGCGCACTATATTGGTCTACGGCCATTACGATGTGCAACCGGCAGGAAAGGAAGACGGATGGGCCACAGAGCCATTCGAGCTTACAGTGGATGACAAGGGACGCATGTTCGGCAGAGGAAGCACGGATGACAAAGGGCCTGTTTTGGGATGGTTAAACGCCATCGAAGCTCATCAGAAGGCGGGTGTTGACTTCCCAGTCAATCTGCTGATGTGTTTCGAAGGGATGGAGGAGTATGGGTCTGAGGGACTAGATGATTTCATCAAGGAAGAGGCAAATAAGTATTTTGCCGACGCAGATGCCGTCTGCATCTCCGATAATTATTGGCTGGGTACTGAGAAGCCCTGCCTTACATATGGTCTTCGAGGATGCAGTTACTACTCTGTAGAGGTCTCAGGCCCTGGTGCAGATCTCCACAGTGGCGTTTTCGGCGGAACAGCTCAAGAGCCAATGACGGACTTGATGAGAATACTTGCTAATTTGGTAGATACCGATGGCAAGATTCAGATTCCGGGCCTTGCAGAGCTCGTTGCTCCTCTTACCGATGACGAGAAAGCGCTCTATGGCGATATCGCTTTTACGATGGATAACCTCTATGAGTCTCTCGGCAGCAAGACCACTATTTACAATGACAAGGAGCAAACATTAATGGCTCGTTGGAGATATCCTTCTCTCTCGGTGCATGGTGTTGAAGGAGCTTTCTCCCAAGCAGGTGCTAAAACCGTGATCCCCGCGAAGGTGATTGGTAAATTTTCGATTAGAACAGTGCCCAATATGGAACCCGAGGATGTTGATCGTCTCGTGTACAAATATGTCGACGAACAGTTCAAGAAGCTTGGTAGCAAGAACACTATGAAGTGCACCTTACAACATGCTGGAAAATGGTGGGTTGCTAGTCCAAAGCACTGGAACTTCTCAGCAGCTGGGAAAGCTGTTGAAAGGGTATGGGGTATGAAGCCTGATTTGACCCGCGAAGGTGGAAGGTAGATATCCCCTCATTGCACTTAAAGGCTAAACGCTGACCTTACAATAGTATTCCGGTTACCTTGACCTTTGAGCAAGCGACCGGCAAGAACGTACTTCTATTGCCCATGGGAAGCTCTACTGATGCGGCGCACTCGATCAACGAGAAGCTTGATAAGAAAAACTACATCGAGGGCATCAAATTGTTAGGTGCCTACCTACACTACGTAGCTGAAGAGCCCATGGTTGATTAGAGAGTGGCAAGCTATGAAAAGTTCGCTGAAGCAACAGCTTAAAACGCTCAGATGTCTCAGTAATATAAGTTATAATGCTTCAAGTATGAATGTGACTGTTCTCAGACAGCAGAACTGTCTACTAGGTCGGTAGGTTGTAGCACGAGTTGCTCAATCTTGCAGTAGAAAATAGGAGCTATGATGTTCGGACTTCACAAATACACACCTAGACTATTTTCACATGCTGGAGGATTTGATGTGAATGACCGATCTCATTTCCAGTTGAGCCATTTTCTTCTTTGTTACGAAGAGAATTTTCTATGTTGGAAACTGTCACTCCTCTGCACGCCGACAGAGTCAAATCGCAAAACATCTCCTGCAATTCAGACTGGCACAAGCAACACAGAAATCGGTGGCCGAAACTTGTGACAGGATACTGATCGTTCTACCAGCTCACAATAGGCAGAAGCGTAGATGCCAATGGTAAAATCAGATCTCTATTTTCGTCACCCTTTTTGCAAAATACCAACATTTTCCAACCGCTCAACTCTCACGTAAGAGGATGTATTTTGGGGCTAATCATACATGAAGCAATAATTGACCTATCACTCAGCAGTCGGCATGATCAACTTGGCTTCCAAATGTCAATGAAGCAGTTACCGGTATCTTTTTAGACGCTTTTCGACAGCGAGAACATCGACTTTCTATTTGCAGCAACAGCCGCATCAAAGGATGAGCGGCTGCTTGGAGGGGCAATATCTGAAACCTATTTTGAGACATGGCTTTATCGTCGAATGGGAGGCGCGGTTGTGGCAACCAACCCTTCCAGCCACCACTTTTTGTGGGGGTTCTTATGATCACAACGTATGAGGGGTGTTCGAAACACATCTGCTTACTCGAATAATCGACTCAGAATGGCATGACAGCAGGAAATAGCCGCCATGTTTGATAACGGCAAAGCTCTCGGACAAAACTTGGAGTTAGGATGGATGACTGTGCCCTTTGGAGAAGCCTTCAAGGCTCGGGACGTCCCCTGAATAGGAGGATACTCCGTAATCCATTCCACAGCAAACCTGAGCTTCCTCAGAGGAGAAGGAGCACCCTCCGACACCGACAAGCGCCCGGGTCTAAAGGTCCCGCACTGGATGTTCAGCTGAGAGTTGAGAAGATTGCTGCCGCTGTCGAGAATAGTATTCTCACCGCCCACCACTTCGCTGGCATGGCTCTACACCTTCAACGAATTCTGGTCGAGCAATTCACGAATATGACGTCCCCCTGACAGCTCATACTTGAAGGGCTCTTACATACATATTCTGACTGGGAGTTATAAGATTACTCTTAAGGGTTTCAATTTGGCTGGTCCAAGCAATTGAGCTTGATCTGTACTGAATGGGGATGGGACCTGGTGTTCCACTTTCAGCCCGCTCGTACTGTTTGCCAATCAGATTGTGCACGTCGGAACTCGAGGGTGGAAGAAATTGTGCGACGTTTCCCTGCGTAAATCATGTCACGAGAGAGAGAGGTTCATGGTGAGGCTGCAGGCATGGAGTTTACCCAGCACAGATCAAAGCCGTTGGAAGTATGATTGCGACTTCCGCTGCAGATGGGCATCTCTCGTCGGTATGGAGATCTGGGGGCGACGACCTTCTCCCGCTGGAGATTGGGGTCGAGAAGTGTTCTTCGTGTGCTTGACTTGGGGTCCAAGCTCATCAACATCACTCATCACGCCCTCATGGCTCACTCATCAACACGACGTTTTCACAATTTCCAAACGGTGTCAATCTCTCCACAGACATTTCCCCCGCCAGGGGCCTTGTCGCAGTGCGCGGGAGGCTTCAAAGATGGGACGAGATCAGGGGTTCTGTCTCCAGTGCCCCTGCGTGCTCAATGCTCGCCCGTTGAGCCGATCGTGCTGTCACTGCACGGCTGCGTGACTTGCGTCCCTTCACCCGGCAAAATTCATTGATTCTATTTTTCACAATCTGCGGCAGCATATTAATACATCTCTACAGAGCGCGTGCTTCACAGGAACCTCCAGAGGACATGTGCGCCTATTTGATGGGTTTGGGTATTCGAGGAGAGGCGCAATATGATGGTCCAATTTTAGAACACTCGCACCCCACCCCAAGCCCAGGAAGACAGATGGTGGGCACACTTGTTCGGGCTCGGGTGCAGGTGCAGACAGTGCAAGAACCACGCGAACGGCCCGCTGGAGGATGGCCGATGTGGCACGGAGCCATGTATGAGCATGGTTGTGGGGATGCGATGTCCAGGATGCATGCATCCTCAACCAATCTGACGGGGTCATTTGTGGACGCTTACTCATGCTGGGGCGGTTGATTCGTTGGATGGACACAGTATGACTGCCAAGGCCACCGAATCCAGCATTTTGCTCCTTTGCTGCATTGCTTCATTCGGTATCGCTTTCTCTCATCCCATCGTCGCGCTTATTTCCTGCAGTGAGACTATTTGTCAGGGGCTGTCGCTGCACCGACAAGGTCCAAGTACCTGTTGACGGAGTGGCTCATCCAAATGTCGTTAAGACTTCTCGCGCCTGTCAAGCTTGAATAGGCAAAGCTTGTTGATTTCCCTGGCGTCTTGCAGTAGCCCTCAGCCCATGGACCGGACAGCATTGGCTAAGTGAGAGCAGGCTCTTTTGGGACCGCTGCTTGTTGTCAACAGTCCGCATGGTAAGTACTATTCTCTGCTTTTGCAACCTCTAGCTCTACTCAAGTTAAACAGGTAGCTTTGTCACTCCATGCCAAGGGTACGGCGCCTATTACTTCAAGGATGGCTGCAAGCATGGGCTATTTCTGGTCCCCCGCTGATTCTAGCTTCTGCACCTTAATACCTTATTATTCCGGGCCGGACTTGATCGGGCCAGTGAGAGGGGAGAAACTATTCCCTGTCTGTCAGAGCATGGATACGTCTGACAGGGGAGAGTAGTGCTCTTCCAGACCTCCACCATCTTCCTCCACCATTTCTCTCTTGCAAACTTCTGCAACTCCCAGCAATGCCCCGCGATACGTTCTATCTTTGTGCATCTACTGCGCAACATTCTGGAAGTCAAGTCACTTCTCCACCATCAACCAAGAAATCTGTACCCTGAGCTCGGAGCTTTCGCGCTTCCATCCTTGACGCTCTTACCTAGATCGTGCCTGGTCGATTCAAGACTGTTCCTGCGCTGAGATTTTGGCCCCTTGCAGTTAAGTTGCAGTCAGGCTGTGCAAGGCTGGTAGGATCCACACAAAGATTTCGGTTTCCATTTTAAACCAAACAAGATGTCGAGCCTCAAAGATATAATGGATGTGGACGTTGAGCCGCTTGAGTCCCAAGCCTATAGAAGGTCAAGGGAAGCCGCCAAATTACAAGCCTCCCTTCCTCCCATCGCATCATCTGCCGAGATAGCTCTACCACCTATAGTCGATCAAAGTACCGACGACCTTCCCATAAAGCGTCGGAGATCCAACAGGACCTTGAGGCCAGCAGTCCAACCTACATTTCAGAGGCAAGCTATAGCACGGCGGCGTAGCAGCGCAACTGAGGAGGGTATGGATTTCACATCTGGATACCAGGCGGGAGGGTCAAGCAAGTCCGGAAGCCCATCACGGCCATCAAGAGGCTCTGAACCTGCAGATGGAGTACCTGTGAAATACACACCTATCACTGGACGGGTTAGCAAGGCCAAAAAAGGCGTACCTGTTCATACGTGTGATATTTGCCGGCCTGTAAAGGTAAGTCTTTAACAAGTACAAGATACCGAGAACTAGATTTGCTCACGCGCGTATAGACATTCACAAGAGCGGAGCACTTGAGGTACGTATTTGCCCTCCTCTGATATCTTGCAATATCCAAGCTCACGAGAATGTCACAGGCGACACCAGTTGAGCCATCAGAAACCTGCATATCCTTGTACTTTCGAGGACTGTGAAAGGGCTTTTCACCGCCCGGACCTTTTGGCCCGCCATGTACATCGACAGTAAGTCTACTTACATTTTACTTGCCAGGGAGCAATTGCTTCGCAGTAAGCGGAAGGACGGAAATGGGAAATTTACTCACATAGAAAGCGCCGCTAACGTGATTCAGTGAGACGCAAGGAGAGAAAGCGTACAAGTCAGAGGATCCTAGGAGTAGCAGAGCATCATCAGATGCCTCTGAAAGCAGGACACCATCACTCAAAGTTGAGACACCGTCTCAACTTCCACCGCTCAATTTAAACCAGGGTTCCCCCACGGACGGGATGACACCAAGGACCAGTGGTAGTGGCGAGAGCTCAATGACTGCTTCAAGCTTTAGTACCATAACAGGAAATTTCTCCAATTCGGGCTTTTTGCCAGATGCTGGAACCGGTCACAAACGAAGTGCAACAGAAGCCCAGTTACCGAATCCAGAGTATTCTGCTCCGTCCCCTGGACCAGGGAGATCAAGAACTCCTGGCACGTATGACAGGATCACAGACCAGAACAATTTTGCGCGACCAGTTCAGCCAATGTTCGAGGAGCCGTATGCGGAAGGAGGTACTAACCAATTTTCAACCTATACTACTACTCCCCATCTACCACTTCTTAGGATACCCGAGGAGAATTGGGTTCCTGGCTTATCATACAATAACTCTCCATGGTGCTCATCAGCGTCTGATAGCACGTATTCAGCTCAATCAGACAGCTCCCGAAAATATGGCCGGTCCGGCTCCATAGCAACACTACCAGACTGGTCAGCAACAGCATCTGCTCCTCACTGGTCTCCACATCCCATGAGTGGCACTCCTCAAGATCTGAGGAGCCCTCCGTTCGATCCAATGCTCGAACAGTACGACACGTCCTATGTATCTCCGCGCATGACCCCACCCCTTTCAGCTAGGAGCCACCATCTGGACGTGCCCACTGCATATGGCAGTGTGTATACTTATATGGAATCAGTGGGTACTCCAGCCCTCTCGACGTTTAGTAAGCCTGTGGCTCAACATTTTCCAGTCTCCCCTTCACGAATATCCAACGCCGCCGGATTGGAGATCCTCAGAACCAAGGGATTGGTGGAGTCCCAGCAATTAGCTACAACTGCGTTTGCCCTCTCAACGGTCCAGCCGCAGTTTGAAATCTACGTATCGACATACTGGCAATCTTTCCATAGTTGCATTCCTATTGTACATAAACCGACCTTTGATCCCTCTACAAGTCAGATTCTCAATCACGCTATAATTGCCATTGGCACCCAATATCATAATACACCCGAAGCAAGAACAACAGGAGATATAATGAACTCTGCATGCAAGAAGGCAATTGAATGCGTATGTTCTGCATTACCATGATCGAGAGTACCAACTGCTAACATTTTTTTTGAAGTGCCCGAATTGGGATATGCCCACGAGACAAGCAATTTTCCTCACTGAATGGTTTAGTCTTTTCAGAGGAAAGAAGATTACTGTGCGACTCTCACGCCATTTTGAGGAGCTTTTCAGTCGAGTAAGAATTATGCACTACTGAAACGAATCCAAAAGCTAACATAATTAGCTACTGAGTGAATCAACACAAGAACACCCTGTTTCGATGCCAACTCGGACTCTCTCGGTATCAAACACGGCAGAAACCTTGCTGGAGCGTTTTTCGACACAAGACAATCCACAGAGCCTTTCAGAATCCGATTCCCAGAGCGAATGGTACCAATTTCTCGAGACAGAAGCACGGCAACGTCTCCTCAACGCCTGCTTCATGTTCGACGTGCACCAGTCTACGTACCATCAACAACCCCGTTCCAAGGCCATCCGTGATAATTCGAGGCCATTAATGCACATACCGTGCCCAGAAAGCCTCTGGAACGCCACTAGTGCATCCGAATGGCAGTCTCTAGCAATCGATTACATCCCCCAGCCTCTGCACCATTTCGAGACAGAACTCTCGTCAGCTTACATTCTTACCATGCCTCCATTTACCCAGGCTATCCTTATGTGCTGGTTTGCAGCGCAGCTCCCTCTCCGCGAAGACCAGCACTACCCCAACGACTTCCTCCCCCGTGCCATCAACCCCGACATTGAGAACTTCATGTCGCTCTTCCCAGCCTCGCCATATGCACATACCTACCTCTCGCTCTACCATACGCCACTGCACAGCCTGCTCGCCATTGCCGGGGACACCTGGGTCTTCGCCAAGAAGATCACTCCGCCGTCAGCTTTCCACGCCGCACAAGCCTGCCTCAAGATCTGGAGCACAAGCCTAGCCGCGGCGCAAGCAACGCACCACGCCTGTCGTGTGCTTTCGCATGCGCTCTCCCAGCCCGTCTCACTCATACCTACAACTGGAGTAGCAAACAGCACCAACTGTCTCACAAACTACTGGTCGCTGTACGTGTGCTCTCTCACTTGCTGGGCATTTGGCAACCGTTTCCACAACTCGGGCTCGAACGCTTCGTCGTCCCTGTCCCAGAACGCCAGCACGCCCACCACCTCGCTGTCGCGCTCTTCGTCTACGACACCCGTCGATGATATCTCGCTTGCCGAGGAGACGAGGCTCAAAGCCATGGCGTACATCAACACCATGCTGGAGTTCAGCGTCGAGGAGCTGCTGACTGGCAAGGCCTACGTAAAGGCTGAGACGCAAGCGGTGGTCGAGGCTGTGCGCTGGAGGCTGGAGGTCGAGAGTGCAGGTGGTAAGAATGGCTTGCTTCTTGATGCTGTGGTTGTGCTTGGCAAGATCAAGGATGGCGGAAGGGGGAAGTGGTTTTGATTCCTTCCTTGCCTCACTGTCATCCTCTTGCTTGCTTATATCGGCTCAGCCGTCGTCCTAGGTGTGCTTCTGGATCTGGTTCGGAACGCATTCTTGTCTTTGCGCGCGCACACATTCGGTCGTCTCCTGTCCGTTCTTGTTCTTCATCCGCTTCGCTTCCCGCTTTTATTCTCCGCATCGAATCATGTACTTTCCTTGCCTCTTGGATTGGTCTCTATTTCGTTTTGCAAGATCATGAATCATCGTCATCATCATTATTCGCATCACAGGCGGTTTTCTGCATAGCATCTCGGTGTTTTTGTTTTCCTTGGCTTTTTCTTGGGAATCGGGTTCAGTTCGGGATGGAGAGAGAGGGAGGGAGGTTCACGATGCAAACCAGACAAATGTCCTTTTCTTTCTTTCCTAATCATTCTTATACATTTCCTTTTCATTCCATTTCCCATCTTCACGTCCGTCCTAAATCATAATTCTTAGGTCGTGATTCTTGGGTCGCCGCGCTGCTGCTTATCAAAGTACATACCTGTCTGTTCTTTGTCTATGGTATTCTTAATGTTGAAACGCTACCACGAGCTTACACACGAGAGATGATTATGAAGATCTCTCCTAATGCTGGATTTCATTTCAACGGTCAAGGTGTTGGTGTGTTGGTGTGTTGGTGTCTTCTCTTCTTTTATATATATACATGCGCTTTTGCGAGATACGAAAACGACTTAATCTAATCTCCTCACTCATTCCTCGTCATTCACTCATCGTGCTTTATAACTCGTCGTTGTCTTCTCTGATCTCGTATTTCCTTCCTTCCTTCCTTCCTTCCTCAAAAGTGCTCATTCAACGTTCTGTTTATTGTTTATTGTTTTTTTTTTGGGGTGGGGGGGGTTAAAGAAAATCATCGTTTCTGCGTGCATGCGCGTGTTGTAGGATAAGGTACAGACAGACAGACAGGGCGTGGCATGAAACGGAATTCAAAAAAAGGGAATCATGCCTCATGGCTGGAGCGGATGGCGTGGAATCGACTTGGCATTGGAATTGGTGTTGATTCGGAATGGCTTTATTTAGTCTCTGGTTGAGGCGAAAACGGGATGAAAACGGAATGGGATGGCACAGCATGGCATTGGCATGCGGGTAGTGAGTGAAGCTGCATTGATGAATTGATATTAGCGTGGAGATTCGGCAAGGCACATGGTAGCGTGGGCTAGTATTTAGGTAGTTGAATGCACCCAGAGTGATGGATGTGCAAGGCAAAATTAAGGTCGGGATCGCAATGCACAATTTTACAATACACAAGAATAGACATTCAGTGTGTGATTGGAGAGTAAGCCCGTGACTAGACAACAAGTATGTGATCAGATGGGCAAGTGCGTGATATCAGACATTTCATTGATGGGTAAACTGATGGCCTATTCCACCAAACTCTATCTACACTTTTCCAATAACGCTCGCTCACCCACCACACCATTTCCGGCCACTCCTCCCTCAACCTCCTCCTCCACCTCCACCTCACCGTCATCGCTGGCCCATAATGTGCGACGCACAAATGATATTGTAGAGCATTGCAAGCAGCAGAAAAACATGCCTTGGTATTGGGTGAGAAAACAGAAAACAGGAGACAAAAAAGGTTCAAAACACAAACAGCGCAGCGATGGGTAAGGTAAAATCAGTCGGTATCAAAGTAAGCACTTTCGCAGAACACTCCTCGTCCGTTCCTGATCCCTCCACATTACGGCCAGGATCGAAAGCACCCCGTCAATATCGTACACTGCGCACCCAACACCAATCTCCTCAAACTACCATCTCGAAGGTGTTGGGAAGCCATTTTGAGGCGCTTAATCCTTGTGGCTGAACTTTGCCTTCAGTTTGTTGAATATGCTCGTACGCTTCTTCTTCTTGTCCGTAGTCGATGAACCCGCTGTGCTATCAGCAACGTTGCTGCTGCTGGCTGGCGCAGTGATCTTCTTGGCTGGAGTTGTTGAAGCGGTTTGAGTGTGGGAGCCAGGAACAGTTCCTGGGGATACATCACGTGACTCCACTGGCTTCTCCACAACTGGAGCCACAAGTCCCGAAGGAGTAGTGATCTTTGGTGCGGGCTCTCCAGTTGAAGTCTCCGGCTTGATCTCCGCCAACAATTCCTTCTCCACGGCCTTCTTCTCCAAGACTGCCTCTTCATTTCCTGCAGCTTCAGCCCCTGTCCGGATGCTGCAATAGACTCCTTGACAATTTCTGGTGTGTCCTTGGCTGTCGATTGATCCACTGACCCAGCGGTCATGGATGAAATGGTTTTTTGCATAGAGGTTGGCAATTTGCTGGTAAGGGTGTGTACAGCTTCCGTCGACTCGGTATTCATGGTTGCAATTGACTTTTGCACAGACTCTGGCAACTTGCTGGTAAGGTTGGTTGCAGCCCCTGATGCATATGCGAATGCAGCGCCACCAACAGCGATTGCAGCGCCGCCTACAGCAGCTGCAGCCTCACCTGGGGTGATGCCGTTCTCTGTCTTTTCCGTACCCTTGCCTGCAGTTCCCTCGGAGGTTGATGGTGCGACTGGAACTTCCTTCAGAAGTTCACTCTCGACAGCACTCTTCTCCTTGACCTCTTCTGGAAGAGCGCTAGCTTCCGGCTCGACACCAGCTTCCTTCTGGCTTTCCTTGACCACCTCGGGAACCTTGCTGGATTCGAGGGGAACAGCAGCGGCAAGCTGAGCAGTTGTGCTTGTTGGCCCCGCAGATTGAACGGTTGGGGTAGCATCAAATGTATCCGCTCCTGAAGTACCCATTGGCAAGCTTGATTCGGGAATCATGTTCTTTGAAATCGGTGGAAGATCTAGGATTCCCGTGCCATTCTGATCCCTCTCATTTTGAGGAGTAACGACAGGGGCAAGACTGGGGCGTTGCCAATTCCACCACTCTTCTCGTAAGACTCCTTGTCGAGAGTAACGCCGGAGTTGACAGTGTTGCCAGTTACGTGGCTGACTGCGGGGATCTTCTCGCCGGGGGCGACTGTGACTGGGTTGACTGCGCCAGCGAATGCTGGGAGAGGGTTGACACTGAAGGTTTGCTCGGCCTCGCTCTTCTTGGCTGCTGCTGCTGCAACCAATTCCGGATCGTCACGAACGTTCGAGGTCAATGTGTGGTTTGTGAATGAGCTTGGGTCTGGGACCTTCTCTCCTGGTGCAAGCTTGATTGGATTGACTGCACCATCTGCGGCTGGGAGGGGGTTCACGGAGAAGTCTCCCTTCTCGACGACACCAGGAGTCTCGGGGAAGCTACCGGGCAGGTCTGACGATCCGCTCGCGGCCTTCTCGAGTGGGACGTCCTTTGCAAGATCTGCGGTCGTAGAAGTGGGCGCAACGCCAGACATGATGCCTACTGTTGCGGGAGTGTGCTTGATAATTCGGTCTGTTGTGAGAACGTTGTTTAGATTCCCAGATGCGTCGTTTTCTTGAGGCGCAGTGTGATCTGTGACCCAATTTCCGTCGACGACAAACTAAGAGGGGTAACGAGTTAGCTTTATAGGTTTGGTTTTTGGGATGCGACGAGCTGGTTGGGTGGGTGAATGCAGGTATGAATCAGGTACGATCCAAGGGGCTGAGAAGCTGAGGGAGCAGCTGAGCTCATTTATGAGCTTGTGGCGGGGTTGGGAATAGGCGATGCTCACGACATGGCCCAAGCACAGCGAACTCAAACAAGGCCACTGCCTGACAGTATCCCCTGCAAGCGTTGCTTTTGCCAACTTGATAGCTTTCACCGCTTCACGAGATCTGGAGCAACGTTGGCTCAACTGCGTCATAATTGAAGAGTCGACCCACGATGCACCAGGGCCTGCACGCACCCCCGCTCACGACTTGCAGATTCCAAAGAATGATGCAGGATCGGATTGGAGAGGAGTAAGACCGACCGGTGGGTGGCGGATATCGATTTCAAGAAGTGTGAAGGAGCTGGAACTGGAGCACGAGGCCGCGACGCCATTGCCAGGTATGGACAGTAGGGAAAATTTGCGCATCATGTACACACCTTGTAGTATATCTTCTCAGTCGCGCTCGACAGTGTTACGTCCTTCTCGAAGACATCCCCAGTCTTGATCAACTTCTCGCTCTTGGACCAGTCGTCAAAAGTACCCGTCACGTAGACTTCGGAAGCAGGATGTTCCCTAATTCCACGGCGTTAGCTATGATCCTTGGGTACCTTATATGATGAGTGAATCGATCCCAGAGCGTCACACGAGCAATCGCAACTACGCATCTGTGGTGCGCGGCGCGACGCCCAGCTCTGCCGGATGGCACCACAATCTCGCGGATGGCGACTCGACAGCAGAAAGCAGAAGCAGACGTACCATTTGAACACGAAGCTCCCCATCTTGCTGCTGTGTGTGTAGAATTGATGAGGTGGTGGTAAAAAGCGAGGGTGCAGCGAATTGATGGCTGAGTGTCGATGGATGGGATTGCGTAGATACTTGTGGGAAGTAAGTTTTTGAGAATTGGTTGGGAGTCGGTGTCGGGAGGGAAGGCCTTGTGCGGCGCCGGCGTTCTGGAGGATTCTACTGGTACGAGCGAACGAGCACGGCGGAGTTCGCAATTGATTGGGTTACCTGCTTGGCGGCGATTGGAGATATCCAAGTGGGAGGGCAGATTAGAGATTAGCTGGTGACAACGGGCGATGGGTTGACAGACGATGGACGTTGGATGTCGAGTCGAGCGAGAACGACGGATGGATGCAAAGCACGAGAGGGAGCACTGGACGGTGATTTAACAGCAGCCAGGAGATGAGAGAGCGCGTGGGAGAGTTTGGGCGATGTGCATAGGGCGTGGAGGGCGAGCTGTAGCGTGTCCGGCTGGGCGCAAAAGATGAGGCTGGTCGCTCGCTACGAGGCAGAAGGACCTGACGCAGTTAGGCTGTGGCGAGTGCGGTTGGTGCTGGTGGTAATACTGGTGCTGGCGCTGTGCTGCCCTGTCGAGCCTCTCCGGGGCACTCCGGACGCTATTTGCTATTCGCTATTCCGCTATTTCGCTATTTCGGCTGCCTGTTTGCGCATAGCGTCGCTTGCAGCACCAGGGAGCGTGTCGACACGCTACGCTGCAAGCAGCCACCACGCCCTGACCGGCCCTGACCGGCCCTGACCAGCCCTGACCAGGCGCTCATTCTAGACTCCACGATCCAGCACCCACGCTGTAGCGTCAACCACGCAAAGCATCGCAGCAGCCAGCAGCACAGCATCGTGCACAGTTCACGGTGCGCACCCCCAGGCACATCACGAGCGCAGCGACCAGAGGGCAGCGCCGTGTCGAGAGTCACCAGGAACCCCCAAATTGAAACTCGACCAAGGCAAACCTGGAACAAGCAATCTGACTGAAGAGCGACCGACCGACCACCAACGAAGCCGGCTGCATGCGCTGGATGGATGACGACATCAGAGTGGAGGTCGACGACGACGGCCAGCGCAGGCTGTGCTGTGTTCCAGCTGTGGTGATGCAAGCTGACGGGAGCGGAGGTCGGGCAGGGGAGGGGAGGGGAGGGGAGCGTCAGGTCAGGATCCAGAAGGTAGGGGGAGCTCCAAAGCTTGGACTCTTTCTGGCTCTGCCTCTCGCTCTCACTCGCTGCTCGCTGCTCACACGTTGAAAGCAAAAGTCGAGGGGCTGGGAGAAACAACTCCAATCTATTCCAGGTCCACGACAGACTGATCGACGCCCCGTATGGAGGGGTTAATATAGTAGTTCTTGACACCATACCTCCGTATGAATCCGACGCACCCGAATCACCCGCCAAACAGAGATACCGGAATACCAGCCAGTGGTATATGTTTCAATCGGTAGGTGTGGTGGTGGTGGTGCAGCGTGGATGCCATCTTGGATGGTTGTGCATTGTGAGGTACATGCATAGGTATCTGTTCGAGTCCGGCCGAGTCAACCCATCGCAGGATAACCAGCATTCCAAACTCAACGGCATGCAAACATCCATGCGCGACATCTACTGTACAGTCTGGTTCTGTCTCTCTCCCTCGCCCGTTGCGTCCGAACGATATGATAGAAGTTTCTCCAGTTCATGAACGGTGAGAGAGATCCCGAGACACGGCACACTTGACGTGGAACCTCCACCAAGTAAAACAGCATCAGATACAGAGATGAAGCAGCCTTTGTCGGCAGAATGACAATTACCTCCGACACCAGGTGCCATCAATTATCACAATGCTACGAGACGCTCTCTAAGTCCAGACCATTGACGTGGCCCACGACGAGAAGACCATTTTCATCCCATCGCTGGCCAATTGACCTTCTCTTCCCATCTCCCTCTTCCTTGTCGTTGTGCTCATCAACCACGTCGATCTCAAGCCACGGCAAAACTTGCAAGCTCTTCAGTGGTCCGTCCTCCTTGCATCATCTCTCATTGCTTGCGGTACCGTGCAGTGCAGCTGCCTCAGCACGGGTGCCGACCAGCAATCTTCGGGCACTTGCTTATTGCTTATTTCTTGTCTTGGGAAGAGGCAGAAGATAGAGAGAATCGAGCAGAAGAGAGGAGAGGGGAGGTGAGGGAGAAGAGGACAAGATAGGGTGGAGCTCAAGCTATTCCTCTTATTCAGCCTGCAAATCTAGAGCCTTGAGTTTCGAGCTTTGAGCTATACGCCTGCTCCCTCCCTGGCCTGAACCTCCCCCTCTGCTCTGCTCCGCTCCGTTGCTGCATCACGCACTTGCATTGCATCCCATTGCATCCCATTGCATCCCATGCTCCCATACAACCATCCATCCCTCCATCTCTTGCGTGGCTCCTCTCGTCTCCTCGCCTCCTCGCCTCTCCGATCGCTTCGATATCGTATCATCGTCGTCCTTGCCGGTGTTCTAGGGAGCTTCTAGAAGGCGAGTTCGAAACTTCCGATAGCCTTCCCTGCCCAGCATTCCAATCAAAGTGCCCCGCGCGCCCCTCTCTGCGCCCTCCAATCCCCATAGAACCTTCCAAGCGACATCCATCATTGTTCCTTCCTAGCAACCACTCCTCTCCCAACCTGGACTGTGCCCAGCTCCCAGCTTCCCCTCCTGCACACGGATCACCACATCTGCCGGCTTGAGCTTCACCTCCGACCTTTATCCTTCGATACCACCACCCCGTCCAGGAACACCTGCCCAGCGCCGCATTTGCAATTGTATGTACTAAGCCCTTCCATTCTTGCTTCTTTGGCCCATGCAGACTGCCCCGATCCTCTGCTATCCGTGCATGGTCGCCGAAAGTTACTGCAGAGCTCCAGCTTAGAAGCACATCAACCCCGCTCTCCCTGTCAATACGGCCAGCACTGCATGACGTTTGACATCTTCGCCTCTTCAATGGACCTTGCTAATTGCCTCCTTTCAGATCGAGTCGAAGAAGTCGCGTTGTCGACCAAGTCCTAGCAAGCCAAACACTGAGGCCGTGAGTACCTACTCATCAACGACTCCTTCGTCACCACGCCAATTCCACAGATAATTCACTGCTTCGTGTATGGGAAGCTCTGACCATTTGAATCCATCTCAAGCTTTGTCGAATGTCATTACCATCTGCCTATCGCGAAGAGATCGACTCCCTCAACAAAGAGATTCTCAAGGCCCAGCCTTCTGACATTCTCCAATACTGCTCTAGCTATTTTCAAAAGCGTCTCGAAACAGAGCGCACTCACTTCCTTTTGTCTGCAACAATTGCACCGGATACCAAAATGTCTGGAAGCACATTCCCCGGCCGACTTGGCACCAATTCCAATCCTTTCGGCGGAGATGCCGTGTCAAGCGATCAGCCCGGCTCTGGTATCATCACCAAAGTCATGGAAGAAGATGAGAACGACACGGTGACATCACCTACAACTCCTAACTTTGGTTTCGGAAAGGGTGGTGCTCCCATCTTTGGAGGTACTTTTGGTGGCGATGGGGCGGGAGGACCACCATCGTCCTTCAAGCCCGCAAGCTCAGAAGGATTTCCAGCACACTATGGAATGGGTCGAAGAACCTCTGTCTCCGCTGAATCTCTCAATCCAACTGCTGCCTCCAATGACAATTGGACCCCGCCTTTTCACCAAAAGTCTCAAGACCAGCTGTCCCGACTAAAGAAGTCAATTAGCAACAACTTCCTTTTTAGTCACCTCGATGACGAACAAAGCTCGCAAGTCCTTGGTGCACTGGTAGAAAAGCCAATCCCAGCCAAAGAGATCAAGGTTCGTTCCTTCTGAAATCAGGTCGAGATGAACCACAAACTAACTACGTATGGTACAGGTCATTTCCCAAGGAGATCAAGGAGACTACTTTTATGTAGTAGAGAAGGGGACGTTCGATGTCTATGTAAATCCCTCTGGCACCCTTGGTCCTGGCGCAGACGGACTGGGTAAGAAGGTAGCCACAATCGAACCTGGTGGATCGTTCGGAGAGTTGGCTCTCATGTACAATGCCCCCAGAGCAGCTACAGTCATGTCCGCGGAAGCAAGTTGCACATTGTGGGCTCTTGACCGAGTTACGTTCCGTCGGATTCTGATGGACTCTACGTTCCAGCGCCGCCGTCTCTATGAGAGTTTCTTGGAGGAAGTTCCTATCCTTGCCACATTGACCAAGTATGAGCGATCTAAAATTGCCGATGCTCTGGAGACGCAAAGTCTCCCTGCTGGTACGACCATTATCAAAGAAGGTGATGCTGGCGAGGCATTTTACCTGCTGGAAAGCGGCGAGGCCGAGGCCTACAAGTCCAGTACCCAGGGTCCAGTGAAGCAATATTCCAAGGGAGATTACTTTGGCGAGTTGGCTCTCCTGAACGACGCCCCACGAGCTGCTAGTGTTGTGAGCAAGACCGAGGTCAAAGTTGCAACGCTCAGTAAGGACGGTTTCCAGAGACTTTTAGGTCCGGTGGAGAGTATAATGAGACGAACAAAGTATGTTGGCGTGGAGGATGTTGATCCGCTTCACAAGTAGGTAGTTTTTGATGACGATATGATATTCTAAGGACGGGGACATTACGACAAGGCGTTAGACGAGGGTTACGTTCGTTCACGACATACAAATTTTGGCTTCGGTGGCTCGGATACCTTTTGATGCAGAGAGCTTAAGCAGAGAGCTGAATTATAGTTTGATGTGTGTTCTATTTTGCTGTTGTGATACAATGAAGTGAATTTTCTCATACCTAGTGCAAGTTTGTTGACCAGGAGCAAATTGAAGCTCTTTAGTGACCGGCCATGTTGTTTTCCCAACTCCATAACGCCCGTCCATGCAATCCTCTCAACCCAAAGATCTCATCATACACATTTTGACGTAACCTTCCCTACAACCACCGCTCAAGCAGCACCTGCCCTCCTCCGTTCCAAAATCTCCCTCCTCAACCCCTCGGCCGCAACCTCAGTCTCTAATACGCGTCCCACGCCACGTTTCCACGTCTCCTCCAGGCCTTTGATCTCCCCGCCCACGGCCTCCTGGGCGCCCTTCCGCTCAATGACCACATTATCAATCTCGGTCTTGCGCTCGGCGAGATCCAGCTCCAGGGCCCGGAGGATGGCCTCCTGCTGGGAGTTGGAGATGAGCCAGGCGTTCTTGCCGTACGACTCGAGCAGCGCGAGAGACGTAGTCCGCGACGACAGGTATGTCTGCGACGTGTAGGCGCGGTGCAGCAACGTCTGCCACTCGGCCTGGTTGTCGGCGGAGGACGAGGACGCCGCGGGTGCCTCACCCAGCGCCTCGTACCGTGACAGGTCAATGGCTTTCATCTTCGAGGCGGGGTTTGCGGCCAGGCGCTCCATCTCCTGCGCCATGAGCGGCGAGAGCGTCGACGGCAGGAGCGCAGGTATCGAGGCGTGCGGTGTGTTGGCGGTCTGGGGGTCCATCTCGCTGTTTATGAGGGCTTGCGCGGCGGCGCGCTGGGCAGGTGTGGGTTCATTGTCGATGTAGGGTAGGGAGTCGTGGATGTCGTTTGTGAGTGGCATTGTGTCTGTCTGCTGTGGTCGTGTGCGTGTGTGTTTATAGTGGTGGTTTGTTCTGAAATTTCGAGGTCGGCGACGCCAGAGAAGGCTGAGAAATGTCGATTTTGTCTCTGCGGCGGGAGAGACGCTCTGTGGATAGACCCGAATCGGCGTTCGCGCCGAGGATGGCGATCTCAAATTGGCTAATATCGTCAATTGAAATGTGACTTCTTGAGTATACAAAGATTCTAGAGAATCAGATGCAAGTGCCTCTAACTTTCCCTAGCTCCAATTCCTCAATGCGTCGAAGTAAATGCTCTCAATGGAAAAGGTACAATTGTGGCAGCCTTGCGGGTCGCGGCTTCCACGAGCCTCGTCCAAGCTACCCACACTATCACAAGCTTTGCTTCACGCAACCAGGATGATTGAGCTCTCCCCATAATCCTCTCAGAGGGTATCTTCTCTATTCATATTATCCATTAAACAGTTCATTATCATGGAAGACTATCGAGATGCGAAGGCCGGTCCTTCCGGGGAGCTTGCTCTACAGCAAACGACCCCTCCAACAAGCTCCAAGTGGCGTCGTCAAGGGAGCTCAGTGCTGAAGGCCATTGCTGCCGCAGTGCTCATTATCCTGGGCTATGCCTTGTATTTGCGCATCTCGGACAGGAGTCCTGGTGCGAGGTGGCGTTGGATGTGGTCGTTGGAGCAGGAGTATGAGAGGACTGGGCAGGAGGGAAGTAAATACTTGCTTGGAGTGGGCAAGGCGGATATCACTGGGTACTTGAAGCTCTTATTTTGCTCGGTGACTATGCTAATGATCCAATAGACCTGTGGTCGAGATCAACATGATGGGTTATGCGAACTCTTCACAAGTCGGCAGCGGGCTTCGTCAACGGTTGTACTCCCGGGCCTTCATTGTAGGGGACATTGATCGCCCACAGGACCGATTCGTCTACCTGGTCCTCGATACGCAGTCTGGGGATACAGCTGTCAGATATGGCATCCTTGAAGGATTGGCAGCTCTGGGTTCAGACTTCAGAGTCTACGGACAACACAATGTTGCTGTGACAGGCACTCACTCACATTCTGGACCTGGCGCATGGTTGAATTACTTTCTGCCTCAGATCACAAGTAAGGGATTTAGCAAGCAGAGCTACAAGGCTATTGTTGATGGCGCAGTCTTGTCTATCCAGAGAGCCCATAGGAGTTTGCAACCTGGGTACCTGACTGTTGGCAAGACCAAGGTCTTTGGTGCGAATATCAACCGTAGTTTATATGCCTATCTTGCAAATCCAGAGTTGGAACGAGCGAAGTATAATGAGAGCGCGGAGGATGATGGCTCCGTCGAGAAAGAGTTGACATTGCTTCGATTCCAACGAGCCTCTGATGGGAAGAACACTGGCGTTCTCACTTGGTTCCCTGTCCATGGGACTTCGATGTTGGGAAACAACACGCTCATCTCTGGCGACAATAAAGGTGTTGCCGCGGCTATGTTTGAGAAGAGCTTCTCGAGTAAAGATAACGTGGCAGAAGGCTTTGTCGCTGGGTTTTCGCAGTCCAATGTAGGAGATACAAGCCCAAACGTCCTTGGAGCATGGTGTGAGGATGGTTCAGGCCAGGAATGCAGCTTCAAAAACAGCACATGTAGCAATGGCAAGACTCAGCATTGCCATGCCCGAGGCCCGTTCTTTAGAGTCAAGGATGACGGTGCTCTGTCTTGCTTCGAAATAGGCAGGAGACAGTTTCTACCAGCGAGAGACTTGTACGATTCTCTGAATGAGAGTGGAACTCCTATCACAGGATCTACAGTCAAGTCATTTCACACCTTTCAAGACATGTCTAATTTCAGCTTTCCATTAGCCAATGGAAGCTATGTTACTACATGCCCAGCAGCTTTGGGTTACTCTTTTGCGGCAGGGACTACAGATTGGCCTGGTGCCTTCGACTTCACTCAAAATGATCCAAATGATCCCAATGCGTCACCAATATGGCGTCTAGTTTCTGGAGTTATCAAAACTCCAACCAAGAAGCAGAAGAGATGCCACTTCCCTAAACCTATCCTCCTCGATGTTGGAGAAGTCAACACTCCTTACCTGTGGACGCCTAACATTGTCGATGTTCAGGTGTTTCGAGTCGGCCAGCTGGTCATTATTGTCAGTCCAGGAGAAGCAACAACAATGGCTGGTCGTCGCTGGAAAGAAGCTATCCACGACTCGGCGTCATCCACCGCCCTCTCTGGCTCCTCCACTGTCGACCCAGTTGTTGTTATCGGTGGCCCAGCCAACAGCTATACCCATTATATTGCAACACCAGAAGAGTACGCTATTCAGCGATATGAAGGTGCTTCTACACTATATGGCCAGTTCACGCTAAACGCATACATCAACCTTACACTTACCAATCTCCACCATCTGGCTGCGTCTTCCACCACGCAGCCACTTCCCGGCCCGTTCCCCCGAACAATGTTAATCGCTCTGTATCATTCATAAACGGAGTTCTTTATGACGGCACGCCAATATTCAAGCGTTTTGGTGATCTGGAAGAGGATGTTAATTTTCAATACGCCCCTGGAGATATCGTCTCCGTAACTTTCATCGGCGCTAATCCACGCAATAACTTGAGACTCGAGCAAACATTTGCGGCGGTTGAGTTGAAGGATGATGATGGAATATGGCAACGAGTGAGGGATGATAGCGACTGGAGTCTGATTTATCACTGGAAGAGAACGAATGAGGTGCTGGGCATCAGCGAGGTGACGATTGTCTGGGAAACTGAGAAGGATGCGGAACGTGGAAAGTATAGGATTCGATATTATGGAGATTCGAAAGCGGCTATTGGGGGTAAGATTACGGCTTTCGAGGGACTCAGTGGGGAGTTTTTATTGAATTAATGTCATCAATTGGAGGTAGGAAGTAGGAAATAGGAAAATGGGAACGGAGCAAATGAGGTCATGAGATCACGGCTTGGAAAGGCGCAGATGTAGATGTAGTTTCCTTTATTCGCTTCTATTCAATTCAATTCATTCCTCGTCCCTTGGTATACTCCCAGAAAATGTGGCAAATGTCCTTGCAAACTCCCTGAATATATAAATCCCCCCAGCCTTTTTGTGTTACATGAACAAACTCCGACCTACAATGCACCGCCGCTAACCCACGGACCGACAAGCTGCTCCCAAATTTCAGTATTGATCCATATGCTCCATCCTCTCTATTGACTTCTTCAACTTGCGCCGCTCGACCTGGTCATTCTTCCACGCGTCCTCGAAAGCAGTAGGTTTCTTCTGGGTATCGCCTGGCTTGAGGCCCAGGAGGCGGACGACCTTGAAGGCGCCGGTTCCCACGCTCATCGTCTGGCCCATGATGATGCACTCGCTGACACCTTCGATCAGGTCAGATTTCATGCCTGCGGCAGCGTCGAACAGATGGTCGGGCGTCTTCTCGAAGGAGGCGAGCTGGAGAACAGAGTCTCTCATCTTGGAGAGACCGAAACGCGTGATGCCGAGGACTTCGCCCTTGTATGTCATGACATCGGCGAGCAGTTGCATGTGTCGAGGATCGATACCCATGTCTCCCATGACGGCGCCGATTTCCTTTGCGATGGTCGTTCGGGCTGCTTCAATTCCGAGGACGTCGCGGCACTCCATGACGCTGTTGGATGTGCACTTTGTGCCAATAACACCTTCCGTGGTCATGCATGCACGAAGTCCGTATCCTTCGACAAGAACTGTGTGCTCGCTCTGCTCCGAGGTTTGAATAATTGCTCGGGTTGCATCAGGGTATCCAGAAATGGGGAGCGCAGGTAGGGCTCGCTTCAAGTGGTTGACTCGAAGTAGGAGATCCGACCCACCTTCTTCCATCGTTGCCTTGGACTTAGCAGCAGCACCACGAATTCCAAGATTTCCACCACTGTCGTGCGTAACGTCAACGAAGATGCAGTCATGAGATACTGTCACATCTCCCCACTTGATCTTCAACTTTCTATTCATACAGATAGTCTCTGCGATGTCTTCGACCGTGATACCGAGATGCATGTCGTTTAAGGAATCCATATCGACCGATAGACATAGAGTTGCTCTCTTCGCTGACCACATATCTTCCACAAATCGAATGACATCTGAGATATACGTCTTCTCAATACGTCCTTTGACCACTTTTGCAGCCTCGATTTGTTTGTTGTTTTCCAGAGGGCATGATATGACGGGAGTACTGATGACCTTCGAAGCGTTGATAATTTCCTTGATACGTGGGACACCCTGAGTAATACTCATACCAGCGACACCAGCAAAATGGAAAGTCTTCAAAGTCATCTGAGTACCGGGCTCTCCAATGGATTGTGCTCCAACAGCTCCAACAGCATGACCGGGCTCGACGTGGGCTTTGGCATACTTCTCGATGCATAGCTTAATGAACATTTTCAGGGTTGCTGATGACACCTTAGCGACACGCTCAACCTGGCTGACCCTGTCTGGGTCTTCTGTTGATGCATCAAAGGAATATCCAGCGGTGGACGGATCATCCTCAAGCTCATCAAGTCCAGCCCTTTGACGTGCTTTGGCCAATCTAGTGGCTAAACCACCAACGAATTTGGTGATTGTAGCCAAGAAATCTCGCGCACTCTCCTTTTCGTCAATTGCATAGTCGCTCTGGTCATAGTATCCGAGATCTTCTCCAAGAAGACCTTTCCGGCTACATTTATCCATCTCAGGGCGTAATAGCTTTGCACAGGTAGTGGTGATCTCGAATGGTGTAAGACAAGCATCAGCGTTATTCCAAGTCAAACTCTCTGCGTGTGTCCATGTTCGCTCAAAGTGGACAGGAACAGCCGAGCCTTCCATGTCAACAGGATCAAGTTTGTCTGCTCCAAACTGGAACTGGACAATAATTCCAGATGAGTTCCGTACAGTATCATCGTACTGCGTGGACAAATCTTCCAGCGATTTCATCAATCTTCTGGACATGTAACCTGTTTCGGCAGTCTTGACAGCTGTATCGACCAAACCTTCACGACCGGAAATTGCGTGGAAGAGGAACTCGGTGGGTGTGAGTCCTGAAAAGAAACTGTTCCTGACGAAACCTTTTGAAGGGGGCTGTCTCGCGTTTTTAGGGAAATGAGGCAAAGTTCGATCTTGGAAACCATCTTGAACACGCTGACCTCCAATAATTTGCTGACCGACAACTGCCACCATCTGAGCGACGTTAATGTTGGAACCTTTGGAACCCGACTTAGCCATGACGAGGGGCGCATTCCACTTGCTGAGAGAGTCGATACAGTATTCACCAGCTTGTTGTCTGACCTTGCTGAGAATACCGGAAATGGCATTTTCCAAAGTCTCTTCCATATTACAACCTGTGGCCTTCTCAAGTTTGCCTTCCTTGAATTTCTGAATGAGCAGTTCGCACTCAGCATACGCCTTCGTAACTAGTTCTAGCTTCTTCTCCTTGAGCTTTATTGATGGGTAAACATCACTGATTCCGATTGAGAAGCCCTCGTTTGTAAGATAGCGTGCAGAGATCTTGGCTAGCCTGTTCATGGCAGTGACGGCTTCATCGGGGCCGAAATCTCGGAGGATGATGTAGAAAATCGAGTCTTTCTTCCCTGATCCAACGGTCGTCTTGTCCATTCTACCGCACATGACCTCTGAGTTTCTAACAACAAGCCAACCGTCGTTAATATCCATATCAGGGCACTGCCCAGGCACAGGCTTGTAGTCTCGACACTTGGCGTCCAAGTTGACCTTAACTGGAGAGTTCTTATTTGGTCGCATGAGGATACTGAAAACTTGCTTTCCAGTCCACAGACACTCTGGCTTGATAATAGCTGGCGGTGGCAAGTCCAGGTGTAAATTACCATCGACCATATACATACAGAGGTTTGTAAATGTCTTGCGGTCAAAGAAGTTCTCCTTACTACTAAGAAGATACGCTGCTGTTATGAAATCTTGTGTTGCCGAAATGATAGGTTCTCCGTTCTTGGGAGTCGAGAGATTGTTCTTTACTCCCATGAGATTAATTGCTTCCGTTCTGGCTTCTTCTGTCTGGGGAACGTGCAAGTTCATCTCATCACCATCAAAATCGGCGTTATAAGGATTGCACACACATTCGTTCAGGCGGAACGTTCTCCAAGGTCTGACCTTGACATAATGACTCATGATACTCAACTTATGCAGCGATGGCTGTCGATTGAATAGCACAATATCTCCATCTTCAAGATGTCTTTCTACCACATCCCCAATCTTCAAGTGTTTGGCCTCATTTTCTCGACGTGCAAACTTTAGAGAAATTTTATGATCAGAATCTTTCTTCTCAATTTGCTGAGCACCTGGGTGAACATTGGGTCCGTTGATAACACACTGTCTCAATTTCTTGATATTGTGTCTCTGGACTCGTTCGGGATATGTCAGATTCTTCGCCACCAATATCGGGATGGCGACTTGGTCGATGCCCAAGTTCGGATCTGGAGAAATGACTGTTCGGCCTGAGAAATCCACACGTTTTCCAGACAAGTTCCCTCGAAATCGTCCTTGCTTTCCCTTCAAGCGCTGGCAAAAGCCTCGAATAGCTTTTCCAAAACCTGGCTGCTGTAGACCTGGAACGTCACTGTTCACGTACATTGCAATCTGCAATTGTAAATAGTCCCATTGCTCCATAATAGTTTGCACAGGCTGTCCCTTCTGAAGCGCAGCCCGGATGAGAGAACTGATGTGAACAATATCTGCCAATTTCGTGGTGAGATCATCTTCAGTGCTAGCATTTTCTTGAGCCACGGACGGACGAATGCAAACAGGTGGAGCTGGCACAAACTGCCAAATAAACATTTCCGGTCTTCCTTCAGCAGGATTCATTCCTAGGAGCTCGCAATCACTTGGCGTGATCATCTTGAACAAGTTGAGGACTCTGAGAGGGTTCAGATCATCCATAGCCTTCTTCATGTGTTTGTCAAGCTCCGGATTGTTCTTCTTCGCCTCTTCGAAGGACTTGTTGAAGGTATTCAAGCTACCAGGAGCCACCTTCTTCGCAGAGGTCGACTTGTTGTAAGCCAGATATTTGTCGTGAGTCAATTTTAAGACTCCGACCTTTCGGATTTGGCCATTAATCGTTTCGCAGTAGGGGCATGTCTTTGCCTTGCGACACTGCTCGTTAATCTTCTTGCAGATTTGGGTACGCTTAAGATTATCGATTCCTGGCTGGCGCAAATCCTTCAAGAACTTCCGTCGTTCAGAATCGGTCAAAAGAACTCTCGCGCAATCCTATTGCAAGTGTCAATCCTTGAGCAACCTAGAAGCCAAGTGTTGGGGCATACTTTGCAGATATTTTGTAGAATGTTCATGACCAGCTTCAGATATCCGATATGAAAAGCCGGCAGCGCCAGTCTGATATGTCCAAAATGGCCATTGCAGTTTTGCAGTCCTTCACCACAGGTTTCGCATAGTCCGGTCTTGCTGGATATTCCCTATTTCGCCAGTATTAGCCAGAAGCTCCCCTTCCAAAACCAGTGAGTCCCACTAATCTAGGATCCAGAGCTCCATGTGGAACTGGTCGGCGCATTCGTTCCACATTATACAGGATTCGGTCTGCGACTTCGATCACAGCTTGGTTCGCAATATCTTGATTGGATCTGCAAGGTGTCAGCGCAACGCCCCAAGCTCCGAAACTGCTCCAAAGATGACATACTGAATTCCAAATTTCATTTCTTTGAATCGCTGCTTGCGAATTAGCTTCTCCTTTTACTTGATCAGGATTGATGCGGAGCAAATACCTTTGGTATTTTGTCCACCACCTGCGCCTTGACAGACTCGCTGCCGCCACCTTCGTACGGCAACATCTTGGCAGTGTTCTAGTATTGAACAAGCATAAAATTCTTGTCCTTGAGATGTTCTCGCGGAGAAATTGCGTACTGCTACCGTGACATGTTTGGTGAGCTTTGCGAGGATATAAATTTCGACTCATCGGCAAAATCATTAGACTATGGTGGGGGACGAGCTAAGATTGCCGATAAGCTTACCCCTGCAAATGAAATCGACACCTCACCTGCACCTGCGAGACATTTGAATATTCCAACATCACGTTTTGTATCTTCTCACCTGAAGCGGCTCTGCGAAATTTATTGGGGCGAAGTTAAAAATCAGCTTACCTACAGTTGATGTCGTTCCATGTACCGGCCACAGATTGGACTTACTCCACAACTCTTTCATCTCGAAGTTGACTTCAGATGCTGTCCTAAACTGCATAGTATATACCATCTTTTGCCATTTTTGGATCCTCAAAATCTAAGATCTGGTGTACGCTGGACACGGTATTCCAAATTATTCGTAACAGGAGGATATCCTTCTTACAGCTATGACGTTACAGTCAAGCGGGGTCACCTAGTGGATGACCAACTAAGTCAGGACAATGTTGTCATCAAGAAGTATTTGCTTTCTTTCTCAGCTTCATCTTATACTTTCATTGAATAACTTAAACCGAAATCATGGTATCGACTTCAGAGTTAAACGCCGAGGCTCTCTTTTCAGTTAAAGGTCATGTCTGTCTGGTTACTGGTGGCGCAACTGGTATCGGTTTAATGTTTGTCTCTACAACTACGGCCAAGCTGTCTGATTTTCATGTTTATTAGGGCTACACAAGCACTGGCAGCAAATGGAGCGCGTGTCTATGTTACTGGTCGGCGCATGGATGCCCTCAAGAATGCTGCAAAGACACATTCGCCTAAGGATGGTGACGGGGAGATTATCCCGTAAGAACTCTCAATGTTTAGAATCTGCTCACACTCTGACAATGTCCAGTATTGGACCATGTGACGTAACGAAGAAAGGAGACCTGGAAAATCTCGTTGCGGAAATTAGCAAGAAGGAGAAACGCATCAGCCTTCTCGTCTGTAGTGCAGGCATCTCTGGTCCTAAGGCTGAACCAGAGAGTTCCAAAGCTTCCGAGTTGAAAAGCACTCTTTTTAAGAACGAGTCGTTCTCAGAATGGTCGGATACATTCAACACAAACGTTTCCTCTGTTTATGTTTGTATTCCCTTTACTCACCTGGGTCCTCTTATTCTAACGCAACTAGTTCACAACCGTAGCTTTCCTCCCTCTCCTTCAAGCTAGCAGCGAGGAGAAAGGCCACCTCTCAGCCTCAGTCATAGTTATCTCCTCTATATCAGGCATCATGCGGCACGCGCAAGGCCACTTCAGCTACAATGCTGCGAAGGGCGCAACTGTCCACCTCGCCAAGCTCATGTCCTACGAGTTCAAGGACGCAGGAATTAGAGTCAACAGCATAGCACCAGGCTACTTCCCTTCTGAAATGACAACAAAGGAGAGCGACGAGCAGCAGAAGAGCTTCATACCCGATGAAAAGATATCGGAGAAGGGGCACGTGCCAATGGGCCGCGCAGGGGCCGATGATGAGATGGCGATGGGCATCCTCTTTCTAGCGAAGAATAAGTATGTCAATGGGGAAATCATTGCTATCGACGGAGGTGTCTTGCTCGATGTACCAGGGAGGTGAACAGATTGGGAGTTATTAAATTATCTTCTAAAAGTTATACACTAGCTAGGTTGTCTCCGACAGTTTCTAGCTCCTATTTCAAGAACTCCACATCAAATCTCATCTCATCTCGTCGTAGTATCATTATGTCACCCAACAGAAGATTGATCACATCTAATCATCCCTTCACCCACCCCCATGCTCCTCATGTAACTCCCTTGCCAGCTCGGCATCCAAATGCGTCGCCTCAGCCCTCAACCTCTCGGCCTCACGTCTATACTTCTCAGCCTCCTCCTCGAGCCGCGTCGCCTCATCGAGTTTCTTCATTCGGTCCTTCTCACCCACACCCCTTCCTGTCGCCTCTGTCCGCAGCACCGTTGCCCTCTCTTCTTTCAGATCAGCAGCCGCATCCATCTGGCTAGCCTGCCCATAGATCTGCTCTGCACTTGGAGCCGGCTGTTCAGCTACATGTCCAAACGGAGCCGGGTAGCTGCCTGGCATGCCGAGACCGAACGGGAATGCGTTGGGTGGTGAGCGAGCGAACGGCCAGCCGCCGTGGCGAGCTGCCATGCCAGGTGGGATGGCATGACCGCGTCCAAAATTTGGGATTTGGGGCATGAAGTTCGGCGTATAGTTTGACTGCATGGCCGGGAATGAGCCAGGCATAGGGTGGCTATAGCGGTCAGGGTGGCCGAAAGCCATCGGTGCTGAGGGCATGCTTGATAATGGCGGTGGCATGAATCCAGGCATAGGGCGACATCCCGGCTCTCTCTCTTCTCTGCCTCTGCCTCTCCGCCCTCCTCTCTCACCACAGCCTCGTGTCTGCTTTCTTAATCTCCTCGCTTCTCTCCGCTCCTTCCTCATTTCTTTCTTAGCTGCTCTCTTGGCGCGCTTGGTTTCTTTTCGCTGTCTCCTCTGGGCTTTCTTGCCTTCTTTGAACTTTTTCATCAGCTCCTTGACTTCCTTTCGGAGCGCGGCCATATCCTGATCTGGAGACCTCATTGAATTTTGGGTTGCAGCCCTGAGCTCTTGCTTCATGTTCTGAACGGCCTCCTTCGTAAGGGGTTGATCAGGATGGTTCAGCCAAGCTAGCAATGACTGTCTGGCTACAGGTAGTTGTTGGTCTCTGAGATCTTCATACTCTGGAAGGGAACCAATAGACGCATCGGAGTCCGAGGAGCTACTGGATGAGCTACTCGACGAGCTATCTGAGGAGTGCGATCGTGCTCTTCCCTTTCCTTTCCCCCGCCAGCCGTGCGAGTGTGATCTTCCTCGACGAGGGCCGTGGAAGCCATGTCGCCCTCGACGAGGCTCGGTATCGTTTTGGTCTCTAGGAGGTAATCCTGGCCCGAAGGTGCGTCCTCCAAGTGATACACCGTTCGAGTCTGCGATAAAACCCCTTCTCCCGCCAATGCGGAATCCATTTTGACTATTATCTAATTAGCATTGTATGTACCAATATGGTCACAAAACAAAACACTTACTCAGCGACCAGCATGTTTCCAATTCGGAAACCTCCATTATCAGCTTGGATTGAACCCAAACGGAAACCCTCTGCATCAGCTCGAAAGCTGCCGAAAGGCCCCCAAGTTCTTCTAGTATCTGGTACTGTAGCGCCTCGAGATCCCTCGGCGCCCGTTTCCGTTTCCCAAGGAATCCAAGCCCCAGGCATGTGATTAACAACCTCGTCCTCATCAGCCAGGACTATCTGAATGCCTCTTGGTGCAAAGAAGCCTTCGTTCCACTCTGATAGCGTTGCTTTGGCTTCGTTGAGTCTGGTTGTATCTGGTGATGCTTGCGCTTGTCGCAGAGGGCTAAGTTGTGCATCCACTTCCGAAGGATCGCTCCTGGAGACATCGTCTGGGCCCAGATTGAGGTTTTGTAGACGTTCATCGATCATCTCTGCTCTGAGCTTTCGATCAGCGACATCGTTGTTCACAAGAGCGATATGATCCGGAAGCAAGTAGTTCACAAAAGTCGCCCAGTCTTGTTCATTCACCTCCTTGGCCTGCAAAGCCTGGGGATACTGCAGGTCTTTTGGCTCTGTGGTGGATTTGATGGTGATATGGTGGACTTCCTGCAACAACGCTAGGGCTATATTCCGTACTGGACGAGATGTAAAGTATGCCGCCGCCGAAGCGGCTGAGACGGAGGCATTCTCAAGCTCATCTCCCCCAACTTGGTTCTGATGGAACGAGGTGGTAGGAGAGTAAGGAGGAGTGTATATTGGTTCATCGATGGACGAGGCTGTAGACAGTGCTGGCCGAGCTCCCGCAATGGAGGCATTGTCTGCTACTGAAGTGGATGGGGTAAGAATCGCGTGTTGTCCACTCGAAGTTGAATATATGTCTGTCTCGCTGTAAGGCGGGGGTGGGACAATGTGGGGTTCCATGTTGCTCATTCACTTGAAGCACTATGTTGAGTGACACGACGGATTGAATATCACGACAGAATTTAGATGAGGAGGAGCAATACAAAAGGCGCAAATAAACAGATAACCGATGTGATCAGCACGAGCTTATGAAGAATAGAGTCATGGTGGCATCACGCAACGGGCTGCAGGTCAAGCTTTCCAGTGCCCCTCACTGCGGACTTCGGTACAATCTCCACCCTATCTCAGGCACGCTCCAGCGCCTCCAGCCTTAACTTGGCGTGCTGACATGCCGCATTCTACCAATCAGCGGCCGGCGAAGCTGCAGAACACGGGTGTTAGTGACGCGGTCGACACACAGCCTCATAGGCAACAGCACAGGCGGGCAACGCTCTCACCATCTGGCATCACAACTTCGTGGCCAAATGCACACAAGGCACATTTGGTAAAGGGCATCAAGCATCAAGCATCCAAGCATCCAAGCGAACGACTGGTCGCAATTGGCATTTCACTTGCATTTCATGAGCAGGCATCTCGGTGTTGGACTCGCTGTTAGTACTTTCCTTCGGAAAAATCAATCCTCCGCAAATATGTACAAAGAGGTCTTGGTATCTTAATGGTTCATTTGAATACAGTCTGCTTTATATTAAAGATATATACACCATTCAAGAGTGCTACTTCCGACAAGATCATGACAGTTCAGATCGTCGCTCGGTCATCATCAACTCGTGGCTCTGCCCTGGTGGTTGATAACTCTGCCCTGGCGGTTGATAGCTTTGTCCCGGTGGTTGGTATGTTTGTGACTGGTATGCGGGAGTTTTCGTAGTATAGCTATCGTACTCTGGCGCAGCCTGCGGAGAAGCATTCAGAGCGGTATTCGAAGGGGTTTGCTGAACCATCATGGCCTTTCTCAGTTTGCGTTCCCTCAAATATAATCCAATCGTCCCAATGAGCGCAAGGAACAGCGGTATTCCTACGCCTGCCCCGATGGCTGCTCCATTGCTCTTAGTTGTGCTACTGCTTGCCGACGAGACTGACCCCGCAGTCGCCGTCGCATATGCCGTTGTAGTTACTGTTGTCGTACTCTCAGTCCCGGCTGCGGCTACCTTGGTAACTGTTGTCGTTTTGCCAGTCGCTGCAGCTGCGCTAGAAGCTGTGGATGTCTGAGTTGCGAGTTGCACAAATACCTCTGTCAAGCTTGTTGATCGAGCATCGCTGATCAGGCCAGTCGGAACGGCAAATTTGGCACTGCTGGTCGTGGCACGACAGAGTGTGACGTTTTGGCCGCAGATCCAGTCCGAGTTGCTCCCGTCACATTGTCGTAGATCCGCTATCGATGATGGAGCGAAGGTAGTGCAATAATTGGGACAATTTGAATTAGACCATGTCTTGTCGGTACACGAAACTACGCAATACGTTTAGTTGGGGTTTGAGTGTTCAATTGGTTGTATCTTACGTCTCACTATATGGTTATTCTGTGTACTTTGGGTATGTTAGAAAGTGTATTTTTGTTTTCACTCTTAGAAATAGATTTGAGGTAGTCATAGATCTGAGTGCGCATGTATCTCACACAAACGTGCACTAGTAGAACTTCTACTTGTAATAGGACTTCCAAGATTCATAGACACTGAATAAAAGGAGTACATACTCAAAACAAAGTCCGTTCGAAAGACATGCGTGAGTCGATTCACAACACGCGCCATTTCCTGCTGCTGGTCTGCATGGAGTACCCAGCTCATGAACTGCACCGTTTGGGAAATAGCATGTCGCGTCTGATGCTATACTGGCGCACAGCGCAGGGAGAGCAAGAGAAAATATGCCCAGTGCACCAATTAAGCGACTAGGGGAGCTTCTGAATGTATACATGGCGAAGAAAGGCGTACGGTCTTTCTCAAATTCAGGACGTCAACTTGGGAGAGGAAAGTGGATGTGTTATGAGCTATGAGAAAGGTGGTGAACCTACGGGGTTTCAAGGAGATAGTTCCATGGTGTTAATCTACTTCGCCGCTGAAGTGCAGCGAGAGCAATCCCCTCTTGGAAAGGAGATCGTCAGGGAAACCTGCCAATTGCTACAAAATGGAGAAACAGGCCAATGAAAGTCGCGGAATAGTGAGTCTGGGAGCGGCCCCCAAATCCTTCAGGTCACTGCAACTGTTTCAGGGCACACATCCTTGGCGGCTAGAGCACATCGTGCACCCGCTCCCTGCCGGCATATTTATCACAATGATCCGACTCTGGGGCAATGCAGTAAATGTTGAAGAAATCTTCAATATGAATTGTCCGAGGCTTACTTTTGGATGAGGAACTCAATCTGCCGTCACCAAAAGTGTTGAAGATGTGACGACGAAACTTGAAAATATGAAAACGGACAAATTTATAATGCAGGTTTCAGAATCTGTATGCAAATTCCCGTTACCCTTGTAAGATTGTAATGTCAAAACTCGAGACAGCACTTGTCATTGGAGCGTGGCATAAAATATTGTCTTCAGTCTTCTTATTGACAAACGCCGCACCTCATAGCTTGCAATTGTGAAGGTTCAACCAAGAACATGCAGAGCATCGGTTAGCCTTCTACAAATGACCCAATTTCCTCCACAGTCATCGCTACAGACTCTCGACTGCGGGATTCCATTCAGAAATGGTCGTTAAAGGTCAATCCTGTATGAGAGACCATGACCTTTCCGGCTGGTACATTTGACCCAGACGGTGGCTAAGTGTCGCTTGATTCCTCAAGCTAGGGCTGGTCCTTACTTTAGTGCTAGAACTTCATGATTCCAATGCAAGCCTTTGTTCAAAACTGTAGCTGCAGCTGCAGCTCTGGTTTGTGGAAGTTAATGTCCTCCGGTTTGTAGTGATCGGCTACAATTCTGTAGAGGTAGGATGGAGCATGTGCGCCTCTGTAAATGCGTTAGTGATTTGACAGTGGTGAGAATGGAAGGTCTTACAGATTTGTTATATATAAATCAACCAAATCAGGCGGCACATAATCATAGACCGGATTATCCACTTCCAGATTATCTACCAAGGCTCCATCGTCATATCCGATAACAGCTCCGGGATCTCCGTATTCAATTAGAGATTCAAATTCGAAGGGGTACTCCGGACTGAGTTTGTAAACACCGCTGACTACGATTACGGGTGTTTTATGGACCTTGGCGGCCTTTGCTATGATGCGCGCGCCAGCAGCCGCTATCAAACCGCCATTTGCAATAACAGCGTGCGTTGCCAGAATGACCTTGTTGACTCGTGACATGATTGCAAAAATGGTAGCATCTGTCATGAGAATGACTGTAATACCAGCAGCGGAAAGAGGCTTCAAGAAGGTTGCTGTGCTCATATCTTCACCTTCAAGGGCCTGGCTGACCTGTCCAGTAACAGCAGCATGTGTGCCTTCATGATCGTTCGGGTATGATTCTGTGACGATGACGGTAAACTTTCGCTTTTCGGCGGCCTTCAGGAGGAACTTCTGGACGCTCAAAGACGAAGAATGTGTCAAAATGACTTCGTTCGAGTGGATATGCTCTTGTGCGTATGCCGCAATTTGATCATCAACTTGGTCAAGCTCATCGATAATCTCTTCGATTCCACTGATGACCTCTGCTTTCAAATCTTTAGTCGTAGTAGCTATTCTCTGCGCCAACGAGCTTGCATTAAGCGTTGCCTTTCCAGGAGAGCTACTCCCTGGAGGAGTGGCCGAGGGGGAAGGAGTGGCTGACAGAAGGTTGAACATAGATTGTGCAACAGGGACACCGTTGAGAACAGCGTAAGAAGTATGAGAGGTCAGCAATGGTGGCCTGGAAGAACCCTGTGATTTCCCGCCAAAAACATCTTCGGTAGATGTATCAGAAAGATTCGAACCGTCGGTTGAGGCAAATCTCAATCCTGATGATGGTGGTGGTGGTGCTTCTATCTTGGACCCAAAATCACTGTGCTCACGTTTGGGAGAACCCATTTGGCTATTCGATGCCGAATCGCTTGCATCTTCAGCTCGGTCTTCCTTTGCTTCATCTCTGATCATGCCCAAAACACGCCGTACTATGTTGCCAACCACCATTTCTCTCGGCTGAGCTTCAATCAGCCTACGCCCAACCTCTTGTATGCGCTGTAGGAGTTTTCCAATATCCGTCCATCGGAATTTGGCGACCACTCTGAGCAGCAGATGAGCAGTGGCGATGGCGCATGGTCTAGAATTCTTGATTTGGCGTCTCTTCAAAAGTCTGCAAAATATTAGCTGGAGATGCTACAGCTCAGCTCGACTTGCTCCTCAACTCACGAAATCAAATTCTCAATAGAAGACTCCAAAGACGCAGCTTTCAGGGACTTCAAAAATACCCCGAGGTTTGGCGCATAGCCAGCCTGGGCTGAAGGCATTTTCTGGCTTCGATAATTGGTTCGCAGATAGGACTCAGTAGTAAATTCGTACCATGTAGTGGGGCAGTCAGTCCTCCAGCAGTTTCTAAAGAGATGTCGCACTCGTCGATTCTTAACACCAGATTTCAGAAATCAACGAGGGGTTGGAAGAGCGAGGTTGATTCGTATTTCTGCCGTGTTTATGGAGGAGGCAGAATGGCGAATGGATGCAGTGGTTGTTCCTCGATTCTCGCGCAAGTACTGTGACTCTTCAGAAAAATGCTGGGACGACGGCAAGCTCCTCGTTCGCATTGCATGACCACCCTTCTTAAGGTTTACAGGGGTGTCTCGGACCTTCAACGACTTCTCCAAACCACCAAACATCTGATCCCGTAATCCAAGACTGACGCGGTAGAGGCATACCATATTTCGGCTTGCAGTTATAGTATCTTCGTTGTGCGATTCTTTATTTTACTCTGCCGGCAACCTGCGACGTCCGTGGCCGCACACTTCGCCCGCCCTATCTCCCGAGGTCTTGGAGCTGCTGACCCCAAATCAAAAAGCAAGGTATCATCGAGTAAAGTCCACGACTGCGATCGTTCTGAGAACTCTAGTTGAATGAGGTCGCGATTTCTTGTACCCTGAAAGATCAATCGCACTGCTAAGAATCCCCCGCGCGCATTGCCAGTCCTTCTACGAGCGGCTTGGAGCTATCTCAACACTATCAACGACTAGATTCAAGATATCCTTCATGGCTTGGATAGAAAGATGAATTCCTTAAATATCCTCTCGGCGCGAGTCTCGCCGCCGCAGACTCCATCCCCTTCTCGAAGCAACTCATACGGGAATATTCTGTCATCGACGGGCTTGACAGATTCCAGAAGGACTTCGCGGGATGACATATTTAACGAGAAGTCGGAAGAAACGAGCGAGTCGCTAGATGTTGACGATAATTATGAGGACAATGCACACGAAGAAACGCCTTTACTAGGCAAGGAGGCGCGCGAGGAAGGGTTACCTCGAGAATCCAACTGGCTGGTTATACCGAGGCGCATCTCCATGGCTTTCCTGGATTCGATACGCTGGATCTTCTCAACACTCGCCGCACCAGGTGTATACTTGATAGCATGCCTATATGATGAGAGAGGAAACTTTTCACCAATTTGGTCAAGGAAAGCATCTACTGTGCAGGGTTTGGGCGTATCTGGAGAGGAAACAAGCTTGTTGGAAGACACCACTGGCAGAGGCGCGTCTGCGCGGCGGGGAACAACAAAGAATACAAGGCGGCTTCAATCCATTTCTTCATCTTCTGGGATTTCGTCGGAATCAGAATCCGATAGACCCATGAGCGAAACCGATCAATCAATTTCATCAAGTTCCAGGCACACACGCTCAAAGTCCCTACAAGGCTCCGATGAAATCGCTCCGCAAAGGCGTTCCATAAGAATCAAGCTTCACAACGAGGATAGTCTGAGACAGCGAAAGCACAGAAAGGCGCAGTCCACCAGTACGCAGAGCAATGGTGCAGGTGCTATCGCTGAAGTATCACCAGCGATGCTTAAATCACCAACATCTCCAGCGTCATCCTCCTTGTCAATGACCAAGTACCCACGAGCGCCCGCACCTCCACGACCCCTTATACCCCGTCGGCAACCATCATATACCATCCCTGACGCTCCAAGCGGAAAGCTCACCCAGAAAACCCTCATCCTCGACTTGGACGAAACCTTGATACATAGCATGGCTAAAGGAGGTCGCATGAGCACCGGCCATATGGTTGAAGTCAAGCTCAACACTGCTACTGGCCCAGGGGCGCCACAACAACATCCCATTCTTTATTATGTGCATAAGAGGCCTCACTGCGATGACTTTCTACGGAGGGTAAGTGATTGTCAATTTCCAACTAGACCTGCGCTAAAGAGTTTCAGGTTTGCAAGTGGTATAACCTCGTCATTTTTACAGCTTCAGTGCAAGAATATGCAGATCCAGTGATAGACTGGCTTGAGCAAGAGCGAAAGTTCTTCTCTGGTCGCTATTACCGCCAGCATTGTACATTTCGACAAGGCGCTTTTATCAAAGACCTTAGCTTTGTTCAGCCAGACCTTAGCAAGGTCATGATACTAGATAATAGTCCGTTGAGCTACATGTTTCACCAAGGTATGAACGGTCTGATCTATCTGTGCTACTGGGGTGTCCTCTGACGAGCGCGAACAGATAATGCGATACCCATAGAAGGTTGGATCAGCGATCCTACAGATAATGACTTGCTTCATCTGGTACCTCTGTTAGAAGGGCTCCAGTATGTGACAGATGTGCGAGCATTTCTCGCGCTGAGGGGTGGCGAGGATGGTAAGAATTAATCTACATATGATACAGCGCATATCTTTACAGTCTTTCATCTATAAACCTGTCCCTTGTGAGTGACGTATTTGCGGCGTGCCTTCCACTTCATTTTTATTTGCGTTCCATTAGTAGTAAGTGTTAAAAGTACCACGAACAACGAAACCATTATCCTTGGCCTCATCATTAGCTGGTCTAGCTTTCAGCATAGAAAATCGAACCACGGGAATGATGCCGATGGAAGTAAGTATGATCATTGATGCCGTAGACACAGATTGATACCCGACAACGAACAACACGTGCTTGCAGAATAAGAAGTATCAAATTATCTTTTACATTGGATCGCTGATACAGCCACATATTGGTATCTAAAAATCTAATCCGCTGTCTAGAACGCCAGGTATATGTGAATAAATCGTATCATCTGTTGATATTCAACAATCCTTCGATGTACCTCTTGGTATCGACCCCAATCCCCTGAGCCAACTTAGCTGGTCCAGAAACCCACCCTGACTCCTGTACTATTGCAGAAGCTCCACTCGCGAATCTCGACCCAGAAGCAATATGATCACTTGCCCTACGAATGAGGAAGATCTCCTTGTCCCTTGGAATTGCCTCGCTAGGGCTCAACATTGCTTCGAGGAACGGATGAGCAGGACCAGAAGCCAAGCTGGATTTGAAAGTACTCGTGCCTCGCGATTTCGGAGTATTTGATTGAGAGGGTGGGGTGCCAGCTCGTAGCCGACCTAACGTGTCGGGTCGTTGTGATTCAATGCTGTCCTCAGCGATAAGACCGGGTACTTTGACCCTACCTGAGAATGGTGTCGGTGTTGGTGGGAGAGGGTTGGGATCTGGAACTCGTGTCCAGACCACCCACCATCCCCTGCTGGTTTTGCAAGTACGTTCTAATTCTGACTTGTCTGTACTACTTGCGATGTATGTATTGACAATCTGCATGTGTGTATTCAGCGCCTCAATCCGGGACCAAGACATGGTCTCTCCACTACTGAACATCTGGAAAGGATCTGGAATGTTTGGGATTGTTGAATTGATTGTCAGGAGTCTCGGGTCCCATACAAGATCGAAGATCGGTGTGCTCTTGTCATCTCCAGATGCTAGCTCTGGCTTAGAAGCTCGAAAAGCAGTTGATGTGAGAAGCGGCTTCAGAAGAGGCTGCGCTTGTTGATGCAATGATCGGTAGAGGCTCGTCAATGCCAAAGCATCTGTCCGAAGTTCGAACAGAAACACGAGAATGAACGGCTTCTTAACATAAACGACCACCCGAAGTTTTTTGGTCTTGTTCCTGTCCTGGCTATCAAATGATGCATTAGATGTCCCAGTGTGTTCTGAGCTGGCACGCATAGACCGCGAATCCTTCTCATTATTCCCCAGGTCAATACTGATGTCAGCTTCTGCCCTTGCATCCTCCTCCCGCTCCAGTTCTACTGTTAATGTCCGCACTAGAAGTCTTGCGTTATGATGATCCGCATCATGGTTTTGGTTAATTAAATCCTCAGGATAGATAGCATCATCATCGCTTTCAAAATCACCAAGAAGACCGATCAGATAGTGACCTGCCGAATCATCTCGAGCTCGAGGTACTTCTTTTGAAGATCCATCAAGACTTTCGGCGACGACTTCTAGCTCTTTCTTTCCTTGAGTATTTCCCCCTTCCGACGTTTTTGAATCCTCGGGATGTTTTGTATCCCCTTCAGACTTTCCAGGTGTGCCTCCTAGCGACCAATGCGTTCCATAACCAAGCTTGAGGTATTGCATCAACTTGTTGCTTTTGCCTGACTCACTTTCTGTACTTGTTGTACTTCCAGGGCTTCGCTTCAAAGAGGGCCTTCTCAGATGAGCATTGGGATTTCCATCTGCTTGGCGGTCGATAATCGGTGCTGGGGGAAGAGAAGTCATCGTCTCTTCGGTAGGTGATGCTTGACTCCCAGACCCTCTGCGTGAAGCAATGAGACTATTTGCATCTCTCGATTTTCTCTGAGTTTTAGGTGGAAGATTCTTCTTACTTCTGACAGCATATTCGGGCTTAAGTTTCTTGGAGCGCCGTGTCGAGCTCGGGTTATCAATTACACCGTATGCATTGTCACCCCACTGATACAAGTCTTCCATCCAGTGAGTTACATCCCGCAGAGACTTCCTTGATAGGGCGCCAGTACCAAGAAATACAGCACCATCCTCTGTAGCAGGTTCGTCTCCGGACCCTAGCCATGGCTGGCTAGGTTTTGCAGGGCGTACATCCTTCTGCTTGGGTTTGGACTCGGGCTCTCCATCCCCAAACTTAGACACAATCACGTCTACGAGTCCTTCGATCCGGCCCACAAACCCTTCGAGCACCTCGCGCTCTCCGCTCCCACGATCTTCCTCGCCTACACCCATACCAAGCTCACCACAGGCAGCTACTTTGATACCACCATAGAGACTGTTCGCTGGATTTCCGTGCATGAGGACATTCCAAGATGTTGCAAATGCATCCCAATACTGGCCGAGTATACCGATAAACTTTGATCTTCGTGTACGGACAAAAAGGGCGCTCATCGAAGATGCATGATGTAGCAAAAATGTAGAATGTGCTCGTAAAAGGTCCCCGAGAAGCAGAATCGCGGGCTTCACTTCTCGTGATGAGTACTCAACAGTTTCTTGTTCCTCGGTAGGTTTGCCTTTCGTCGCTGGCACCTTCGTAGTTCCGGGGAGTATAGTGAGATTTATAGACTGTGCTCTAATCAGTAGAGGTCCAGATAATGGAAATGCCCACGTTAACTAACGGCTAGAATCCACCAACCAGCCTCCAATTCGTGAAGAACAATGCGAGCCTTTTCTGTCTCGACAGTATCGACAGCTGTGCCATCTGAAAAGCTTCTGCCGAACTCTACCATGCCCTGGGCCAGCCCAATCTGCCTCAACTGCTCATTTCTTTCCTCCCGAAGAGCGTCATCTTCTGCCTTCTTGTCCACGGCATTTTGATGCTTGCGTCGGTCTCGCGGAAGCAAACCAGCATTGGTATAATAGACAATTTGATCGTCAACGGTTTCGTCTGTTGTGCCCAGGGACGGATTATAGATCGCCAGAAACCCTAATTGCGCTGGGACTACCCTTCTAGCTGTGCTGCTGGCAGACATAGCATTTTCAGAGTATGTGCCCCGACCAGATGAAGCGGAGTAGAGTATATCGCAGTTCTGTGTTTCCGTGACCGACAGCGACTCCGCGATGAGGACGATGTTGTAACTGTCTTGAATCGGACGGCGCCCAAATTCCAGGTGATGTCAGTATGGAGGTCTCAGGTTGGCGAGCCGAAGTTGTGGCTGCGATTGGACAGGGGGGCTTTCTACGGCGGTATTTACAGACGACGTTCCAGTTATCAAACTTGAGTCAGGGATCGAACTGAGGATTTTCTCACTATGCATCACAGCTCCTTTCTGAAAATCCAATAAAACCTATCGCCCACTCGAATAGAGAGAACTTCGCACATGCGAGCTTCGTGCTGAACAGAAAGTTACAAGACTCTGTTGAAAGGGGTATTGTCTTGTTACAAGCTGTGTCAACAGCCTGGTTCAAGAAGCATAGAGCCAGTAGTGGTATGTTTACTCCCGCTTCTTACAAGCTGGATCGCTCTATGTAAAGCATTAATGGCTTTAAACCCCATTCTGGTCTCCATCTATTACTTATGGATCAAGGGCTAATGCTCCCCAGGGAAAATTGGTACAGACCACGTGATGTACTAACAACCTCCCCTTGCACCTCCTCTATACCAGGAGGAAGGGAAGGAAGAGGGAGCCATCATGGTACGGCCGCTTGAGATCCGAAGATGCCAGGGTCTTGTGCTTCAGAAAGTCCCGACTCTCAAGCCCCGGAAGCTATCGAGCATCTGGGACAAGAAGTCTAAGGCCGAATCCTTTAAATTGCGAAAAGCGCAGCGAATGTCATTGCTGCAAAAGCCGCTGAAAAAACCGTCGAAACAACTGCGAATACTATTTTGTGGATCGGATGAATTTAGTAGCGACTCTTTGAGGGCATTAGATGATCTCCGTCGACGGAAGCCCAGTCTGGTCAGATCTATCGATGTCATGATACGGCCAGGAAAGCCGTCGGGGAGGTCTATGAAAACTATTAGGGAAGGTATGAGGATCATATCTTACTAGCAGTATTAACTCGGAATGGATAACTCATAACAGGTACCTACAGTTCCAATCAAAGCTGTGGCACAAGAGTTAGGTCTACGAATCCATGAAAGGGACACATTCACAGGTTGGGAGGTACGTTCTCCTCCTTCAGTTTGTCTATGTGCATTATTGACTGAGTCTGCCTATTCTTAGCCGCCTCTAAGTCAAGGGCGTCCTATAAATATTATTGTAGCTGTGTCTTTCGGACTATTCGTGCCGCCTCGAATACTCAAAGCAGCCACGTATGGCGGGCTAAATTTACATCCTTCTCTTCTCCCTAAGTAAGTGCACTGTCTGTAATCATTTGCATCGCAAAATTGATCCGTATTTCAGTCTTCGTGGCCCAGCGCCGATACATCATACCATTCTCACGGGCCAAACCCACACAGGAGTGACGGTGCAAACATTGCATGAAAAGACGTTCGACCATGGACTGATATTGTCACAAACAAGGAGTCTGGTTGAAGTAACAGATGATATGAAATATGCCGACTTACACAAAAAACTAACATCGCTTGGTGCAAAGATGCTCGCCGACACTATCGAGAGATCTTTACATGTGCCTCCCCTCAAAGATGTTGGACAGTACGACGTACTCGACAGTGACCTCCAACACGCGCCCAAGATCACATCAGTGGATAGGAAGATTGATTTCGAGAAAAGGTCCAGGATCATACGCCAATACCGTGCTCTAGGTCGGCTTTGGGCTGACATATGTGTTGACGAAACTACGACCAAGCGTTGCGTATTTGAGGACTTTGAAGAAGTTGACTATTTCTTTTCACAGAATTCGGATGGTATAAAGAAGCCACTTCTCGCTCGAGATTCAAATATCGCTATTGATGGCACAGACGAATCACCACCGCCGGGTTTTCGAGTGCTTATTAGTCCTACGCCAGAAGGTGGGAAGGTGCCAATGTTTTACGTCGAGAGCGGAGACGCAATCCTAATTGCTGTCCAAGGAAAGACAAGTGACAGCAGAGGTCATCGCAAGAGAGAAACGCTGCGAGTCACGAAGATCACCATCGCGGGCGAATCTACCAAGCCAGCAGCAGCAGCACTGAGAAGTTTGCAGAAGAACGGAAAGTGGGTGATAGGGGCCCGCGATCAACAGAGCCTTGAGAGTGGGACAAAGCATAAGGTATCACTGTGGAAGAGCGAGGTGAAGGGGTTTTCACGTGCAGCACCCCAAGATGCATCGAAGTACTTACAATATCCTTTCGCTCCCAAGGGCCGAGAAGAGAAGGCAACTGAACTTCCCACGGCTGGCAGCGATGGTAGCGCATCTAGCAATCCCCGACAAGAGGGAGGTTGGGATTCTGCATGGGATGAAGGATCTCAGGATACTATGGCAGCTGGACCTTTCGAGTCGCAGGAAGGGTCAGGAGAGATTCGGACTCGTGATGGAGACGGACCGAAACCGGTGGCAAACCCTCAACCAACGGCTTCCAATAAGCCACAGGATTGAGGGTGAAACGATCACTCTACGAGTCGATTGGTACGATATAGATGACCGTGGTTCATGTTTAGATATTACCGTGAACACCGTGTAAGATAAAGTTGTTTGAGTAAGACCATGTAGATTAGGAGCTTCAATTCCAGGGAGTTGAGAATCATGGATATACCTATGTATAAAATCACACAGCTCGACGAAAACAAGTTCTACGGACTTCAGTTTAATACAATGATCACTATAGTAATGATACTAGGTGCACAATTAGACAAGTAGAAAGAGAGCAGGTAATAAATATCCTTGGAGCCAATTCATTTGTAAAAAGTGCTCATGGAGAGTTATACACGAAACTACAGTAGATACACCAAGAGTATCTAACGAAAAACACCATAAGCCATTTCCGACCGACCGACGGACCAGCTCCAGTCGATTCTATACTCCAACGCTTGGTTCAAACCCATAATCATCTCAACACAGTAATCGACCATCACTTAGACGGTGACCTTCTTCTTAGGACCGAGGACGTCATCCAAGAGACTGCCCCACAGCTCCTTCAGCACGCCGGGCTCCTTGAGCTCTGCGACTTTACTCGTGAAGCCGGCAGTTAAGGCGTTGATGTCTACATCCAGCCCGTCATTGCCCACGACCTCACTCAGCGCAGCAGGGACGACCTGCTCGGGGTGGGCCGCCACGATACTGATCTCAGCTCTTGGGAGAGCAGCATCGGGTGTCTCCAATTCGTTCAAGGAGCCCGGGGAGCGATCGGGGCTGTAGTTGTCTGGGAGGAGAGGAACACGAAGCTTGGCGAAGGGGTTCTTTGGGGGAGGTTCGGGAATCTCGGGGAAGAAGAAGAAGTCGATTGTGGAATTGTCGCGAGATGCTTGCTTGGGAGCTGAGGTTTGGAAACCTTGCATCAAGGGAATGGTCCTGTAGACCGGGGTAACTGGGGATGGGATGGGACGGTGACCGGCCGTTGTGTGGAAAGATTTCGAGCCGACCAGGTCATGCGCTGCTAGACGATCCACGAGCTAGGAACATTTAGCCAACTGTGGGAAGTAATGCATCTTGGGTGCATTGAGCAATTAACTGACCTCGGCCTTGCTTCCATTCTTGCTAATGCCTCTGTTCTGGCACTCTGTCTTGAGGTCTCTCAAATTGCGGGGTAAGTATCTGGAAGCTCGGGCTTGCGAGTCCAGCAGACCAGATGGACGGCCTGCATTGGCACTAGAGCTGATGCCGCGTCGAAGGATATGCGTGAACTTGGTCACTGGGGGTGTAATTCTCGACATGTTTGGCGGTGATGTGTATACGCAGCGGATTGTTGAGGAATTGATGAGATGTGGTGAGGCGAGCTGGGGAGCGAGGTAAGGTGAGGTGAGGTCAGATAAGAGAGATTGGAGTGAGACCTGAAATCTGGGGAAAGCAGCGAGGAGGACGAGTGTACAATGAATACTTGAACGGGAGGGGGACGCTCGCAATTTATCACTTGGAGGCTGGCAGGATGAGGTAAGGTCAGACGCCCTGGCCTGGTCTGGCTGGATGAGGTTTAATTGGATCTCATGATGACATGCCAGCAGTATGAGGACGCATGCGATGTCTGCTGAGAATCAACAATTGCTGATAAGCTGATCCGGGGCCTGTTGGGGACGGGAAGACGCCAGGGGAGCTTCGCAAGCGAGCACCGACTGCGCCAAGTGGGGACGCTACGAGCTGCGAGGTCTGCACGGGCCTCAACTAACTCAACTCAACTCGAATGACATGAGCTTCAACTCGCTCTCCCTCCAGAGAGAGAGCAGCGGTGAGATTTCGGCAACCGAGCCATCACCTCTCCAGGAACCATCACGCTGTCTCGGCGCTCGTTGCGATGCACCCGCTCTCTCCTCCCAGAGATTGTTCGAACTGCCCTCAAGACTGTTGTTTCTGTCGATCGGTCCCAGCTGCCGTCAAGTACCGGCCCCAAACAAGGAGTGGATATCGACGACTTGGCGGTCTGTCACAGCTCCCTCCACACGCGTCGTTCGATTCTTGAGCGTCTCGCAAGGAAACAATCTATCCCAGCACCTCTGAGACGCGATTCATACATGTGCACTGTCATGAGCAAACCCAATCATGGTATCACAGAATCATTCTTGAAAGCTGCATTAAGTATCTGCTGGACATCGTGGTGGGGTGCGAAGTCTTTGTCTCCAGTGAGAACTTGCTCCGATGAATGCATAAAGCTTGACGAGGCTCCACACCATGCTACGGGTACGAGTATGTACAGCCAAAGTGACCTCCCAATCGCCTTAAACACCACGCCAAGTCCACAATATGCCTCGCCTCTTTTGGGCCGACTCCTTCTATCCTGTGGGACGTCTTCTGCGAAATCACCATCCATACCCCAGCGCACCCTATTTCTGTCTTCCTGAGTATCTGACTCGTAGTGGAGATCAATATTGAGGTCTTATGCCTCGGAGTCTTTGAGAATTCATCTCTGAACAAACGAAAAGTCCTAGCCGCATCTGCTCAATCCGTCTTCCAGTGGCTTGTGAGAGTGTCGTCAACATCTTCCTTCCCTAAGTATAGCTCAAACGCGTAGAGAGCCATAGTTGCAATAACGTTGATCCACCGCCAGATATTGCCGCCCTGGTCACCACCTTGCATCATCCACCACTCCGCCACATTTCCTTCAGCTGAAGCAGTGGAAAAGTGCTGCATCAAAAGACTGGTGTATACAGCGATGAGGATGCTTGGGCTGAACCAACTCAAAAGTCCTAGGATTTTGCCTGCTCCATCGCTGTCATCGAAACTTGGCTCCTCAGATAGAGCACGAGCTCCGGAATCTCTAACGGCTGGAATAATTCGAGTAGCGGAGTAGAAGACGAATATTCTATAGGCGAGAGATATGAGTACTGACGGGGTGATGGTTTGGAACGCGGCATAAAGGAAGGTAAAGCCCGAATGTACTGCTGATGGTAAAGTAGATAAAAGGTACACTATGGTTGTGTAAGAAGCCATAATAATGGGAGGGAATGGCGGGAATTCAGGTTGAGTCGGAGGTGGTGGAGGTTCCGATGTAGGCAAGTAGTCGGTGAAAATCTGGTAGATACACAGCACTACGTACGCGAAGAGCAGAGAGCTTTCCACAGGATTTCCTCGACCACTTCCGATTCCCCAGGCGCACAAGAAGACTGCGCATGTTATGGTAGCTCCGATCAGCAGCGCATCTACGTTGCCGATTTCTGGGAAATTGGTTATTCTCCACAAGAAGTAGACAGAGCTAGAGATAATCGAGGCAGAAAGTACGAGGAGGGCAATCTGCATCATGTTAGTTAAGTACTTCATAAAGATAGGAACACATACCATCCAGGTGTCACTTCGCTGGCGGTTTACAAGCCATCTTGTAATTTGACCGGCTGCTTGTATCACAAGCAGAGAACAAAAGCCCTCTGCTAGCTGGAAGAGTGGGGTTGAATATCTGAGCACCTTGTCCCAAGTGCCAACGGTCATCATTTCCAGTAATCCTCCAGAGCCGAAGATCCATTCCTTAACGCTGGCATCGTGCGCCCTCTTTCCATCAAATGTTCTGGCGACCCAGTCCCCGCTGTTGTTCGCATCCACCGCAAATCGATTCATGCTCCAGATTAAGAGTCCAGGCAGAAGCACCCACTGAGACATTGCGATCATCTGTATAAACGCCCATCGTACTCGTGAGTTGGCGGGCGTCGCTAACTTGAGGGTGGAGTAGAAGAAGTAGAAGTAGAACAGGCTGAGCGAGAACGCAAGCCCGCATTCTCGTCCGCCAACATCGAAGGCTATAGGTATCGATAGGATGATCGAGAGCAGAAAGATCGCGGAGGACACGACCCGAAAGAACCACATCAGCGCTGGTTGACGCCGAAGCGTGCAATGAAGCGCGCCCGGCTTGGTTTCTTCTGCGCGTCCGAAGCTCGCGGTCGCGCCAAATGAATCCTAGACAGTAAAGACGCGTCGCTGATATGCGTGGATGGTTGTCGCCAGTGTTCTCCAGCTGTCGTGCGCTTGTCTCGGTATTCTTGGGGTTGCCCTTAGAGTTCCCAATGCGATGGCCTTATCGTGTTCTCGAGGCGTCTGAGACCCTTTATCTTCACGCGAGAAATCTCGTGAGCACTGGGAAGGAATGTGCGACGTAGAGCTGCCTAGGAGGTTGACCAAGGTGATAGGTGTTGGGCGATGAATATGCGAACGCTGCCTGGATATTGGGCGACTGGACTGCACCAATAGTTGCTGCGATCGCGTGCTGTGGGAAGGCCTGGGGTCTTTATCGCAGATCGTCCTGGGAAATTTTGCAGCAGATTTCAAGATCAAGATCGACCAGAGCGGCCGGGGTTGTGTTCGGCTTCAGAGTTCATAGCAGGTTGAAGAGCCAGCGTCACCACGTCTGATTCGGTTCGAAAACACACCCGGGAATTCCTGTCTGAGAGTGAGACAAGGAACTCTCAATTTTGACCGCAGGAGAGTAATTTAAGTGATCATTTGTCGTGCGAGCAGACATCTTTCCCTGTGATGCACTAACCCCGCTAGCCCCAATCAGGACGCTCTACCACCACCTGCCTTTCACCGCCGAGAGGAGACCAAAATAAAAATCCACATAGCCAACACATACATCTGCATGTTTCGTGCCGCCTCCAAGATGACAGAAACCGCGGCAAAAAGACTGAAAACCTCCCCGGTCTCGATCGGTACTCACAATGGCCACTTCCACGCCGACGAGGCCCTCGCCGTCTACATGCTCCGTCTGCTCCCCACTTACCACAACTCTCAGCTTATCCGCACCCGCGATCCAGCCCTCCTCCAGACGTGCCATACCGTTGTAGACGTGGGCGGAGAGTACGATGCCTCGACCAACCGTTACGACCACCATCAGCGCACCTTCAATACCACGTTCCCTGATCGTCCAACCAAACTCTCTTCCGCAGGCCTCGTGTATATGCACTTTGGCAAAGCAATTATTGCGCAACAGCTAGGTGTATCTGAGGATGCCGAGGAAGTGGGCGTGATATGGACCAAGATCTACCAGAGCTTCATCGAGGCTCTGGATGCCCATGACAATGGTATCTCAGCTTATGATCCCAAAGCTGTTGCTGCTGCGGGGTTAGAGAAGAGATTCAGTGATGGCGGTTTCTCGTTGGGTGCGATGGTTTCAAGACTGAACCCCAACTGGAATGACCCTACCCCTTCTGATCCTGTCGAGGCACAGAAGGTTGAGGATGAGAAGTTCTTAGTTGCAAGCACTAGAATGGGCGAGGAGTTTTCCAGAGATTTGGCATACTACACCAAGTCATGGTTGCCCGCTCGGGATATCGTCAAGAAGGCCTATGCGAACCGACTGGAGTACGATCCACAAGGCAGGATTCTGGTCTTCGATGGACAGTCTGTTCCATGGAAGGATCACCTGTACACTCTCGAGGAGGCTGAAGGTGGCGAATCAAAGGTTCTCTATGTTCTTTACCCAGAAAAGCCAACACCAGATGCGAAGTGGAGAATCCAGTGTGTTCCAGTCAGCAAAGACTCATTTGAGAGCAGAAAGCCATTGCCAGAGGCTTGGAGAGGATTCAGAGATGAGAAGTTGGATGAGATTGCAGGTGTTTCCGGGGCTGTCTTTGTTCATGCTGCAGGATTCATCGGTGGGAATAAAACCTTTGATGGAGCAAAGATCATGGCGGTCAAGGCTCTTGCTTAAGCTGTAACTCCAGAATACTACGGATCAATTGCATGGGAAGGCGTTGCGAAAGGAAAAAGTTAAAGGGAGAACTTTATGAGGCATGTGTAACGACTATCTGCTACTGTCTGCAGAAAATAGACATTCTTCCATGACTTGCCCATAACCTTCCTCTCGCTTTTGACTCAGCGTGCAGCTAAACAAAATAGCCGTGCAGGAAAACATTTACAGTGAACCAGTACTTAAATCCAGACCACCACAACCACAAACGCCATTTCCACCAGTCGTTAACTTTGTCCTAATTCAAGGAATCATAAACCATTGCGTAGCCACATGATCAACATGCCACTCTATCTCCGGATTGGAATGCCTTAATGCATGTTAGTACGTAAACTGGATATTTTGAAACACAAACATACCCTCCTTCGCTGGTGGTGGACTAACGCTGGTGGGCTTGTTCTCCTTCTCATCCTGCTCATCCACACTGGTCTCTCTGTTCAAGAAGCTCGCCTCCTTGACTGGGCTACCGCTTGGGAGACCAGTAGACAGGCCAGTATTGCCGTTGCCGCTTCCGCCCTGGCTCGCGTTGCCAACGCTGGGGGAGGTAAGGTGGGGGATGTTCTCGGGGAGTGGATGCTGGGAGCCAACGCTGCCGGTATCGACAGAGCTCGCCTTGCCGGCCTTTGAGAGGGCGTAGTCGCCCGAGTCGAAGTACTTGCGGTCTTTGAGGTGCTTGGCTAGGTGGTCGGACTTGGAGGGGAGCTTTCCATACAGGCGGAAAAGGCGCTGCTCATCGGGTGAGAGGGACTGTGGCTCAGGTTAGCTGGGGATATTCTAATTGTAGGGCTTCTCCAAGCGTACAGCGATATCTATCTTGTTCTTCTGGTGAGGAAGCATGGTGGATTTGCTTTGTAAGGTCTTTTGATGCAGCGGAGTTTCGGTCCGTGGGACTTCGTTCTGGTACGAGGGAGCTCGGCAGAGTGGTGGTACGTGGATGCGGAGGCGTAAAGAGGGTTTTTCTCGATGGCTTGACTTGTTTGGAAGAGTTGTTGTTGTGACTCGAAAGTTTTGAGGAGGTCGTGCTGTCTGACGATGTTCACCAATAATCCCTGATCGTCGTGGTCCGTTGCCCAGCAGCCCAATCCGCTATCGACGCAAGGAGGGGCAGGTTTTTGCGATCGGCTTAAGATGCCCCTGTCAGTTGGATGCCTCGACACCAAGGCTAAAATCTGGAGGATGCTTTTGATAATTTGAGAACCTATTTGTCGAACTGGTCAGAGTAGATTACGGATGATCGAGTTCGTTCCAGCACTGTCGTCCACGTGAAGTTAAGGTCCCGTTCTAGCTCGTCTTTCGGCATTTCCTGTGGAGCTCGATAAGCCTTGGAGGGGTCGGCTAAATTTTGAGCGTGCAAAACTCAAATTCGAGGGCAGAGAGGAAACTCGCTGGATTGGGACTTCAAAAAGGGAATAGCCAACAGGAAAGGTCTTGCTAATCGTCAAATACGTCCAAGACCAGCTGCACAATCAACGGAATCGGTCCCAAGGCCCGCCAGTGACGTCAGTATCACCTTTTGCGTCTTATTCTTATCTTATTGCTTTACTCTTGTTGCTAGAGTGTTTGCCAATTAATTTACAGATACTGCAAGATTCATTTTCCCCTCCGCACTCCATTGGCCAAGCAGCATCACAAGACAGCAGCATCTTAGGATTGGCTCGTGGTCCACCATACGATTGCTCGATTATATGCGTGGAAAGACAGCTGCACGAGTCAGAGACCGTCTCTCCAAGCCCTAAGCCTGCCATACATTTAGAATTTGTTGCACTACCCCGCAACAAACTAGGCGACAAAGCTCGTGGAACTATCGGAGAAAGCCTTCCGAGATCTTTTTCGTTCAGTCCAATAGCCTCGCAGTTCAAGTCGACCATTCCTTCCACATCTGTAGTCCTCATACACACACACCATCCCTAACACCACTCCAGTAAGATGACCACCAAGACTTACATTGTGGAACATCTTGATGATGAACTCGGACCATGGTCTGAGTTAGAATATGTCACCATCGCAAAAGAGTCACATCTGGCAGGTGCAAAATTTTGTCTGTCGTCTGTTCCTCCGTCGTTAGAGCTACCCGATGTCTTAAAAGCCGTCCCTGGTTTCAAGGCCGATGGAAGAAGTGTCGAAGAGCTCTATGCAGAAAACAAGTCTCGAGTTTGCCTGCTCGATCCGTCAGCAAAGAACGAACTGAGTCCAGAGGATGGAGACAAGTTTGACGTATTCCTCTTTGGAGGTATTCTTGGTAAGCATCGTCGTAGTGAGCCATACTCAGACACTGACTTCTCGTAGGCGATGATCCACCTCGAGGTTTGTAGTATGAAAAGTTTTTAAGATGATGCCACTGACACGAGATAGATAGAACTTCAGAGTTGAGAAAGAAAGGCTTCGAAGGCCGTCGACTTGGTCCCAAGCAAATGACAACAGATACTGCAGTTCGTGTCACGAGGATGGTGGTACAAGAAAAGAGTAAGGTGTTTGCACGCAGATTGAGCCAAATTAACAACTAGATAGTTCCACTCGATGAGGTTCCATATGTAGACTACCCAGAGCTCCGGATCAACAAAAATGAGAGTACTGAGATGCCGTTCCGATATGTGAAAGGGGCAAACGGAGAATCAATAATGCCAGACGTATGTCCAACCGATATTTGCTAATTGAAAAAATGCTAACAGAGCGCAGGGTATGATTGACTTGATCAAGAAGGACTCTGAAAAGGGCTTTGCAGATCTGTTCTGATGGACAAGAGGAAGTGGAAGAAACTATTATTATTCCGGTGCTCACAAAAAATCTTGGTATTGACCAGATAGCCAGAGATAGATTCAGGCTATTTTGATCCGCAAGGAATTAGCAACCAAAAAAGGGGTATGAGGCATCCAAATTTCAAGTCCTCCCTGGCAGCAAGTTGTGTCTTCGCTCGAAGATTTCTCTGATTTTCTAAAACCCGTTGATGTGATATATCGGATGACAAGAGGCATTCTCATAGCTTCTTTTTGTGTCTAATAAGTCCGACCATAAGATCGTGACAGCGACTCGTGTGTTGTCGTTTCAATAGATGCTCAAACTGCATCTGATACTTGAGCTAGGTTGAAGCTGGCGTTGGCACTGAGGAAATGGGTCCGAGAAAGTCCCTGAGCGAGAAAACAACAAACAGCAAAGCAACAAGAGTGGATAACGCTCTGCGGGCCCTCCGCTTTGCTATCACCAGTCGTCGAGAAATATCGCCCCCATTCAACCTTTCCGTGACTGTCAGCCTCCAAATAGACTGCCAAGACGAAGGCTTGCCGCTGGTGGGCCCAAATCCCGATTGGCGGCTTCAAGTGCCCTGAGTACCGTAACCGTAGTCGATCTCGTTTGACCAGAGCCAAGAGAAGCAAAGCCCCGAGCAATTATTTTGGCCGATGGGTATCAATTGAACTCCCAGACACAGCCCTCGGAGTGTGGAGTCGTAAAGAAGAAATACTCCTTGACTACTGCACTAAGGATTCAGGAGTCGACCGTCCCGCGCCTGGGGGACTGAGGGATTGCTGCTAACACTCATTTCTGGAGGCCTGGCCGACCTAGCTTCGCAACGCGTAGGCTATTCAGTCCTCCTTCGGGCCACCTTCCACCTCCCTGCGACAACACAATTTTATCCCATGATATCCTCGACACCTGTTGCTTGCTAAGAAGGTTCCTTCCTTCATTTTCAACTCGGCCACGACGGCCTATCAGGTTCAATATCGTCGGCGCTGGATCGGTATTGAACACGATGCGAATCCTCAACTCAACGCCGCATCGGCCAGGAGGGAGTACAGTCTCCAAGGCGCTTTCGATATGGACAATACTCTCGACTTCCTTACTTCCATCGATATGCGCAGCAGAGAAGAGCGCCGGGGACTATTATGTGCACTCTTTGCCAGGTGCACCACCTGGGCCTTTGTTGAAGATGCATGCTGGGTAAGCTATCTCCAACTCCAGCCGCAACTTCGCAACCTCTCTCTGCTACGATGTCTGTGTTCGAATTGCTTTGGCCGTGCTAACTTACTCAAGTCATATTGAGATTACCCCTGAGCATAATGGCAACATGTTTTTCTGGCACTTCCAGAACCGACACATTGCGAACAGACAACGTACTGTCATTTGGCTGAATGGGGGTCCAGGCTGCTCATCTGAGGATGGAGCATTGATGGAGATTGGTGGTATGTTCTGGACAGTCTTGTTCTCCTGATTCCTTCTACAACTCGTCGCAGACTTGCTAACACAACCATCATCAGCATACCGTGTGGCGGACGGCTCAAACGGACCCAAGCTCGAATACAATGATGGCGCCTGGGACGAATTTGCGAATGTAATGTTTGTCGATAATCCAGTGGGAACAGGCTTCAGTTATGTGGACAGCGATAGCTATCTTCATGAGCTGCCAGATATGGCAAATCAGTTTGTTCAGTTCTTGGAAAAATGGTTTGCTTTATTTCCCGAGTATGAGCATGATGATGTTAGTATCACTTAGCACCTCTCCAACCCAAATCGCTAATGGCCTATAGCTCTACCTTGCAGGAGAATCTTATGCAGGTCAACATATTCCATACATTGCGAAGGCGATCCTCGATCGAAACAAGGCTGGCCCGGCGCATCCTTGGCAATTGAAGGGCATGCTGATTGGGAATGGATGGATCTCACCACCTGAGCAATACATGGCATATCTGGAGTTTGCTTACGAGAAAGGGTTGATCGAACGCGGTTCAGATATGGCGAAGAGAATAGAATCTCAACAAGCCATTTGTGTCAAGTTGTTGAACGAAGCTGGAGGAAAGGATCATGTTGACATTGGGCAATGCGAACAGATTCTCCAAGACATCCTCCGGGAGACACAGAAACCCGGAAAGAATGGCGGCTCGTCCCAGTGCTATAATATGTACGACGTCAGACTGATGGACTCATACCCTAGCTGTGGAATGAACTGGCCCCCGGATTTGGTAGACGTCACCCCGTACTTGCGCCGAAAGGATGTTTTGGAGGCTTTGCATATTGACCCTGGAAAGCGTACGGGATGGACCGAGTGCAATGGTGCTGTGGGAGGGGCTTTCCGAGCTGCCAACTCCAAGCCGTCTATCCAGTTTCTTCCCGAGTTGATCGCCGAAGTTCCCACCGTCTTGTTCTCTGGAGCAGAAGATCTGATTTGCAATCATATTGGAACAGAAGAGCTTATCAGCAACATGGAGTGGAATGGTGGTAAAGGCTTTGAGCTTTCAGCCGGCACTTGGGCACCACGTCGTGAATGGATCTTCGAGAAGGAAGTGGCCGGTTTCTGGCAAGAAGCCAGGAATTTGACCTACGTCTTGTTCTATAACTCTTCTCACATGGTGCCATTCGATTATGCAAGAAGGACTAGGGATATGCTCGACCGATTTATGGGAGTAGATATCAGTAGCATCGGTGGTACTCCCACCGACAGCCGAATCGATGGCGAGAAGGGCCTTGAGACCTCTGTTGGTGGACACCCGAACAGCACGGTGGCTGAGGAGGCCGAGAAATCCAAGCTTGAGGCTGCTAAATGGTCAGCTTATTACAAGTCTGGTGAGGTTGTCCTTGTCATTGTCATCATCGCAGCCGGTGCATGGGCATACTACATCTGGCGGGATCGCAGGAAACGAGCAGGTTACAAGGGAATCTTCGGAGGCGACGCGCCAATGTCGATAGGCGGCGCTCGCGAGAGTGTTCGTGGTGGCATGGGACTAGAGAGCTTCAGGAATAAGAGGAACAATCGCGATGTTGAGGCGGGCGATTTTGATGAGAGTGAGCTCGATGAGTTGCATGTGCGAACACCAACCGAGGATATTGATCGTGATCAGTACAGTGTTGGAGAAGAGAGTGATGATGAGGATGCGAAGCATAATGGGAATGTCAGTGGTAAGGGGAAGCAGAGTGAGAAGATTTGATAGAAGTTGTTGTTCATTGATATGGGATGGCGTCAGGGAATCACGATTATTGCATAGCTCAGAAATGACATCCTGGTTTTGGCTACCGCATGTCGAATTTATCTTCTGCACAGCACTTGAAGCTCTTCATCTTTCCATGTGCGCAATAACCTTGGTCAAAACACTGACTGTAGTATTATTCTCTCTCATCATTACACTACTAGGTTTGTCAACGCTCAGGGTAAGCGTAGGCCAAGGCCGCTGCTAGATGGCCAAGACTAATAAAACATATCAAAAAGGCATGCTGCACGTTTTGTTTTCTTCCTTGAAGGATTTGTTATTGATTCTATCTACGCTTTATTGGTTTGGTATTCATCGCCGTAAGAAGTCATCCGGAACGCCTTGATGCATGACCTTTCAGATCCGTAATTTTCCACCCAATTTCGCAAGTCCATGCCTGACTAGAATACACACATAACCGGATCCTTTTCTCCTCCATTCAAGTGTTCCCCCACGAGATAGAATCTCCTTCCCATCTTCCGCTCTACCGCTTCTTCACGCTTGGTCTTGGCTTGCACTCATCTCCTGTGACTGGGTGAAGCATAACCTTGTTTGGAGTCGTTGGGGTGTTTGCTGAATATCCCTTGCTCCAGTCGTAGCTGACAGCGTATGCAAAGCAGTCACCGCCTTGGTCGAAAGCAGTTGCAGAGATTGTGCCGCCGGTTGTGGGGTATCCCTTGAGTCTGTGCTTGGCGACTCCGTCCCAGAAATGGAATGTTCCGTCCGAACCGGCAGTGCTGAATGTGCCGTGTACAGGGTGGAAGGATATGGCGTTAACAGAATAGACGTTTGTCATGTTGTTTTGTGGTGGATCACGGTGACATTTGAAAGAAAAGTTTGAGCTTAAATCATGTTAGTAGTTGCTTCAAAGATGAGAGTGGAGTTTACGTACTTTGAGTCTTTATCCTCGACATATTGGATAGCACATCTTCCTTCGATACTTCCAACCGCGAAGCCTGTTGCATCCGTAAAACAGCTTACAACTCTTGTCTGCCACTTCAACGGACTTTGGATTGTCTTGTAGAACTTGCTAGGTTCGCTAAGGTTGATCACGTTGATGTATCGATCTGCGGTGCCCACAACCAGAAGCTGACCCTTCACATCCAAGGTATAAACTCGCTCCTGGCACTGTACAGTGGCCGCAGGGGTCGATTGTCGCAAATCCCAGTACTTGATGGTCTTGTCCCACGATCCGGTCACTAACATGGGAGCGTTTGCACCAGGCGACTGGAAAAACCTGACGCAGCGGATAGGTTGGTCGTGAGCTGCAACCTGGACTGCCGTGGTTGTACTGGCCCCCAGATCCATCAGACGTGCTGCTTTGTCCGCTCCCGCTCCGACTACTTTTTTGCCGTCCTGGTTATGGTTAGCAAGGCTTTTATTCAGACGATACTCCTGCCTCTACTTACAGGTGACCAGTGACAACTCAGGACTGGAGCCTCATGCTCAAATTTGGCTATTCCATTCCCTCCAGTATTGTTGATTTCGTAAATGCGAACCGCCTTGTCCCATGAAGCTACTGCCAAGTGCGCGCTCTGCGATGAGAATGCAAGATCAGATATGCTGTCCTCGGGTGGGTTATTCAGAGCAATGTCGTTCTTCAGTTCGCCGAGGGTGTTCGCTGTGGTGTTGGTGTTGGAGGAGCTTGAACCAAAGAGTCCCGCCATCTTGGGAATCTGCGATTGTGATGTTGCGCAAGTCGCTGGTGAGAATTTAAGTAGTGATGTTTGTTCAGGGCAGATTCCTTTGATGTCTTCCGAGAGGTGTTTGTGAAATGAAGGTCGGGTCACAATACAGACTTCTTATGCCCTTTGGCTCGCAGGCAGCTCTTTCAAAGGTCGAAGTTGAATTTCGAGTGGTCGACGCGACTGACCAATCATGCAAGCTCGTCTCTTTGTTCACGCTAGTTGAATTGCTGGGCCCACCCACGCCGCTAAGCGACTACAAAACTTGAAGGCTCCAGGAAAACTTTCTCTTTCCTCTCCAACTCCTCGCTCAAAGAATCGCATTCGAAGCACACAAACAGAGACATCTTCACGGATATCTCGATCAGCAATGGTCATGGATGCTTTGGGGAAAGTCCCCGGACACCCTTCTTCGGAAGGAATTGCGAAAACGCGCCGCCATAGAAGCACCTCGCGGCTTCTCCTCTACCAATTCTCCTTCATTTCCTCCACCCTATCACCGTTTGTACTGCTTTCTCGTTGAACTTGGAATCATTTGCAATAGCTGAGAAGACCACATGGATGAAGATATGAGTCCGTGCTTCTTGGGGATGGCCCATGGGACTGAACGAAACGGGATTGTGGGAGGTGATTGGACTGTTCTTGGCACGTCGGGGATGTTCTGGTAGCTGGAACCTTTTTCGTCGAGATCGATAGTTATGCGATTGCCTCTTCACTATGTAAATAGTTGGAGTGGTAACTCGATGGGGCTCATTCTTGATGCGAGGAGTTCAAACCTTTTGGGTCTATAGCTTATTGAAAGCGGTGGTGGCAATGACGGACGGAACGCTACACTCTCACATCTTCTGTCATGGAAGATGTTTGTTCTGCTCCGTTGTTTCGTCACTACAGATGCTCTGTCAAAAGAGCTGGACTCCATTCCCTTCCTTTCAGATGATGATTACCAAATAGAGTCAAGCACTGACGTAAGACGTGGTAAAACACGGCCCTGCGGATGCTGACACAAATTGCGTTATGGTATCTGATGAACATTCGAAACTTTTCATTCTGTTACTCCTCCATTCCGTTTTAAGTTCTCTGGCCAGATGGGTGCCAGCGACAATATTCCTGGTGGTTAGTTGGTACAATAAAAAGAAAAATAGTCAATATCAGAAGTGGTGATGCAAATACAATATGAGAACTGAGAATGGTTTCAAAAGCAACCAGCCAGAGGACCCCGGTTGGACACCCTAGGCGCTCATTCTTTCTTAATTAAATACACAAATGGCCTGAGCAAATGATGCAAAGCCTGTAGCCATTTCAATCGTGATATCCGTCAATCATGCCATGGGTCTCGTGCCCAGGTACCGAAACGCCAGCTCAAAAGCACACTACTACATGAGTCCCCCCAGAACAACTCTGCCTACACCGGCAACTTCACTCTTGAGACCTGCACGACTGCTATCCTCGAACTCTTTCACTACTCCTTGCACAATAATTTTCCGTACCCTCGAATCGGCTTTGGTGAACATCTCAGCAACCAAAGGACTACATTCTCTCGGAGTAGCCACCAGGCTCATCAGCCTCGTATAACAATCGATTAGGACATCGCAGAGGGTCGCAAAGGTCTCGTAGAAATCCGGGTCGAATGGTAAAGAAGGCGTTAACAAATGTGTGTATTCCTCGCCAGGTAAAAGATCCGTCTCACTGACTGGAAATGATGTCGCCGCGCTCGAATTTCCGGATGATCCTCCTCCACTGGTTGACTTGTAATCCATGGAGTCATTGCCCATGGGAAGCCCGATCTCCGCAGCTGAACTCGTCCTTCTCCCTTTACTACTTGTCGTAGTTGCCCGTTTAAACATTTGTGGAAATCGACCTCTCGACAAGGAAGATGATGATCCATCCGGCGGGTGTGCTTGTTGGAAGGATTCGAACTCGGCCAAAAGAGCGTTTAGTGTCCTTAGGAATTCCAATGCAGTCGAAGAGTTAAGGTCGATAACAGTCGGCAACGATAGACCTAATAGCAAGTAGTTGGTTGCGCGCCTTGCGAGTTTCCTTGAATCGAAATATGGCATCTTTTGTAAATCCGGCTTGTTGAATAATAAAGTATTGAACCAATACACTCGCCCCTCATGCCTACGCAAGATTAGTAAAAACTCGCCGGACAGCTGGAAGAGCACCTACGCCTTTCTCAGGTAATCCAATGTCGAGATCCTTTTCGAGGATGTCTCTTGTATGTGCTGATATGTGATGGTCTCTAATGTCGGACTTGGAGGTTGCATCGGCGCAAAGGCCGTCTGACCTTGCCCTCCATTGGAGCTAATTGACTGGTACCCAGTCCCAGGCCTGACGAGCATATTGGAATACGCAGCCGTCGATTTCTGTGATTCCGTCCCAGAGACTGGAGTTTTTATGGGCTCAACGAGATGAGGCTTCACGCCGTCCGCCGACTTCGATTCCACCTCAACCTCCACAGGAGCTGGCGAGGGTGAAGGTGCAGGTACAGTGTGATTGGATTTGTGCGGTATTAAAGCAAATTGCGCTCGTCTTTCGGGTGAGAGAGTAGGGACAGCGGTGGAGTTGTTGCGCCCGCGGTAGGATGCTGCTGCTTTCGAAGACTTGGAACTGGCGCCGAACGAGGTCTTGCGCGAGCCGCTCGAGGTGGAATTGTAGTAGGTTTCGTTGTGCGATGATGGGGATCCGCTGCTCGTGCTCGGTCTCGTCGCGGATGGTGTCTTGCTGCTGCTTCCAAAGATGCTTCCTCCCTTGAACAGGCCGCCGCCGTTCGATGAAGCTGTCGTGCGGTGCATCGCTCTCAAAAGCCACTAGTTCTGTGCAGTCTGGTCAGGGGTCGAGTAGCACTCCGACTCCCCACCAGGGTCTCGGTCTCGGGCTGGGTCTCGGTCGTTCTGTGGAAGACTTCGGTGCAGCATCCCACAACACACCTGCCTCTTGAAGCCTTTGATTTACGGATTGTGGATGTCGAGATAGGGACGAGGAGAAAAGGCATGGGGGACGACGTCTCTCCAGCCCTCAGACTCAAAAGAAAATGCCATTACTCAAGTATGTGCCGGGCCAGCATCGGATCAAGCGCCCGCTGCAAAAGCAACGGATCCAGGCTACGCGCCAATTAGTGCATTGGCATAAGGTCAGACTGCGACTCATAAGGCGTCCGCGAGGGGACGAGGGAGACTCGATGTGACGAGTCGATGACTAGGCGGGGGGCTACTGTTCAGCTTCTTGCTCTGCGTCGTTCGGACGTCGACCCCAATCTCAACAACTCCCATCGCAGGTTGCAGCAGCCGGTGCAAGCCAACCAGGATCTCGAACTGCCAGACTCCGTGGAACATCGCCAGTCCCCTCAGGGGTCGCCAGCCAGCCCGCCGCACTCACTGGTCGAGACTGATAGTGCCGGTTTGCCCCTGAAGCCACGCCGTCTCGGCAAGCACAGCGACGAACTGGGGTCAATGCAAGAACCGCCTTTCCCAAGACGTCGGCGGTGAGAAATGCCCCGCGAAACCAGGATTGCGAGTGGGAGTGGGAATGGGAGTGGGACACAATATTCCGATAATCTTATGAGCTCTGCCCTGCTCTCCAGCTGGCTCAGGAACGTTCCCTCCCACCCCCATTCATCGCCACAACCATCGCCATGTCTGAGAAGCATACCGACCCAGAGTCTCCGCCGGGAGAAGCAGCGCCAGAGGTGCTAGACGAGAGGATATGGGTGGATGGCTGCTGGGATTTCTTCCATCACGGTGTGTAACCAGCCCAAAGTTTGAAACTTGGAATACTGACCTGTTCCAGGTCATGCCGGCGCAATGCTGCAAGCACGTCAATTGGGCACTGAGCTGTATGTCGGAATCCATTCGGATGAATCTATCTTGGAGAACAAAGGCCCCACAGTCATGAATTTGGATGAACGGTAATCGCATGCCTCCCACATTCCCAAGAGCCGTTTGCTGATTCGACATATTCAAGAATAACTGCGGTTGATGCATGCCGATGGGTTACGAAGTCTGTTCCGTATGCGCCATATGTTACGTCGCTGCCATGGATCACACACTACGGCTGCAAGTACGTTGTACACGGAGACGATATCACCTCTGATAGCAGTGGAGCGGACTGTTATCGATATGTGAAGGCGGCAGGTAGATTCAAGGTTGTCAAGAGGACACCGAGTATCTCAACAACAGACCTGGTTGGGCGCATGTTGCTATGCACCAAAACACATTTCATCCACTCTTTAGCGAAGGTTCTTGAGGGAGAAGAAGGCTCAGGACACGAGACAGAGAGAAAAGCAGAAGGTTTGGCCATGATGGAGAGAATAAAAGTTTACGCCACAGATGCCAGCGGACTTGCGCCTGGACCTAGTGTATGGTTCTGGACAGCTTCAGTGGAGGCGACCCATGACACACAGGAAGAGGGTAATGGTATTTTCAGCTCCTTATGCAAAGGCTCGCAACCAAAACCAGGTCAACGAGTCGTGTACGTTGGAGGTGGCTTCGATCTGTTCTCCTCTGGACATATCGCGTTCTTGCGACAAGTCATCGGAGCTGAGGAGCAGATCGGTAGAGATGAAGGATGGTACAGTGAGCAGGCCGTTCAAGAGCGAGTTGGCAAAGGCGGAGACTACGGGCCAGTGTTTGTGGTTGCGGGTATCCATGATGACAAAGTTATCAATCGCTACAAAGGGATCAACTACCCCATCATGAACATTTATGAGCGAGGACTGTGTGTCCTGCAATGCAAGGTCAGTTTTGTCCACTCTTCATATACGCGCAGCTAATGTGTCAAAGTACGTCGATTCAGTGATCTTCGGAGCTCCATACTACCCCACCAGGTCGTTCTTGGCCTCTACACCATGGGGTACCCCAGACGCAGTTTATCATGGCCCAACCATTTCTCGGACCTCAGATCGCTATGCAGCAGTCAGGGAGATGGGCATCTACAAGCAGCTCGGAGAGCACGATTTCTCCAGTGTGACCGCCTCCCAGATCGTGGATCGTATCATGAAGAGTCGGTCAACCTACGAAGAAAGGCAGCGAAAGAAGGGCGCCAAAGTAGCCGGCGAGGAAGCCCAGAAGCTACGGGAACAGATGGAGGAGGAGCAGCGGTTGAAAGAACAGTCCATGTGAGACTGATTTGTCATTTTGGGTTAGAGCGGTGCATTTCCTCGGCGTCTCAACACGTTCGAGGTAGAGATAGAATCTCAAAAGAAAAAGGGGTGCAGAAAGCACAATAATACTTAATAAAATTTTAGACGTCTCTCATCTTACGGGCATGTTGGAGTACTCTCTGTTTATCACATCTGATGCATAGTTGGCTTCTGGTTGGGTCTTGACTGATACCTCTCAAGTGAGAGCTAGAATCTCCATCTAAATGCTTCATGCGTGCAAGGCGAGCTCTACGAGAACATCCCAAGCAAACTCTCGCTCTAATTCCTCTTCACTGTCAAAAGCTACGTACGTGCCTTCTTGCCAAGAGAAAGTACGCTCTGCAGCAAAACTTCTAGTCATTTTGGCCCAAGCCAGAATCTATAATTTCGCATCAGCCTCGCTTTCTATCACAATGCATTTTGTTGCGTTGTGTTGCATTGCATTGCATTACAGTTTATTGTATTGCGGTGCGTTGTGTTGCGTTGGGTTACATTGCATTGCATTACGGGAGGGGAATAACATACCAATTTGGATCTTCTGGCCGGTCATCGATGTGTTCTTTGCGATGTCCACGAATGCGTTCGCGCAGTCGTCTAGATCGGTCTTGTTTTCCGCCCTGTCAGCTTCCCCGCGCTTCGTTTGATCTCCGTGTTGTGGGGCATGAGGCATGAGGCATCTGACATGAGAGGAGAAGAGGGGAGGAGAGAGGCACTTACATCTTTGCCTAAGAACGATTTCGCTTGCATGTCCTTGATCGCTTGTTCTGGATACTTGACTCCCTGTTTGCGAGTCAGTATCGAGTCAGTGTGTTTGCACTTTTCGCTTTGCATCCCCCCTTTTCTCTGCTGCTTTCATTGCATAACTCATCATCTTCTAAGAGAACAGCAGACAAGAGAAGAGTAGAATTGAGATTTGTAAAACTTACCCATTCCGTCCTGAGAAATCCGGGCAAGACGGCATTGACTCTGACCTTCGGGCCTTGCGTCGCTGCCATGCATCGCATTAGATGCAGCTGTGCTGCTTTGGAAACTGCGTATGGCAAGCTGCTACCGCCTGTGATGCGTCCTGCAATGGACGACGTAATGATGAACACTCCGCCATCAGCGTTGGCGGTGAAGGTTGGGAGTGCAGTGCGTAGGAGGTAGGTTTGGGCCTTTACATTGACGGCGAAGGTCAAGTCCCCTGTTGGGTTTTAGATTAGCTTTTGGCAATTCAGGAAGCTCTGCGAGTTGTGTGTTTATTGGGTCGGTCTTGACGATTTCTTCAATTATATGCTGGATTATGTAGGAACAGTTCTAGAGCGTGGGGAGGGATGATCAATGTGAAATTGGAGACTTACAATCTTCCGTGGTGGGTGCATCGAGATCTGCAAAAGTTGAGAAGCGGGTGTATCCCTTTGGGATATTAGCTACTTGGGATGGAATGGAGGAGGGGGGAGAGGAGAGGGGGAAACTAACAGCATTAGAGATTATAACATCGAGACCACCGAGAGCAGTTGTTGAATCTTGCACTACGCGGATGCAGTCTTCTTCCAGTCCCATATCCTACTCACCCGTCACAGAATCAGTATTCATCTCTCCTTACCAACCAACAAACTCTTCCTGGCTTTGTTTGATCTTGCGCTATTTCCCTCTTCTTCACTCAAAAAAATAAAATAAAACCTCCACACTACGCCTCTATACCCCATATTCTGACACGAGAAGAGAGGGAGAGAGGCAGCCGAAAGGGGCAAACAACAGCAGAAAGGATCCCAAAAGCGCTCGAAACGATAACCAAGGACACAAGTGGAAACAAGTGAAGAGAAATGAATCTCCAAGAAGTAGCTCAATAAAAAAAAAACCCAAGCAGAAGAACACAAAACTTACACCCTGAATAACAATTGCCTTAACACCAAACTCCTTCTCAACCCTGCTCTTGACGCCCTCGGCGCGATCGACGCTGGACACATAGTTGATAGCGACGTTTGCGCCCTCGGCTGCGAACTTGAGGCAGATGAGCTCTCCTAATCCGCTAGATGGGCGCGAAGATGGTAGTCGTTAGCTAAGTTCAATTCAGATCAGATCAGGTCAGGTCAGTTTGTGTAGGTATGTTAGTTCGTGTAGTGCAGTGTGCAGTCGTGCCGAATTCCAGTCGGGAAAATTGCAATGGCAATGGCAGCACAGGTACAATTTAAGACCTGGTTAGTCTTCCTAGTACCAGGTCTCGTCCTAGTGTCCCTGAGCATTTCGATATCGATTTCGATTTCGATTTTAATTTTCCCATCTCCATCTCCATCTCCATCGCTAAATGTCGAGTCACCAACTCCACATCCACAACCACACAACAACCCCCTCACCACAATCCCCGCAAAGCAAGCAAGCAAGCACAAAGAACCAAAAGGAAAACCCCATCCGCACGACTCAGAGACACATTGCAAGTTCCACTGCCTCGCACTCTCACACTCTCTCACCCACGAGACTTCTCGCCGTGTAGCACCGTCGTCCCCACCTCTTACGGAATAGTGAGGGGTAAGAACAGCACCAACGCAGGCAGTGCAGCAGGCTAGGAAAGTGTAAATCGCAGAGAGAGGTATGGATGGAGGACTGGTATAATAAATAACGTTGGTGCACGAAAAGTACGTACCGCGATCCACCCGTCACGAGGACGTTTCTTCCCTTGAGTGCGTACGGCATTTTGTTGGTGTTGCTTTTTTGGATAGTAGGGAAGGGAGGTTGATTGTTCTGGGTAATGTATGACTGGACATGGTGAGGTGGGATGTGTTTGCTGCTCTCAAGGTGGGGGTTTTGCCGTGTTTGTGTACCCCGGACTTTGGGCTTAGCCTCGGTGACAGGCCAAGATCGAGCTTGTATTCCGAGAATGGCTTGTTCTGGAAAATTCCCACGAGATGGATCTTGGAGCTTGAGAACTACGACATGATTCTAGCAATCAAGGTATATCTTCCACCTCTTTGAATCACAGGTCGTTGTAAGACACAAGTCACGACATCACAGCAGCAGGGACAGATCAAATATACTGGGCAATTTCTCTATGCCTTTGAGTGGTAGCTAAAATACAGCTGGTTGTAAAAGCCAGTCAACGCTGTCACGAGTATCACATTGTGTGATCAGGTGTTGCAAGTCTGCTATCCGCCAGCAGACAACATGAACGCCAGCCGAGATATCTCATTATGATAAGACAGCAGGTTTCATTATGAGCGCCGACCTAGACGCTGGCCTTGCGCTTGATTTCCTCATCGATGCTACCATCAGAACTCTCCGTGTTGACACGTCGAGCTTCGAGTAGCTCCTCGTCATCTTCGGTGACACCATGAAGGTTCTCTTCAAACACTGGTTCTTGTTCAACATGCTCGAACTTGGTCTTGAAGTCCTTCAAGCCGGCAGTATAGCTGCTGCTATTGGAACGACGACGGGCACCAGCAATATTGAAGCCCTCGTCTTGGACTTCCTCGCCATCAACTCCCCTGTATGTATCGTCAGGATCTACCAGATATAGATCTGCACGCAGATATCAGGAAATACTGACCAGCCACCCTTGCCAGCACCATTCTTCTTGGTCTTCTTGGGATCAACGTCAACATGACCTGATTTGGCAAAGTAGCGTGGGAGATGCTGGTGATTATGCAGTTAGCTGACTGACGACGCAATACGCGATGATAAGAAACAAGCAAAGATGAGATAGACTTACTTCGGTTGGGTGAGCAGTCCCATCGGCCAAGCCAGCGTGGTCTGTAGGTATTCAATCAGCTATGCTTCATCCATTGAGCTTGGAGTGAATGGTGAGATGGTTGACAGATATGTCGTGCTTCGGGGATGGAGTGGTGCAAACAGGATGGCAGAGCCGGATCTCGAGGAGCGTCAACATACCGCGATCATTGAACTTGTTGGTCTTACCCACTATCAATGGGTTAGCAGATGGTCCCAGATGTGAATTGAGCTCATTTTGAAAGCATTGTGACACGAGATAGAGGGTTGGACCCCGAGAAGAGGGCCGTTGGAGGAGAGGGCGGGGTAAATATCAGCTGGAGTTGAGATACTTACTGATTGCGGTTGAGGGAGAGCTTGGGATGAGGGAGAGTTTGGGGAAAGGCTTAATGGATTTGATTTGGGATGAAGGTTGATGGAGAGATGGAGATGGATTGATGGAGAGAAGTCTGTCTTTGGGGAGGACTGAAGAAGACCTCTTGTACTCAGTAGGCGAGGCCGGGATGCGAGGGCAGTGGAGGGGAGGGAGGGAGGGGAGGGGAGCTTCCCCCGTCTGCTGAGGTGTCACGCGATCTCTGACTCTGAGCCACATTGTGGATGGGGAAATGGGGAGAGGCAGCACCAGCAGCAGCAGCAGCAGCGGTGGCAGATGCAGATGCAGATGCCGAGCTCAGACCAGTTGCCACCATGCGTGTTCAATCAATGCAATGCAATGGAGGTTCGGGATGGATGCATTTCGTTATTCTTGGGTTTGATAGAGGTGATGGCCATCATCCCGCCCGTCGCTGCTGTCTGCTGGCTAATGTCTGCTGTTCCCCCGCCGGGTCCGATGTCTGTCTGCTGGGGCTTCGATCTGAACCTGGGGTAACGGTGGCATGGCCGTGCCGTGGTGTGCCCTGGCCAGCCGTGACCGTTGGTGATCCACTTCAGCCACCATCCAGCAGCAAGACCAGTGACAGTGACAGCGCCAGTGACAGTGCAGTGGCAGTGAGGCCATTACTGGATGCTTCGGTACCACCACGCCGACCACTAGAAAGCACCACAGCCACTGTAAGCCACTATCC